>JAIUSX010000006.1:8716151-9961316 GCA_026573805.1 Hesperophylax magnus | reverse complement strand
TCTTCAAACAATAGATATAACCTGTGGATGTCATGTTCAATGTAATTATATCATGTAAATCATGCTATGTATTGTAGTAAAAATAATAATAGCGGAGGTCATATTCTATAAATAAATAAAAACACTGCCATCACGTTTTAACAGTTTTAATGTCTGCTGTATTTACAAATAAATTACATGTTTGAATAGTTCACTAAATTTAATAATCCTAATATGACTATGCAAGTTTAGTGTATGCACCTAATTACACCTACCATATTTCTGAAAATGTTGTTTTAAAATTATTCATTAAAAATTGAAAAAGATAATCTAACCGATCATTATGATTTTTATCTTTTGGCTGACTTATGACCACGATGGTGCTTATTTTCACTAAACCATGGAAGTAGGTTTGAGCATTAATGCTTTGCAGAACAGCAAAAACATTGTGTTTTTAAAAACAAAGACAATAATAAATTAATCAATGGAAATACATACAATTTTTAGCACACTTTGTGCTTTTTCCAAGAATACAAAAATAACTGATCACTGTAACGTGGACCTTACATAAATCAATTACTAACCAAACGTTACACCCGCCTCAATAAAGATACATCTAAAGCTTTCTTCATTCTGTATCACACTTTGTTTCTTTACATAAAATATTGTTTTTGAATTCCTTTCTATCCTATCTACTTTAAAAATAATATATCTTTTTCCAATAAATCTTCTTTTAAAACAGTATTGCCATTATTTTTAGTTAACACTAGGATTTTTTAACTCAAGAAATAGAAATCTACAACACGAAAATCAATAGAAAAATGCTAAATGTCATGTCCGACTTAGTAAAAGGTTGAACATACAAAAGCCACTATAACAGGAGAGTTAATTACACTTTATACTTCTTACAATATAATTAAAATGCAGTAATCTTCAAACCAATATTCACATAATATTATGTGATGAGGGAAATGCACGAGTTTCTTCTGCTTTATAATATATTATGGTAAGAGTATACCACAACCAGTACTGGTGGTCAAAAATTAAAAATATTATCATTGTTCGCTGACAATATCTGTTGACTGTTGACATTTCCCAATAACGGTACGAATTGATCAACAATTAATTCCAAACAAACAGAACAATGCATAGGCACGAACTAGATCAAATTGTTTTACATAAGGCTATTAAGAAACGAGCTGGTTCATCTAGCAGGTTCAGTCACATGTTAAAAACTAAAGGCCAGCATTATTACTTTGACCTGCAACTTGGATGCAAAGGGGCATTTTAACGGAATGAGACGTTATCTTGCATGATAATCACTTGGTATTCCATAATCCCTCTTTTCCTGTCCATTCTCCATCACAATAATTAAAGTAACTTGTTTTTCTGGGGATATTATTTTTTACTGTGTTTAACTAGGAATGTTTTAAAAAATTGTCACTTGTCAACAGATGTTACCGGTAAAACGGTGTTATGCAGATAATGTTTATTCAATTATTTATTATTTAGAATTATGGGATATAGTTAATACATTTCTAATAGTTAAACATTATTAGCTGTATGTGGGTATACTATGTCACCTAAAACACTCAGTAAATCTTATATTATAAACTATAAAGGCAAACAAAATCAAAGATATGGTGTTCATATTGAGTAGCGTGTAGTTTTGCCATCACCAAGATCACGACAAAATGTAAAATATTTCAGTCATATTAGGAAAGAATAAAATCTAGAAACACAAACAGGTTTTACTATATTGAAGCCATCTAATTGCATAAAACCGTCAGTTTTCTAAATGGCTTCGTGTTCAAATGCATCCAACTACGGGAGCCAGTTAGGACTTATTGAAAATATAAAAAGAAAACACTAACTATCATTACACTAAAAGTCTTAAAAACGTTTAACCAATCTAAGTACACCCGTCTTATAAGAAGTCAACATTTTTTACTCCAAATAAAACAAATGATTAAAATTCTAAATGTACAAATTGAAAAATTCCTAATGCGTATAACTAAATTCATCTTTTAAACAGTGGCAGCTGGGGACATTTTTGCACTATTGAAAAGGGCAAAAATTAATTCCTTTGTATGAAGACGTCTTACAAAATATTACTTTTCAGTTCGGACCTCTCTAGCAAGAAAAAGGTCACTATCCACCACTACTTTTGACCAACAAGCTCTGCCAATAATTGGGAACAGTTATTGACTGAAATTTATTGTCAAAATGAGAAATTCACAGACGACATGGAATAACATTGTAAAGAGTAGCAGTTAACACTCAATGAGGATCTACAAAAACGGAAAGCAGCTACCTCTCAATGGGCGACGTTAATTAAATCATTTGAATATCTTGTACACCCTCCACAGGCATACGATGGCGGCCGCCAGGGACACTGAACAATGGAGGACTATTTTCTTGGTGTTGTCTGTTCGAACTAGGACGAGCGGAGACTCGGAGGTCAGCTCGTGTAATACTGGGAGGTGCGCCAATCTCTTCGGGTTCTTTTCCCGCTGGTACTTGCAACACGGGTCCCACTGCCACGAGAGTGTATAGCATCCCGCGGCCAGAACTGAGAGGACTCCGAATGGAGCACAAATCAGAGGTTTTGAAATTACTCCTGCAATATACAATACACTATATAAATATCTTGCATGATTTAATCACTTATGCTTTGTTCTGTCAAATGCATAGAAATGTAAATAATGATTTTAATAATATTATTGTTAAAGAAAACGGTCTTATTGTTTTGAACATTGTTGTAAGGTTTCAATCATTTTGTAGGTTAAAGATATGACAGAGCATAACAAAGAACAGCTATATTAGGGACTTCAGGTGAATGACATTGGGCATAAGATCAAGAGAAATAAATGTTGATATAAATAAGACTTAACCAGTGCTATTAGATATGGGCAAGCTTGTGTTTACATGCCTATAATGCGCTATTAAATCAGCAAATAGGGGGAAAACTATTTGTAAATAAAATCGTGTTTACAAAGATGATGGTTAAGAACCTAACCTGTAGCTATGCTGGTTATTCCACTGTAAACAGCCAACTTGTGTAAAACATTGCCTACAATAATCCAGCGCGAAGTTTCTTCAGCTAACCTCTCGGGCTCAATGACGATAATGGCGCAGCCGGCTTCTAGGGCCCTCTCCAACTCCATTTCAAATTTGACGAGGGCATTCTCACTATCATAAACTTCTTTAATAACAGCAATATTCGACGGTCGAAGTTCGCTGTAAAGGAGATTTACATAATCATTTTAGTTTTCGAAAACCAACATTGAAGGATTCGAAAGAATAATAAATAGATACATTTGTGAAATGCATGAGAAAGATGATAAGCACAAAAGAAATAGAAGACGAGATAAAAATAATCTGACAAAAAGAAAACAAAGACGGATGACAGAAGTGAAAATATGGTGTATTTAGGAAATGTCATAAAATTGCGGCGCGGAATAATTATGCGTAATATGTATGGGAGATAGAATTTCTTTGTGAGGATGATATTATTTAGACATATATGAATATTTTAAGTATTTTGTTTGTACTAACCCTTCAATTGTATCCCCCTTCATCTTTTCAGACATTAAATACGACCACAAGCACAGATGATTTCAGACAGACTTTACTTTGACTCTTGACTTCCGGTGCACAAATGCAGTGCACGTAAGAAATTCTAATTTACCGATAGGACGATTAATTTAAAAAAAAGATTTATAAAATATTTGTCTAATAATTTGGATTAACTGAGATATTCTGTTTGATGCACCTGCCCTAGATTTTAATTAATGTATATATGAAACCGCCATTTTTTGAACGCTCCAAACGAATTTCCTGTCATAGACAAATACATAAAATTTAATGCTGTAGCCTATGACAATTTTCGTTGAAGCTTAAATAGTTATTGGGGCAGGTTGTTATAGATTTTCTCTAAACAATTCTTCAATTAATTAATTGATTAGTTCATTTATATTGTCCTGGCGAAGAAGCCACTGGCGTTGAAACATGTAGATTATTATGAATTAAAAGCGGTGAATACAAAGTGATTCCCTTTTAAATTAATTAAAATGACGCTACAAAATAATTTTGGAACTATTGAAGTAGTGATAACATATTATTAATTTTAATTATTTGATAATGTAAGAAAAAATAGAATTATCGGTTCAGAAGCACAGTATTTATAAAATATTTTTATTTCCTTCGTTCTCGCACGCCATGACGAAGGAAATCTATTATTTTCATCAAATACAGTTTCCTTTGTTATTTATAAGTGTTATAAATCTATAATATCAAAACAGCACGCACGTTATATCGTTCATTTGCAAAGAAAAAATTAGCCTTCACATCGAAATTGAGTAAAAGTCAAAATGAAAGTAAAAATATTTTTTATTTCCGAGGATTTTGCATACATGGTATGATCAAAATTAAGGGAGAATTTACCGTAGATTTTTCAGAAGATATATATTCAAACAGGCTGGACACTGTCCCACGCAGAGCCCGTGGACGGAACCATTCTGACTAAATATGATACTTCCCATGCAGTGCGCCGTATTCGCCCGGGAAGAGTTAAACATTGTTTGATGTTTAGTGAGGTCAATAATATATTGTATATGATAATCTTGATTATCCATTGTCACGAATAAACCTAAGCAAGCCCATGTACGATTCCGTCATTTACTAATAATTCTATTATTTTCAGAACAACAACTGACACGTCCCCACGGAGATACGGGACAGGAACGTGCAGGAAAGGGTCCTCAGTCCTCACATCTATTAGTCACATCCTCAGACAATCTCCTTGGATGAATTGTTTATGTTCAACCAGTGATGGGCATAATCAATAATGGAAATAATATTGGTTTCTAAAACATAATCGAAATATGTTTCCAAGTTATTCACAGACGGTATATTTTGTTCCGAAAATGACAATTTCGAGAAATATATTAGATTTTTGTTAATTATTTAAAAACAGTAAGGGTCGAATTCATTTTTACACCCAACTTTTTTATTGTCACATCGCCACCAGAATATTGGTTTGTTCTCCAGACAAATTAACTAGTTGCGGGAAACGGGCTTCACATGTTGATATATTACTTGCGCGATTGCGTTTGGTTGAAAGATATTTATAGTATCATTATTTTCATAAATGCATTTTATTACTACTAATTTTACATTGCATTGTTTGATTTTATTGCGTTATTTTGTGTTCTATATTTACAAAACGCCCCATCATTTTCCCTTTGTGTGGACCATAGACATATGAATATTAGTAGACCTGCCCTAAGTGATTAAAAGCGTTTTATTCCCCACTCCCCATACCGGTTCCATTGGAGCCGGCTGTGCTCGCGTATGGCCTCAAGTGAATTTAGAAAACGTGACGTCATCATTCTTGTGCGAACTATGGTCGAGGCATTATCGGTTCATTTTACGAAATAACACGGCAAAATGGTGACTTGTACTATGAAAACTTGTAAAAATAGATGTGAAAAAGAGAATAAACCCAATTGTCGTATTACATTCCATATATAAGGATTATTTTACTTTATTTTAAGCAAATTCCATCGTATAATATGGATCAGTTGTAGAAACATATTATACTATCACATCGAGACACGTCTGGACGTGAAACACAAAGCTGGTTGGTTGCTGGGAAGTAAATTATGAACATTTATAAAAGTGTCTTAACTAAATACATAAACGAAATATTCGACTCTGAAAATAGAAGAAATTTATTTTGCCGAATTTGGACTTCGCAAATTTGTTCATAACGTGGCGAGTAATTTGCGCTCCCATGTAAAAATGTCTATTCATTCAAAAGCAGATTTTACTTTTAAGAACTAAATGATGATATTATAAGGCGAGATGCCTATATACTATCAGATTGATTTATTGACGAATCACAGTCAGCTTTACCCTCTTCGTTCTTCAACAGTTGATTTTACCCCTCATCCTTAATTTCTAGTCTATTAATATTCATATGTCTGTGGTGTGGACTTTGTTCTATGTCCATACAAATTATAGACATATGACATTCCAATACCACTATTTTATTTTATGAAACAAGAATTGAGTATTCCTTTGTTCTTTGTCCAAATAATCCAGGCGAACGACTCAATGCCATTGGTCAAAAAGGATTCGGAACAAAACAATACGAAAGAAAACAGGACCATTTAAAAAATAAATTATAAATACCTAATGAATAATAACTTGAGAGGCGGGTTATTCTCATTTAATTAAAAAATAATGGGATACCCCGGAAGAAGGATCTATCTGAAAAATGAATTTTGTTCAGGAGAAGCAAGAAACAGTTTCAAACCTTTAAAAAATATTTCTGGAAAAATTATATAAATATTATGTTACTTAGTGAAATAAGTGTAGATATATATAATGTTACATTTATATGTATTCAACTAGTGTTAGAGCAATGCTTTTTCTTACAATATTTTATACCACAGACTGAAAATAAACAACACACAGCACTTATTTCATAAAATATAATTATAAAATAATTCCTGACATTTCAAAAATTTCAGATAAAATGTACATATAAGATACGTAATTAAATTTAAATTTTTTTTGGGAAATAGCAGACACTTTGTGGTTTGACATATTATTAAATACAAATAAAACACTGTTTATAAACCACTAATTAGGTACCAATTGAAAAATTTGTTGAGACCGACCGGTTTCGCTTGGTAGAAGCATCTTCAGTGTTAAAAATTTATCTAATTTAGTTAAATTCGTGGTTCTTAAACAAAGTGTTTTATTTTTATTTAACATTATTGTATTTGTACAAGACCGGTACTATATTGGCGCAATTGGAGAAGTCCGCTCCGGGCGCCGAATTGTCAAGGCGCCAAGGCTCTGATACCTAATACCTAATAGTCATAACACATCGCCCTTGAGATTATTTTTCACAAAATCAGCGCTGTACAAACAAACAAATCATTCTAATATTATTGATAACAGTGATCACCTACCCAGACGTCTACTGGTCAAAACCAGCCTATTACGCGCCAGGCGTAATTTGGCTCTGGGCCGGCCATGCTAATTTCTATGCCTTTCGTGAAATAATTGAGTTTTCTATACCGATAAAACTATATTTTCATGTTGCATGTGTACGGGTGCAAACAAATAATTCGTCTTAATATTTCAAAGCATAACTTGAATATAGGTATACAAAGTGTATTTTCATAAAATAATTAAAGTTACGCCATCTTTGAACGCGAAGATTATAATGTACGTTACGTTTACCTTTAATATCCACATTTTATTTTAAAAACACTTTGTAGATAATAATGAGAAGTAAGTATTTCAATTTTCGAATCCATATGGATACGCTGTCGTTGAGGCTAAACAAGTTGGGGTCCTGTCTACGGATAGATACTAGATGGGTACTATACACGGAGGAAGGAAGGGAGAGGAGGTTGTAATACGATCATTTCCTGCGTGATTTTTGTCGCTAACTTCAAGGACAGAAGCCTGAAGTGCAGGGGAGGAATTTCAAATAGATGCGCCCATTAATCGCGCTACACTTGCCATAATGAAATGCGTTTTAATGTTTATTTGATTTCTTTATGTAAATCTGTCGGGAAGCATCTAGCGGAATTAAGAGAAACAATTAGTCCAATCAACGTCGCGTATCGACCCTTTGGAATAATAATGTTCAACCTAACAAACCAAAGTTATACGATTGTGATCTCTAAAGTAACTTTCTTCAAAGCCCATTATCGCATAAAATTACTGTACAAAGGTGGCTGCTACGACAAAACCCGCCAAAAACATGTGGCAGAAACTCGAGCTATTTATGTACTACGAAAAACAAATCCCTAGTTTTTAAAATTCTTCCGAATTTTTACAAAAGACAACAATAGCACTTTATAGCTTGTAAAGGAACAAGAACAACCTACTCATGCCGAGCGGCGAAATCGTACTGGCCTGGTGCCGCGCCCAAACGAGCCTGGTTGAGTTACCCAATGTGATGTGCTCGTTGTCCTAGTGCTATCTCCTCTCCCTTCTTTCCTCCATGGTACTATAGGTACCATAGACTAGTCCATGATAGGTACTTACGCATATTATTCCCAAAACGGTGTAGGTATTCCGAAAAATCAAAAAGCACACACTATGAAGAGTATGAAGGAAGAACAAGGCAGACACCGGCAGACAATAACAATGTATCTGCTCCATCACGCCAACATGTGACGGGTGACACATCGCACTGCCAACCAGCACCAACAAGGGAAGGCGGAAGCGCGTGTCCCACCTGAACAACACAATGGCGGGTAAACTTCCCGTGCCGGGTAGTCTGTTGTCAGTTCTGTACCTACTGTAGTCCGTCCTTCCGGCGACATTTCACGGATTTTGAGTCACCAATCAACAGAATGGTAATAGTTTTACCTTACGCATAACCCATAATTAAACTTTTAACTAAGTAGGTACTATCATTGTGTATTAATTTTTTTATTGTTTCAGTTTTAGTACCTACGTAATTTTTTTTCGAAGTATTCGAAAAATAATTTTAAAACATGGCGTCTTTTTTTATTTTTTTGACAGTTGTGAATATTTTTCACAATTGTTATAAGTTATGTCGCAAACTGGAAATGGATGCGTCGACATCGTGTTTTTTTTTACCCGTCGAGAGTTTTTGCTGCTTCAAAAAAGATTTATCAAATGAGATTGACAAAACGTTTTTGCCATTATTGATGGTTTAAATATTAACCACCTAAAAATCTATTCGGAAGGGGTAGAACTATTTGCGTAGGTACTTGAAATGATTTTTCTCACACACTAACTCGCAGTTGCAACTTTTTTTCAGGTGTGTTGCTCCCACGGAGGAAGGAAGGGAATGGAGTTGGTTATACGATAATTTCCTACTAGAATTGTGTCGCTAACTTCGAGGACGAAATACTGGAATGCAGGGGGGAATTTCAAATTGACACGCCCATTAGTCGGGGTACATTTGCCAAAGGTTATTCAAATTAGCAATAGATGGCGCTATTTAAAACAATAACATAATTTAAATTTGAATAAAACTGGTTGTGATATATCTATTTTATAAAATATATTTTTACAAGCCAGGCAATAATAATAAAATGCGTTTTAATGTTTATTTGATTTATTTATATTATTATGCAGAGAAATATCTAGCGGAATTAAAAGAAACTATGAAATCATCGCGTACCCACCCTTTGGAATAACAATGTTCTATCTGTCAAACCCAAGCTATGCGATTGCGACATTTAAACTAACTTTCTTCATAGTCCATTATCATATAACATTGCTGTACAAAGGAGTGAGTTTGCCACGACAAACGCGTCACAAACATGTGGCAGAAACGCGTAGGTACTATTTATTATAAAAAATAACAATACTTTTACCTCAAAAGTAATGCCATCTCAAGTTTTTAACTTTCTTTCTTATGGTTATAACAAAATTTCATGCTGCATTTCATCGTTTAAAGCAGAGGTTCCCAAACTAAACCTATTAACGTCCCATATGATAATCATTTCTTTTTTTCATAAGAAGATTCCCTTCCCTTGCCTGCCCAACAACCGGGTGGCGGTATCAGCGGCGTAGCTACCTAGGGGCTACGCGGGGCAGTGCCCCGGGGTCCTCAAGCTCAGGGGGCCCTCGAATCCTTACCAGAAATCTCGATCGAACTGAACTTTTGGAAATTTCTCCCATTTTCAAAATAAATATGACAGGTTGCAACTTGCAACCCCACTTTAATCATGACAACTCAGTTGAGAGAAATTCAAAATTTATGCCTAGGGAATTCCCCTAAATTCTTTCTGTAGGTTGGCAGTGTTGTCAATTTGACGGATAGTGATATGTGCGTCATTTTCCAACGGCACTTGTAGCGTATTAAAATATGGATAAAAAGAAGAAACCCAGTGATGCATTTAAACACAAACAACGCTAAGAATGAGAAGATAGTAAACAAAAATTGCCCAAAATTGACAAGTTTTTTAGTCAGCCTTCTGCAAGTACATCTGGCCAAAATATTTCTATCGATAGTGACTCAAATAATGAGGTAACTGCAGTGTTGGTTGAGAAGCCTACTGAAGAAGATTCGACAATTATGGCAGTTGGAGATACCTCCGCCGCCGATCATGTGAACGTGGATGATGTTTGCATGACACACATAAGAGCGGAGGGTTTTGAGGAACCACAGACCTCTACATTTTTCGAAAATGTGTACGACAAATCTTCTTATGACTTGGGAAACTTCACGAACAAAATATTAAGTGATAACGAAAAACGTCAAATTCTTGATATGGGGCCTTTACAGCCTTCAGGACCTTTTCCAACAGACATCAACCAGAACAATAGGTGTTTTTCAAAATCGTACTACTTTTCGTGTTCTAAATATGGGCCAGTTAATCGTTTTTGGTTGTGTTATTCCAAAATACTAGACGCTGCCTATTGTCAACCCTGCTGGTTATTTGCTTCACAAAGGAATAATGTTTGGTGTACGGGACGGGAATTCGAGATTGGAAGAATTTATCAGAAAGAATTAAACAACACAGTTGTTCGAGTGGCCATTCGGAAGCATGTGCTGTGTATGAATTTTGGAAAAAAAACGATACTAATACTATCGACAAGGAACTTGAAAATGAAATTCGCAAAGAAGCATCATTTTGGAAAATGGTTCTTCAAAGGTTATGCCATATCATACTTACCCTAGCAAAGAGTTCTTTGGCTTTGAGAGGACATCAAGAAGACTTAAGTCAGGAAGAATACCACGGAAATTTTCTGTCCTTTGTAGAGCTTGTCGTCCGATATGATCACATTTTGCGGCAAGTTTTGGATATGCCCAAAGGTAATAATAATTATTTCTAAGTTTTTTTTATCGTTTTATTTTGTTTATAATTATTAACTGTTTAACTTGACTTGACTTTTTTGAAATTGTGTTTTTTTATGTTTTTAGGATCTACAAGATATCTGAGTGCAACAATTCAAAATGAAATGATTGAGAGCTTGGGGACCAAACTCGAAACCCATCTACTAGAACAAATTAGAGCGTCACCGTTTTTTGCCATAATAATGGATCGAAGGTAGATCAGCTAAGCGTTGTTGTGAGGTATGCAGTAATAACCAGATCGGAAAATGGACAGCAAATTGATATAGAAGTAAAAGAAGTGTTTCTAGACTTTTATGCCGCCATCAAACATGGCGCAGTAGATTTAGTCAACCAAGTGACAACATTATTTATCGACAAAAATATTGATTTAAAAAAATGTGTGGGGCAAGGCTATGATGGAGCCAGTGTGATGAGTGGTGTGTATAATGTGTGGGGCAAGGCTATGATGGAGCCAGTGTGATGAGTGGTGTGTATAATGGTGTACAAAAACATATTAAGGATATCCAACCTAACGCAGAGTACGTACATTGTGCCACTCATAATTTAAATTTGGTGATAAATGATGCCGTTAGCAGTTGTGTGGAAATACAGATTTTTTTCGCAACGTTCCAAGATTTGTATAACTTTTTCGGAAACAGCATCAAACGTTGGGATCTACTGTCAAAATTCACTGGCAAATCGGACACCACTCTAAAAAAACTAAATCCGACTAGATGGTCCAGTAGGGTCAATACGATATCTGCAATAAAACTTCGTTATTTTGATATTATCAAAGCATTATCAGAAATAGTTCTAAAGAGTCCTAATAAAAATGAGCGTAGTGAAGCAGAGAGTATTAAAACAAAAATGCTAAATTTCGAGTTCGTGTTTCTTTGCGAATTCATGCACAGTGTATTGAACGACACAATTATGCATCCACAACTTTACAAAAACGCGACATCAATTTGGGCGAGGCGAGTAAAGTTTTAGCAGAGATCAAAGCAAAGTTGCAAATTTATAGAAATGATTTCGAAGTATTCAAGTGCAAAGCGTAAGTGCATTTTCAAGAAAAAAGGCAAAGCAAAGTTAAAAAACATTTTGATGAAATAGCTGCTGATCACCGATTACCAAACCGAGAAAAAATATTTAAAGTTGAGATTTTCAATAATGTACTAGACACGTAATATCTCAATTAGATACGCGTTTTATTGGTATGAGTGCAGTCTGTCATATATTCGATTTTCTAACACCAACATTTTTATTACATGTTGATGAAGCAACTTTATTACAAAAGTGTGACGAATTTCAAAGAAAATATTCATATATAATAGGCTCTAGTTTTTCACTTCAATTTATTAATATTTTTACCTCAATTTATTAATAGTTTTACCTCAACTAACTCAAGCATGGACTGTTCACCAATTATGTAAGGAAATAATGAGCAAATATGGAGTGCTGGAATGCGACCTAACGGAAGTATTTACAGCAATGTTATTATTCTTTACAATTCCTGTCACTTCTGCAGGAGCTAAAAGGTCATTTAGAAAATTAAAAATAATAATAAATTATTTAAGAAATAAGATGGGCCAAACTCGACTCCGACATTTATCGCTTATAGCAATTGAAAACAAAACCGCATCAAGCCTGGATTTAAACGAAGTCATTGATACTTTTGCGAAAACTAAAGCTAGGAAAAAATTGTGAATATAATTGTTATTTAGTCAGTTGGTAGGCCCGACCTTTATATAATAAACCCTTGAATCTTCTCTATTTCGTTTTATTAGCCAAACCTACACCAAGTATTAATTGTAATTTATGTTGTTACTGTTTAATATTTTTATTACCTGCCCTGCAGTCTGCAGTGCACAAAAAAGAGCTTAAGTAGCTTAGCATTTTTGAAGTGTTTGTATATTTCATATTTTTATTTGATAAAACCTAATCAGTTTACATAGCAGTGGGGCCCCATTTTTTAATTTGCCCCAGGGCCCTTGGTTACCTAGCTACGCCACTGGGCGGTATAGTTCTTCTGTCTTTATATTCTGCAGATAGGGACCCTTGTGAGGTATTATGCCAAATGAAGCAGGATAAGCAACGGGAATTACTTTCTGTGACTAGAACTGCCCCTTCAGTTCTTTGTTAGTGTTGGTGTTTATTCAGATCAGTTCTTCTTTTCATATGATATTATTCAATGTTCCATTTTTGATATTATTTTTGATATTATTCAATGTTCCATTGTTTGAGAACATTTTGACTAGAGAGTCAAAATGTTCTCAAACTTAGTTTTGAAGTCTGTGTGAAGTACATTTATACGTTCAACGTAGACCAAAACGTCATTACCCTGGACGTTTTTCAAAAACAAGTTGGGGAACTAGGAAAATTCGAGGCTTCCAATGTGCAATGTTTTGCTTCAATATTTAATTCTGACAAGAAAAGGACCGTATACTATATTTATATACCTCAATAAACAATTTTAAGAAACATAAAATTACAAATATCAAATAAGTAATTTTTCAGTCTATTATTAGTATTACTGAAACTGTGT
This sequence comes from Hesperophylax magnus, assembly GCA_026573805.1. Taxonomy (NCBI): domain Eukaryota; kingdom Metazoa; phylum Arthropoda; class Insecta; order Trichoptera; family Limnephilidae; genus Hesperophylax; species Hesperophylax magnus. The sequence goes on along the minus strand of JAIUSX010000006.1, from coordinate 9,947,946 downwards.
TATTTGTGTTCGGTGTATTGTGTCATTTACGGGACTCTTGAATATTGATGAATTGATGTAAATGGGACTCATGTACCCCAAATTTTTTTCACGCTGACATGGACCCCCAGCAAGCCGATATCGACCCCTGGGGGTCCATATAGACCACTTTGAGAACCTCTGGTTTAAAGGAAAAAAAAATCTTTATAGCTTGTGAAAGAACCGTCTATTCACGCCGAGCGGCAAAATCATAAATAAACCACTCACGAAATCATACTGGTCTAGTGAGCCACGCTCAATTGTTCCCGGTTGAGTTTATTTGATGTGATGTGCCCAGTTGTCACTGTTTTTCCTAGTGCCACCTCTTCTTGCTTCTTTCCTCCATGGTTGCTCCCAAGTCCTCCATGCCTCCATGTCAAACGTAAACCTATCCTTTCATGTCCTTACTTTCCGTTTTTATGCAGATACTCCACTCTTACCAAATACCCTAGAATATTAATAATACGCCCAACTTAAGTAAAATATTGTCAGTATTTACTTGTTCCAAATACCCTATAATATTAATAATACGTCCAAATAGTGGCAATATCAACAACGCTGGCTGCTAGAGTTGCTAGTGTATTTTGTTCTCATTTTGTACCTATTTAGTAGATAAAACATACAAGATACCTGCTGGCAGGAATGCTGCACCCTACCAAGGTATATCAGAGCTCTAACTTGTAGGTACAGATAGGGAGGAACTACTAGGTACACATAACGTTTTAATTAAGTTTCCATTGTCTGTTCCCCAGAGGCAGCCGGTAGCTAGCATATAGTCTGTAGCCTGCAGCTACCTCCCGGTGTATCTGAATAATAATAATGAATTCTAGTATCTTCCTGTCCCGGAATGTTGGCGAGAGATCTCGACGCATGGACACGACGCGAACTCTGAACCACCCTTGAACTAGGAACCTCACATCGCCATAGATTGCCTCGCAGCGTGCTTTGTGGTCACATGTCGGCATTCTGCGCGCTGACGGCTTGCATGGCCGGGTACCTACTTGCTGTGCTGTATGCTATAATATTATAAGGGTACCTACTTACACTCTGCCATTCCTCCATAAACAATGTCTCATCTCAAAAGCAAAACGCTACTCAAATAACACATTGTTAATCCTTTGCTACTAGTTTTAATAAATGTTGTATTTTTACGTTGTTTTAATGAAGATAAGTATCTCCCCACCAACGCTTTCTTATACTCATTAAAAAGTTACTTACTTCTTTTATTACGTTTCTGAAATTTTAATTTTGCAACAAAGAAAATACTCGTAAGTTGTGATAATGTACCTAACACAATATAACGATACAAATTTAATGCGTACTTATATGGGAATGTGAATTTCTTTAGTTTTAGTCTACCCACTATTGCAGTGGCGGATCGTGATTTTTAAGGGAGCTTGCCACACAAAATTACATATTGATAGGTGGGTCAAATCCCAGCACTTCAAAGAATGGGAGAAGGCATAAAAGGAACAGACCCTAGACCAGAGGTTCCCAAACTTTTTTCCCCGTAGATCACTTGCCAATTTTTATTTCCGTATACCCCCTGCCTGCCGAATATTGAATTTTCCTAAAACTATTAACGTCCAATGTGATAATCATTTATTTTTTTCGTAAAAAAATTCCCTTCCCTTGCCTGTCCAACAACCGGGTGGCGGTATAGTTCCTCTGTCTTTACACTGTGCGGACAGGGGCGCCCTTGTGAGGTATTACACCAAATGAAAATGAAGCAGGATAAGCAACGGGAATTTCTTTCTGTGGCTAGCCCTACAGAACTGCCCCTTAAGTTCTTTGTCAGTGCTTATTCCGGGCAGTTCTTCTTGTCACATGGTATCCGATTCTTCAACGTTCCATTTCGATAGTAAAAATGTCCTCAAACTTAGTTTTGAAGTCTGTGTGAAGTGCATTTAAATGTTGAACGTCATTATTATCCTTACAAAAAACAGAAATTTTCATACAAAAATCATTTTCATGTACAACATAAAACGTCTTAGCACTCTAGCTCACTTAAAAGTCACGAGGGTCCACTGCATTGTTGTTTGGTTTAGGACGCCTCCCTACTCGTTCAAAGTTTTCTAAGGGTGGTTGGAAAATTTATTCGAAAGTTTTTTGGGGCCGATCAGACACATTCGTTCACTATTATTCCATATTCTCCGACCTACTTTAATTAAACAATTACCTTCCCATTCCCTCTGGTATGTGTTTACCCGTTCTCAATCGAGTTGTACCAACATTATCGCGATGACGTGAAAATAATCAACGTTTAATAAGCGTTTTATTTATTTAACAGTGCTGTTTATTTCATGACAATTTATTTTATTACCCGAATCATTATATTTAAAAGACGGTAATAGATTCCAAAATCGACAACTAAGCATGCAAGTTTTTTTATCAAGTGAAATCGAGAACCCAGAACAAAACAACTAAACTTAGTAGTAGGTACAAATAATCCAATCAGATGAATATGGGAAGTTAGATTCTGTTATGTAGGACTTATTTTGTTCTTTTTCTTCTACAAAATATATATATACGACTGTAATACCTATGTCATTCAACCAGAAGTTACCAATCTTTACTTTTTAATGCTTTATTAGTAAGACGAGACAATACCCTAAAATAAAGCCAGATCTTGACGACGTAAGTGAAGAAGCCATGCACAAATATATACGACGCGCGGCCCTGGTGTATTGAACAGACCTGCGGTTGAATTTGCCCTATCAAATCTCTAAAATAAAGTGGGAATCTTAACGAAATAAGTGATGAAGTCGTGTAAAAACAGTATTCTACGTAATAGACGGACCTACGGTCGACTTTACCCTAGCAGGCCTATAAAATCGATCTTTCCGTAAGATTTATATGAATTATTTTTTATGAACTTATTACTAAAATCTCCAATGTTTCTAGAGGGATCCCTCGGGAAGTTACTAATTCACCGTCTCAAATAATAAAAGCTGGTACTTACCGCTAATTATATAGTTAAAAAACGTTTTATAAGATTTTCAAACCGTTTTACACAAAATATTTTAATGGTAAGAGCCCGTTTTTATTAATCTTAAATATAAATAACTTGCATATGTAAGGATCCCTATAGAAAAAATTTAGTAATACGTTCATCAAAAATAAATAAAATTTGAGCGTCGAGCAAATCAAGTCTTATGTCGTCTTAAGTATATGTATCTCTTATTTATTAATACTATAATTTTTAAAAAGTAATGTAAACATTAATTAACTTTATATTTTTATAAATTTTCTTTTTTTTTTTTCTTTCTCTTTTTTCTAATTTTTTCAATCTTTAACTGTAAAAAATATGTTTGCTAATTTATGTAAATTTTGCCTATCCTAAATCGAGAATTCCGCCTAGTTGAACAGTCAAAACATTTTCCAAATATTACGTACTAAAAATATTATTCTATTCTTGATTTCAAAGTATGTTTTTCTGTTTTGGAACTGGGATACAATATACAATACCTTTACAAATGACCAATGTCGGAGAATTAATTACATAATTATTTGTTTAACCAGACTGCGTCCATTTACTATACTCATGAACAGTAAAAAATACAGTAATGTGTTATTTCGACATAAACGTTAACCCGAAAGTGTTTGCATGTGAAACCCTCAATGTTTATATTGAAGACATCAAGAGAGTTGATATTTAGCAGTATCATACCCCGTGTAGTGCTGTGCTGAGCCAACAGCTGTTCGGCCATGTGTTATGCTCCTGGAAGTAGTTGCTTGGTAAAAACAATTTATGGCATTCCATGAGTTATGCACTCTATCAAATTATTATAAACGATTCGTGAAAAATGACCGGATATTGTATTAGTAAATCTAGTTAGTTAGTAAATTATGTTTTCTGTAAAATGAAAAAGCTTAGACCCTTGAAAAATCACCGGATATATATTAGTAAATCTAGTAAATCTTGTTAGTCAGTAAATAATGTTTTCTTTAAAATGAGAAAACGCAGACCTTTGAAAATCTCCGGATATTGTATTTTTAAATCTAGTTAGTTAGTAAATAATATTTTCTTTAAAATAGAAAAGCGCAGACCCTTGAATAATCACAGGATATTGTATTGGTAAATAATGTTTTTTTTTAAATGGAAAAGCGCAGACCCTTGAAAAATTACCGGATATTGTATTAGTAAATCTAATTAGTTAGTAAATAATATTTTTTTTTTAAATAGAAAAGCGCAGACCCTTGAAAAATCACCGGATATTGTATTAGTAAATCTAATTAGTTAGTAAATAATATTTTTTTTTTAAAATAGAAAAGCGCAGACCCTTGAAAAATCACCGGATATTGTATTAGTAAATCTAATTAGTTAGTAAATAATATTTTTTTTTTAAAAATAGAAAAGCGCAGACCCTTGAAAAATCACCGGATATTGTATTAGTAAATCTAATTAGTTAGTAAATAATATTTTTTTTTTAAAATAGAAAAGCGCAGACCCTTGAAAAATCACCGGATATTGTATTAGTAAATCTAATTAGTTAGTAAATAATATTTTTTTTTTAAAATAGAAAAGCGCAGACCCTTGAAAAATCACCGGATATTGTATTAGTAAATCTAATTAGTTAGTAAATAATATTTTTTTTAAAATAGAAAAGCGCAGACCCTTGAAAAATCACCGGATATTTTTATTTTTTATTTTTTTTTTATTTATTTATTTTTTTATTTAGTAAAAGATTATACATTTAAATACATTATTTAAGAAATGTTTTGACTGCCTAACTAGGAGGATTCCCGTTTTAGGACAGTCAAATTAGTATGAGTATTAACATTTTGATAAGTTGTTTGATAAGTATAGTATTACAATAATAATGAAATAATAGGTATTTGTACTTTTAACTGGTGCCTAAGCCTACTAACATGTTTGTATAAATATGAATAGCAAAGAGAAGAAATACCATAAAATAAAATATTACATTAAACATAAGATTAACTGCTGCTTGGGTAGCATTCTAATTTAAAAGTATTAGGTAAGTACATATATACATATAATGATAAAGATTATAACATAAACGTATCTTTTACTGTTTTGTTGGAGTTTTTGTTGTTGTTTTTGGTTTGTGTTTGATTTCATTTTTTGTGTAGTAAAAGTTCACTCTCCTTTCTACCTAATTGATGAAACCAATTAGTGGTCAATTTATGAAGAATAGCTGTGTTTTCCTTTTTCCAAGCATCGGGCATGAAGTTGTATAGTTTTGGACCTAAGAATGAGAAGTGTCTTTGAGCGAGAGATGTTTTAGTTGTGAGTAGTACAATTGGATTTCTCCGTGAGTGGCGGGTGTCGTGAGAGTGGTTAATAGATGGGTAGAGGTGGCGTTTTGATGGGTGATATTGTATTAGTAAATCTAATTAGTTAGTAAATAATATTTTTTTTTAAATAGTGCTAAGATATGGATAAACCGGGACTCGAACCTGGTTATTAAATTGGCTAAGCTCAGATAAAATGGTAGAGCAGGCGACTCGTGTACAATCAGGGGTGGGCAGTTCTTTGATCAGCAGCTCGTCCATCGGTCAGGAGGTTGGAAAAGGACATCACAATAATAACACATAAGTAAAAGGCACAAGGTATATTAAATGTCTCGAGAAATACAGGTTAACATGGATCTCCCTACTAACTCTCTCTACTAATTTATGACGACCAGATAAAGCGTGGATTCTACATGAAATTTACGAGAATTGAACACAAGAAAAGGGGGAAGGTTGAAAGCTTACGAATCGTCTCGATGAGGTAAGGGGCATCAGGTTGAGCCAGAGGTACCCGCGCTCACAGGCGGCGGGTCAGTTGAGGCGGTGAAGTGCACTCGGGATTTTTCACGGGAACGGGACTCCATTGAGTTAGCCCGAACCGTAATAATAAACATGATAGTAAGTTTGATGGCGAAATGCATCTAGTAGGAAACTGGCACGAGATCGCGTCTGTTTCTATTATTACGTAATTCCGCGCGCTCGAACATTGTGAGCGTTTGTGGTTCGCTCTGCGAGAAACACACTGTTGCCATGACCGAGGTCCGCTCTCGACTGGCGGGGCTCGGCGGTGGCGGGCAGTGTTGAGCCGAGAACGCTCCCTGGGTGGTCTGTGCCATCACGCGGCGGCTAGCTGCGTTTTGTCACGTACGCCACGATCGTTTGCATGGGGAAAGCGAGGCTAAATTATGCATCTTTTTTATAGGGTGACTTGTATTACGTAACACATTCCCCCTCCGCCAGTAAAAGGCGACGTGGTAATGAAGCTTTAGGCGCTAAAAATCCTCTTCACCTTGTCGTGAGGGAAGTAGAGAGAGAAGAAAAAAACAGTGTTGATTTACAAAAAAAACAAAGAAAAAAAATACATGGTTATGCAATGGTGAAAAGACAACATACAAGGTTATGCAGTGATGACAAGAACAACATACAAGGTTATGCAGTGATGACAAGAACAACATACAAGGTTATGCAGTGATGACAAGAACAACATACAAGTTTATGCAGTGATGAAAAGACAACATACAAGGTTATGCAGTGATGAAAAAACAAACATACAAGGTAATGCAGTGATGAAAAGAACAACATACAAGGTTATGCAGTGATGAAAAGAACAAACATACAAGTTTATGCAGTGATGAAAAGACAACAACCTGACTCTAAAATTTCATTGGTCTGTAAGCTAAGTTTGAAGAGCGTAGTGTTTTCGTAGAGTACCAAGTAGACGTAATTTCACTGAAGTTATAAAGTTACATTTTCACTGTAACTTGACCCATTTGAGATTGCACTCAAGTATCACTAGGGCCATAGAAATTGAACTGTGCTTCTTGGTTGTGGTTGAGAGATGGTGATGCGGAGGGCCAGAAGTATCCGGGTTTTGTTGTTGTACCAGCGTGAATTTCATTATGCTGATGCGGTGGAGCAGTGGTTGTCAAGGTGAAATGGAGTTGGTAATAACATGGAGTAATACCAATAAGTTGATTGATGGTTGATGCGTGTAATGGTTATTATGTTGAGTTTGCGCATCGGCAAGTGGTTGGTTTGAACAAATGGCAAGTGGTTGATTTGTATGACTGCCAGTAGTTGATTTGCACAAACGGCAAGTGGTTGATTGCACAACGGCAAGTGGTTGATTTGCACAAACGGCAAGTGGTTGATTTGCACAAACGGCAAGTGGTTGATTTGCACAAACGGCAAGTGGTTGATTGCAGGAACATAATTAACCTTGAGCTGGCATGCTCTGAGGTTGGTTCTTTTGAATGTGGTTTGAATGATGAGACAACTTGATTTGCAACTGCACGCACGACTCACACCTAATTTGGGTGCGGTCGGGTGTTTTTGGTACGCAGAGATTGGAGAGATGTGAGTGATGGAAGTGAAGGCGGCAAAGAAGAGAAGCTCAGCTTGCAGGTGATGAGAAGGGCTGCTGGTCTTCTTTTTAATCCAGGGACAGGTTATTATTAGAGCCAAAATTCTTGAAGTTTACCTGCCTAGTAGACCAATGATGCAAAACGTTTGGAGAGAAACAAATTGTGTTCAAGAGAAAAGAAAAAAAGACAAAAAAAACGTCGTTGGTTAGAGAGAGTAGAGAGAGAGTAGAGAGAGAGTAGAGAGAGATCCAATATGCTGACTATACCATGAGTATCCCGAGATTGGGGAGACAAAAAACTATCACGACTGGCGTGAGGTTACCTATTTGATATACAAGGTATAGGTAGGTGGTTGTACAGTAGTAACACCAAGTTTCTGAAAGAAGTTGGCCTTCCATGGCCGGTGTTAGCGCTTGAGCGATAACAACTTACGACTTTCAAAATTACAAGAAATGTGTTGATTACCTAGGTATGGGGTGAAAAGGAGAGATTTGAAGCAAATTTCATGGATAAAGATTGTCTTATAGACAGACGATACGCTATGTGCGTAGGGTACACCTTCCAGATTCATGAAATTAACCTCAAGGATAATGAGGGAGAAAAAAAAAATGGCGATGAGCGAGAAGGTCTGCTGGTGATGGAGCTGATTCTCCGTTCGATCTCTTTCAGAGAACGAAATGTGGTCAACCAGCAGATTTCCTAACTTTTACAAATGTACAAGAGTTTGATGGAGGGGAGAAGGATGGAGGATTGAGTAGCGAAAATTGATAGTGACTGAGCTAATTCCCAATTCGATCTCTATGTGAGGACGAAATATATCAACCAGCAAAATTCCTAACTCTTTACACAAACATACATGAATTTGATGAAAAGGTGAAGGAGAATACACAGTAATAACAATCTAATCTTTCACGTGTATTTGGTGAAAGATTAGGGGTCGTATTTAATCTTCTACAGTTTGTGAGAACATGACAGACCCTTGCTCAAGTTTCACAAACCTGGGAGTTTTTCTTATTCGTCTCCCAGACAACGAGTTAGGTGGTTTTGTGTCACTATCTCAATTAATTCCCACGACACGATACCTCATAACCAACAGTGAAGCTGATGGCTAGTCCATGGTCAATGGATAGTGGATGGTTCTTGGGTCCGCTGACAAGAAGTCCACAGGTATCAGTTAGCGTAAAAAATTGCTGAATGCACAGCTTCATGTTTGTTTGAAAAGAACAAAAAAAATTCTCACTACAGTGAAAGACATTTCCCTCAGTGTCATGAGTTATACAAAAAAGGGTCCCAATTAAGGGTGACAAGTCAGGGTAAAATGATCTACGTCCGGTAGAACAAGTACATAGTGTCAACTTATTTAAAGAAGACAACAACAAGATATTGTATCGTTCGCACGAATCATGGTAAGTATTATAACGTCTCCACGTCTCATGTAGAAATTGAACGAATTACGAAAGAACCCTAGTATTGAAAGGAAAGGTACAACATAGATATTTATAACCATTTAATGGAACAAATTATCTCTTTGGCCACAGTGTATGTAAGCCAGTAAAAAGTAATTATAACGAACTTCTCGTATCATGGTAGATATTATAACATTCTCATGTATAGTGTTAGATTTTATAACGATCCCTCGTCTCATGGTGGATATTGTAACATTCTCATGTATCATGAAAATAACATATCAACGTTCAATAATAAAAAAAGTACCATTTCAATACCGGAAAAAGATACATACACAATGTCAAAACAATCTTGTAGTGGCTATTGGTATTATCAAAAAATGACAACGGCATAACCTTTGGTTGGGTTTATGCGTTAAGTTGGCAATAATACAAGACATATGCCAACAAGGATGTCTTAAACAAGACACAAATATAGCAAAAGAGACCTATTTGGTTTTACTAACTCTTTGCTTACAAAGTGTTGTGATGGCATAACCTTTGGTTGGGTTTATGCGTTAAGTTGGCAATAATACAAGACATATGCCAACAAGGATGTCTTAAACAAGACACACATATAGCAAAAGAGACCTAATCGGTTTTACTTACTCTTTGCTTACAAAAAAGGTTTGTAGTGGTTTATTTAAGACCTGATTGGGTTTTACTTACTTAAAATGACCAAACAAAAACAAGGAAACACACTTGGTGTTACCAAAATTGCCACAAACACGAATGTTGTGAACTTTATGTTACAAATTTGATACAGAAGGCACCTAGAGACACAGGATGACTTAATATGAGTGACCTGGCTCGGTGTATTTGACAAGGCAAATTAATGCTTATTTAAGTCAAAATATAGTACATAATATAACAAATTGGGGTCAGGAAGTTGAGATCTTAAGATTTTACATACTCAATGTGACCGAAAGGTGTTATGTATGTAACATTGTTATTGATGAGGAGGACAAATCGGCGTTTGTTCTCCTTTACAACAACCTTTTTCAGAATTGACGTGTCAATATCAAATTCTGAAAAAACAACAAATTAGAGCAAATGGGAATGTTGAGCGCCATTCAATTTTTTAGAAAAAACTGAAAAAACTTTAAAACAAAGTTATTGTAACTTTTTATTTGTTACACCTATGTAAACTTGAATCAAATGACGATACCAAACTGGAATTTACACACGCATTATGATTACAAGTTACAGGGGTAGAATATTCACCTCAATTGGGTGTATGTTGCAAAGGGGCCATTGTTTTATGTACGATGGAACCCATTGGAACAAATGTGAAGAACAAAAGTGAAAGAACAATGTGAAGAACAAAGTGAAAGAACAATGTGAAGAACAAAGAACAGAAAAAATATTTACAAAACAATGTTGTACGTGACTTTTTGTGGTATTTATGACAAAAAATAGTTATGTATTTAGTGTCGTAAGTGTCAGAATGGTAACGACTAACAAATGATGTCCAGGGTCGACTCCGGGAGCATAAATTGTTCGGGAAGTGGAAAAAGTCTCTTGACTGGAATGATATCAGTTCCAGAGAAGATACGTACAAAATATTAGTACAATTTATAAACATTACACGGTGAGGTGTGACAAAGAAACAAAAATAACAAAGGGTTTATACAAAAGAGCATAATAGTACAAGTATTGGTGAGAAATGATTTAAAACCACAGTTGACACTTCTGTGTTTTTAGAAAAATGAGAAGGTTACCTTGCAGAGGTCGAAATGCGAGTTTTTATATGAAACTAACGCGATAAGACATGCTGTTTGTCTGCACGAGGGCCAAATCTCGTGGGACAAAGGTAGAGCCAAAATTTTGTTAGCTATGTGTGTGTGACCTAGTGAAGGTGGTGTCCATTGTGTCCACGCTTCCTAGTTTGACAATATCTTTCACGTGGTAGTTACCGATGTGTTTACCAGAGGCATCCGATAGGGTGTATACTACATCGGAGATTTTTCTCAGGACTTTTGCTTTAACAAAGCGAGGAGCTAGTTTTGCAGAGAAATACAGAGCACCTTGTGAGAGTGTGTTGTTGCGTCTCCAAACTATGTCGTTTTCCTTAAAGGTAACATGTTTCCTGCGTAAATTATATCTGTTTGCACTCTTTTTGTGAGCAAGTATCAACGCATCTGTGACTTCGCTGTAGATAGCGGAAAGTTCCTCAAGACGGTGAGCATAATTCTCTGATGGGTTATCAGTAGAAGGAGGAAAAGATGATGGGAGGCTAGCGTCCCAATGCAAGGAGCCATGAACAATTTGTTCCATACCATGTTTGAGGAAGAAAGGGGTGTACCCAGTAGTGAGGTTCACTGTATTGTTTAGTGCAGCTTGAATTTTTTCTAGATTTTTGCACCATGTTCGTTGATCTTTGTCAACCAGGATTGCCAGAGCTGTGTTGATGGTCTGGTTGTAACGCTCTACCGTATTATTTTGAGGCGTGTAAAGGGTATTATAGAAAATATCTTTTATGCCATATTTGGCCAGAAATTCCTTGAATTCCAGAGCTATGAATTGTTTTCCATTGTCGCAAATGACGGTGCGAGGAGTGCCGTAGGGGATAAAAATGTTTTTTTCTAACAAGTTTATGATTGCAGAGGCTGTGGCTCTTTTTAATGGGAAGATCCAACAGAACTTTGTGAATACATCCACTATGCTAAGTATATGCATGTTTCCGGCGTAGCTTCTGGGAAAAGGGCCGATGAGATCCATAGAGAATGATTGTAATGGCCTGTCTGCTCGTTTGGGGTTATTCATGAGACCAGATGGGGGTGCAGTACTATGTTTGTATGCTTTGCAAATGTCGCACTTAGAGATGTAGTTGCGAACTTGTTTAAACAGGCCTGGCCAGTAATACCTTAAGGCTATCTTCTTATAGGTTTTGAAAGTTCCTGGGTGTATGGATCCGGGGGCGCTGTGATTGTCGATGATAATTTTTTGTGTGTCCTCCGAGGGAATGACTATCTTCCAAGCATAGTCCTCGAGTATAGACAGTGGTGGTTTGCAGTTACGATATAACCGACCTTCTTTTATAATAAAGTTGGGAAATTTTTGCGGGTTGTTCCTGCATTCCTCGTAGGTTTTTAAATACCAAGTGTCTTTGGTGGTAGGAGTTGGTGTTGCTTCTTCGGAGGTCAGAGTGGCGAGTTCTATTCTTGAGAGGGCGTCTGGGACGATATTGTCTGCGCCTTTACGATGGATGACATCAAAGGTGTATTGTGATAGGCGAGACGACCAGCGGGCCAATCTACCAGATGGGTTGCTTAATGATACCAACCATTTTAGGCTACTGTGATCGGTGATGACTGAGAACTTACTGCCTTCGATATAGCCGCGGAAATGGTGGATAGAATCCATGACTGCGAGTAGTTCCTTTTCAGTTATCCCATAGTTTTTTTCGTGTTTGTTTAGACTACGAGAGAAGTATGCCACTGGGTGTTCGCCGTCGGGGAATTCTTGTGTTAGGACTCCGCCGATTCCAACATTGGAGGCGTCTGTATGCAGGGTGAAAGGCAGATTGAAATCTGGACAGTTTAGTACCGGTGCAGATTGCAGTGCTGTTTTTAGAGAGGTGAAAGCCTTTTCAGTTTCGGCAGACCAAGCGAAGTTACTGACACCTTTACGGGTACCGGTAATTTTATTAAGGGGGGCCGCTATTGTGGAGAAATCCCTTATGAATCTTCTGTAGTATCCGGCGAGACCAAGGAAACCTTTAACTTCTTTAGCATTCTTTGGCCTGGGAAAGTTTGTCATAGCTTCGACTTTGGCAGGGTCGGTCCTTAGACCTTTTTCGTCTATTACAAAGCCGAGGTAGCGTAGGCGTGATTTGCAAAATTCGGATTTCTTTAGGTTGATTGTTAATCCGGCAAACTTGAGTTGTTGGAATACTCTTTCTAGGGTGGCGATGTGTTTTTCAAACGTGTCGCTGATGATTATTAGGTCGTCCAGGTAGCAGAACAAATTATTGTCGGATTCGGGGCCGAACAGTCTGTCCATCAGTCTTTGTAGCTCAGCAGGGCTGTTTTTTAAACCGAAAGGGAGTCTCTTAAAGTGGAACATTCCTCTGCCGGGCACTACAAATGCTGTTTTTTCACATGAAACTTCATCCAAAGGTATCTGCCAGAATGCTTTGGACAGATCTATTGAAGAGATGAATTTTGCGTTGCGTAGTTTATCCAGGATTGCGTGTACAAGCGGAAGTGGGTACGCGTCAGCCTCAGTGCAGGCATTAAGTCTTCTACTGTCGAGGCAGAATCGGGCGGAACCGTCTTTTTTGGATACCAAGAGTGTGGGGTTGGTCCAGGGGCTTCTGCTGGGAACCACGATGCCCATATTTAACATATCATCGAGTTCCTTCTCCAACAGTTTTAGTTTCTGGGGAGCCAAATTGTAGTATCTTTGTTTGATAGGTGGTCCATTTGTCTTGATGTGATGTTTGACTAAATTTGTCAAACCAAGTCCACACTTTTCGAACGAGATTGATTCAAATTTCTTGATCATGCCTTCCAGTTGTTCGGCCTGTGGTGGGTGAAGGTTCTCGTACGGAATTATTGTACGGATTTCGTTGATTGAGGTGGTGGGTGTGGTGTTGTTGCATGGGTTGAAAACCTGGGGTGCAATGTTGAATGCTTTCCAAAAATCAACTCCAAGAATAAATTTCTGGGTGATGGTTGGTACAATTAGAAAATTTATTGGAATTGATTTACTTCCACACTTGACAGGTAGGACAATTGCTCCTGTGACTTTTTGAGTGTTGTTGTCTGCAGTGGTGACGAAAGCGGGGTGTTTGTTGATTGTGAATCCATTGTTGACAAAGGGGATGTGGGCGTTACCGCCGAGGCAGCTAACTGAAGCTCCACTATCCAGTAGTCCAGAGAAGACGACGTCATTAACAGAAAATTGCGCGTATGGGCGACCATCTTTAGCTTGAGTGCAGCTCACTGTAGAAAGTTGTAAGGCCTCTTTGAAATATGCAATGTGTTTCAACCACTCGGTCCATTCAGTAGGCCTAGATATTGAATGAACTTCCGAGGGGTTGAATCTTAGTTTTTTGGAGTTCTCTTGGACCAATTTGGCGGAGGTTTAGAGAAGTCTGTAGGTGGTCTTGCAATTAAGTTGTTAGAAGGATGTAATCTTTCAAGGTTATTTCTTGATCTCTTGAAGATTTCCCTCAAGTTGTCATGTTGAGGAGAATGGTCACGGGGGCGCTTTTGGTGGCCCCTGTTATCTTGGGTATACGAAAGTTTAGCTTTTTTGTAGCAAGATGATTGTGAGTGTCCGGTTCTTTTGCAAAAGGTGCAAAACTTCTTCTCGTTAAACTCTGGTTTAATTTGATTGGATGACCGAGAGGCGAGGCTTGGTAGAAGGGGCTCGTTAGAAGTCTTGGTGTTTCTTCTTTTATCTTGATAGTTTTCCAATAGAAGACAGACATCTTTGAGTTGTTCTACTGAGGATATTTTTTGAGAGGTTATTATGTTCTCATATCTTGCTAGGAGGCCATCAGTCAAGATAGGGACTAGCTCTGTTTCAGGGACTGGAGTTGTCAGTTTGATGTTTAGAAGATCTGCTCTCTGGGCGTATTGTGCTACTGTTTCGTTGGAGAATTGTTTGATGGAAAACAGAGTAGACTTAATCCTATGCTGTGTTTCTTTTGGTGCGAAACTTTTCAGGAGTGCCGCTTTGAGTTCGGGCCAGGAGCTTACTTTTTTCTTGTGAATTCTATGCCAGGAGAGTAGCTCGTGCGAGATGAGATCTATGAAGTTACGGTGTAGTATCTCAGTAGGAATGTTGCGTATCGCGGCTGTTTCTTCAATTCGGTCGATGAAATCTTCTACGTTAGTATTGCCGTTGTACTTAATTTTCCATCCAGTTAGATCGAAGGGTTTTGTGGTTTCCTTGACGGGTGTAATTGGTGGTTTAATTTCTGTGCAAGTAGGTGTGCTTGTGTCAGAGATTGTTATACTGCCGGGTTGAAATTCCAGTCTCCTAATATATTTCCTGTTATAATATGTTGCGTACTTGATCAGGACGTTTTTGGTTTTGTTGAAAGGAGAAATATTCCTGTCTTTCAATTCCTTTTCTAAGCTTTGAGTACTTCGAGAGCAGATGTTGGCTATTATGCCTAAGGTGTTGTTTCGAGGATTCATTTTGTGGCTAGTTGAGTTAGACATTGTGAAAAGAAAAAAGAATTGTCAGAGTGTTGTGGCTGGTTGTTTTTCAAAAAAAAAACACCAGGGGTTTACTTGTGATGGTAGGTGAAGAATTTTGTGAAATTTTTGAAGTCCCAGTATGGAAAAAAAAAATGGCCAGCGGTCTCCTTGTGTTTTTAATGGGAAGGTCCCTGAGATTGTGCGTTTTGAAAAAAAAATTCGAAAAATTTCAAAGTCCTAGATGAGTGAAGGAAATTTTTTGAAAAATTTCCAAGTCTTTGATTTGAAAAAAAAAACGGCCAGGGGTCTCCTTGCAATTTTAGTGGAAAAAGTCCCTGAGATTGTGCGTTTTGAAAAAAATTTTCGAAAAATTTCAAAGTCCTAGATGAGTGAAGGAAATTTTTGAAAAATTTCCAAGTCTTTGATTTGAAAAAAAAACGGCCAGGGGTCTCCTTGCAATTTTAGTGGAAAAGTCCCTGAGATTGTGCGTTTTGAAAAAAATTTTCGAAAAATTTCAAAGTCCTAGATGAGTGAAGGAAATTTTTGAAAAATTTCCAAGTCTTTGATTTGAAAAAAAAAAACGGCCAGGGATTACCCTGGGATTTTGATGGAAAAGTCCCTGAGGTGTGCGTTTTGAAAAAAAAATTTCCAAAAAACAGATTTCCGAAAAAATTAAAATTTCCGAAAAATTTCGAAGTCCTTGATTTTTGAAAAAAATGGCCAGGGGTTACCCTGGGATTTTGATGGAAAAGTCCCTGAGATTGTGCGTTTTTGAAAAATTTCCGAAAAAACCAAATTTCCGAAAAAATTTTCAAAATTCCGAAAAATTTCCGAATACAGATTTCGAGGAAGTATTGTTTTTTCTTTCAACAATTAATGGAGGGTTGTTTGTGATTCGTGACCAATTGTCTGAATTTAGGCAGAACCAGCTTTTGGTTATTTACACGCAAGCATCCCTTTCCCTGGACACGACAGGCTCGAGGCGGAGAAGGGCCGAGAGTCGGGGATTTACGTCAATCGCGAATCTCAATTATATGTAAAGGGTAAGTCGGCTTTCAAGACTTTTCTTTCAAAAAGGATACTCTACCCACCTTTATTACATATAAAGCGAAATTATCAGATGACAGAAGGGCGTTAATTTTCCTTGTCTATGAATTTTGCAGAACGATGCTGGCTTATGGCTCCACTAACAAGGAATTTATTTTGTATCATGTACAAGATTTGAAATTGTTGAATTGTAGTTTAATGTAGCTCGTTTCCTCTAATAGTTGTACTCGGAAAGTAAACCTTCATGGTTAAAGATCACTATGTGATGTTTGAGATGTCCGAAAAGAAGTAAATGTTGGTTGCGCACCTTGTGATAGAATACCGG
Source organism: Hesperophylax magnus (assembly GCA_026573805.1). Lineage (NCBI taxonomy): Eukaryota > Metazoa > Arthropoda > Insecta > Trichoptera > Limnephilidae > Hesperophylax > Hesperophylax magnus. The sequence goes on along the minus strand of JAIUSX010000006.1, from coordinate 9,931,610 downwards.
TAATTAAATTTTGTCGAGTGACGATTCGTAGAACTTGTAATTTAACACAGAATAGTTTTAATGTGACACGGTTGTTTTAGATTTGACGCGATGGTTTGTAGAACAGCTATGATTTATTGGAAGAAAACATAGTTATTCAATTGTTAATACAAAGCAAGACATAAAACACAGTGAAAGAGTTCAAGATTATTTCCAATTTGACCTCCCGATGGACGATTAATAATCAGAGAAAAAACCACGTTTGCGCCAGTGCTAAGATAATAAACACAATACATAACACACAGGAGTAGAATGGCACAAGGTATATTAAATGTCTCGAGAAATACAGGTTAACATGGATCTCCCTACTAACTCTCTCTACTAATTTATGACGACCAGATAAAGCGTGGATTCTACAAGAAATTTACGAGAATTGAACACAAGAAAAAAGGGGAAGGTTGAAAGCTTACGAATCGTCTCGATGAGGTAAGGGGCATCATGTTGAGCCAGAGGTACCCGCGCTCACAGGCGGCGGGTCAGTTGAGGCGGTGAAGTGCACTCGGGATTTTTCACGGGAACGGGACTCCATTGAGTAAGCCCGAACCGTAATAATAAACATGATTGTAAGTTTGATGGCGAAATGCATCTAGTAGGAAACTGGCACGAGATCGCGTCTGTTTCTATTATTACGTAATTCCGCGCGCTCGAACATTGTGAGCGTTTGTGGTTCGCTCTGCGAGAAACACACTGTTGCCATGACCGAGGTCCGCTCTCGACTGGCGGGGCTCGGCGGTGGCGGGCAGTGTTGAGCCGAGAACGCTCCCTGGGTGGTCTGTGCGATCACGCGGCGTTGTGTCGTTTTAACACGTACGCCACGATCGTTTGCATGGGGAAAGCGAGGCTAAATTATGCATCTTTTTTATAGGGTGACTTGTATTACGTAACAATAGAAAAGCGCAGACCCTTGAAAAATCACCGGAAATTGTATAAGTATCCAGTCAAATAGTAAGTAAAGTTTTTTTTAAATGGAAAACCTAACTTTACTTGTCAAGATTAACCCTCAGAAATTTAACAGAATAATCGTTTCAAATATTGAATTAAAATATAATTTTGATTAAATAGAAGGTAAAATAGCAAATGAAAAACTTCTTCAATCTGAAACTTTCTAATAAAAGTGTGTTTATCTGAAGTGACCTGTCAGGTAAGTATGTTTTCTGTATGTATAATCTGTTATACAATTTGGTAATCATAATTAGTTGTACACTGTACAGCGCCCTTGAGGTGATTTTTCACAAAAAACCGCTCTATATAAATTATCCATATTACTATTATTATTATTATCACAATCGCAAAGACAACCGAAATTAGTATGTTTGTTTATTAAATTATTATTATTTTTAATGATAAACTAATGTTTAAGATACACGGTTTTTATGCATAGCACAAAGGATTACGTATCATTTTTTGGTATCAAAATCATTGGTATTCCTGTTAAGACGGAATTGTTGGCTCTGAATTGATAGTTATCCTGTTAAACTTTAAGTAAAATACCAATATTTTGTCACGATGTCTGAACACGTGTTCACACGTAGCATAACATTTTTGCATTTTTGTCATAATATATTATTAAGACAAACGCACGTGCATGAACACGTGCTCCGATATTATTAGGAATTTACTAACACTTTATCAGGAAGCGGCTTGCAGTCTTGTTTTCAACAAGATTATAAATAATTTGAAGAGATTTTTAATTCGTGTGGTTATTCAAATCTCAGATCTGATTACTATACTATTACAAATATAGGTTTAGTTATTTCTAGAAATGTTTCGATTGGATACTGACAGTTAACAGGTCATATGTTTAAAGATTAACAACAATTAAAGTAGTATGGTTTTGAACGAACAATAACTGCCTACATTCTCTGTAGTCTGTAATAGTACCTACCTACTGTTATTTATTAGCTTAAAATGGGTAGGTACTTACAATTCAAATATTATTTTAAATTGCACAGCTGCTTGCCATTTAATTTTTAATGCTATGTGACCTCACTCCACAGTATATTCGTAAAAACTAATTATTAGTGTCCGTAACGCGGAAGTGACCGAATAATACAGTATCAGATTTCAACAAATACCTTTTAATATTAATTACTGTGCGGAGAAACTGTAGTCATCAAGAGAAATGACGTAAGCAGAAGATAGGAGATGCAAATGTATCTCAATATTAGTTGGGTCTATCACCAGGGTCAAGAACCAGAAGTTGCCCGGGCAATGATCCGTGAGCAGGACTGAACTGGCTTACTACTTAGGCCTAGAAAATTTTACGACATTGTGATTAATTAAAAAAAAATTAAGACTAGGCGTTAGGGTACCTACCATAATATATATCCACATTTAACAGCATAATTCATTTAATAAGACAGTCTTTCTGGCATAGCATCATGAAATCAGCACAGCTTTAGGTAACAGTCTGAAATTTCTAGAGGAAATATGTAAAATATAATAGTATAATTTTTACTCTTTTGTGTATAATTATTGAATTTTTGCCAGGTTGTAGCCATTTTTTGTTTAGCGTTTTGTTTTATTTGATTTCTTATACGTCAGATAAACTGCAACCATTCAATATATTCATGTAATAAAACATATATTTTTGGCAGAGCATCAAGTTTATAAAACTCACGGATTATGGAGTCTAAATAAATCTCTTAATGTATTTATATTACAGTAATTATGATATCGAGAACTTTAAACATCAAAAACTTTATCATTCATCTGTAGATTATTAATCAATCAGTCTGGAATGAACGAATTAGATAGATATAATACACTATTTTAGTCACATTCTGTGTATTTCTAATGTTATTGAATGTATTTGTCATTTTAGTTGCGTTCTTGATGCTAACTTATTTATCTTACCAATCTATTACCACCAAAAGATCTACTACCACTCTATAACCACTTTTATTGCTTTTATTCACTTTATTATAAATATATACTTTAAGATTGATAATTATGTAAACATAATTTCCTTCGTTTGTACCTTCACGGGATATACCTACATTTTCGACAAGTTTTCACAGGCTCAAATTAATATACACCCATTATTATTCTTATTATTATTACTATTATTATTAATTACATCGCATATTATTTGCTTTTGTTTTATGAGTCACACCACCAACAGCAACATGTATAAAAAAGTATTAATATGGATTCTATATTCGATGAAGAACTAAATAACGACAAGGAAATCAATATCAACATAGATGACCCATCAGTATATAATGAATTTCTTAACCATTCTGCTCTCTCTATATATTGTATGAATATAAGATGCATAAAAAAAATTTTCAATGATACTATAGCTGTTCTCGACGCAATACAACATAGATTTGGCATTATCGTTTTTAGTGAGGCTTGGTTGAAAGATTCAATCTATATCCCAAGTATTACTGGATATTCATCACATAGCACCAAAATAAATTATTTACAAAATGATGGAGTTGTCGTTTACACTCGGAATGATGTCATAGTTTCTGTTGAAGAAATAACTATTCCACATGCCAACTGTCTTAAATTACATCTACCTTATAATGTATGTGTTTTAGCAGTTTATAGATCTCCTTCTCAAGCACACATTGATACCTTTCTTGACCACCTAAATGACTTACTACGTTCTGTATCAACACATAACCATGAAGTGATTTTATGTGGTGATATAAATATAAATATTCTGGATATGAACAACATAAAAAGTGAACAATATCTTTCACTTTTGATTTACCACGGTCTAAAACCATTTATTATTTCACCGACTAGAGTAACATCAAGTACTGAGAGTTGTATTGATCACATTATGGTTAAGTCAAAAGACGATCCTCAGAGTGCTGTATTCAGGACCAGTATTACAGACCATTTTGCTACATTATTGAAATATCCTAAATCCAGAGTAACAAAATAAAAAAAAAATAGACGTAAAGCTTAGACTAACTGTGGATAATGACCTACTAAATTCGACACTGAAAGAGGAAACATGGGATACAGTCTTATCCACCAGTGATGTCAATACTGCAGCTGATAATTTCATAAGACGTCTAAAATTACATATTGGAAATTGCTCATATACTAAGAGAATCCATTGTAATAAAAAGCACTTGAAACCATGGATAACTTCTGGAATTGTTAACTGCCTCATTAAACGTGACAAATTACACAAGAGTTGTCGTAAAGAACCAAATAATATCGAGCTGTTTGCACATTATAAAAGATACAGAAATCGGTGTTCTAAAATTATAAAAACGACCAAACAGACATATTATAAAGGGAAGCTTCACGAGGTAAAAGGAAACATAAAGCAAGAATGGAAAATAATAAAACAAGCATTGGATTTGCAAAAGGAATCAGTGCCCATAAATAAACTGAAAGTAAATAATAACATTGTATCCATAAATGATAATCCAACAGTCATTACTAACCATGTGAATAATTTTTTTAGTGATATAGGTCAAAATTTTGCTAATCTTTTGTGTAGTGCAAATAACACCAGTGAAGAATCTTTAGTAAAAAATTATAATCCAACACAATCTATGCAAAATGCCTGCTTTGAATTCAAACCAACGAATTGTAATGAAGTTTTAAATGTGATTAATGAGCTAAAATCAGGTTTTTCGAGTGGAAATGACAATATAAGTGCAATGGTCTACAAACAAAATGCTTCTGAACTAGTAATACCTATTACACACATTGTAAATGTTAGTTTTGAGAATGGCTTGTTCCCTAATCATTGCAAAAATTCCAAAGTTATTCCTTTATTTAAAGGAGAAGATAACAAAGATGTAAATAACTATCGACCTATCTCCTTGCTAAATACGTTATCAAAAATAATAGAGAAATTAGGATGATGTCTTATGTAAAAAGATACGAAATTCTCTCAGATAATCGATTTGGCTTCCGAGAGAACATGGGAACAAGTGATGCTGCATTAAAAATGATCACCACAGTCGTAGAAGCTCTTGATACTGGCAATAAAGCAATGGCCGTCTTTTTAGACTTGTCTAAGGCATTTGATACCGTATCCCACGGTTTACTCTTAAAAAAAATCGGTTCAACGGGTATTGTTAATAAATCTTTAGATTGGTTCAGATCATATCTTGAAAATAGAACACAGAGAGTAATAATTAATGATCACATTAGCTCAAATAAATCAATTGTATATGGTGTTCCTCAAGGTAGTGTTCTGGGTCCAATTCTATTTTTGTTATATATTAACGACCTCTGTAAACTGAAATTTTCTGGATCTTCAATTGTATTTGCAGATGACACTGTCTTGGTGTTTGCTGCTGACACATGGAACGAAACGTATGCTAAGTGCGAGGCAGGATTAAGGGCAGTCAAAAATTGGCTTGATCAAAACTTGTTAACCTTAAACATGAACAAAACTAAATATATTACTTTTAGCATTTCCTCTGTAAATCAACCATCTTTGGAACGTTCATTAAAATTACATTGTTGTGTGCAGGAGTGTAACTGTCAATCTTTGGAAAGAGTAGACAACATCAAATACCTGGGTTTAATTATTGATAAAAATTTAAAATGGAACAATCACATTACTATATTAAGAAACAAAATAAGAAGGCTAGCCTACATTTTCAAAAATCTAAGAAACATATTGGACAAAGTTACATTAAAAACTGTATATTATGCTCTTGTTCAATCAATGCTTTCATATAATGTTGTCTGTTGGGGTTCTTGTAACAAGACTACCTTAGAGCCTTTGAATGTTGCACAAAAATTAATTTTAAAAATAATGTATAAGAGAAATTTTATGTATCCATCAAAGTTATTATATAGTGAAAGCAAAATTATGACAATAAGGCAGTTGTACATAATACAGGCTCTCTGTAAATTTTTCAACAACACTATTACTGCTAAAAGATCTCAACAAGTGCGCAGCACTAGAATGGGTTCTTCTTTAATGTATCAGCCGGTGTATACCAGAACATCCTTCGGACAAAGGAGTTTTTCATATAAAGCTCCGTTGCTATATAATATGCTTGGAGAAAATATAAAAACTATAGGTACGTTAAATTCATTCAAGAAAATGGTCAAAATCTCCGTACTAGCTGAGATTGATGATTTTGGATCACCCATGTTGTCGCTTATATCATAATTCCTTGTGGAAGCTCTGTTTCGATACAATCCTTATTTACTTACTGCGCATGTACTTATTTACTTCTAAAATAACTTTTGGTTATTTATTATTATGTTACTTATTATTATTATTATCTACTTAATTATCGTATTAATATTTACTTTAATTATTGTCTAGCTAAATTATTTACTTACTTACTTTTTATAATAATATTATCTTCTTACCTATCGGTTATTATTTACCTTTTTTTATTTAGTTATTTTTATTTTTTCTTATAATCTATTATTCATACTATCCATGTTGTAATTGTTAGTATGGTTACCCTATGCTTGTGTCTGATAAGCCAGCACAGGTACCTTGTACTTTAGTTAACAGAAGAATATTATTGTTGCCAACTTACTTAATAATGCTTCTTTTGTTGACTTTTTTGTTTTTATTTTTTTCATACATTTGTTACTAAAATTTTGTTTATTTTTGTCTACCGGTCTCGAAACGTCCGTGTCATAAACTTTTCATTTTTGGTTTAAATTTAATTTAATGTTGTTATTATTTTAAATTTACATATATGTATTTTTTTAAATGATATTATTGTAAAGCTGCACATCTTGATACAGGAATGCCCTAGTGAGATGTGCAGAGTATGCTTTTTATGTAAAAACTGTTTTTTTTGAATGAAATAAATAAATAAAAAAAAAAATAATAATACATAAATAAAAAAAAATATATAAACGACAATCATATAAAGTTTTGTTTCAAAGATGCGAGTTCCAATGTACCGAATGATAATATAAAAAATGTTAACATTGGGATTAGATTAAACTTACTTACTTACTCTGGACGGGTTGTTTCGGAGAATTTGAACAATTCATCAAATTTCAACGTTCATTTACGGGTTATGTGAAAGTCCTATTCAAATTCTGTTATTATATCATTATAGGCTAGTTGCTTGACAGAACTGAAATAAAAACAGAAGTTAAAAATATCTTTCACAGAACTTGAAAATTAACTTTGAAATTTGAAGAATTGTTCAAGTTCTCCGAAACAACCCGTCCTTAGCCTACCTTGTTTTGGGGCTACCCAAACCATTATGAATGACCTATCATTGGAGCAAAGGTTTCTGTCGTGTTCCCACAAACAGTTCTCCTCGACTCTTGACCCTTCTAACTCGTCGTGGAAGGAGATTTTATATTAAATCAGGGATTTATTCAATTCAACTAGGAGCTGGCTAAATGAGATCTGCAAACACCATGTTTATCTGGAAGCAGCCTAACTGGCCCTAGCGATTACTGACTACTAGCTCTTTGTACACTGCCTTCTATGAGTGCATCTGTGAAGCTCTTAGCTAACTCACTTCCCAACAGTTCCAACCGGTCGATCGTGAAGCAAATTTTGTTGGTTTCCAATAATTACGATTATAAATTAAATAAAATAAAAAAATAATCCAGCAGTAATTCCTATAAGATTCTTGTTAGAAGTAGATCACCATGAAAGTTAGGGTAAAAAGTATGAAAACCTTTACTCTGGAGCAATCGCAAAAACGTTAAATTCGCTAACTTTTAACAAACTGCCAACGTCAGACAAGTTGCTATTCTCACTAGGCAGGCTAAAAATAACTCAACATTTTTTTCGGGCATTTTTTGATCTCTAGTCCGCCACTTCCCTTAGAGTGCTTGTCCCCCGATACGAGGCAGATATGGTAACCCCGCCTGCTAAGTCGGCCTTACCTTGTTCCGTGTCACATTAATGTGTAAATAAAACACCCACATATCAACTTAAGAGCCGAGAGGCGCCAGATTCTATATTATATTATTTATACCTGCGCTATCCGCCAAACAAACATATCACATTGTTGTGTGTGTACAGCACACGGCCCTATTGAGAGACATACTAATTCTTTTCTTCCCCATTGCTAATTTTCTTAATTTTTCCATGACTTTTACAGAACAACACCCCAACATACAACCGAACTGAAACAATTTTCTTCAACTGCATTCACAAAACGATATATTTTAAATTTTTGATAGAATCTGGTTTGGTAGAAGGAATTTGGGCACGGAAGATGTGGTAAGGTTCTTGATGGAAACTGGACTTGGAATATTCTTTTAAAATCATTTTAGTTGGTTAGGTTAGGTTCGGATTCGGTTTTTTTAATTTCACAGTAAGGGGATGTTTTATGAATGAATCGAGTTATTTGTAGTGATTAAGGCACGAGTCATCATTTTAAATATGGAGATTTCTCGGTTTCTCCAATGAGTCGGAAACTTAGTTTTCTCATTTTTAGGTACCAATAAGATCAAATCATTAGTGTCCCGTAGTTTTAGGTTTGAAACTGAATAAATATACCTACACCTATATAATTTAACATCATATTTCTATGTAGAAATCAGAAATTTCTTTAAGAATCACCCTAGTCAAATAGCAACATTCAAGTAGGTATTGCTTGAAATTGCCAATGGTCATGTTTAGGACCTCGACGAATTCCCCCTTCTCGTTGATTATTCCCATCGTCTCTGAAGGAATTCCAGTCAATTCTTATGTACGAGTAATTTTTAAAGAATATTTGCTTTTGACTCGAATAACAATGTTTTTAGTTTAATTTTTATAATTGTCGTATTCACAGTTAAAATAATTTTCAAACATAAACTTTTGAAAGCCTGCCATACGAACCTCGTTTTTGTTGGTTACCAGTAAGGCCATTCCAACACGGGTCGGTATGAAATCAACAAATTCCTAAATAAATAATTAGCAAGAATAAAAATAAATTGTTTGCTTTTTCAATAATTTGCAGCAGTGACCCGTTTGCGGGACAAGCAGCGCGACATCGTGGAAAGTAAACCCGTCCTCTCACTAGTACGGTAACGGTAAGGAATCGACTAAAACCGGAGACTTTGCACATAAAAATTCCACAATAGCTGTAGTGAACTTTGCGTAGGGTTTTTGGCTAGATTATGTGCAATCACAGGGCGTTTAAGTCTCTTTCGATTTAAATCGTTTTAAATTTCGATTAATTATTTCTACATGTATATACGAGTATATGTATATATTTTTTAAGGCTTAATATTTTTAATTAAAGTTCCTTATTCTGGAATGCTATAGTCCCAATTCTACAAACCGCCAGTGCACTCATTTTATTTAGATATTAATAAATACTACGCGATTGGATTCTAACTTTTGTAGGTTATGGTTATGTAGTGGTACGCCACTACTTGTTTCGAACGTCATTACAGAAGTTTAGGATTTTGCCAAACAAGCTTCTTGGATTTTCTTTTATTTTTTAATATTTGTTACTGTAGCAACTAAAATTTTCGAGAATGTTTTATTTTCCACCTATATAAGCGACAACGTGAACGAAATCGACAGTACAGTACCAGCAACCGTGACATCGAGATCGAATTATTTTGCCTACGTGACGCGCTAGGAAAATTCTCGAACCTTTCTTTCGTAAACATTTTGTTGTATTTTCTACTTTTATTTATTTTTCGGATGTATTATAAAAAACCGCTTCAGCCAAATTCAGTAGTTATTAATTATTAATTAGAATACCAAATATAGTTATATTATTTTAATTGGATGGACACTATTTACACCCGCTGAGGGTATGACGGATTCATTAGTTCCCTTTACAAAGAAGAGGATGGTCTTGCAATGAAAGATGTGGAAGATGCTGAGTCTGTAAAGTGCCTAATACCATGAAATAGGCAATCTAAACCTCAACAGATTAAAATTATTAGCGAAATGCACGCAATGTTTGCGGCTTTACAACACTGCAATAGCTTCATTTTATTTGTTGGTTCATAATAGTATTTTCTCTGATATTTATGTAAATGCAGATCGAAATCGAAGAACTTATTTATCTGTTAAGGTACCTACTACGTACCTACCTTAAGTTTACCTATATACAGGATGTCCGGGGGTAAAGTGCGCCAACTTCGGGAGGTAATGTGAGGTACATGATGGTAGAAGTAAAAGAGATGAATAGCTTTTTTGAAGTTTAATTTCCCATAAAAAAATATTTTTCCACATAGGAATATTTATTTTACCATAAAATCAATTCAACTTTTTTACCTAAAAACTACCGTAAAACGTTGGATTTTCGAATTTTATTTTTTTTTACTTGTACTATCACGTAGAATTACCTCCCACATTACAATTTATCTCCTGGATATGAATAACAATAACGAGTACACGGAAAAAACTTACTGATATAAAATATTTGCTAATTTATTGAATATCTGGTTATTTTATTGATATTCCTATTAAAAACGGGATTGCAGGCCTTAAACGAATTGACAGGTTTTATAATAAACTGTCGTTAAAACACGAATAGGTGTCGGAACACGTGTTCATAATAATTCTAAAATTTTAAATTTATCTTTTAATAAAAGGACACCTCCATGAAAACATGTGCCGATATTTCCTGTATGGACTAATATTTTATAAGAAAATGGATTGCAATCACGCTTTTTAGGATTTCAATAAATGGGCACTGCTCATTTTTCTCCGTGTAAAAATTAAAATATTATAAAAAGAATATTTTGATATAAGCATAAATTATCACAAAATTTAATTTCAAAATAGGTAATTAACTCTTACCTTATTTTGTATCAAATCTCAGATTCCCTTTTATTCTCTCTGGTTATCTCACAAAATGAACCATTCCTCTCCAGCCACTTTGATATGAAAAGTCTTTCAATTGGGTCAGTAAGTGGTCCGTTGCTAAAACCGCATGTGGTTACAGCCAGAACAGATTACGGACTTAATGCTCCGAGATTGGAACTTTAAACTTGGAGATTTAAGCTTGAACTTTTGGCTTGGAGCTTTAAGAACGGAGAAATAAGTTTCGAGCTTTAAGTTTTAGCTTGAGCTTTATGCTTGAGTTCTAAGATAGAGTTTTGAGTTTGGACCTTTAAGCTATCAGCTTAAGCCTTAATAAGTTTAGTACTGTATTCTTGGAGCTTTAAGGTTGGAGCTTTATGTTGAAAGCTTTATTCTAGAGCTGTAATCTTGGAGCTTGAGCTTTAAGCTTTAAGCTTAAAAGATCAAATCACTTAAATTTCAACTGTTAAAGGTTAGGTTAGTTAGGTTTTAATGTTTGAAAAAAAATGCAGACGTATAAATGTGTGTTTACTCTTTTAAGTCACAAACAATCTTTTCTTGCTTTCGCTAAACGTAATAACGTTTGACAGATGAAAGACAAAAAACTAACGTTGCTTTCGTGAAATATGTCCACTGGATCGGTGCCTATACGAGTAGGAATATTATACAAATATTTAGAATTTCGTAGTACCTACTTACTATGTACGTGGTAACCAGACCCTGGACTTGTTAAAACGACAAGTTCAATGACATAGGCATTGTCGAAGGTACCACTTAAGTCCTTTCCGATTTAGCAATAGAGATGGAGTTTATGGTTTCCAAACACTCCCGCGTGGGACGAAAGTCAATATATTTGCCATGCCATCTGATATTATTAATACTCCAGCGTCTGGACGGTGTAGGCCCTGTGATTGGTCAAATTCAAATTGTGTTTAAATAAGACTTTAAAGATTAAGACACGATTTCATACTAAAATAGAATCGCCACATGTAATACGATATTTATTCAAAAATATCGTTTCTGCTCATACAATTTTTGGATAATATCGAAGAAAATATGTTTTAGAAAGTTCATGATCCATTGGATTAATTACATTACAGTGAAAATTATCCACAATTACGTGATTACGTTTGACGTTTGACGAAAAAAGCACGCGTTCATTCAACATGGCCGATACGCACCGCGTCAAAGATAGCCGACAGAACGCTCCTCTGGCGGTGAAAGAACGAACCGAGGGGCTGGCGCGAATATTTAAATATGCAAAATAAAAAGATTTCTTCTGGAAGTTTATTTAAACTTTGCAATGGCATCGTTTCTAAAACAAACATTTGATTCAACTTAATGACAATAAACAACAACTCTTTGCATGTACGATTTTGAAAAATATTGATATTTAATATTATTTACGTAAATAATAATTTCGCATTATTTTGACAGAACACCGATATGATATACGCGAAAGTATAGGCACTGCCAACCCAATAAAATAACATGAAAGACAATCGGAAGATAGAAACGCTTCGTTGATTGTAAAATTAGCCAACAAATCTCTAATCTGACATGTACTTATATGTATAATAAAACAATCATTTTGCCAGGTATAAATATTTATATAATATATATTAAGGTATTATTCGGAAACGCTGGACAAGGATAATACGAAATATTTTTAAGTAAAACCTTCGGATTTACCTTAATTAATATAGAAGGAATCTGAATGCATTCGGTAATTTTTGAATTTTAGCATTTTAATTACGTGAATTAATTAATTATTAATTATTAATTAATTAATTAATTATTAATTAATTTATTAATTTTTAATTATTAATTAATTAATTAATTATTTTTTATTTGTTTTACGTGATTATTCACGTAAAATTAAAATTTGCTTTCGTTGTATTGGATGACAGCCGGAATAATTTCTATTGATGACATTTTCTTTTTTTGGTATTCCTGATATGAGTGTCTAGAATTTTTACCATAATTTACTCTATGCAAATATTATTTTGGTATTTTGGTTTCTTTTACAAGTAAGGAAATATTTAAAAAAAAGTTATTATAGGTTAGGATAGGTTAGGTTGGGTTATGCTAGATTAGGTTAGATTATGAATTCTCACGACTGGAAACCCTTATTAAAACTTAAAGATGTAGATTTAGCAGTAGAATATTTTTATAATGTAATTTATGACCTTTTTGACATGTGTTTTGAGAGAAAGCGTGTACCTTGTTTTGAAAGAAGATACCCTAAATGGTTTAATGGTGAAATTATTAGTGACCTGAAAAAGAAATGCAAACTTCACAGAAACTGGAGGCGCACCGGATTGATAAGATATCGGGAAAAGTTTTGCATTCTACGATCTAAAATCAAACGTAGTATAAATATTGCGTATAAGAATTACATAAATAATATCGAAAAAAACGTCAAGAGTGATCCGAAATCCTTCTGGAAATTTGTATCCGAAAAGAGGAAAGACGGTGGGTTTCTAAACTCAGTGTCATGGAACGGAAGTACTCATACTGGGCCCGATATTCCGGAAGCATTTGCGAATTACTTTAAGTCAGTCTATAGCGAACATAGTGCGGAATTTGACTCATACACCCCAGGCGGTTACTCTTCACTAGCTCAAAATGTTGAAATTTTAAGTGTAAATAAAAATGATTACCTAGCTGCAATTAAAAAACTAAAACCAAAAAAATCTGTTGGACCAGATTTTATTAACACAATTGTCCTGAAGGGATATGCAGATCCGTTAATGGTACCGCTTTTACATATCTTTAATATTTCACTTAACTCCGGTAAGTTCCCCGACCGCTGGAAAATCTCAAAAGTCACGCCCTTACACAAAAACGGCGATAAATCATGTGTATCTAATTACAGACCTGTGGCAATTCTTTCGGCACCGGCCAAATTATTTGAACTCGTAATACAAAAACGTATATACTATAAAGTAGAACCATTTCTCATAAACCAGCAGCATGGGTTTAGAGAGGGCAGGTCTACAACGACCAACTTAATGGTATTTACGGATTACGTCTCAAATATATTGGACAATAACGAACAAGTAGATGTCTCATATAATGATTTTGCGAAAGCTTTTGACAAAGTGGATCACCTCATATTACTTAATAAACTTGAAAGCTTCGGCTTCTCATACATGCTGCTTTTGTTCTTTCATAATTATTTGTCTAATAGAAAACAATACGTTGTTTACGGGCAGTTCACATCGAAACTCTACGCCACAAATTCTGGGGTCCCTCAAGGGTCTAATTTAGGACCACTATTATTTTTATTGTTTATTAATGACATAGGGATGTTTATAAGATTTGTAAAATTTTTATTATTTGCGGATGACATTAAACTATACACCTGTATAACGACAAATGAAGACTCCATTCGTCTACAAATCGATATCGACGGTATAGTAGAGTGGAGTCATCAAAATAAACTTCATTTTAACAGTAGTAAGTGTTCAATTATGTGCATTACAAGGGCAAAGCGTACTTTATATTTTAACTATAAAATGTCTGGTACCTCTCTAAAACATATTTCGATAACGAAGGATTTAGGAATCACTTTTGACACGCGTTTGACTTTTCGAACTCATATCGATTCGGTGTGCAACTCTGCAATGCGAATGCTGGGTTTTGTTATATGTAATTCGAAATCTTTTACGAATACGGCAGTCATAAAAATGCTTTATTTTACTCTGGTTCGCAGCATTCTTGAGAGTGGATCGATAATATGGGGACCCGAAGATGCCCTTTACTCAAATGATGTAGAAAAGGTGCAAAAAAAGTTTATGCGATACCTCTACATGCGAGAGTTCGGATATTACCCTTTATTGTATCCCTCTGATTTTCTTGCCGGAATGCTGGGGATAGAACGTCTAGACGTTAGGAGAAATATTGCAATGGTGTTAGTGGCGCACAAGCTGCTAAATGGGCACATTTGCAATCCAGATATTCTGGAACGAATTTCTTTTTATGTCCCTGATAATTTCATCAGAGCTAGACAGCACAGATTATTTATTTTTCCAAGGGGCAGGACCAACCTACCAATGATCATGCCTTTGGGGAGAATAACTACTTTGTTAAATAACATTTCTTCTGTGATTGACATTTTCAATTTGAACCAAAGAGAATTTAAGACTGCAATAAGCATACTATTTAACAAATCTGGTTAATCAGATAGTATTGATGTACTTACCCATGCAAATAAATGTACGTACTTACTTCTTATAAACTGTAATTTATAAACTGTTATTTGTGAAATGTAAATGGCTTATACTGTTTTTCACAATAAATCAATAAATAAATAAATAAATTAGGTTGGATTAGTATAGTTCATGTTAGTTTATAGGTAAGGTTAGATTAAGTTGGATTATTATGGGTTAGGATAAGTCAGGTTATGTTAGGTTAGGTAACGTTAGTTTGGGTTATTATGGGTTAGGTTAGGTTGGGTTATTATAGGTTAGGTTAGATTTGTATAGGTTAGGTTAGGTTAGAATAGGTTAGGTTAGGATTGGTTCGGTTAGGTTAGGTTAGGCTAGATTGGATTATTATAGGTTAGGTTAGGATATAGGTTAGGTTAGGTTGGATTATTATAGGTGAGGTAAGCTTAGGTAAGGTTAGATTATTATAGGTTAGGTTGGATTATTTTAGGTTAGGTTAGGACATAGGTTAGGTTGGATTATTATAGGTTAGGCTGGATTATTATAGGTTAGGTTAGGTTATTATAGGTGAGGTTAAATAAAATAATAGTTAAATAAATCATTTGTGCTAAGTAGGCACTATTTTGCCGGAATATTGTATTACATTATATTTTTTTAATTTACGTTTTTCAATTGTCTCTAGCCGCTCATTTCAGGAATACCGACAAAAGAAAATGTTATCAACAGAAATTATTCAGGCTGTCATCCCATACAGCGAAAGCGAATTTTCATTTTACGTAATTAAAAATTAAAAAGCTAAAATTAAAATTTTCCCAAATGCTGTTCGATTCCTTTTATAGTAATTAAGGTAAATCGGAAGGTATTATTTAAAAATATTTCCTATTTTCCGTGACCAGCGATTCCGAATATTTACCTATATTAATTTACCTTTAGCCATTTAGGCAATTATTCGGGAAAGGTAAAGTTTTACCTGAACAACTGTCATTATTATTATGCCTAAACGCCTTCCTGTTCCGTTTTTTAACAATATATACTCACCCTCTCTCTGTGAATGACCTAATATCTACCTATTAAATGTAACTGTTGTTAGTATCACTTAAACTGGGCGAAGCCCAACTGAGTGCCGCCCGCAGGGCCTAGCAGAAAAAAACCCGCGGAGCGGGTTTTTAACTGCTAGTACTTTATTACTTTCCTATGTACTATAGCGGGCATAATTGTACATGGCAAACTTATAGATTATTTTCCGTACAAAAAATATTTTGATTCACATATCTCTTTTAAGTCTGAACGCAACTACAATTTTCCACAATGTGCCCATTTAAATTTAAAAAAAATCAAAAAAATTCGCCATCCCTCTCTCCATAATATGAAATGATGGCTTAGAACACCATTGAAAGGTAAAAGCCAGAAATTTAAAAAATATTTAAATTCTATTGCAAAGCGGAAACCCTTTGTTCTCGTTTTCTCGACAAAGTCATCCCACTCGAACAACGAGTGGGTCGAACCACGAGCGGAACGACTTTTGACGTTTGACGTATGTAAGAATGCGAGAATAAAGAGACTCAAGAATAAGAATGTTGAGCAATATGTGTACTTTCGACGGCTGTTGCTAACGGGCTGGATTGGAGAATCGATACACTGAGAAGTTAAAGGATCGCAGTACTTTTTTACCGCTTGTACCCTGTACAGAAATATCCTTTTCCACATCCCATTGAGATACATTCTTCGTCACTACTCACCTTTTTTAGTGTTATGTGTGTTCATGTTTCAGTAGCCAAATATCAAGCTCTTATTATTATTTAGGAGAAACAGCTATCATTCTAAATAAACTAAATATATACTGCAGGTAACCTACCTACCCAATTAAAGATTCCTGCTTTTTTTGTTCAAATCAAATTGTAAAAAAGTATTGCTTTGAGTATGCTCAACCTGTTAACTAAACTCGGGGACGAGATGATTCTCGATCAAACGAACTCTCGACAAATTGTTTGGAATATCCTAACAATAAAATTCTCGAAAGCAACCTCTACCCACGTGTCTATTTCTGTAATAAGCTTATTGAAATCTAAAACGATGATAACTTTATTGCTGTAACCATTAAAGTAAGCAATAAATTTACTTTAATAGAGAACCGTCAATAATTTTCAGATTCTTATGAAGCGTTTTCAGTTATTAAATGATATTATTTAAGATCAGTTATTGAGCAACCGATATTAGATTTGATGCCTACGAGTATTTACTTCAAAAAACTTTAAATTTCAGGTTTTCGCACAACAGTTCCGGTCCTGAGCCAAACGACGCCTGGCGCCAGTAAAATCCTCAAGGGCGCTGTAATTAGGTATTATTAGTGCCTTAGTTCCTTGACTACTTGGCGCCTTGGCGCCATGGCAAACTGCTCCAATTGCGCCTGCACAGGGCCGGTCATGCGCACAACAGTTAGATACTAAAATGTTGACATTGATACATATGGTTTTATTTAATAAAAAAAAACACTAATATCGCACCGTGTGGAAGTGGTGAAGATAAGAAATTGGCATAAACTGAAGACCCTACGCAGAAAAGTCCCACAACGACTGCGTTACAAACCTTAGCGAACTTTACTTTACCGCTAAGTGTCCTTGGTTTATGTCGATTCCTTACCCTTTCTGACCCAATAGCACGACGGGCTTAGTTTTTTTCCAGAAAAACGTATTTGCTGATAACAATATTTAAACAAAATCTTTTTTTTTTATGAATATGGCTGTTCAGAGATAACACTTGATATTTCAGTAGCGAGTTAAATTCAATAAAAAATGAATAAAAAAGGACCATTTTTTACTGATGGTCGTAAAAACTGAGAAAAAAATAGCGATCTTGATTTTGTTTTTACAACGGTAGCGACATATATATTTTTTTTGCTTTCCTTTCAAATGTATATTTAATTTATTAGCGAGAATATAACAGAATTCAAATTATATCATCAGAGAATGTTGAAATACTTTTTAATATATATTTTTTAATTCTATTTATTCAAATTTGATGATTTTCTTCTTAGGACGGGTTGTTTCGGAGAATTTGAACAATTCATCAAATTTCAACGTTCATTTTCGGGTTCTGTGAAAGACTTATTCAAGTTCTGTTTTTATATCATTATAGGCTAGTAGCTTAACAAAACTGAAATAAAAACAGAACTTGAAAAAATCTTTCACAGAACTTGAAAATGAACGTTGAAATTTGATGAATTGTTCAGATTCTCCGAAACAACCCGTCCTTAGTATTCTACTCTCCATAAATTGAGCTCAATAAGTAGTGGTTATGGGAGGTGTTTTATAAGCATGATAGAAAATAATGCTTAGTAGGTGAAATTAAAACAATGTGCAACAATGTACAAACGTAATTCAACAAACATAATTTTAGAAAAAAACCATAGCAATTATTGAGATTCGTTTTAGTTCCAATATTATTAAACCGTCTTAGTTTTAGTACTCTAGCATAATTTTAATAAAAGGAGTCAATAACTAATTTTGATTTATTAGTCGGCATGTACATGGGATGTGATACTGCCTTATTGCAATAAAATATTAATATGCTGTGCGATGTTTTACATTGATGACCAATTACTTTTTATCACTATTGGAACTAATTTTACCTCGGGATCAGATAAATACTTACTGAACGTCCGACTGATAATTGACGGTGGGTACTTACTTTGGAACCTACGCAACCTGAACTCTTCACACACAGACATATTTTTACTAATTAAGTATATTAATAAATAAAGGACATTGAACCGCTGACGCTTATTACCAGTATGCGCCAACCATTTCATAAAATGATTAAAATGGTAGAATTTTAATGTATGTATAATGGATAATGTGGCACTCACGAAGCATCACAAGAAAGTTGTTGAAAAAATGTTATTTTTGTTTTTGTTTTTTTTTACACTGTTGCAATTTATTTGGGTAAAAATCATCCTGTATTAACTTTATTTTTACAAAATTAAAAATAAATAAAAAAAACAGTTATTTCTGGTAATGATTTTTAATTTTTTTAACAATCACAATAATGTTTTGTTTGTTGATATATTAAATGCGTAAAAATTCTTCAAATTTCAAAGTTGATTTTCAAGTTCTGTGAAAGTTCTGTAATTATTTCAGTTCTGTCAAGTAACTAGCCTATAATTATATAATTACACAACTTGATGAATTGTTCAAATTCTATGAACAACCCATCCTTAATCTAATGATAAAACTATACATACCACAATATTACTTTCCACGAATTTGTTTGAATTCAAAATATCACCAGACTGCAGATTGTTGCAGAAAAATGCTATGAATTTGAAAATATTTTTGTAATCTTCTTAATATATAAATATCATGTGTCACTGTGTTCGTACACGCTAATCTCCGAAACCGCCCATAAAATTTTGTGAATGCTTATTGTTGGTTCCAGATTGAAATAAAGGATTTTTTTGACCCGATAAGTGGTGCTGTTGTCGAGATCATTCATATGGACAAAATACTGATGAAAAAAAATATTGTTCACCAAATCACACTACATTAAATTAAAATTAATTACTATATTTTAAAGCAACAATATAGTTTTGACTTAAGAATTAAGCATACCTCATGTGTAACATTTAATTTTTATACATTATCAATTAAGAATATTCATTTTATTTATTTCACTTGAATAAAAAATGTATATCGAATGTGTCTTCTATGGATCGTATTCGTACGCGATCTGTCTCACTGTGAAAGACATATCCTTCAAGGTAGGTTTAAGAGTATAGAACGGTGCCGGTCGAAATTTTTATGTATTTTCTTTCGTACTGAAAAATAATCACAATCTGCTGAAATGATTGATTTCAAATGAAAAGTCAAAATAATATCTACGATGGATGTGACTTGCGCATGTATTCCATGTATGTCAAATGCATAATATATCCGACAACAGCATCACCAGATAAAGGGTCTACATAAAATGAGGTCTATATAAAATGCGGTCTACATAGAAGGCCGTCTGTGGCAGGAAAACGTCTGCCTGGGCCCACTTGTATTTATTAGATAATATATTTATTCGAATTAATTAATAACTTTTTCGTCATTTGCTATTTGGTCAGTTTGGACCCCATCCAGGGTGCATACAGGTGGCTCTGAGGAAAGTAATTCCCCTCAAGGCTTATGTCATCTTTGGATATGCTGTGTGGTGGGTCTTTTTAGGAAAGGAAGGAGAGGAAGTTATGGGAAGGAAAAAGGAATAAGGGGTGGGTAGGAATCTGGGGGTCAGAATGTCCAGGAGTGACGGACGTCGCACGGCGAAATCCTGATGAGAGTCCTATTAGAGAGTTCAAAGGGTCTCCGTCAACCAGTCTCTCCAGTTCGTAGGTGGGCAAACCACGAAGTGAAAAACCTCACCCCATGAACCCTGGCACCCCTGCTAAGTCAGCAAACGTAGCAAACCATTTGGGGTGACATATGGCAGAGGTGTTGGTTATTTATTAAATGGTTCTCAGGGCAGCGGTACCCACTTCGCGCGTCATACCGTGTGTCAGAGTATGTCAAAGTGTGTCGGCGTGTGTCAGACGGCGAGTATCGAATGATTATCCTCGCACACATTCAAGTTCAATGCACCGCGGGCCGCTTCGAACTATCCAATAAATAATTAACTAGACAAAAGGGCAACATAGAATGCATGAAATCAATTTATTGGGATCAATAATCTATTCGTGCCCTCCCATAAAGCGATCATTTTTACGGCATCAATGTTTCTCATAGTACAGTGGTACCTCGACATACGAGTTTAATTCGTTCCGCAACCTTGCTCGTATCTTGAATTACTCGTATATCAATGGAGATTTCCCCATACAAAACAATTGGACTACCATAAATCCGTTCCAACCCCCAAAATGTCACCCCAGTAATTTTTGTTACGTGGTTTTGAATAATAAAAACGTTTTTATAAATGACAAATATTTATTGTAAAAAAACGAAAAAGAGAATGTAAATAAATAAATTAGATATCTTTACTGGTCTTTGCCTTTTTCGCTACATTTTTATCGCTTTCACCTGTAGGCCGTTTAGAAAAAAACATGTCCAAGGAGGTTTGTTTCTTCCTCCCTCTCAGAATGTTCCGGAAATGAGTGTCATTAAAAAGATCAGATGCACGACCTGTCGCAACTTTTTCTGGGTGTTTCTTTTCCACGAACTGTGAAACTCTCTCCCACATTCCTAAGATCTCCTTAATCTCACTTGTAGAAATAACCTCCTCCTCCTCTGACTCCCCGAAACCAATTTCTTGCATAACATCCGTATGTTGCTGTGACTGTAACTCTTGTATCTCCTCAGTGGTCAGATCCTGGGTGTGCTCCTCGACGAGATGTATTGTTATTTTTGTAACTGACGTTACTACGAGTACTACGTTATTGGTAGGATGTAATCTGTGTGCAAAGTAATTGCTTGCGCCTTTATAGAGGGGTATAGTAAATGTCAGTCACGGGTCGCCCCATACATTCCCTTGACCCTTCCACGCAAAACGAGTACAGCGGAAGCGAATTTTAGTTTCGTCCTTCTAGACGCTCGCACCGATTCCGGCGTCCTGGTTTCGCCTGGAAGGAGCAAAGTATGTTTGTTTCTTTATCTACGTGCGTTTGTCGAAGGGATCGAAGGAATGTATGATGTAATTCATGACCGATGATTCGTTTTGCTTTTTTTTTATGGATGCGCAATCACTTGCTTGGCGCGGGAAATATATTTGTTAGTGACGTAGCTCGAGTGACTGGGTTAGTTGCTATTTGCATTATAGGAAACTTGGTGATGCCTCGAAAGGGTGCTCGCATACCTATTACTCCCAATTGATTTCATACAGGTGTTTTTCCCTTTTGACTGATTAATTTACTTATTTATTTGCATGTAAGGAGCGGCTCGGCGCTTTGAGCGGCTCTAATTAGGACGTGGCTAGTGATTCAAAACAAACGATACAAATGAGTCATACATTTAAAAACTTACTTGAAATTTTTTTTGCTGTGTTCTGTTACTTATTTCATGACAATATTTTCCTGGAATATATATATATTCGCATATATATATATATATATATTATGATAAAAGAAAATAATTGAAAGTGATTGAGATTTTTCAAATACATTTTTCTGTCTGCTGAGCGTAGATGTTATAACAGCATTATCTAGTATCCTGTACGCCACTGTATTGCTAAGACTGTTGCAAGATGCAGATGCAGATATCTACTGTACGTACAAGCAGATAGGTACAGTATGTACTACGCGGTAGCTTTGTTTCCTACCCGAAGATAATCCTGCCAGGAGCTTTACTACCATTTTATTGTTCGAGAAATTCTCCTTCTTCTGTTCACTGCCACCGGAAAGTAGACAACGCAAGTTCACGCGAGGTCACGTATATTAACAATTCTCGCTACGTTCCTTTGACTTCTTACTTCGCCGGATAAGCAATTGTGGGCAATACAGAAAGAGAATTGAACATGCCGCTTTGATATTGCTACTCGTGTCGTACCCAATACACAAATGTAGGAATATAAGCCAAGGAATTATTTGATATGATATGCTCATTTGTGTAATAATCATATTACCTATGTACGACGACCATAGTTCATTGCATTAATGAGATTCTATTCGATGTGTGCGTTGATGTTGATATGAAGTATATGAAGACCTTCGTAGCTAAATCATACCAAAGATCCGTGTTTGGTCTCCATTTTACAAAATCCACATAAACAAAATCGAAGCAATTAAAAACAAATTCCTAAAATATCTTTGTTACAAGTCATTTGTAAGATTTAATAATTATGCAGAGGCAGCTTCACACTTTAAAATTGATTCACTGAGTATACGGAAGCATAATAAGGATGCACTATTCCTGTATAAAGTAGTTAACAATAATATTCAATGCCCAGAGTTGCTAATAAGATTCAATTCAATGTACCTGCGCGTTCAACACGCTCTTCTGTCCTATTCAGGGTGGATCAGTGCAAAACGAACTCTAAGCAGAATTTTTGCCTGAACAGACTATGCAATAATTACAATAGCGTATTATCCAAGGTGGATATTTTCAGTTGCGAACTTACCAAATACAAGAGGTCCATAAAAGAATATTTCTCTGGGGGTTTGTGAATAATGTTATGTCTGTATTGTTTATATTTCTATTATGATCTGATTTATATCTACAACCTCTCTCCATGGCTATAAATGTATTGATAAATGTTTTGTTTTGTAAATTTTCGTTTTATATAATCTTTTGTTTTAAATAAATTTATGAATTCATATTCCTTTCTTAGAAATTTTGAATTACTTATTCCTTATTATGCTGTCTCAGTAGAGGAAAAGTCACAAGGAGGAAATCCATAATTGGTTTTATTTTGGCTATATAATACTTATGTACAAACTGAAAAAAATGTAAACTGTCGATTTCCTGAAAATCAATAAATAAATAAACTGATTGAATGTGTCTACTATTATGTTTCTACGAGTACCTATATGCAAATAAATTTACTTGAACACCATTACATAAATAATCGTAATGTCTGTATTTATGGATACCTGTATTTATTCAAGATTACGAGTACCTAGGTCTGGATTACAAGAACGTTGTGGCTTACTGTTGGGAAGTGAGTAAGCTAAGAGCTTCGCAGATGCACTCATAGAGAGCAGTGCAAAGAGCTTGCTTGGAAGTCCGCAAGATGGCAGCTAGTTGTCAGTAGTCGCTAGGGCCAGTTAGGCTGCTTCCAGACAAACATGTTGTTTGCAGATCTCACTAAGCCAGCTCCTAGTTAGGTCGACTATCGACGTCACTATTGTAATACGCGAAGTATTGAATAAATCCCTTATTTAATATAAAGAACCTATTCTTTAAAATCTCCTTCCACGACAAGTTGTTTAACTGTTTGTGGGAACACAACACTTACAAACATTACAACAAAAACGATAATTAATCATTCCCTTAAGTCTACCTTATACTCATTAGTAACAACACCATCATTACGTAATTTCTTGTTTATTCTTCCACCGCCTGAGAGGGTATCGAACAATTCCTAATTATATACTAGGTATAGGTACTTAAGTATCCTCTCTGATTGATTTGTAGGTAACAGGGTTTGGTTAGGAATTCAGGTAAATATGTTTTAAGTGATTGGGTTCGAGTTTATTTTGCATAAGTTATTATGATTAATTATTCATCTATCACTAACAGTGCCCTGAGGTTCGCCACGAGGTCAGAGATGCGTGGGACGTTGGGTGCAGAGTTGGACGAATATTATTTAATAATATAGATATTTAAGGCTCCGTTATAAGCGTTCAAAAAGAAAAAGAACTTTATTATTATTTATTTATTCATCTCTATTCTCTTACAACAGTTTGCATAATAAGTACGTGTACCAGTTATAGAAAAAAATATAATAATCAGTATCTGTATAGTGTTTTGTGAATACCTCACTAGGAGAACCTCTGCTGAGGTTTTCGCACGTTTTAGATAAGTTGGTGTTATGCCTTCATTACTGAAGATGGTTTGAAAGGAAGACAATATGTAAATAGGAATGATAGAGTGAGCGCGCTAATATTTAAATAATAAAACGAGTATAATCAATGGGCGCAAGCGACTGTTGTTAAAATATTTAATAAAACAAGACTTATTTAAAATATAGAAAAAAAATCTTTAAATTTTAGTTAAGAAGCATTTCTTTATTACATTTCTTTAAACACTGAAATTTTTCATACCTGTGACATGTTAAATAAAGAAACAGATGTGTTTTTTTTTTTAATTTTCAGAGAACACTTTGCGATTTTTTTTCTATCGGGCGAATTTTATATTAAATTATGTTATTTATTTTTAACTCGGCATGTGAATAGAAGTTGTCTTTAAAATTACATAACATTATTTTAGGAGCTTAAAAACTTAGGACGAGTTGTTTCACAAAATTATCAAATTTCAAAATTAATTTTCAATTTCTGATATTATATCATTGTGGGCCAGTTGCTTCACAAAACCGAAATTATAACGGAACTTCAAATAGAACTTTCAAAGAACTTTAAAATTAACTTAGAAATTTGAAAAATTGATCAAATTCTGTGTAAAAACCCGTCTTTAGTGTTCAAAAGAAGTATGTTATGAAGCAGAAATTTAGAATGCGGGTTCTTAAGAATTTTCCACTCAAACAGTTTCTATCGTTCCATCCCATGTAAAGAATCAGATATTTTTTTAAATTTGTCGATTAAAAGTAGAAGGAATCTACAAAAAATGTCTATTTAATCCATCGACCAAATTGCTATATATCGATGGTTTAATTCCATCAGCTCCTTGGCTTTGGGTCGCGTGATCTAAACCCTGCGAGAGGATTTACGTATCAATGTACCAAATACACTGTATTACAGCTGATTTATTAAAAGCCTGTTAAAAACATTAAATATCATTAAAATCAGAATATATCGGAACACGTGTTCTTGCAGTAGCGCTTATCCTAAAAAATATAATGACGAAATGAAAAAATATTATTATTTTTATGAATACATGTTCCGACATCCTAATAAAACATTCGTGTTTCACTGATAATTTTTAAGATATCTGTCAATTCATTCGTTAAAAGCCTGCAGTCCCGTTTTCAACAGAATACGAATAATTTAACCAGATTTTCAATAAATTTCTCCGTGTATGTACAATTGGGGATACCCTAGTGTATCGGAAGTTGCTATAAATGGTTTTAGCCATGTTTAGGACGAGATCTGAATGTCCATGTACAATTCAACCACCTTTTTCCCCCTTTCACCCCTTGCCTGAAACGATACATAGACCAAGCAGGATATGGACATATAATTATGGGGTCAAACATTTCTGCTTCAACTCTGTTTCGTTCGGACGCATCACGTCACTGCTTTGGGCGCCCACGCTCCTACACATAAATCTAATAAATAGATTTTACACTCATAGACATACACGCATGCCTTATGTCGTGTAATAATATAACGTATATATGCAAAGTTAATCCCAGAAATATAAACACAAACATATTATATCATAGTTATTTATAGACTTCTTTTGGAATGAATGGAAACGTTGTGTGACACAGGCTTTATGTGCCTTATAGAAAACAGAAGTTCAGGCCTGAGGTATTTACAGGGTTGATAAAAACAGAGATAATTAGCTATTATTTTAAATTCAATGATTATTTGTGTTATTGCTTTCCTATTGTCAATTTACACAGTAGCAAAAACCTTAATTCCGTTTCTCAAATAAAATTATAATCTTGTTTCCATGTCAAAACTAAACTTTCAGTGTGATCCATGTGAGAGGACATAATTCTGTATCGAAACATTGTTAAATATGTGTATACTGACTAGATCTGAAAAGCAGGTTCCCAACATTCCACTTCCCTTTCTACATCTTCTCGAGTTTCTTGAGCCCCACAAAGTTCTCCAAAAACGAGGATACCATAGTTATAATGATTTCAGGCAGTTTGAACCCATATAAAATCAGAGAAAAATACCTTATATATAAGCACGTCAACTTATTTTATAATTTTAAAATAATAAAAAATTGTTGTAGAAAATACGTATATTTTTATTTTGGAAACCAACAGTTATAATCATTGATACGTTGTAATTAGTCAATGGTTATAATATTTTATAATGTGCAGTAAAATATGTGTAATTATTCAACCAATAAAAAGTTTTCACTCATGTATCTAAATATTGATATTTTTATATAAAAATATTAAAGTGTATTAAATATATATTTTTTTCAATTGTAGCAAACACTTTGTGGGTATACATAATTATAATAATTAAAATAAAATAACTTTGTTTGAATACCACTTTATTGTATATATTTATAATCAACCGGTTTCAGTTCAACCCGAACAGGGTTAATAAAAAGATATTGTTTATATGTTTTTAATATATTTTTATTAACAATGATGAAGGTTCGGGTTGAACTGAAACCGGTTGGTTATAAATATATACAATAAAGTGGTATTCAAACAAAGTTATTTTATTTTAATTATTGTATTAAAATTATTTAAATGAAATAATATTTTAAAGTATTCATATTTAATTTAGGTATTAATATTTTTTTGAAACCAGTAAAAAAAATAAGGCGGGCTTTCCACAAAATATTTATAATAAAACCAGTTTTACAACAAGATATGATTTGAGATTATCAGAAAATTTAGAAAACTTTTGTATTTTAGTGATTTATTTTTGGTGTATTATGATGCATTCCGCACTCTCCTTCTTTAGCCAACGTTTCGGACAGCATTACAGTATCCACATCACATAATTACCACATCTGCTATGATGAAGGACACTATAATGCTGTCCGAAACTTTGGCTGAAGCTTCAAATAATCACCAGATCTGCTCTGATAAGCAACACTGTCCGAAAAGTTGGCTGAAGGCGGGAGGTAGCCCAACACGGCATAATACCCCAAAAATAAATCACGAAAATCTTTCCAACAACTTAACTATATGCAGTGTTTTGGGTTTTCTCTTTATATTATCTTGACAACAAATATTACGAAGGTGTTTGACATACTTGTCGCACTGAGAGGAGACAGCATGGTTAGCCGATATTACAGACTAAAAATGATTGTTTATATACACATCATCCTTACTCCCGCTATATACGAGTACTTTATAACACCGTAGTCTGCACTAGTTGGGTAGATAGAAAATGATTGTTTATAGACATATCCCTATTCCCGCTATATACTTTATAACACCATAGTCTGCATTAGCTAGGTAGATATACTTGTAAAATAGACACAACCCTATTCCTGCAATATACTTAATAACACCGTAGTATTCACTAGCTAGGTAGATGTACAATGTATAATATTGTATATGCTTTTTGTGCTGAAAGCAACATTGACGCAAGACTTTTCAAGTACCTACTAGTACCCTCGTATCCAATTAATATGTTTTTCTCGTTTTATCTTGTCCCATGATGTCATTTGCTTTCGTACTCGCTATTCCATAATTCTCTCCAGTATCATCGACATATCTTCACATTAAAATCAGTAATTCCATTGTATGCAAAATCTTAGTTACTTTAATTGTGGTTTTATGTAGGCACCTATTGTTGTCATAACAATATTATCTATTGGAATGGCAGGTATATAAAGATTATTCTATTTAATTTATGTTGAGTGGTTCTAGAAATATTTTTGTGGTTAGCACGATTTACTCCGTAGGGATCAACTCATGTAATTTCAAGTTGGGCGAAGATTCCATTCTTACCGCGCTCCTACGATAATATATATTACTTACATTTTTTTAATAAATTTACGACGGACCTCAAAAAACTGTTCCAAAACTGCAGGCAACAGTGATAACAAAACATTTATTGAAGTTCATCTTTGGAACTATACTAAATCAACCTTTGTTGAAAGAAGTAAACTTATTTGTGCCTCACAAGAATAAAGTGGGAGATCCCATGGACCTTTTTATGCTTTGAAAACGAAGACATGCCAATGGTGCTCAACAATCAACAGAGCGACTCAACTGCTTTACGATTTTGCATTGACTATCGACATTTTCAACGTCACTTACATGAAGTTCATCTTTTGACGCATGTCACAAAAAAGTAAAACAGTCCCAATGACCTTTTCATAAGACCTCAAATTAGTAATCTTCTTTGTAATATATTAGTACATAACCGGTTTATGGAGAACATGATAAAATAGATAAATAAACAAATAAGTAAATGATATTATTTCAGAATGCGAAACACACGTTAAAAATTACTATTTAAGGTTAGGATTGAAGGAAGATTAGATACATTGTTATTTGTTATTCCCTTTCATTAGCTTTCTATAACCTGACGAATTTAGCATTTTACAAGAATATGTCTGTAGAAAAAAAATATATAACTAATATATTTTTTAAATTACAATGTTTTAAAAAAAATTAAAATAACACTAAAACAAATTAAGTACGTAATAACACATCAGTCTTGCATCTTACGGTCAATATGCAGCCAATTATTGTGATTTTAGGGTGTTATGGCGTTTTGCGCTACTAATTGTTAAGCCTGTTTCTGAAATACTTGCAAAGTGCAGAGTGCAACAGAGTGCAGAGTATAGAAAATTGGTGTGCTTAACAATTTTTAATGGTACTTATGAAACGTAATTCGTAAAAAACTTAAATTTGGATTTATGGCCAAAATACCAAATCAAACCAAAATATATTTTTTAATTAAAATGTATAGCAAATATCTAGTATTAGGATGTGCTACTTTTATTTTGTGTTTTAAATTATTAAATAAAGCCATTAAATTATTAATTTATCTTGATTTTTTAAGACAACTTTGGAAATTATTTGTGAGATGAATGATATGAATATTATATGATTTTTTTTTTGCTTTTATCTCTAAATAGTATAAAACAAAGGCGCTCTCCGCGTTTGACTGTTCGTGCGATTAGTTCTTCAAAAAAACGCAACGGGGTTAGGGTATTAAGTCATTTAGATATATATAAACCTGTCTGAAATCAATATGGATGTTATAATTATAGAAGGAAGAGAAATCGAGCAACGACGGGTACACCTTGGCTAGTTTAATTTTAAAAAATGGATGATAATACTGATTACACTGAAGAACATTTAATCACGATTCCAAAATTTGAAACAGTTTGGCGACAGAGAGCCTGAAAAAATGCAGTAATCTTGCAGTAATGCTTTAAGAATTTTCCAGAAAAACATTTTTATGTAGATAATAATACTGATTTTGGTTAAGACCATGGTATTAATCACGATTCAAAAATTTTAGTAAGTTGGGCGGCATAGAGTCTGAATAAATGGCTTTTTAGGTTCAAAACCAAGTCTTGCAATAGAATTATGCGTAAATGCGTAAGAACTATGATTATTCGCAGATATTGTAAATGGTTTCGCATAAGACCGGGATTCATATAAAGATTCCGAAATTTCAGCCCGTTTGGAAGCATGAAAAATTGCTTTTAAATTTCGAACCCGAGTCATGAAATAGTTTCTACTAGAATGACAGAAATGCTGAAAAAATGGCTTCCATAGTCCAAACCCAAGTCACGCAATAGTGCCGGAAAGAATGATATATTTTTTTTCCGGAAATGCAACATTACGCAGATTTTATTCATGATTTCGCTTAAGACCGTGATTATTTTCACCATTGAAAATTTTCGGCCCATTCTACGCCATAGAGCCCGAAAAAATGGCTTGTTAAATCCGAACCCAAGTCTAACAATAGTGCCCGTAAGAACGATAATTTTAGCAAAAAGAAAACTTTTCGAAGATTTTGTAACTGATTTCGTATGAAACCGTGATACTTTTCACGATTCCAAAATGTCAGCCAATATTGCGCTATAGAGCTCGAAAAAATTGCATTTTAATTCCGAACCCAAGTCTAACAATAGTGCCCCTAAGAATGATAATTTTTCAAGAAATGCAACTTTTTGAAGATTTTGTTACTTATTTAAGCTTCATTTAATTTTTGTCAGCCTGTTCTGCTCCATAGAGCCCGAAAAAATGGCATTTTAATTCCGAACCCAAGTCTCAAAATAGTGCTCGTAAGAATGATAATTTTTCAAGAAATGCAACTTTTTGAAGATTTTGTTACTGATTTCGCTTGAGACCCTGATTCTTTTCACGAAACCAAATTTTCAGCCCATTCTTCGCCATAGAGCCTGAAAAAATGGCATTTTAATTCCGAACCCAAGTCTCAAAATAGTGCACGTCAGAATGTAAATTTTTCCAGAAATGCAAATTTTTGAAGATTTTCTTACTCATTTCGTTTGACACCGTGATTCTTTTCACGAAACCAAATTTTCAGCCCATTCTTCGCCATAGAGCCCGAAAAAATGGCATTTTAATTCCGAACCCAAGTCTCAAAATAGTGCCCGTCAGAATGTAAATTTTTCCAGAAATGCAACTTTTTGAAGATTTTCTTACTCATTTCGTTTGACACCGTGATTCTTTTCACGAAACCAAATTTTCAGCCCATTCTTCGCCATAGAGCCCGAAAAAATGGCATTTTAATTCCGAACCCAAATCTCAAAATAGTGCCCGTCAGAATGTAAATTTTTCCAGAAATGCAACTTTTTGAAGATTTTCTTACTCATTTCGTTTGACACCGTGATTCTTTTCACGAAACCAAATTTTCAGCCCATTCTTCGCCATAGAGCCCGAAAAAATGGCATTTTAATTCCGAACCCAAGTCTCAAAATAGTGCCCGTCAGAATGTGAAGTTTTCCAGAAATGCAACCTTTTGAAGATTTTCTTACTGATTTCGCTTGCGATCTTGATTCTTTTCACGATACTAAATTTTCAGCCCATTCTGCGCCGTAGAGCCCGAAAAAATGGCATTTTAATCCGAACCCAAGTCTCAAAAAAATGTTCGTAAGAATGATAATTTTACAAGAAAAAAAACTTTTTGAAGATTTTCTTACTGATTTCGCTTGAGACCGTGTTTATTTTCCCGATTCCAAATTTTAAGCCTATTTTACGTCATATAGCCTGAAAAAATGACTTCCATAGTCCAAACCCAAGTCTCACAATAGTGCCCGCAAGAATGTAATTTTTTCCAGAAACGTAACTTTTTGAAGATTTTCATTCTCATTTCACTTAAGACCGTGAATCTTTTTACGATTTAAAATGTCAGCCCATTCTGCGTCATAGAGCCCGAAAATATAACATTTTAATTCCGAAACCAAGTCTCAAAATAGTGCCTGTGAGAATGTTAATTTTTCCAGAAATGCAACTTTTTGAAGATTGTGTTATTAATTTCGCATGAGACCCTAATTCTTTTCACGATACTAAATTTTCAGCCCATTCTGCGTCAGAGAACCCGAAAAAATGGCATTTTAATCCGAACTCAAGTCTCAAAATAGTGTTCGTAAGAATGATAATTTTTCAAGAAATAAAACTTTTTGCAGATTTTCTTACTGATTTTGCTTGAGAGCGTGATTATTTTGACGATTCAATAATTTTAGCTCATTCTGCGTCATATAGCTTGAAAAAATGACTTCCATATTCCAAACCCAAGTCTCACAATAGTGCCCGCAAGAATGTAAATTTTTCCAGAAATGCATCTTTTTGAAGATTTTGTTACTGATTTCGCATGAGACCCTGATTCCTTTGACGATACTAAATTTTCAGCCCATTTTGCGTCATGTAGCCTGAAAAATTGACTTCTATAGTCCTAACCCAAGTCTCACAATAGTGCCCGTCAGAATGTAATTTTTTCCAGATATGTAACTTTTTGAAGATTTTTTTTCTCATTTCACTTGAGACCGTGATCCTTTTCACGATTCCAAAATGTCAGCCCATTCTGCGTCAAAGAGCCCGAAAAAATGGCATTTTTATTCCGAACCCAAGTCTCAAAATAGTGCTTGTAAGAATTATAATTTTTCAAGAAATTCAACTTTTTGAAGATTTTCTTACTGATTTCGCTTGAGAGCGTGATTATTTTGACGATTCAAAATTTTCAGCTCATTCTGCGTCATGTAGCCTGAAAAAATGACTTCTATTGTCCTAACCCAAGTCTCACAATAGTGCCCGTCAGAATGTAAATTTTCCCAGAAATGTAACTTTTTGAAGATTTTTTTTCTCATTTCACTTGAAACCGAGATTCTTTTCACGATTCCAAAATCTCAGCCCATTCTGAGTCATATAGCCTGAAAAAATGGATTCCATATTCCGAACCCAAGTCTCACAATAGTGTCCGTCAGAATGTTAATTTTTCCAGAAATGCAACTTTTTAAAGATTTTCTTACTGATTTCGACATCGATACTGATTCTTTTCACGATGCGACATTTTCAGCCTAATCTGCGCCATAGAGCCCGAAAAAATGGCATTTTAATTCCGAACCCAAGTCTCAAAATAGTGCCCGACAGAATATAAATTTTTCCAGAAATGTAACTTTTTGAAGATTTTCATTCTCATTTCACTTAAGACCGTGATTCTTTTCGCGATTCCAAAATGTCAGCCCATTCTGCGTCGTAGAGCCCCTAAAAAATGGCATTTTAATTTCGAACCCAAGTCTCAAAATAGTGTTCGTAAGAATGATAATTTTTCAAGAAATTCAACTTTTTGAAGATTTTCTTACTGATTTCGCTTGCGACCCTGATTCTTTTCCCCATGCCACATTTTCATCCCAATCTGCGCCATAGAGCCCGAAAAAATGGCATTTTAATTCCGAGCCCAAGTCTCAAAACAGTGCCCGACAGAATATAAATTTTTCCAGAAATGTAACTTTTTGAAGATTTTCAATCATATTTCACTTGCGACCCTGATTCTTTTCACGATTCCAAAATGTCAGCCCATCCTGAGTCATAAAGCCTGAAAAAATGGATTCCATA
The DNA here is from genome assembly GCA_026573805.1 of Hesperophylax magnus. Taxonomy (NCBI): domain Eukaryota; kingdom Metazoa; phylum Arthropoda; class Insecta; order Trichoptera; family Limnephilidae; genus Hesperophylax; species Hesperophylax magnus. Next base: position 9,898,382 of record JAIUSX010000006.1, on the reverse strand, counting down.
TTCCGAACCCATGTTTCACAATAGTGCCCGTCAGAATGTTAATTTTTCCAGAAATGAAACTTTTTGAAGATTTTCTTTCTCATTTCTCTTGAGACCGTGATTCTTTTACCGATACCAAAATGTCAGCCCATCCTGAGTCATAAAGCCTGAAAAAATGGATTCCATATTCCGAACCCAAGTCTCACAATAGTGCCGGTCAGAATGTTAATTTTTCCAGAAATGCAACTTTTTGAAGATTTTCTTACTGATGTCGCCCTCGACACTGATTCATTTCACGATGCCACATTTTCAGCCTAATATGCGCCATAGAACCCGAAAAAATGGCATTTTAATTCCAAACCCAAGTCTCAAAATAGTGCCCGTCAGAATGGAAATTTTTCCAGAAATGCAACTTTTTGAAGATTTTCTTACTCATTTTGTTTGACACCGTGATTCTTTTCACGAAACCAAATTTTCATCCCATTCTTCGCCATAGAGCCCGAAAAAATGGCATTTTAATTCGGAACCAAAGTCTCAAAATAGTGCCCGTCAAAATGTAAAGTTTTCCAGAAATGTAAATTTTTGAAGATTTTCATTCTCATTTGACTTAAGACCGTGATTCTTTTCACGATTCCAAAATGTCAGCCCATTCTGCGTCGTAGAGCCCCTAAAAAAAGGCATTTTAATTCCGAACCCAAGTCTCAAAATAGTGTTCGTAAGAATGATAATTTTTCAAGAAATTCAACTTTTTGAAGATTTTCTTACTGATTTCGCTTGCGAACCTGATTCGTTTCCCCATGCCACATTTTCATCCCAATCTGCGCCATAGAGCCCGAAAAAATGGCATTTTAATTCCGAGCCCAAGTCTCAAAACAGTGCCCGACAGAATATAAATTTTTCCAGAAATGTAACTTTTTGAAGATTTTCAATCTTATTTCACTTGCGACCCTGATTCTTTTCACGATTCCAAAATGTCAGCCCATCCTGAGTCATAAAGCCTGAAAAAATGGATTCCATATTCCGAACCCATGTTTCACAATAGTGCCCGTCAGAATGTTAATTTTTCCAGAAATGAAACTTTTTGAAGATTTTCTTTCTCATTTCTCTTGAGACCGTGATTCTTTTACCGATTCCTTGAAATGAGTATGAAATTTTTTTGAAAAATTTCATACTCATTTCGCTTGATACCGTGATTCTTTTCACGATACCAAAATGTCAGCCCATCCTGAGTCATAAAGCCTGAAAAAATGGATTCCATATTCCGAACCCAAGTCTCACAATAGTGCCGGTCAGAATGTTAATTTTTCCAGAAATGCAACTTTTTGAAGATTTTCTTACTGATGTCGCCCTCGACACTGATTCTTTTCACGATGCCACATTTTCAGCCTAATATGCGCCATAGAACCCGAAAAAATGGCATTTTAATTCCAAACCCAAGTCTCAAAATAGTGCCCGTCAGAATGGAAATTTTTCCAGAAATGCAACTTTTTGAAGATTTTCTTACTCATTTTGTTTGACACCGTGATTCTTTTCACGAAACCAAATTTTCATCCCATTCTTCGCCATAGAGCCCGAAAAAATGGCATTTTAATTCGGAACCAAAGTCTCAAAATAGTGCCCGTCAGAATGTAAAGTTTTCCAGAAATGTAAATTTTTGAAGATTTTCATTCTCATTTCACTTAAGACCGTGATTCTTTTCACGATTCCAAAATGTCAGCCCATTCTGCGTTATAGAGCCCGAAAATATAACATTTTAATTCCGAAACCAAGTCTCAAAATAGTGCCTGTGAGAATGTTAATTTTTCCAGAAATGCAACTTTTTGAAGATTTTCTTACTGATTTCGTTTGCGACCCTAAATCTTTTCACGATACTAAATTTTCAGCCCATTCTGCGCCATAGAGCCCGGAAAAATGGCATTTTCATCCGATCCCAAGTCTCAAAATAGTGTTCGTAAGAATGATATTTTTACAAGAAAAAAACTTTTTGAAGACTTTCTTACTGATTTCGCTTGAGACCGTGTTAATTTTCCCGATTCCAAATTTTTAGCCCATTTTGCGTCATATAGCCTGAAAAAATGACTTTCATAGTCCAAACCCAAGTCTCACAATAGTGCCCGCAAGAATGTAAATTTTTCCAGAAACGTTTCTTTTTGAAGATTTTCATTCTCATTTCACTTAAGACCGTGATTCTTTTCAAGATTCCCAAATGTCAGCCCATTCTGCGTCATAGAGCCCGAAAATACAACATTTTAATTCCGAAACCAAGTCTCAATAATCAGTTAATTTTTCCAGAAATGCAACTTTTTGAAGATTGTGTTACTGATTTCTCATGAAACCCTAATTCTTTTCACGATACTAAATTTTCAGCCCATTCCGCGCGATAGAGCCCGAAAAAATGGCATTTTAATCCGAACCCAAGTCTCACAATAGTGCCCGTCAGAATGTAATTTTTTCCAGAAATGTAACTTTTTGAAGATTTTTTTTCTCATTTCACTTGAGACCGTGATTCTTTTCACGATTCCAAAATGTCAGCCCATTCTGCGTCATAGAGCCCGAAAAAATGGCATTTTTATTCCGAACCCAATTCTAAAAATAGTGCTTGTAAGAATGATAATTTTTCAAGAAATTCAACTTTTTGAAGATTTTCTTACTGATTTCAATTGAGAGCGTGATTATTTTGACGATTCCAAATTTAAAGCCCATTTTGCATCATATAGCCTGAAAAAATGACTTCCATAGTCCAAACCCAAGTCTCACAATAGTGCCCGCAAGAATGTAAATATTTTCAGAAATGTAACTTTTTGAAGATTTTCATTCTCATTTCACTTGAGACCGTGATTCTTTTTACGATTCCAAAATGTCAGCCCATTCTGCGTCGCAGAGCCCCTAAAAAATGGCATTTTAATTCCGAACCCAAGTCTCAAAATAGTGTTCGTAAGAATGATAATTTTTCAAGAAATGCAACTTTTTGAAGATTTTCTTACTGATTTCGCTTGCGACCCTGATTATTTTCCCCATGCCACATTTTCAGCCCAATCTGCGCCATAGAGCCCGAAAAAATGGCATTTTAATTCCGAACCCAAGTCTCAAAACAGTGCCCGTCAGAATGTAAATTTTTCCAGAAATGCAACATTTTGAAGATTTTCTTACTGATTTCGCTTGCGACCCTGATTCTTTTAACGAAACAAAATTTCCAGATTATTCTGCGCCATAGAGCCTGAAAAAATGGCATTTTATTTCCGAACCCAAGTCTCAAAGCAGTGCCCGACAGAATATAAATTTTTCCAGAAATCTAACTTTTTGAAGATTTTCATTCTTATTTCACTCAAGACCGTGATTCTTTTCACGATTCCAAAATGTCAGCCCATCCTGAGTCATTAAGCCTGAAAAAATGGAATCCATATTCCGAACACAAGTCTCACAATAGTGCCCGTCAGAATGTTAATTTTTCCAGAAAAGAAACTTTTTGAAGATTTTCTTTCTCATTTCTCTTGAGACCGTGATTCTTTTACCGATTCCTTGAAATGAGTATGAAATTTTTTTGAAAAATTTCATTCTCATTTCGCTTGACACCGTGATTCTTTTCACGATTTCAAAATATCAGCCCATTCCGCGTCATAGAGCCCGAAAATATAACATTTTAATTCCGAACCCAAGTCTCAAAATAGTGCCCGTCAGAATGTTAATTTTTCCAGAAATGCAACTTTTTGACGATTTTCTTACTGATTTCGCTTGCGACCCTGATTCTTTTCACGATGCCACATTTTCAGCCCATTCTGCGCCATAGAGCGCGAAAAAATGGCATTTTAATTCCGAACCCAAGTCTGAAAAAAGTGTTCGTTAGAATGATAATTTTTCAAGAAATGCAAATTTTTGAAGATTTTCTTACTGATTTCGCTTGAGACCCTGATTCTTTTCACGATACTGAATTTTTAGCCTTTTCTCCGCCATAAAGCTTGAAAAAATGGCATTTTAATTTCGAACCCAAGTCTCAAAATAGTGCGTGTCAGAATGTAAGTTTTTCCAGAAATGCAACTTATTGAAGATTTTCTTACTGATATCGCTTCAGACCGTGATTCTTTTCACGAAACCACATTTTCAGCCCATTCTGCGCCATAGAGCGCGAAAAAATGGCATTTTAATTCCGAACCCAAGTCTGAAAAAAGTGTTCGTTAGAATGATAATTTTTCAAGAAATGCAAATTTTTGAAGGTTTTCTTACTGATTTCGCTTGAGACCCTGATTCTTTTCACGATACTGAATTTTAAGCCTTTTCTCCGCTTTAAAGCTTGAAAAAATGGCATTTTAATTTCGAACCCAAGTCTCAAAATAGTGCGTGTCAGAATGTAAGTTTTTCCAGAAATGCAACTTATTGAAGATTTTCTTACTGATTTCGCTTCAGACCGTGATTCTTTTCACGAAACCACATTTTCAGCCCATTCTGCGCCATGGAGCGCGAAAAAATGGCATTTTAATTCCGAACCCAAGTCTCAAAATAGTGATTGAAAGAATGATAATTTTTCAAGAAATACAACTTTTTGAAGATTTTCTTACTGATTTCGCTAGCGACCTTGATTCTTTTCACGAAAACAAATTTTCAGCTTATTCTGCGTCATAGAACCCGAAAAAATGGCAGTTAAATTCCGAACCCAAGTTTCAAAATAGTGCCCGTCAGAATGTAAATTTTTCCAGAAATGTAACTTTTTGAAGATTTTTATTCTCATATCACTTAAGACCGTGATTCTTTTCACGATTCCAAAATTTAAGCCCATCCTGAGTCATATACCCTGAAAAATGGATTCCATATTCCGAACCCAAGTCTCACAATAGTGCTCGTCAGATTGTTAATTTTTCCAGAAATGCAACTTTTGAAGATTTTCTTACGTAAGAATGATAATTTTACAAGAAAAAAAACTTTTTGAAGATTTTCTTACTGATTTCGCTTGAGACCGTGTTTATTTTCACGATTCCAAATTTAAAGCCCATTTTGCGTCATATAGCCTGAAAAAATGACTTCCATAGTCCAAACCCAAGTCTAACAATAGTGCCCGCTGTTTTGTTCTATTTAATGTGGATGACTTTATATTAAAACACTGATTGTATTTTATGAGATAGACTTTTATTCTTGTGACGGTTATACAGAGAGCTTGTTAGCGTGACCACAGACGACAATACAATGTGTTACAATCACCTCTAGCACTAGTGATGTGCGACACCAATAGTGATGTTACATCCCCTTTCTTTATTTATAAAAACAATAAAAATTCAAATACATTGATATTAGACATTATGCTTACATACAATACAATAAAATCTTAAATACACTGACATTAGACATTATACCTATCGGGTTGTTTGACCACTCTACCATATCTGGTAATGTAAGGGTTGTTCAAATTATTATATTCTCCCACCTGTCCCTCATCTCCAGCTTCTGCCTCTTCAAGTGCCGGATCAGATCGCATGGACAGATGGTCATTATTAACATTTGTATTATATCTCATTTTTAAGTGAATTCTATTTCGTCTGTACGTGTTACCATAATAATCTTCAACAATATAAGACCTGTTACATTTTAATTTTTCCTTGACCACAGCTGGTAACCAATTACTTTTAGGGTTTTTCTTAAAATACACATAATCTCCTGTTTTAAATATAGACATAGGTTTTGCATTGACATTATAATATTTAGAATTTTTTGAATTATTTTTTTCAACGCAGTTTTTGTAATCTGAGAATCTTACAACCTTTGGTTTTAATTTAATTTGAGTTAAAGGAATATTCATTCTTAAAGTTCTAGACATTAATAATTGAGCAGGTGACGGTAAATTGGCTTTAGGTGTGTTTCTATAATGTAATAGAGCTATATAAGGATCTGTATTTGTTTCTTTTGACTTTTTTAGAATATTTTTTATAATTTTAACAGAACTTTCTGCCTGACCATTAGATTGAGAATGATATGGACTAGTAACTACATGTTCTATATCCCAATCGTATAAAAATGATTTGAATTCAATAGCTTGAAAAGGCGGACCTCCATCAGAGACTAAAGACATTGGTATACCATGACGTGCAAAAATAGATTTTAAGTGAATTATGACATTTTTTGCAGTAGAATTATTATTTAGGAAAGCAGTTTCAATAAACTTTGAATAGTAATCTGTTACAATGAGGTACGTTTGATTATCAAAATACATTAAATCAATACCTACTTGTTGCCATGGAAACTTATTAATTTCATAATTTATCAGTGGTTCCTTCTGATTAGAAACTTTAAATTTATTACATATTTGACATTGCTCAATTAAATTTTTTATATCTACAGTGATACTAGGCCAATATAAAGTATCTCTAGCTAATCTTAGACATTTGTTTATTCCTTGATGTCCTTCATGTATTTTGTTTAACATTTCTTTTCTCATAGTTTGAGGTACTAGCAATTTATTACCCTTAAATATTAACTCATTAATGACATGAATTTCGTCTTGAATATTATAATAACATTTTAAAGTGTAATGAACTTTATCTTTGCTATTCGGCCAACCTTCATAATAATATTTTTTTAATATTTGCATAGTTTCATCCAAAGCAGTAGCATTACTCAATTTTTTACGATATTCTTCACTAATAGCTAAGTTCATATATATTGAATTTACATGACAATGTAGATCAGACTCATAATCGGGTATATAATGATCTTTTAAAGCTGCTCTAGATAAAGTATCTGATATATACATTTCTTTACCTGGGACATGTATAACATTTAAATCATAAGATTGAAGAGCTAACATCATACGTTGCAATCTAGCTGGTACATCATGTAAAGGTTTTTTAAATAAATAGACTAAAGGTTTGTGATCAGTTTGTACTGTCACTTTGTTACCATAAATATACTGATGAAACTTATTACAACCAAATTGTATGGCAAATAATTCTTTTTCAATTTGAGCATAATTTTCCTGCGACTGTGTCATTGTTTTTGAACTAAATGCAATTGGACGGTTATTTTGCATAATAACTGCTCCTATAGCTGATTTTGATGCATCGACTGATAAAGTTAGTGGTATTTTTGGATCATAATGACTTAAAACTGTTGCATTTGAAATAGCCTCTTTCAAAGTTTTAAAACATTTTTCACAATTTTCATCCCATGACCATATAACATTATTTTTTAATAAATTTCTCAAAATTTGTGACTTATTTGATAAGTTTTCAATGAATGGGCCCAAATAATTTACCATTCCTAAAAATCTTTGTAAATCTTTGACATTTTTAGGAGACGGCAACTCTAAAATAGCTTTGACTTTCTCTTTGTCAACTTTTACTCCTTCCTTACTAAAAATATAACCTAGGAAACATACTTCCTTGACTAAAAATTTACATTTCGACTTATTTAATTTTAAGTTGACCTCTCTAGCCCTTTCCAAGACTTTTCTTAACCTAAAATTATGAATTTCTTCAGTTTCTCCATAAATTAAAAAATCGTCAACAAAAATTAATATACCTTCCAGATCTCCAAACAAATCTACCATAATCCTATAAAAAATTTCCGTTGCTGCGTTTATTCCAAACGGTAGTCTTAAATACCTGTACCTTCCAAATGGAGTTTGAAAAGTACATAAATCACTACTTTCTTCATCTAACTTCAATGACCAAAATCCAGAATAAGCATCTAGATGTGAAAAATATGCAGCACCTATAAGTTTTGATCTAATTTCATCGATGTTTTTTAATGGAAAATATTCTCTCATTATGCAGTTATTTAATTTTCTAGGATCAAGACAAATTCTTAATTTACCTGACTCCTTGACAGTTATGACAACAGAATTTACCCAAGAAGTAGGTTTAGTAACCTTTTCAATGACCTTCATCTTGTCCATGCGATCTAATTCCTCACGAAGTCTGTTTTGTAAGGCAAATGGGACTTTCCTCGGAGGATCAACGCACGGAACGGCATCTTGACGAAGTTTGAGATGAACGACAGGTGGTAAACATCCGAGACCCTGAAATATGTCATTATATTCAGTAAATAAGGTGTTATGATCATATTGAACATTAAATATTCTTTTTATAATTCCAAATTTCTGAATAGTTGGAAGACCTAAGACTGATTGACATTCTATATTTGTGACAAAAAATATTATTTTACTTATGACATTTCCATTGATTTGACATACAATATCACAATGACCAATAATAGGTATTTTATTACCTCCAAATCCTGACACTTTTGTAAAAACTTTTTGTAAAATTGTATTACATAAATTTAACTTTTTAAAGTTTGTCAATGACATTACATTTATATCAGCTCCTGTATCCAAGATACAGTCTAATGTTTTATTATTAATTATTATATCTATGTGCCATGCTTGACTTGAATAATTGTTATTATTAATATTTCTGATTGTTGCAATAAAATGACCCTCAGTGAAATTAGCACTGTCATCATTGGGTTTTGATGACTCTAAGTTTAAATTTCTGACTTTATTGTGACAATTATTTTTAAAACAATATTTAGCAAAATGACCAAAAGAATTACATGACCTGCATTTGACATTGACTGCTGGGCACTTGTAGCGATGATGCTGACCACATCTTCCACATGGATTGATATGACCACTTGACCTTGGCTGTGATGATGATGATGGTGACCCATGACGACTTGAAGATCCAAACTGACTTGATCTTCTTGAAGTTGACCCTCTTAGACTTGACTGACATGATGCTCTCGACTGTCTTGAAGTATTTTTATTATGACTGATTTGAAGAATATTTTCTGTGTGTGTTTGTTGGTTAATTTTCTCTGCATTGCTTTGTGACAATAAGATGGTTTTTGCAATTTCAATCGTTTTTTGTAATGACAATGTAGAATCTTGTAATAAGCGTTGACGGATATGATTTAAATTTGCACACATATTTGCAATAAATATGTCTCTTACCAGAGATTCTCTTAAATTTCCAAATTCACAATCCAAACTTAAATTTTCCAAGTCCAATAGAAAATTATTGATGTCTTCTGAATTATTTTGTTTTCGTGTAAAAAATGAATTTCTTATCATTGTTAAGTTTTTGTGAGGTGCAAAATATTCATCAAACTTTTTCTTGACTTGTCGTAGCGTGCTTGATTCCATGTTCATGTTAAATGATTTGAAAATTTCCATACCTTTGGAGCCAATTGAATGAAGCAGAATTGCGATTTTTCTTTGTTCTGTAGCTTCTTCCAAACCTGACGCTACCAGGTATATTTCGTAGTCTTGCCACCAATTTTTCCATTTTGAATCATTATTCATATTATTTGACAACACTTGCAGATTTGACAGGGCATGAAAATCATGTTGTATGTGTGACTTTTGCGCGTCCTTCGCCATTTTTAATTATACTTAATATTTTTCAATTTATGTTATTAACATCCAACTTCCAGTATTATTATTATTTATTATCGATATCGCACTTCTGACACCATGTTTTGTTCTATTTAATGTGGATGACTTTATATTAAAACACTGATTGTATTTTATGAGATAGACTTTTATTCTTGTGACGGTTATACAGAGAGCTTGTTAGCGTGACCACAGACGACAATACAATGTGTTACAATCACCTCTAGCACTAGTGATGTGCGACACCAATAGTGATGTTACACCCGCAAGAATGTAAATTTTTCCAGAAATGTAACTTTTTGAAGATTTTCATTCTCATTTCACTTGAGACCGTGATTCTTTTCACGATTCCAAAATGTCAGCCCATTCTGCGTCTAGAGCCCGAAAAAAATGGCATTTTAATTCCGAACCCAAGTCTCAAAATAGTGTTCGTAAGAATGATAATTTTTAAAGAAATGAAACTTTTTGAAGATGTTCTTACTGATTTCGCTTGCGACCCTGATTCTTTTCACAATGCCACATTTTCAGCCCAATCTGCGCCATAGAGCCCGAAAAAATGGCATTTTAATTCCGAACCCAAGTCTAAAAATAGTGCTTGTAAGAATGATAATTTTTCAAGAAATTCATCTTTTTGAAGATTTTCTTACTCCATTTTTCCAGAAATGCAACTTTTTGAAGATTTTGTTTCTCATTTCACTTGAGACCGTGATTCTTTTCACGATTCCAAATTGTCAGCCCATTCCGCGCCATAGAGCCCGAAAATATAACATTTTAATTCCGAAACCAAGTCTCAAAATAGTGACTGTGAGAATGTTAATTTTTCCAGAAATGCAACTTTTTGAAGAATTTGTTACTGATTTCGCATGAGACCCTGATTCCTTTCACGATACTAATTCCAGCCCATTCTGCGTCATGTAGCCTGAAAAATTGACTTCTATATTCCTAACCCAAGTCTCACAATAGTGCCCGTCAGAATGTAATTTTTTCCAGAAATGTAATTTTTTGAAGATTTTTTTTCTCATTTCACTTGAGTCCGTGATTCTTTTCACGATTCCAAAATGTCAGCCCATTCTGCGTCATAGAGCCCGAAAAAATGGCATTTTTATTCCGAACCCAAGTCTCAAAATGGTGCACGTCAGAATGTAATTTTTTCCAGAAATGCAATTTTTTGAAGATTTTCTTACTGATTTCGCTAGCGATCCTGATTCTTTTCACGAAAACAAATTTTCAGCTTATTCTGCGCCATATTGCCCGAAAAAATGGCATTTTAATTCCGAACCCAAGTCTCAAAATAGTGCATGTCAGAATGTAATTTTTTCCAGAAATGCAATTTTTTGAAGATTTTCTTACTGATTTCGCTTGCGACCCTGATTCTTTTCACGAAACCAAATTTTCAGATTATTCTGCGCCATAGAGCCTGAAAAAATGGCATTTTAATTCCGAACCCAAGTCTCAAAATAGTGCCCGACAGAATATAAATTTTTCCAGAAATATAACTTTTTGAAGATTTTCATTCTCATATCACTTAAGACCGTGATTCTTTTCACGATTCCAAAATGTAAGCCCATCCTGAGTCATATACCCTGAAAAAATGGATTCCATATTCCAAACCCAAGTCTCACAATAGTGCCAGTCAGAATGTTAATTTTTCCAGAAAAGCAAATTTTTGAAGATTTTCTTACTGATTTCTCTTGAGACCGTGATTCTTTTACCGATTCCTTGAAATGAGTATGAAATTTTTTTGAAAAATTTCATTCTCATTTCGCTTGACACCGTGATTCTTTTCACGATTTCAAAATATCAGCCCATTCCGCGTCATAGAGCCCGAAAATATAACATTTTAATTCCGAACCCAAGTCTCAAAATAGTGCCCGTCAGAATGTTAATTTTTCCAGAAATGCAACTTTTTGACGATTTTCTTACTGATTTCGCTTGCGACCCTGATTCTTTTCACGTTGCCACATTTTCAGCCCATTCTGCGCCATAGAGCGCGAAAAAATGGCATTTTAATTCCGAACCCAAATCTGAAAAAAGTGTTCGTTAGAATGATAATTTTTCAAGAAATGCAAATTTTTGAAGATTTTCTTACTGATTTCGCTTGAGACCCTGATTCTTTTCACGATACTGAATTTTTAGCCTTTTCTCCGCCATAAAGCTTGAAAAAATGGCATTTTAATTTCGAACCCAAGTCTCAAAATAGTGCGTGTCAGAATGTAAGTTTTTCCAGAAATGCAACTTATTGAAGATTTTCTTACTGATATCGCTTCAGACCGTGATTCTTTTCACGAAACCACATTTTCAGCCCATTCTGCGCCATAGAGCGCGAAAAAATGGCATTTTAATTCCGAACCCAAGTCTGAAAAAAGTGTTCGTTAGAATGATAATTTTTCAAGAAATGCAAATTTTTGAAGATTTTCTTACTGATTTCGCTTGAGACCCTGATTCTTTTCACGATACTGAATTTTAAGCCTTTTCTCCGCTTAAAAGCTTGAAAAAATGGCATTTTAATTTCGAACCCAAGTCTCAAAATAGTGCGTGTCAGAATGTAAGTTTTTCCAGAAATGCAACTTATTGAAGATTTTCTTACTGATTTCGCTTCAGACCGTGATTCTTTTCACGAAACCACATTTTCAGCCCATTCTGCGCCATGGAGCGCGAAAAAATGGCATTTTAATTCCGAACCCAAGTCTCAAAATAGTGATTGAAAGAATGATAATTTTTCAAGAAATACAACTTTTTGAAGATTTTCTTACTGATTTCGCTAGCGACCTTGATTCTTTTCACGAAAACAAATTTTCAGCTTATTCTGCGTCATAGAACCCGAAAAAATGGCAGTTAAATTCCGAACCCAAGTTTCAAAATAGTGCCCGTCAGAATGTAAATTTTTCCAGAAATGTAACTTTTTGAAGATTTTTATTCTCATATCACTTAAGACCGTGATTCTTTTCACGATTCCAAAATTTAAGCCCATCCTGAGTCATATACCCTGAAAAATGGATTCCATATTCCGAACCCAAGTCTCACAATAGTGCTCGTCAGATTGTTAATTTTTCCAGAAATGCAACTTTTGAAGATTTTCTTACGTAAGAATGATAATTTTACAAGAAAAAAAACTTTTTGAAGATTTTCTTACTGATTTCGCTTGAGACCGTGTTTATTTTCACGATTCCAAATTTAAAGCCCATTTTGCGTCATATAGCCTGAAAAAATGACTTCCATAGTCCAAACCCAAGTCTCACAATAGTGCCCGCAAGAATGTAAATTTTTCCAGAAATGTAACTTTTTGAAGATTTTCATTCTCATTTCACTTGAGACCGTGATTCTTTTCACGATTCCAAAATGTCAGCCCATTCTGCGTCTAGAGCCCGAAAAAAATGGCATTTTAATTCCGAACCCAAGTCTCAAAATAGTGTTCGTAAGAATGATAATTTTTCAAGAAATGAAACTTTTTGAAGATGTTCTTACTGATTTCGCTTGCGACCCTGATTCTTTTCACAATGCCACATTTTCAGCCCAATCTGCGCCATAAAGCCCGAAAAAATGGCATTTTAATTCCGAACCCAAGTCTAAAAATAATGCTTGTAAGAATGATAATTTTTCAAGAAATTCATCTTTTTGAAGATTTTCTTACTCCATTTTTCCAGAAATGAAAATTTTTGATGATTTTGTTTCGCATTTCGCTTGAGACCGTGATTCTTTTCACGATTCCAAATTGTCAGCCCATTCTGCGCCATAGAGACCGAAAATATAACATTTTAATTCCGAAACCATGTCTCAAAATAGTGCCTGTGAGAATGTTATTTTTTCCAGAAATGCAACTTTTTGAAGATTTTGTTTCTCATTTCACTTGAGACCGTGATTCTTTTCACGATTCCAAATTGTCAGCCCATTCCGCGCCATAGAGCCCGAAAATATAACATTTTAATTCCGAAACCAAGTCTCAAAATAGTGACTGTGAGAATGTTAATTTTTCCAGAAATGCAACTTTTTGAAGAATTTTTTACTGATTTCGCATGAGACCCTGATTCCTTTCACGATACTAATTCCAGCCCATTCTGCGTCATGTAGCCTGAAAAATTGACTTCTATATTCCTAACCCAAGTCTCACAATAGTGCCCGTCAGAATGTAATTTTTTCCAGAAATGTAATTTTTTGAAGATTTTTTTTCTCATTTCACTTGAGTCCGTGATTCTTTTCACGATTCCAAAATGTCAGCCCATTCTGCGTCATAGAGCCCGAAAAAATGGCATTTTTATTCCGAACCCAAGTCTCAAAATGGTGCACGTCAGAATGTAATTTTTTCCAGAAATGCAATTTTTTGAAGATTTTCTTACTGATTTCGCTAGCGATCCTGATTCTTTTCACGAAAACAAATTTTCAGCTTATTCTGCGCCATATTGCCCGAAAAAATGGCATTTTAATTCCGAACCCAAGTCTCAAAATAGTGCATGTCAGAATGTAATTTTTTCCAGAAATGCAATTTTTTGAAGATTTTCTTACTGATTTCGCTTGCGACCCTGATTCTTTTCACGAAACCAAATTTTCAGATTATTCTGCGCCATAGAGCCTGAAAAAATGGCATTTTAATTCCGAACCCAAGTCTCAAAATAGTGCCCGACAGAATATAAATTTTTCCAGAAATATAACTTTTTGAAGATTTTCATTCTCATATCACTTAAGACCGTGATTCTTTTCACGATTCCAAAATGTAAGCCCATCCTGAGTCATATACCCTGAAAAAATGGATTCCATATTCCAAACCCAAGTCTCACAATAGTGCCGGTCAGAATGTTAATTTTTCCAGAAAAGCAAATTTTTGAAGATTTTCTTACTGATTTCGCTTGCGACCCTGATTCTTTTCACGTTGCTACATTTTCAGCCGAATATGCGCCATAGAACCCGAAAAAATGGCATTTTAATTCCAAACCCAAGTCTCAAAATAGTGCCCGACAGAATGGAAATTTTTCCAGAAATGCAACTTTTTGAAGATGTTTTTACTGATTTCGCATGAGACCCTGATTCCTTTCACGATACTAATTCCAGCCCATTCTGCGTCATGTAGCCTGAAAAATTGACTTCTATAGTCCTAACCCAAGTCTCACAATAGTGCCCGTCAGAATGTAATTTTTTCCAGAAATGTAACTTTTTGAAGATTTTTTTTCTCATTTCATTTGAGACCGTGATTCTTTTCACGATTCCAAAAGGTCAGCCCATTCTGCGTCATAGAGCCCGAAAAAATGGCATTTTTATTCTGAACCCAAGTCTCAAAATAGTGCTTGTAAGAATGATAATTTTTCAAGAAATTCAACTTTTTGAAGATTTTCTTTCTGATTTCGCTTGAGAGCGTGATTATTTTGACGATTTAAAATTTTCAGCTCATTCTGCGTCATGTAGCCTGAAAAAATGACTTCTATAGTCCTAACCCAAGTCTCACAAGAGTGCCCGTCAGAATGTAAATTTTCCCAGAAATGTAACTATTTGAAGATTTTTTTTCTCATTTCCCTTGAAACCGTGATTCTTTTCACGATTCCAAAATCTCAGCCCATTCTGAGTCATATAGTCTGAAAAAATGGCTTCCATAGTCCGAACCCAAGTCTAACAATAGTGCCGGTCAGAATGTTAATATTTCCAGAAATGGAAATTTTTGAAGATTTTCTTACTGATTTCGCTTGCGACCCTGATTCTTTTCACGATGCCACATTTTCAGCCTTATCTGCCCCATAGAGCCCGAAAAAATGTCATTTTAATTCCGAACCCAAGTTTTAAAATAGTGCTAGTAAGAATGATAATTTTTCAAGAAATACAATTTTTTGAAGATTTTCTTAATGATTTCGCTAGCGATCCTGATTCTTTTCACGAAAACAAATTTTCAGCTTATTCTGCGCCATAGAGCCCGAAAAAATGGCATTTTAATTCCGAACCCAAGTCTCAAAATAGTGCACGTCAGAATGTAATTTTTTCCAGAAATGCAACTTTTTGAAGATTTTCTTACTGATTTCGCTTGCGACCAATTTTTCAGATTATTCTGCGCCATAGAGCCTGAAAAAATGTCATTTTAATTCCGAACCCAAGTCTCAAAATAGTGCCCGACAGAATATAAATTTTTCAAGAAATGTAACTTTTTGAAGATTTTCATTCTCATATCACATAAGACCGTGATTCTCTTCACGTTTTTTAAAATGTAAGCCCATCCTGATTCATATAGCCTGAAAAATTGGATTCCATAGTCCGAACCCAAGTCTAACAAAAGTGCCGGTCAGAATGTTAATATTTCCAGAAATGGAACTTTTTGAAGATTTTCTTACTGATTTCGCTTGCGACCCTGATTCTTTTCACGATGCCACATTTTCAGCCTTATCTGCGCCATAGAGCCCGAAAAAATGTCATTTTAATTCCGAACCCAAGTTTTAAAATAGTGCTAGTAAGAATGATAATTTTTCAAGAAATACAATTTTTTGAAGATTTTCTTAATGATTTCGCTAGCGATCCTGATTCTTTTCACGAAACCAAATTTTCAGCTTATTCTGCGCCATAGAGCCCGAAAAAATGGCATTTTAATTCCGAACCCAAGTCTCAAAATAGTGCACGTCAGAATGTAATTTTTTCCAGAAATGCAACTTTTGGAAGATTTTCTTACTGATTTCGCTTGCGACCAATTTTTCAGATTATTCTGCGCCATAGAGCCTGAAAAAATGTCATTTTAATTCCGAACCCAAGTCTCAAAATAGTGCCCGACAGAATATAAATTTTTCAAGAAATGTAACTTTTTGAAGATTTTCATTCTCATTTCACTTAAGACCGTGATTCTTTTCACGATTCCAAAATGTCAGCCCATTCTGCGTCATAGAGCTCGAAAATATAACATTTTAATTCCGAACCCAAGTCTCAAAATAGTGCCTGTGAGAATGTCAATTTTTCCAGAAATGCAACTTTTTGAAGATTGTGTCCGAATGAAACCCTAATTCTTTTCACGATACTAAATTTTCAGCCCATTCCGCGCCATAGAGCCCGAAAAAATGGCATTTTAATCCGAACCCAAGTCTCAAAAGAGTGCATGTGAGAATATTAATTTTTCCAGAAATGCAACTTTTTGAAGATTTTGTTACTGATTTCGCATGAAACCCTGATTCCTTTCACGATACTAAATTTTCAGCCCATTCCGCGTCATGTAGCCTGAAAATATGACTTCTATAGTCCTAACCCAAGTCTCACAATAGTGCCCGTCAGAATGTAAATTTTCCCAGAAATGTAACTATTTGAAGATTTTTTTTCTCATTTCACTTGAAACCGTGATTCTTTTCACGATTCCAAAATCTCAGCCCATTCTGAGTCATATAGTCTGAAAAAATGGCTTCCATAGTCCGAACCCAAGTCTAACAATAGTGCCGGTCAGAATGTTAATATTTCCAGAAATGGAACTTTTTGAAGATTTTCTTACTGATTTCGCTTGCGACCCTGATTCTTTTCACGATGCCACATTTTCAGCCTTATCTGCGCCATAGAGCCCGAAAAAATGTCATTTTAATTCCGAACCCAAGTTTTAAAATAGTGCTAGTAAGAATGATAATTTTTCAAGAAATACAACTTTTTGAAGATTTTCTTACTGATTTCGCTAGCGACCTTGATTCTTTTCACGAAAACAAATTTTCAGCTTATTCTGCGTCATAGAACCCGAAAAAATGGCAGTTAAATTCCGAACCCAAGTTTCAAAATAGTGCCCGTCAGAATGTAAATTTTTCCAGAAATGTAACTTTTTGAAGATTTTTATTCTCATATCACTTAAGACCGTGATTCTTTTCACGATTCCAAAATTTAAGCCCATCCTGAGTCATATACCCTGAAAAATGGATTCCATATTCCGAACCCAAGTCTCACAATAGTGCTCGTCAGATTGTTAATTTTTCCAGAAATGCAACTTTTGAAGATTTTCTTACGTAAGAATGATAATTTTACAAGAAAAAAAACTTTTTGAAGATTTTCTTACTGATTTCGCTTGAGACCGTGTTTATTTTCACGATTCCAAATTTAAAGCCCATTTTGCGTCATATAGCCTGAAAAAATGACTTCCATAGTCCAAACCCAAGTCTCACAATAGTGCCCGCAAGAATGTAAATTTTTCCAGAAATGTAACTTTTTGAAGATTTTCATTCTCATTTCACTTGAGACCGTGATTCTTTTCACGATTCCAAAATGTCAGCCCATTCTGCGTCTAGAGCCCGAAAAAAATGGCATTTTAATTCCGAACCCAAGTCTCAAAATAGTGTTCGTAAGAATGATAATTTTTCAAGAAATGAAACTTTTTGAAGATGTTCTTACTGATTTCGCTTGCGACCCTGATTCTTTTCACAATGCCACATTTTCAGCCCAATCTGCGCCATAAAGCCCGAAAAAATGGCATTTTAATTCCGAACCCAAGTCTAAAAATAATGCTTGTAAGAATGATAATTTTTCAAGAAATTCATCTTTTTGAAGATTTTCTTACTCCATTTTTCCAGAAATGAAAATTTTTGATGATTTTGTTTCGCATTTCGCTTGAGACCGTGATTCTTTTCACGATTCCAAATTGTCAGCCCATTCTGCGCCATAGAGACCGAAAATATAACATTTTAATTCCGAAACCATGTCTCAAAATAGTGCCTGTGAGAATGTTAATTTTTCCAGAAATGCAACTTTTTGAAGATTTTGTTTCTCATTTCACTTGAGACCGTGATTCTTTTCACGATTCCAAATTGTCAGCCCATTCCGCGCCATAGAGCCCGAAAATATAACATTTTAATTCCGAAACCAAGTCTCAAAATAGTGACTGTGAGAATGTTAATTTTTCCAGAAATGCAACTTTTTGAAGAATTTGTTACTGATTTCGCATGAGACCCTGATTCCTTTCACGATACTAATTCCAGCCCATTCTGCGTCATGTAGCCTGAAAAATTGACTTCTATATTCCTAACCCAAGTCTCACAATAGTGCCCGTCAGAATGTAATTTTTTCCAGAAATGTAATTTTTTGAAGATTTTTTTTCTCATTTCACTTGAGTCCGTGATTCTTTTCACGATTCCAAAATGTCAGCCCATTCTGCGTCATAGAGCCCGAAAAAATGGCATTTTTATTCCGAACCCAAGTCTCAAAATGGTGCACGTCAGAATGTAATTTTTTCCAGAAATGCAATTTTTTGAAGATTTTCTTACTGATTTCGCTAGCGATCCTGATTCTTTTCACGAAAACAAATTTTCAGCTTATTCTGCGCCATATTGCCCGAAAAAATGGCATTTTAATTCCGAACCCAAGTCTCAAAATAGTGCATGTCAGAATGTAATTTTTTCCAGAAATGCAATTTTTTGAAGATTTTCTTACTGATTTCGCTTGCGACCCTGATTCTTTTCACGAAACCAAATTTTCAGATTATTCTGCGCCATAGAGCCTGAAAAAATGGCATTTTAATTCCGAACCCAAGTCTCAAAATAGTGCCCGACAGAATATAAATTTTTCCAGAAATATAACTTTTTGAAGATTTTCATTCTCATATCACTTAAGACCGTGATTCTTTTCACGATTCCAAAATGTAAGCCCATCCTGAGTCATATACCCTGAAAAAATGGATTCCATATTCCAAACCCAAGTCTCACAATAGTGCCGGTCAGAATGTTAATTTTTCCAGAAAAGCAAATTTATGAAGATTTTCTTACTGATTTCGCTTGCGACCCTGATTCTTTTCACGTTGCTACATTTTCAGCCGAATATGCGCCATAGAACCCGAAAAAATGGCATTTTAATTCCAAACCCAAGTCTCAAAATAGTGCCCGACAGAATGGAAATTTTTCCAGAAATGCAACTTTTTGAAGATGTTTTTACTGATTTCGCATGAGACCCTGATTCCTTTCACGATACTAATTCCAGCCCATTCTGCGTCATGTAGCCTGAAAAATTGACTTCTATAGTCCTAACCCAAGTCTCACAATAGTGCCCGTCAGAATGTAATTTTTTCCAGAAATGTAACTTTTTGAAGATTTTTTTTCTCATTTCATTTGAGACCGTGATTCTTTTCACGATTCCAAAAGGTCAGCCCATTCTGCGTCATAGAGCCCGAAAAAATGGCATTTTTATTCTGAACCCAAGTCTCAAAATAGTGCTTGTAAGAATGATAATTTTTCAAGAAATTCAACTTTTTGAAGATTTTCTTTCTGATTTCGCTTGAGAGCGTGATTATTTTGACGATTTAAAATTTTCAGCTCATTCTGCGTCATGTAGCCTGAAAAAATGACTTCTATAGTCCTAACCCAAGTCTCACAAGAGTGCCCGTCAGAATGTAAATTTTCCCAGAAATGTAACTATTTGAAGATTTTTTTTCTCATTTCCCTTGAAACCGTGATTCTTTTCACGATTCCAAAATCTCAGCCCATTCTGAGTCATATAGTCTGAAAAAATGGCTTCCATAGTCCGAACCCAAGTCTAACAATAGTGCCGGTCAGAATGTTAATATTTCCAGAAATGGAAATTTTTGAAGATTTTCTTACTGATTTCGCTTGCGACCCTGATTCTTTTCACGATGCCACATTTTCAGCCTTATCTGCCCCATAGAGCCCGAAAAAATGTCATTTTAATTCCGAACCCAAGTTTTAAAATAGTGCTAGTAAGAATGATAATTTTTCAAGAAATACAATTTTTTGAAGATTTTCTTAATGATTTCGCTAGCGATCCTGATTCTTTTCACGAAACCAAATTTTCAGCTTATTCTGCGCCATAGAGCCCGAAAAAATGGCATTTTAATTCCGAACCCAAGTCTCAAAATAGTGCACGTCAGAATGTAATTTTTTCCAGAAATGCAACTTTTTGAAGATTTTCTTACTGATTTCGCTTGCGACCAATTTTTCAGATTATTCTGCGCCATAGAGCCTGAAAAAATGTCATTTTAATTCCGAACCCAAGTCTCAAAATAGTGCCCGACAGAATATAAATTTTTCAAGAAATGTAACTTTTTGAAGATTTTCATTCTCATATCACATAAGACCGTGATTCTCTTCACGTTTTTTAAAATGTAAGCCCATCCTGATTCATATAGCCTGAAAAATTGGATTCCATAGTCCGAACCCAAGTCTAACAAAAGTGCCGGTCAGAATGTTAATATTTCCAGAAATGGAACTTTTTGAAGATTTTCTTACTGATTTCGCTTGCGACCCTGATTCTTTTCACGATGCCACATTTTCAGCCTTATCTGCGCCATAGAGCCCGAAAAAATGTCATTTTAATTCCGAACCCAAGTTTTAAAATAGTGCTAGTAAGAATGATAATTTTTCAAGAAATACAATTTTTTGAAGATTTTCTTAATGATTTCGCTAGCGATCCTGATTCTTTTCACGAAACCAAATTTTCAGCTTATTCTGCGCCATAGAGCCCGAAAAAATGGCATTTTAATTCCGAACCCAAGTCTCAAAATAGTGCACGTCAGAATGTAATTTTTTCCAGAAATGCAACTTTTGGAAGATTTTCTTACTGATTTCGCTTGCGACCAATTTTTCAGATTATTCTGCGCCATAGAGCCTGAAAAAATGTCATTTTAATTCCGAACCCAAGTCTCAAAATAGTGCCCGACAGAATATAAATTTTTCAAGAAATGTAACTTTTTGAAGATTTTCATTCTCATTTCACTTAAGACCGTGATTCTTTTCACGATTCCAAAATGTCAGCCCATTCTGCGTCATAGAGCTCGAAAATATAACATTTTAATTCCGAACCCAAGTCTCAAAATAGTGCCTGTGAGAATGTCAATTTTTCCAGAAATGCAACTTTTTGAAGATTGTGTCCGAATGAAACCCTAATTCTTTTCACGATACTAAATTTTCAGCCCATTCCGCGCCATAGAGCCCGAAAAAATGGCATTTTAATCCGAACCCAAGTCTCAAAAGAGTGCATGTGAGAATATTAATTTTTCCAGAAATGCAACTTTTTGAAGATTTTGTTACTGATTTCGCATGAAACCCTGATTCCTTTCACGATACTAAATTTTCAGCCCATTCCGCGTCATGTAGCCTGAAAAAATGACTTCTATAGTCCTAACCCAAGTCTCACAATAGTGCCCGTCAGAATGTAAATTTTCCCAGAAATGTAACTATTTGAAGATTTTTTTTCTCATTTCACTTGAAACCGTGATTCTTTTCACGATTCCAAAATCTCAGCCCATTCTGAGTCATATAGTCTGAAAAAATGGCTTCCATAGTCCGAACCCAAGTCTAACAATAGTGCCGGTCAGAATGTTAATATTTCCAGAAATGGAACTTTTTGAAGATTTTCTTACTGATTTCGCTTGCGACCCTGATTCTTTTCACGATGCCACATTTTCAGCCTTATCTGCGCCATAGAGCCCGAAAAAATGTCATTTTAATTCCGAACCCAAGTTTTAAAATAGTGCTAGTAAGAATGATAATTTTTCAAGAAATACAATTTTTTGAAGATTTTCTTAATGATTTCGCTAGCGATCCTGATTCTTTTCACGAAACCAAATTTTCAGCTTATTCTGCGCCATAGAGCCCGAAAAATAGGCATTTTAATTCCGAACCCAAGTCTCAAAATAGTGCACGTCAGAATGTAATTTTTTCCAGAAATGCAACTTTTTGAAGATTTTCTTACTGATTTCGCTTGCGACCAATTTTTCAGATTATTCTGCGCCATAGAGCCTGAAAAAATGTCATTTTAATTCCGAACCCAAGTCTCAAAATAGTGCCCGACAGAATATAAATTTTTCAAGAAATGTAACTTTTTGAAGATTTTCATTCTCATATCACTTAAGACCGTGATTCTCTTCACGATTCCAAAATGTAAGCCCATCCTGATTCATATAGCCTGAAAAATTGGATTCCATAGTCCGAACCCAAGTCTAACAAAAGTGCCGGTCAGAATGTTAATATTTCCAGAAATGGAACTTTTTGAAGATTTTCTTACTGATTTAGCTTTGACCCTGATTCTTTTCACGATGCCACATTTTCAGCCTTATCTGCGCCATAGAGCCCGAAAAAATGTCATTTTAATTCCGAACCCAAGTTTTAAAATAGTGCTAGTAAGAATGATAATTTTTCAAGAAATACAATTTTTTGAAGATTTTCTTAATGATTTCGCTAGCGATCCTGATTCTTTTCACGAAACCAAATTTTCAGCTTATTCTGCGCCATAGAGCCCGAAAAAATGGCATTTTAATTCCGAACCCAAGTCTCAATATAGTGCCCGACAGAATATAAATTTTTCAATAAATGTAACTTTTGGAAGATTTTCTTACTGATTTCGCTTGCGACCAATTTTTCAGATTATTCTGCGCCATAGAGCCTGAAAATATGTCATTTTAATTCCGAACCCAAGTCTCAATATAGTGCCCGACAGAATATAAATTTTTCAATAAATGTAACTTTTTGAAGATTTTCTTTCTGATTTCGCTTGAGAGCGTCATTATTTTGACGATTAAAAATTTTCAGCTTATTCTGCGCCATAGAGCCCGAAAAAATGGCATTTTAATTCCGAACCCAAGTCTCAAAATAGTGCACGTCAGAATGTAATTTTTTCCAGAAATGCAACTTTTGGAAGATTTTCTTACTGATTTCGCTTGCGACCAATTTTTCAGATTATTCTGCGCCATAGAGCCTGAAAAAATGTCATTTTAATTCCGAACCCAAGTCTCAAAATAGTGCCCGACAGAATATAAATTTTTCAAGAAATGTAACTTTTTGAAGATTTTCATTCTCATTTCACCTAAGACCTTGATTCTTTTCACGATTCCAAAATGTCAGCCCATTCTGCGTCATAGAGCCCGAAAATATAACATTTTAATTCCGAACCCAAGTCTCAAAATAGTGCCTGTGAGAATGTCAATTTTTCCAGAAATGCAACTTTTTGAAGATTGTGTTCGAATGAAACCCTAATTCTTTTCACGATACTAAATTTTCAGCCCATTCCGCGCCATAGAGCCCGAAAAAATGGCATTTTAATCCGAACCCAAGTCTCAAAAGAGTGCATGTGAGAATATTAATTTTTCCAGAAATGCAACTTTTTGAAGATTTTGTTACTGATTTCGCATGAAACCCTGATTCCTTTCACGATACTAAATTTTCAGCCCATTCCGCGTCATGTAACCTGAAAAATTGACTTCTATAGTCCTTACCCAAGTCTCAAAATAGTGCCCGACAGAATATACATTTTTCAAGAAATGTAACTTTTTGAAGATTTTCATTCTCATATCACTTAAAACCGTGATTCTCTTCACGATTCCAAAATGGAAGCCCATCCTGAGTCATATAGCCTGAAAAAATGGATTCCATATTCCGAACCCAAGTCTCACAATAGTGCCCGTCAGAATGTTAATTTTTCCAGAAATGCAACTTTTTAAAGATTTTCTTACTGATTTCGACATCGATACTGATTCTTTTCACGATGCCACATTTTCAGCCTAATCTGCGCCATAGAGCCCGAAAAAATGGCATTTTAATTCCGAACCCAAGTCTCAAAATAGTGCCCGACAGAATATAAATTTTTCCAGAAATGTAACTTTTTGAAGATTTTCATTCTCATTTCACTTAAGACCGTGATTCTTTTCACGATTCCAAAATGTCAGCCCATTCTGCGTCGTAGAGCCCCTAAAAAATGGCATTTTAATTCAGAACCCAAGTCTCAAAATAGTGTTCGTAAGAATGATAATTTTTCAAGAAATTCAACTTTTTGAAGATTTTCTTACTGATTTCGCTTGCGACCCTGATTCTTTTCCACATGCCACATTTTCATCCCAATCTGCGCCATAGAGCCCGAAAAAATGGCATTTTAATTCCGAGCCCAAGTCTCAAAACAGTGCCCGACAGAATATAAATTTTTCCAGAAATGTAACTTTTTGAAGATTTTCATTCTTATTTCACTTGCGACCCTGATTCTTTTCACGATTCCAAAATGTCAGCCCATCCTGAGTCATGAAGCCTGAAAAAATGGATTCCATATTCCGAACCCAAGTCTCACAATAGTGCCCGTCATACTGTTAATTTTTCCAGAAATGAAACTTTTTGAAGATTTTCTTTCTCATTTCTCTTGAGACCGTGATTCTTTTACCGATTCCTTGAAATGAGTATGAAATTTTTTTGAAAAATTTCATACTCATTTCGCTTGATACCGTGATTCTTTTCACGAAACCAAAATGTCAGCCCATTCTGCGTCATAGAGCCCGAAAATACAACATTTTAATTCCGAAACCAAGTCTCAATAATCAGTTAATTTTTCCAGAAATGACACTTTTTGAAGATTGTGTTACTGATTTCTCATGAAACCCTAATTCTTTTCACGATAGTAAATTTTCAGCCCATTCCGCGCGATAGAGCCCGAAAAAATGGCATTTTAATCCGAACCCAAGTCTCACAATAGTGCCCGTCAGAATGTAATTTTTTCCAGAAATGTAACTTTTTGAAGATTTTTTTTCTCATTTCACTTGAGACCGTGATTCTTTTCACGATTCCAAAATGTCAGCCCATTCTGCGTCATAGAGCCCGAAAAAATGGCATTTTTATTCCGAACCCAAGTCTCAAAATAGTGCTTGTAAGAATGATAATTTTTCAAGAAATTCAACTTTTTGAAGATTTTCTTACTGATTTCAATTGAGAGCGTGATTATTTTGACGATTCCAAATTTTAAGCCCATTTTGCATCATATAGCCTGAAAAAATGACTTCCATAGTCCAAACCCAAGTCTCACAATAGTGCCCGCAAGAATGTAAATATTTTCAGTAATGTAACTTTTTGAAGATTTTCATTCTCATTTCACTTGAGACCGTGATTCTTTTTACGATTCCAAAATGTCAGTCCATTCTGCATCGTAGAGCCCCTAAAAATTGGCATTTTAATTCCGAACCCAAGTCTCAAAATAGTGTTCGTAAGAATGATAATTTTTCAAGAAATGCAACTTTTTGAAGATTTTCTTACTGATTTCGCTTGCGACCCTGATTATTTTCCCCATGCCACATTTTCAGCCCAATCTGCGCCAGAGAGCCCGAAAAAATGGCATTTTAATTCCGAACCCAAGTCTCAAAACAGTGCCCGTCAGAATGTAAATTTTTCCAGAAATGCAACATTTTGAAGATTTTCTTACTGATTTCGCTTGCGACCCTGATTCTTTTAACGAAACAAAATTTCCAGATTATTCTGCGCCATAGAGCCTGAAAAAATGGCATTTTATTTCCGAACCCAAGTCTCAAAGCAGTGCCCGACAGAATATAAATTTTTCCAGAAATCTAACTTTTTGAAGATTTTCATTCTTATTTCACTCAAGACCGTGATTCTTTTCACGATTCCAAAATGTCAGCCCATCCTGAGTCATTAAGCCTGAAAAAATGGATTCCATATTCCGAACACAAGTCTCACAATAGTGCCCGTCAGAATGTTAATTTTTCCAGAAATGAAACTTTTTGAAGATTTTCTTTCTCATTTCTCTTGAGACCGTGATTCTTTTACCGATTCCTTGAAATGAGAATGAAATTTTTTTGAAAAATTTCATACTCATTTCGCTTGACACCGTGATTCTTTTCACGATTTCAAAATATCAGCCCATTCCGCGTCATAGAGCCCGAAAATATAACATTTTAATTCCGAACCCAAGTCTCAAAATAGTGCCCGTCAGAATGTTAATTTTTCCATAAATGCAACTTTTTGACGATTTTCTTACTGATTTCGCTTGCGACCCTGATTCTTTTCACGATGCCACATTTTCAGCCTACTAAGCGCCATAGAGCCCGAAAAAATGTCATTTTAATTCCGAACCCAAGTTTTAAAATAGTGCTTGTAAGAATGATAATTTTTCAAGAAATACAATTTTTTGAAGATTTTCTTACTGATTTCGCTTGCGACCCTGATTCTTTTCACGAAACCAATTTTTCAGATTATTCTGCGCCATAGAGCCTGAAAATATGTCATTTTAATTCCGAACCCAAGTCTCAATATAGTGCCCGACAGAATATAAATTTTTCAATAAATGTAACTTTTTGAAGATTTTCTTTCTGATTTCGCTTGAGAGCGTCATTATTTTGACGATTAAAAATTTTCAGCTTATTCTGCGCCATAGAGCCCGAAAAAATGGCATTTTAATTCCGAACCCAAGTCTCAAAATAGTGCACGTCAGAATGTAATTTTTTCCAGAAATGCAACTTTTGGAAGATTTTCTTACTGATTTCGCTTGCGACCAATTTTTCAGATTATTCTGCGCCATAGAGCCTGAAAAAATGTCATTTTAATTCCGAACCCAAGTCTCAAAATAGTGCCCGACAGAATATAAATTTTTCAAGAAATGTAACTTTTTGAAGATTTTCATTCTCATTTCACCTAAGACCTTGATTCTTTTCACGATTCCAAAATGTCAGCCCATTCTGCGTCATAGAGCCCGAAAATATAACATTTTAATTCCGAACCCAAGTCTCAAAATAGTGCCTGTGAGAATGTCAATTTTTCCAGAAATGCAACTTTTTGAAGATTGTGTTCGAATGAAACCCTAATTCTTTTCACGATACTAAATTTTCAGCCCATTCCGCGCCATAGAGCCCGAAAAAATGGCATTTTAATCCGAACCCAAGTCTCAAAAGAGTGCATGTGAGAATATTAATTTTTCCAGAAATGCAACTTTTTGAAGATTTTGTTACTGATTTCGCATGAAACCCTGATTCCTTTCACGATACTAAATTTTCAGCCCATTCCGCGTCATGTAACCTGAAAAATTGACTTCTATAGTCCTTACCCAAGTCTCAAAATAGTGCCCGACAGAATATACATTTTTCAAGAAATGTAACTTTTTGAAGATTTTCATTCTCATATCACTTAAAACCGTGATTCTCTTCACGATTCCAAAATGGAAGCCCATCCTGAGTCATATAGCCTGAAAAAATGGATTCCATATTCCGAACCCAAGTCTCACAATAGTGCCCGTCAGAATGTTAATTTTTCCAGAAATGCAACTTTTTAAAGATTTTCTTACTGATTTCGACATCGATACTGATTCTTTTCACGATGCCACATTTTCAGCCTAATCTGCGCCATAGAGCCCGAAAAAATGGCATTTTAATTCCGAACCCAAGTCTCAAAATAGTGCCCGACAGAATATAAATTTTTCCAGAAATGTAACTTTTTGAAGATTTTCATTCTCATTTCACTTAAGACCGTGATTCTTTTCACGATTCCAAAATGTCAGCCCATTCTGCGTCGTAGAGCCCCTAAAAAATGGCATTTTAATTCCGAACCCAAGTCTCAAAATAGTGCCTGTGAGAATGTCAATTTTTCCAGAAATGCAACTTTTTGAAGATTGTGTTCGAATGAAACCCTAATTCTTTTCACGATACTAAATTTTCAGCCCATTCCGCGCCATAGAGCCCGAAAAAATGGCATTTTAATCCGAACCCAAGTCTCAAAAGAGTGCATGTGAGAATATTAATTTTTCCAGAAATGCAACTTTTTGAAGATTTTGTTACTGATTTCGCATGAAACCCTGATTCCTTTCACGATACTAAATTTTCAGCCCATTCCGCGTCATGTAACCTGAAAAATTGACTTCTATAGTCCTTACCCAAGTCTCAAAATAGTGCCCGACAGAATATACATTTTTCAAGAAATGTAACTTTTTGAAGATTTTCATTCTCATATCACTTAAAACCGTGATTCTCTTCACGATTCCAAAATGGAAGCCCATCCTGAGTCATATAGCCTGAAAAAATGGATTCCATATTCCGAACCCAAGTCTCACAATAGTGCCCGTCAGAATGTTAATTTTTCCAGAAATGCAACTTTTTAAAGATTTTCTTACTGATTTCGACATCGATACTGATTCTTTTCACGATGCCACATTTTCAGCCTAATCTGCGCCATAGAGCCCGAAAAAATGGCATTTTAATTCCGAACCCAAGTCTCAAAATAGTGCCCGACAGAATATAAATTTTTCCAGAAATGTAACTTTTTGAAGATTTTCATTCTCATTTCACTTAAGACCGTGATTCTTTTCACGATTCCAAAATGTCAGCCCATTCTGCGTCGTAGAGCCCCTAAAAAATGGCATTTTAATTCAGAACCCAAGTCTCAAAATAGTGTTCGTAAGAATGATAATTTTTCAAGAAATTCAACTTTTTGAAGATTTTCTTACTGATTTCGCTTGCGACCCTGATTCTTTTCCCCATGCCACATTTTCATCCCAATCTGCGCCATAGAGCCCGAAAAAATGGCATTTTAATTCCGAGCCCAAGTCTCAAAACAGTGCCCGACAGAATATAAATTTTTCCAGAAATGTAACTTTTTGAAGATTTTCATTCTTATTTCACTTGCGACCCTGATTCTTTTCACGATTCCAAAATGTCAGCCCATCCTGAGTCATGAAGCCTGAAAAAATGGATTCCATATTCCGAACCCAAGTCTCACAATAGTGTCCGTCATACTGTTAATTTTTCCAGAAATGAAACTTTTTGAAGATTTTCTTTCTCATTTCTCTTGAGACCGTGATTCTTTTACCGATTCCTTGAAATGAGTATGAAATTTTTTTGAAAAATTTCATACTCATTTCGCTTGATACCGTGATTCTTTTCACGAAACCAAAATGTCAGCCCATTCTGCGTCATAGAGCCCGAAAATACAACATTTTAATTCCGAAACCAAGTCTCAATAATCAGTTAATTTTTCCAGAAATGACTCTTTTTGAAGATTGTGTTACTGATTTCTCATGAAACCCTAATTCTTTTCACGATACTAAATTTTCAGCCCATTCCGCGCGATAGAGCCCGAAAAAATGGCATTTTAATCGGAACCCAAGTCTCACAATAGTGCCCGTCAGAATGTAATTTTTTCCAGAAATGTAACTTTTTGAAGATTTTTTTTCTCATTTCACTTGAGACCGTGATTCTTTTCACGATTCCAAAATGTCAGCCCATTCTGCGTCATAGAGCCCGAAAAAATGGCATTTTTATTCCGAACCCAAGTCTCAAAATAGTGCTTGTAAGAATGATAATTTTTCAAGAAATTCAACTTTTTGAAGATTTTGTTACTGATTTCAATTGAGAGCGTGATTATTTTGACGATTCCAAATTTAAAGCCCATTTTGCATCATATAGCCTGAAAAAATGACTTCCATAGTCCAAACCCAAGTCTCACAATAGTGCCCGCAAGAATGTAAATATTTTCAGTAATGTAACTTTTGAAGATTTTCATTCTCATTTCACTTGAGACCGTGATTCTTTTTACGATTCCAAAATGTCAGTCCATTCTGCGTCGTAGAGCCCCTAAAAATTGGCATTTTAATTCCGAACCCAAGTCTCAAAATAGTGTTCGTAAGAATGATAATTTTTCAAGAAATGCAACTTTTTGAAGATTTTCTTACTGATTTCGCTTGCGACCCTGATTATTTTCCCCATGCAACATTTTCAGCCCAATCTGCGCCATAGAGCCCGAAAAAATGGCATTTTAATTCCGAACCCAAGTCTCAAAACAGTGCCCGTCAGAATGTTAATTTTTCCAGAAATGCAACATTTTGAAGATTTTCTTACTGATTTCGCTTGCGACCCTGATTCTTTTAACGAAACAAAATTTCCAGATTATTCTGCGCCATAGAGCCTGAAAAAATGGCATTTTATTTCCGAACCCAAGTCTCAAAGCAGTGCCCGACAGAATATAAATTTTTCCAGAAATCTAACTTTTTGAAGATTTTCATTCTTATTTCACTCAAGACCGTGATTCTTTTCACGATTCCAAAATGTCAGCCCATCCTGAGTCATTAAGCCTGAAAAAATGGATTCCATATTCCGAACACAAGTCTCACAATAGTGCCCGTCAGAATGTTAATTTTTCCAGAAATGAAACTTTTTGAAGATTTTCTTTCTCATTTCTCTTGAGACCGTGATTCTTTTACCGATTCCTTGAAATGAGTATGAAATTTTTTTGAAAAATTTCATACTCATTTCGCTTGACACCGTGATTCTTTTCACGATTTCAAAATATCAGCCCATTCCGCGTCATAGAGCCCGAAAATATAACATTTTAATTCCGAACCCAAGTCTCAAAATAGTGCCCGTCAGAATGTTAATTTTTCCAGAAATGCAACTTTTTGACGATTTTCTTACTGATTTCGCTTGCGACCCTGATTCTTTTCACGATGCCACATTTTCAGCCTACTAAGCGCCATAGAGCCCGAAAAAATGTCATTTTAATTCCGAACCCAAGTTTTAAAATAGTGCTTGTAAGAATGATAATTTTTCAAGAAATTCAATTTTTTGAAGATTTTCTTAATGATTTCGCTAGCGACCCTAATTCTTTTCACAAAACCAAATTTTCAGCCTAATCAGCGCCATAGACCCCGAAAAAATTTCATTTTAATTCCGAACCCAAGTTTTAAAGTAGTGCTTGTAAGAATGATAATTTTTCAAGAAATACAATTTTTTGAAGATTTTCTTAATGATTTCGCTAGCGATCCTGATTCTTTTCACGAAACCAAATATTCAGCTTATTCAGCGCCATAGAGCCCGAAAAAATGGCATTTTAATTCCGAACCCAAGTCTCAAAATAGTGCACGTCAGAATGTAATTTTTTCCAGAAATGCAACTTTTTGAAGATTTTCATTCTCATATCACTTAAGACCGTGATTCTCTTCACGATTCCAAAATAGAAGCCCATCCTGAGTCATATAGCCTGAAAAAATGGATTCCATATTCCGAACCCAAGTCTCACAATAGTGCCCGTCAGAATGTTAATTTTTCCAGAAATGCAACTTTTTAAAGATTTTCTTACTGATTTCGACATCGATACTGATTCTTTTCACGATGCCACATTTTCAGCCTAATCTGCGCCATAGAGCCCGAAAAAATGGCATTTTAAATCCGAACCCAAGTCTAAAAATAGTGCTTGTCAGAATGTAATTTTTTCCTGAAATGCAACTTTTTGAAGATTTTCTTACTGATTTCGCTTCCGACCCTGATTCTTTTCACGAAACCAAATTTTCAGATTATTCTGCGCCATAGAGCCTGAAAAAATGTCATTTTAATTCCGAACCCAAGTCTCAAAATAGTGAGCGACAGAATATAAATTTTTCAAGAAATGTAACTTTTTGAAGATTTTCATTCTCATATCACTTAAGACCGTGATTCTCTTCACGATTCCAAAATGTAAGCCCATCCTGAGTCATATAGCCTGAAAAAATGTATTCCATATTCCGCAACCCAAGTCTCACAATAGTGCCCGTCAGAATGTTAATTTTTCCAGAAATGAAACTTTTTAAAGATTTTCTTATTGATTTCGACTTCGACACTGATTCTTTTCACGAAACCAAATTTTCAGCTTATTCTGCGCCATAGAGCCCGAAAAAATGGCATTTTAATTCCGAACCCAAGTCTCAAAATAGTGCACGTCAGAATGTAATTTTTTCCAGAAATGCAACTTTTTGAAGATTTTCATTCTCATATCACTTAAGACCGTGATTCTCTTCACGATTCCAAAATGGAAGCCCATCCTGAGTCATATAGCCTGAAAAAATGGATTCCATATTCCGAACCCAAGTCTCACAATAGTGCCCGTCAGAATGTAAATTTTTCCAGAAATTCAACTTTTTGAAGATTTTCTTACTGATTTCGCTTCCGACCCTGATTCTTTTCACGAAACCAAATTTTCAGATTATTCCGCGCCATAGAGCCTGAAAAAATGTCATTTTAATTCCGAACCCAAGTCTCAAAATAGTGAGCGACAGAATATAAATTTTTCAAGAAATGTAACTTTTTGAAGATTTTCATTCTCATATCACTTAAGACCGTGATTCTCTTCACGATTCCAAAATGTAAGCCCATCCTGAGTCATATAGCCTGAAAAAATGTATTCCATATTCCGCAACCCAAGTCTCACAATAGTGCCCGTCAGAATGTTAATTTTTCCAGAAATGAAACTTTTTAAAGATTTTCTTATTGATTTCGACTTCGACACTGATTCTTTTCACGATCCCACATTTTCAGCCAAATCTGCGCCATAGAGCCCGAAAAAATGTCATTTTAATTCCGAACCCAAGTCTCAAAATAGTGCCGGACAGAATATAAATTTTTCAAGAAATGTAACTCTTTGACGATTTTCATTCTCATATCACTTAAGACCGTGATTCTCTTCACGATTCCAAAATGTAAGCCCATCCTGAGTCATATAGCCTGAAAAAATGGATTCCATATTCCGAACCCAAGTCTCACAAAAGAGCCCGTCAGAATGTTAATTTTTCCAGAAATGCAACTTTTTGAAGATTTTCTTACTGATTTCGACTTCGACACTGATTCTTTTCACGATGCCACATTTTCAGCCTAATCTGCGCCATAGAGCCCGAAAAAATGGCATCTTAACTCCGAACCCAAGTCTCAAAATAGGGCCCGACAGAATATAAATTTTTCCAGAAATGTAACTTTTTGAAGATTTTCATTATCATTTCACTTGAGACCGTGATTCTTTTCAAGATTCCAAAATTTCAGCCCATTCTGAGTCATATAGTCTGATAAAATGGCTTCCATAGTCCGAACCCAAGTCTCAAAATAGTGCTTGTCAGAATGTAAATTTTTCAAGAAATGCAACTTTTTGAAGATTTTCTTACTGATTTCGCATTCGACCCTGATTCTTTTCATGAAACCAATTTTTCAGATTATTCTGCGCCGTAGAGCCTGAAAAAATGTCATTTTAATTCCGAACCCAAGTCTCAAAATAGTGCCCGACAGAATATAAATTTTTCAAGAAATGTAACTTTTTGACGATTTTCATTCTCATATCACTTAATACCGTGATTCTCTTCACGATTCCAAAATGTAAGCCCATCCTGAGTCATATAGCCTGAAAAAATGGATCCATATTCCGAACCCAAGTCTCACAAAAGAGCCCGTCAGAATGTTAATTTTTCCAGAAATGCAACTTTTTGAAGATTTTCTTACTGATTTCGACTTCGACACTGATTCTTTTCACGATGCCACATTTTCAGCCTAATCTGCGCCATAGAGCCCGAAAAAATGGCATCTTAACTCCGAACCCAAGTCTCAAAATAGGGCCCGACAGAATATAAATTTTTCCAGAAATGTAACTTTTTGAAGATTTTCATTATCATTTCACTTGAGACCGTGATTCTTTTCAAGATTCCGAAATTTCAGCCCATTTTGCGTCATAGAGCCCGAAAAAATGGCATTTTAATTCCGAACCCAAGTCTCAAAATAGTGCCCGACAGAATATAAATTTTTCCAGAAATGTAACTTTTTGAAGATTTTCATTCTCATTTCACTTAAGACCGTGATTCTTTTCACGATTCCAAAATGTCAGCCCATTCTGCGTCATAGAGCCCGAAAATATAATATTTTAATTCCGAAACCAAGTCTCAAAATAGTGCCTGTGAGAATGTCAATTTTTCCAGAAATGCAACTTTTTGAAGATTGTGTTACTGATTTCGCGTGAGACCCTGATTCCTTTCACGATACTAAATTTTTAGCCCATTCTGCGTCATGTAGCCTGAAAAATTGACTTCTATAGTCCTAACCCAAGTCTCACAATAGTGCCCGTCAGAATGTAATTTTTTCCAGAAATGTAACTTTTTGAAGATTTTCATTCTCATTTCAATTAAGACCGTGATTCTTTTCACGATTCCAAAATGTCAGCCCATTCTGCGTCATAGAGCCCGAAAATATAACATTTTAATTCCGAAACCAAGTCTCAAAATAGTGCCTGTGAGAATGTCAATTTTTCCAGAAATGCAACTTTTTGAAGATTGTGTTACTGATTTCGCATGAGACCCTGATTCCTTTCACGATACCAAGTTTTTAGCCCATTCTGCGTCATGTAGCCTGAAAAATTGACTGCTATAGTCCTAACCCAAGTCTCACAATAGTGCCCGTCAGAATGTAATTTTTTCCAGAAATGTATCTTTTTGAAGATTTTTTTTCTCATTTCACTTAAGACCGTGATTCTTTTCACGATTCCAAAATGTCAGCCCATTCTGCGTCATAGAGCCCGAAAATATAACATTTTAATTCCGAAACCAAGTCTCAAAATAGTGCCTGTGAGAATGTCAATTTTTCCAGAAATGCAACTTTTTGTAGATTGTGTTACTGATTTCGCATGAGACCCTGATTCCTTTCACGATACTAAATTTTTAGCGCATTCTGCGTCATGTAGCCTGATAAATTGACTTCTATAGTCCTAACCCAAGTCTCACAATAGTGCCCGTCAGAATGTAAATTTTCCCAGAAATGTAACTATTTGAAGATTTTTTTTCTCATTTCACTTGAAACCGTGATTCTTTTCACGATTCCAAAATGTCAGCCCATTCTGCGTCATAGAGCCCGAAAATATAACATTTTAATTCCGAAACCAAGTCTCAAAATAGTGCCTGTGAGAATGTCAATTTTTCCAGAAATGCAACTTTTTGAAGATTGTGTTACTGATTTCGCATGAGACCCTGATTCCTTTCACGATACCAAGTTTTTAGCCCATTCTGCGTCATGTAGCCTGAAAAATTGACTGCTATAGTCCTAACCCAAGTCTCACAATAGTGCCCGTCAGAATGTAATTTTTTCCAGAAATGTATCTTTTTGAAGATTTTTTTTCTCATTTCACTTAAGACCGTGATTCTTTTCACGATTCCAAAATGTCAGCCCATTCTGCGTCATAGAGCCCGAAAATATAACATTTTAATTCCGAAACCAAGTCTCAAAATAGTGCCTGTGAGAATGTCAATTTTTCCAGAAATGCAACTTTTTGTAGATTGTGTTACTGATTTCGCATGAGACCCTGATTCCTTTCACGATACTAAATTTTTAGCCCATTCTGAGTCATGTAGCCTGAAAAATTGACTGCTATAGTCCTAACCCAAGTCTCACAATAGTGCCCGTCAGAATGTAATTTTTTCCAGAAATGTAACTTTTTGAAGATTTTTTTTCTCATTTCACTTAAGACCGTGATTCTTTTCACGATTCCAAAATGTCAGCCCATTCTGCGTCATAAAGCCCGAAAATATAACATTTTAATTCCGAAACCAAGTCTCAAAATAGTGCCTGTGAGAATGTCAATTTTTCCAGAAATGCAACTTTTTGAAGATTGTGTTACTGATTTCGCATGAGACCCTGATTCCTTTCACGATACTAAATTTTTAGCGCATTCTGCGTCATGTAGCCTGATAAATTGACTTCTATAGTCCTAACCCAAGTCTCACAATAGTGCCCGTCAGAATGTAAATTTTCCCAGAAATGTAACTATTTGAAGATTTTTTTTCTCATTTCACTTGAAACCGTGATTCTTTTCACGATTCCAAAATTTCAGCCCATTCTGCATCATAGAGCCCAAAAAAATGGTATTTTTATTCTGAACCCAAGTCTCAAAATAGTGCTTGTAAGAATGATAATTTTTCAAGAAATTCAACTTTTTGAAGATTTTCTTTCTTATTTCGCTTGAGAGCGTGATTATTTTGACGATTCGAAATTTTCAGCTCATTCTGCGTCATGTAGCTTGAAAAAATGACTTCTCTAGTCTTAACCGAAGTCTCAAAATAGTGCCCGACAGAATATAAATTTTTCCGAAATGTAACTTTTTGAAGATTTTCATTCTCATTTCACTTAAGACCGTGATTCTTTTCACGATTGAAAAATATCAGCCCATTCTGCGTCATAGAGCCCGAAAAAATGGCATTTTTATTACGAACCCAAGTCTCAAAATAGTGCTTGTAAGAATGAAAATTTTTAAGAAATTCAACTTTTTGAAGATTTTCTTTTTGATTTCGCTTGAGAGCGTGATTATTTTGACGATTCCAAATTTTCTGCTCATTCTGCGTCATGTAGCCTGAAAAAATGACTTCTATAGTCCTAACCCAAGTCTCACAATAGTGCCCGTCAGAATGTAAATTTTCCCAGAAATGTAACTATTTGAAGATTTTTTTTCTCATTTCACTTGAAACCGTGATTCTTTTCACGATTCCGAAATCTCAGCGCATTCTGAGTCATATAGTCTGAAAAAATGGCTTCCATAGTCCGAACCCAAGTCTAACAATAGTGCCCTTCAGAATATTAATTTTTCCACAAATGCAACTTTTTGAGGATTTTCTTACTGATTTCGACTTCGACACTGATTCTTTTCACGATGCCACATTTTCAGCCTAATCTGCGCCATAGAGCCCGAAAAAATGGCATTTTAATTCCGAACCCAAGTCTCAAAATAGTGCCCGACAGAATATAAATTTTTCAATAAATGTAACCTTTTAAAGATTTTCATTCTCATATCACTTAAGACCGTGATTCTCTTCACGATTCCAAAATGTCAGCCCATCCTGAGTCATATAGTCTGAAAAAATGGCTTCCATAGTCCGAACCCATGTCTTACAATAGTGCCCGTCAGAATGTTAATTTTTCCAGAAATGCAACTTTTTCAAGATTTTCTTACTGATTTCGCTTGCGACCCTGATTCTTTTCACGATGCCACATTTTCAGCCCAATCTGCGCCATAAAGCTCAAAAAATGGCATTTTAATTCCGAACCCAAGTCTCAAAATAGTGCCCGTCAGAATGTAAATTTTTCCAGAAATGCAACTTTTTGAAGAACTTCTTACTCATTTCGCTTAAGACCGTGATTATTTTCATGATTCCAAAATGTCAACCCATTCTCCCTCATACAGCCTGAAAAAATGGCTTCCATAGTCCGAACCCAAGTCTCACAATAGTGCCCGTTAGAATGTTAATTTTTCCAGAAATGCAACTTTTTGACGATTTTGTTACTCATTTCGCTTGACACCCTGATTGTTTTCACGATACCACATTTTCCGCCCATTCTGCGCCATTGAGTCCGAAAAAATGGCATCTTAAAACCGAACCCAAGTCTCAAAATACTGCTCGTAAGAATGATTATTTTCAAGAAATGCAACTTTTTGAAGATTTTCTTACTGATTTCAACTTCGACACTGATTCTTTTCACGATGCCACATTTTCAGCCCATTCCGCGCCATAGAGCCCGAAAAAATGGCATTTTAATCCGAACCCAAGTCTCAAAATAGTGCCTGTGAGAATATTAATTTTTCCAGAAATGCAACTTTTTGAAGATTTTTTTTCTCATTTCACTTGAGACCGTGATTCTTTTCACGATTCCAAAATGTCAGCCCATTCTGCGTCATAAAGCCCGAAAAAATGGCATTTTTATTCCGAACCCAAGTCTTAAAACTGTGCTTGAAAGAATGATAATTTTTCAAGAAATTCAACTTTTTGAAGATTTTCTTTCTGATTTCGCTTGAGAGCGTGATTATTTTGACGATTCAAAATTTTCAGCTCATTCTGCGTCATGTAGCCTGAAAAAATGTCTTCTATAGTCCTAACCCAAGTCTCACAATAGTGCCCGTCAGAATGTAAATTTTCCCAGAAATGTAACTATTTGAAGATTTTTTTTCTCATTTCACTTGAAACCGTGATTCTTTTCACGATTCCAAAATCTCAGCCCATTCTGAGTCATATAGTCTGAAAAAATGGCTTCCATAGTCCGAACCCAAGTCTAACAATAGTGCCCGTCAGAATGTTAATTTTTCCAGAAATGGATCTTTTTGAAGATTTTCTTACTGATTTCGCTTGCGACCCTGATTATTTTCACGAAACCAATTTTTCAGATTATTCTGCGCCATAGAGCCTGAAAAAATGTCATTTTAATTCCGAACCCAAGTCTCAAAATAGTGCCCGACAGAATATAAATTTTTCAATACATTTATTAATGACCTCAAATACATATTATTAAAATTAAAAAATAAACTTTGCTTCGTCGTAGGAGATTTTAACGTTAATATTAATGAAAAAATAGAAAATAATAACAAAAATGAATATATCAATTGTATGACTGAACAAAATTTTATATCTTGCATAAATAAAAATACTAGGGAAATAAAAGAACATACTCCATCTTGTTTAGACCACATTTGGACAAATATAAACATTAAAGATCTTCACAAAATAAAATCAATTGTTTGGAAAACTAACATAACTGATCATCACTCATGCTTACTTCTGTATAATAATAATATTAAACATAAAAAACATAATTTATTAACCAAAAAATCAACAATAGATATGACTATTCTCTCTGAAAAATTAAAAAAGGAAGATTGGAATAATGTTTTAAACAGTGGTGATACTGAAATTTGTTCGACTAACTTCGAAAATATTATGTCACAACACATTAAAAATTCGACAACTGAGATAACAACACACATAAAATCAAAATTAAGATGTTTAAAACCTTGGATTATCAAAGGACTTATTATATCTATCAGAAATAAAGAAAAACTTTACAAAATAACTTTAAAAAATCCCCAAGATGAAAAAGCATATATTTTCTATAAAAAATATAAAAATAAATTAACATCTTATATTAAAAAAAGTAAAGAAGAGTATTTTAAAAATAAAATATTATCTTCAGAAAATAACCATAAACAAATGTGGAAAACTGTTAATTTCGCCATAGAAAATACAAAAAAAACACAAAACATTAAGTACATTGAACATGATAAAAAAATTATAGATGCCAATATACAGCCTAAACAATGTGCAAACATATTTAATTCCTTCTTTGCAAATGTTGGGAAAAATCTTGCGAAAAATATTCATAAGCCTTCAAACCAAAAAAACCATAAAAATAAAAATATACAGAAACGTAATATACTTTCAATGTTTGAAACAACAACAGAATGTGAAATCTCGAAAATAATAGAAAATATGAAAGGAGGTTCGTCTCCCGGTTTTGATTCTATTACGACACACATGTTAAAAACTATGAAACCTCACTTAATAAAACCTATCACTCATTTAATAAACTTAAGTTTAACAAATGGAATTTTTCCAATGAACTACAAAACCACAATAATCTCACCTATTTACAAATCTGGAGATCCACATCAAGCAACGAATTATCGCCCAATATGTCTAATTTCTAATATAGGAAAGATCTTTGAAAAAATAGTTAAAAAAAAATTGGTAAATTTTCTAGATAATAATAAAATATTACACAAAAACCAGTTTGGCTTTATAAAATCACTCAGCACACAAGATGCTATTGCTAACGTAACTTCATACATTTACGAATCACTAGATAAAAGTAAAAAATGTGCGGGTATATTTATTGACCTTAGAAAGGCATTCGATAGCATATCCCATGAGATGCTATTAAAAAAATTGAATAAAATCGGCATAAAAGGCAACGCGATTAAATGGATCACCGACTACTTAAAAAACCGTCCTCAATTAGTAAAAATCAATGGTGTTAATAGTGATCAAGAGATTACAAGCTTTGGAATCCCCCAAGGTACAGTGCTTAGACCAATTTCTATTTACTATATATGTAAACGATATTTTTTTTCAACCTTTACACGGTCAAATTACGTCATACGCCGATGATACAGTATTAATAATA
Organism: Hesperophylax magnus; assembly: GCA_026573805.1. NCBI lineage: Eukaryota > Metazoa > Arthropoda > Insecta > Trichoptera > Limnephilidae > Hesperophylax > Hesperophylax magnus. Next base: position 9,858,627 of record JAIUSX010000006.1, on the reverse strand, counting down.
AGTGATAAGACTTGGGAAAATATAGAATTAAAGGCCACGGAAGACATCAACACGCTCAAGAATTTTTTCGACACTAATTTACTGTCACTTAATAATGAAAAGACATTTGTAATTCCATTTGCAATCCATACAAATGATACTCCTAAAAATTTTAACATTGTCATACATAATAATACTAAAATTCACAGCCAAAACTATTGCAAATCAAACTGTACAGTACTAAAAACAACAAATAAAATTAAATATCTAGGAGTAATTATTGATAAAAATCTGAAATGGAAAGAACAAATATGTCAAGTAGTAAACAAAATTAGAAAATTAATATATATATTTTTAAGAATTAGAAACTTTCTGTCGATAAAAAATCTATATTTAATTTACTATGCCTTAGTTCAATCCACTTTACAATACGCTATTATTAGTTGGGGATCCGCGTATAAATGTAACCTTCTTCCAATTGAAATTATACAAAGAACAATTATTAAAATTATATTAAAAAAATCCTTTGACTACCCAACAGAACGCCTGTTTGAAGAATTTCAAGTACCTACATTTAAAGACCTATATATTGTCGCGCGTCGGACCTGGGGTGCCCTGACTTTCCCTCGGCCAGCTCAGAGCGGGGCATGAGACGTCTCTCTCATAGTCAGGGTTCGGGGTCAGCGCGAGGCTCAAGAATCCATATCCCACCGTCTACACAAAACACTCCCATACGACTGCTATTCCCAAATGAAAGAGGTTAGGTTTTTATGAATCAACATTGTATTTGAGCGGCAAAATGGACATTACATGGGTGAATAACAATAGAATACAGGTTGTTACATCCTAACTGGAATTATCATCAAAGGGTTCCCTAATCTCTCTCTGGGGAATAATTAACAGCTCTCTCTCTCTAGACCGACAGGCAGCGTGGACGAATTTAGGTTATTAGCGGACACATTCAAGGGGTAATAGGAAACGTAAGAGACTCACAGCGTGGTGTTGTCGGGGTATCCTGTTGATTGTAGGGCTGAGCGCCGTGTTTCAAACAAGCGGTGCCAGCCTGTCGATGTTCAAAGCGCGCCATTCTCGTACATTATGCTTTTCGACCGTGCGGTGCGAAATTGGGAACGCGGGCGCCGGAACGAGCACACGTCCAGCTAGGTCAGAGGTCGGGGCGTAAGAAGGAGGAGCGAGGCGCTAGGTCGCCGGGGGTGGGGGAACTCTAGCGGATCTTTTGCGCGTTATTAACTACGTTTGGTCCAGCAACCAACCTGATAGTTCCCGCTACTTAGGCTAGCAACTGTAGGATCTTCGCGCCTAAAATCTGTTATATGACACCTCCCCCCGCGCTCGTAAAAAAAGGCGACGTGGTAATGGAGCATCAAGGTTAAAAGATCCTCTATGTGCCTCCCTTGGGGTTTTTTGACAAAATAAGAGTTGCCCTTAGTTTGAGAGACTCGGACGGCCAGAGAGATGCCTAGCTAAAACATAATGACTAGCTTATGCCATAGGCTAGGTAACAATATTTGTGGGGAGAAATGAGGAAGGGTACATAGCATGTTTGGAGCAAATAATTTTGGGGAGAGAGCAGGTGTGGAAACAACAAGTAAAATTATGCAATTAGAAAACAATAGACATGGTTATGCAATTGAAAGACAAAAGACAAAATTATGCAATTGAAAGACAAAAGGGCATGGTTATGCAATTGAAAAAACAATAGACAACATTATACAATTGAAAAAACAAAAGACGGAATTTTAAGGTGTGATTCTAGGGTTTCATTGGTCTGGACACTAAGTTTGTGTTGCGATGGTTTTTTGGTTTCGAAGAGTTGCGAAGGAAACGAGGTTTCACTGACTCTAAAAGATTACATTATCACTGTAATCTGACCCATTGAGATAACACTCAGGAGTACACTTAGGCCTTGGAAAAAACACTTTGCTTCGTTGTGGGCGTTGATGTTTGCCAAGTGGGGCTGTGGTTTGCGGGGCTGCGGCTATGGTTACAGTGGTCATTGGAGAGAGTAGTCCAGGTTCCGTAGTTATGCCAGTACGAGTCCTATGTGCTATTATGGTGGGCACGGATCGTATGTGTTGGTTATCGGAGCATAATGTAGCTCAGGATAACTTTTTAGAGGTGCGCAGTTTGTGTTTACTGGAGGGGCAAAGGGTAGTTATGTTTCACCCATGACCTGGTATGTGTCACTGCATGACAGAGCAAGAGACCGTATAACTGGCATTGGCATTGAGGGCAAGAAATTTGAACTCCGGGACTAGCGTGTCCGAAAGGTAGTTCAGAGTGTCATAAAGTATAGTGGGACAACTCGACTTGCAGTGGTGCGACAAACGTCATACATATGAGTGGTATGGTCTGTGCTTTCAGGAACAAGATGGAACAAGTGTGTAGCGAGTAGTAGTCGAGGGACCTTTGTAACCACAGCGCAGGCTGCTAGGAGGTGAGGCTCAGCTTGGCTGCCGGAGATGACATCCGCCTGGGCTTCTTTTTAAATCCAGGGGGAATTATTATTAAAGCAAATTTCTTGAAGTTTACCTGCCTAGGGACCAATGAAGAAAAGTTTGGAGAGAAACAAAATGTGTCCAGAAAAATAAACAAACGAGGTTTAGCTGCCGGTCCGGAGAGTGACGAAGAGTGTGAGAGAGAGGTAGAGAGAGGTTCCTAACTAGTTTTGATTACATAAACATTATCCTTTATTAGGATGACTTGGCGTTTGCCGGATGACAAACTTTCTTGGTTGAAAAAACAACCGGCCTTCTTTGGCCTATGTTAACATACAGGTGGTAACATTTTCGTAGGATTTCAAAGAACAAGACAAAAAATTCGTGAACGAGTCACGGCAACAGCAGGGAAACTAATTCATGAATAAAGGTTGTCAGAAAAGACAGACGATACGCCAAGTGCGTATCATACATATTCAAAATTCATGAATGTGTTTCGTTGAGGAGAGAAAAAAAATGACAACATACGTGAAAGGTGAGGTAGGAAGCCTGTTGGTGACCGGAACAATTACCGATTCGAACTCGAAGTGAGGGCGAAATATGGTCGACAACAGATTTTCCACTTCATACATATGCCTGAGGGCATGGGGGTAGGGAGGGGGAGGAAAAAGGACGGGAATTGAGTTACGAAATTTGCTAGAGACTGGACTGATTTCCAATTCAACCTCTATGTGAGAGTGAAACATATTCAACCAGCAGATTTCCTGACTCTTTACATTTTAATAAAGTGGATTAATTTTTAAACAGCATTTGAATACACATTGTACTAAAGAGGCTAATCTTTTGCGTGTATTTGGCAAAAGATTAGGGGTCGTTTTAAACTTCTACATGATTGTGAGAAAAGACAGACCCTAGTTCCAATTTCACAAACCTGGGATTCTTCTTATTCGTTTCCCAGATGACGAGTTTAGTGGTTTTGTGCCCATCGATTAACTCCTGCGGCACTATGCCCCATAATTGACAGTGAAGCTGAAAACTAGTCCTTTTGGGATAGTAGATATTCCTGGGCTTCTTTTCTTTTTGGAAAGCAGCAAAAACAGGAAGTCCACGGGCATTGGCGTTGAACAAAGAGGCTTCTGTGAAATACTTACGTAGTTCACATATAAAGGTTTGATATTATTTCGTTCGCACGATTCATGGTGAGTATTGTAACGTCTTCACGTATAGTGTACAAGTATGCAGTATATGCAAGGTACAACTCAATTATAGACAGAAGTCAAGGAGTGTAAAAACAGTTCCTTAAAGGAGATGACGATGTCGATATTATGTCGTTCACACGAATCACGGTAAGTATTATTATTACGTCTCCACGTCTCGTGTACAGGGTTGTACACAATTATACACAAAAGCGGTTCTCATGACATGTTAATGACACACGACCAAATTATACACAAAGGCGGTACTCATGGCAAATTAATGTCAACACGACCAAATTATACACAAAGGCGGTACTCATGGCAAATTAATGTCACACGACCAAATTATAACACATGGTTATAAGTATTAAGTAATTGTAACGAACTTCTCGTGTAGTGGTGGATTTTGTAAGGATCTCTCCTATCGCGTGACAATTTTTACATTTAAATATAATTCAACAAAAGCTAGCAGTATCATTTGATACTGTTTGCAAAGATTTGTTAGATTGACTAACTCCGTAGCCTGGAGGGGCGTACGATGGAACAATAGAGAAGATAAACAATTTTAATGTTACTTCATTGTGTTACAAGGTGCAAGATGATGGTAGAAGGTATTTCTACTTACATCGAGCGATGGGTGGGAACAGGCCCATAATGGCTTTACATACTGTTCGTTGTAGCGTGCAATTGGGTTGCAAACACTTGGTTAAATGGTGAGACAAAGGTTGGGTGTTTATATTATGCAACGATGATCGAACAAAGTCCTGTTGATTTACGTTGTGATATAATTATTTGCGTTCGAAGATCAGGATAACCGTAAGGTTTTACTAACCTGTCCCGTAGGGTTGAAACGTGAGGTACGAGACATACGTGACGTAACAGTAGAGAAAAGAAAATCGAGATCTCGTCATACAATAAAAGACCTTAATGGGTTTTACATACTTTTAGTTGAAGCGAGTCCAGTTATGGTATGTGGTTTTATAGGACCGACATTTGGTTTTCTTTTATAAATACAATTTCCCAAAATGGATGTGTCAAAATCCGATTTTTGGTAAATGTGAGCTTGGGTAGGACGCCATCAATTTTTGAAAGGAAAAAATTGAAAAAAAAATGAAAAAAAAATTATATACATACAAAGAAGACAATTATGTGATTAATTGCTACTTGGTTCTTGCCTTTGAGACCACTATAGGGTTTTACATACTCAAGGTAACGTTGAATTGGACAAGAAAGAATTAATGGCTGTACTTGACAGGTTTTCTTTTTTTTTTAAAAAAAAGAGGGTCGGTATTTAACACTTTGGAATTTACAAAATCCGAACTCTTTTGGATGGCACTCTTATGAGTGATTACCAATCGTTATTTTACAAGGAACAAAAACAAAAGTGGGGTGGTTCTTTCTAACACGACGAAGGGAACAAAATGAAACGAAAATGGGGTGACATGACATAAACATTGCATAGTGTAGAAGTTGAGGAGCAAAAGCGGGTTCGCGACTTCCCGGCGATTGTAACTCGAAGACGTGTCTCTATTCTAAAATGATCAGTTTCAGAACAGGTGAGAAAATAAAACGTAAAAAGGGAGAAAACGATTGTCGTGAGGGAAAGAACGTTATTACAGGAATAATACTTCATGGTCATAATATGTTAATATACATTTATTTACAAAGGTAGGTTAAACTCGTTTTGACGAATAGGTTGACATGTAGTTGACACTTTACACGCCTAATTATGGTAAGACTTCATAAGCTTACAATAGTTTGTGATAATACACAATGGGTTAGTTTAAAGTTGCTGGGGTGGTGGGGCAGTTTCAACTGTCTCCTCACTTCCAGACTTTACAATGTCCTTAATATGGTAATTACCAGTATGTTTGCCAGAGGAGTCGGACAGGTAATAAACTAAGTCCGATATTTTTCTTACAACCTTGGCCTTGACAAAACGGGGTGCCAGCTTGGCAGAGAAGTACAGGGCTCCTTGAGAGAGGGTGTTATTCCTTCTCCAGACAACATCGCCTACATTAAAAGTGATGTGTTTCCTACGTAGGTTATATCTGTCCGCACTTTTTTGGTGGGCCAGCAATAGGGCATCAGTAACTTCACTATAAATGGCAGTAAGTTCTTCCAAACGATGAGCGTAATCAACGGCAGGATTGCTTGTGGAGGTGGTTGACGTGGGGAAATTCGTGTTCCAGTGCAATGAACCATGTACCACCTGTTCCATACCGTGTTTTAAAAAGAAGGGGGTGTAACCAGTGGTTAGGTTAACAGTGTTATTCATGGCAGCTTGAATTTTATCTAAATTCTTACACCAATTACGTTGGTCTTTGTCAACCAAAATGGCCAGAGCTGTGTTAATAGTCTGGTTATACCTTTCGACAGTGTTATTTTGGGGAGTGTACAAGGTATTATAATAAATATCTTTAATCCCGTATTTAGCAAGGAAATCTTTAAATTCTTGTGCTATAAACTGTTTTCCGTTGTCGACTATTACGGTTTTGGGTGTTCCGTAGGGTATGAAAATGTGTTTTTCCACAAGTTTGACAATGGCGGCGGCGTTGGCTCTTTTTAAGGGGAAGATCCAACAAAATTTGGTAAAGATATCCACAATGCTGAGTATATGCATGTGTCCAGAATAACTCCTGGGAAAAGGTCCGACGAGGTCCATAGATAACGATTGGAGGGGTCTATCGGCACGTTTGGGTTTTCCCATTAGGCCGGCAGGGGGTGCCGTACTATGTTTGTAAGCTTTACATGTTTCACATTTGGAGATGTAGTTGCGAACTTGCTTGAAAAGACCAGGCCAGTAATACTTCAAGGAAATCTTTTTATACGTCTTGAAGGTTCCTGGGTGTATAGAGTCGGGGGCACTATGATTGTTGATGATTACTTGTTTTCTCTTTTCGAGGGGCACAACGAGTTTCCAAGAGTAATCTTCAAGGATGGACAGTGGGGCCTTACAATTGCGGTATAGTTGTCCTTTTTTTATAATAAAATTGGGAAACTTTTGTTGATTGTTTTTGCACCCTTCATAGATTTTAAGATACCATTCATCTTTTGTGGATGGGGTAGAGGCAATTGTATCGATGTTTAATGTGGCAAGTTCAATTCTTGACAGGGCATCTGGGACAATATTGTCCGCACCTTTACGGTGGATGACATCGAAAGTGTATTGGGACAAACGAGAAGCCCAGCGAGCGAGTCTGCCGGAGGGATTACTTAGAGAGATCAACCATTTCAAACTACTATGGTCTGTGACTACAGTAAATTTGCTACCGTCTATGTAACCGCGAAAATGGTGAACAGAATCCAATACTGCCAGTAACTCTTTTTCGGTGATTCCGTAATTTTTCTCGTGTTTATTCAAGGTGCGGGAAAAATAGGCTACAGGGTGTTCGCCATCGGGGAATTCCTGAGTTAGGACTCCACCGATCCCTACGTTAGAAGCATCCGTATGGAGGGTAAAAGGTAGTTCAAAATTAGGACAATTCAGGACAGGGGCTGTTTGAAGAGCATTTTTTAAAGTCGTAAAAGCTTCTTCGGCTTCAGTAGACCAACGAAAGTTGCTGATACCTTTACGGATACCAGTAATTTTGTTTAATGGGGCTGAAATAGTGGAAAAGTCTTTAATGAATCTCCTATAGTAACCTGTAAGTCCAAGGAAACCTTTGACTTCTTTCGCGTTTTTGGGTCGGGGGAAATTTGCCATTGCTTCCACCTTAGTAGGATCTGTTCTTAGACCTTTTTCGTCGACAATGAATCCCAAATAACGCAGGCGAGACTTACAAAATTCAGACTTCTTTAAATTGATGGTTAAACCAGCAAATTTAAGTTGTTGAAAAACTTTTTCCAGCATTAACAGGTGTTTTTCGAAGGTGTCACTAACGATGATGAGATCATCAAGGTAGCAGAATAGGTTGTTGTCAACTTCAGGGCCGAATAGTTTGTCCATCAGCCTCTGTAGTTCGGCGGGGCTATTTTTTAGACCAAAAGGTAGCCTTTTAAAGTGGAACATTCCCCTACCAGGTACAACAAAAGCAGTTTTTTCGCAGGATTCCGCATCTAAAGGTATTTGCCAGAAAGCTTTGCTTAGATCAATGGAAGAAATGAATTTGGCGTTGCGTAATTTGTCTAAAGTTGCGTGCACGAAAGGCAGTGGGTACGCGTCGGCTTCAGTGCAAGAGTTCAATCGTCTGCTGTCGAGGCAAAAGCGTGCAGAGCCGTCTTTTTTTGAAACCAAAAGGGTTGGGTTGGTCCAAGCACTTCTGCTGGGAACTACCACTCCCATTTTTAACATTTCATCAAGTTCATTTTCTAAAAGTTTCAATTTTTGGGGGGCTAAATTGTAGTAGCGTTGCTTGATTGGTGGGCCGTTGGTTTTAATGTGGTGTTTTACCAAATTAGTTAAACCCAGTCCGCATTTTTCGAAAGATATTGATTCAAATTTGTTGATCATTTCCTTTAATTGGAGAGCCTGGTCAGTGCTTAGGTTTTCGTGAGGTATTATTGTACGAATCTCACCAACTTGAGCGACCGGAGGTTTTTGGCCAAGAGTATTAAATACTTGTGGAGCAACGTTAAAAGCCTTCCAGAAGTCAACGCCAAGGATGAAATTCTGGGATATAGAGGGTACTATTAGAAAGTTAATTGTAACTCTGTTATTGTTACATTTAATTGGTAATGACAGGGTACCGATGACTGTCTGGGGAGCATTGTCCGCAGTTGTCACGAGTGTAGGTTTGGAAAAAACTTTAAAACCGTTGTTAACAAAAGGCAGGTGGGCATTGTTGCCAAGGCAACTAACAGATGCACCACTATCTAGTAGTCCAGAGAAGGGGACATTGTTAACGGAGAAAAGGGCATAAGGTCTTCCATCTTTAGCTTGTTTGCAACAAACCGAAGAAACATTTAAGGTCTGGTTAAAATATTTAATGTGTGATAACCAATCAGTCCATTCCTTAGACCTTGGTACAGAATGAATACCTGAGAGGTTATTATTTAGTTTTTTGGTTTTCTCGCATGAAAGTTCGGTGGGGGTTTAGAGAAATCCACTTGAGGTTTAACAACGTGAGGGTCTTGCAACCTTTCCATGTTATTTCTTGATTTTTTGAAAATTTCACGCAGTTCGTCGCGTGGAGGAGAACGATCCCTGGAGCGATGTCTCTTTAAGGTTCTGGGTTCTTTAGCTTCCAGAAATTTGGCCTGCTTGAAACAAGTGGTAGCTAGGTGACCTACTTTTTTGCAAAAGGAGCAAACTTTTTTGTTGTCAAATTCTGGTTTTAATCCAGAAGGACGGCTTGGTACAGTGATATTGTCCGTGGTGGTTTTGTTGTTTTTCCTGTCTTGGTGGGATTCCAAAATGAGGCAAACTTCGTTTAAATGGGCCAACGACACAATTTTCTGTGAGGTGATAATGTTTTCATATCTTTGTAGGAGGCCATCAGTTATAACTGGTAATAATTCGGCTTCCGAGACAGGGTGGGAAAGTTTGATGTTGATGGATTCGGCCCTCTCTATGAATGTTGCCACAGTTTCGTTTACTAATTGTTTAATGGATAGTAACGATAATTTAATTCTGTGTTGGGCCTCTGATTTGCCGAAGCTAGTGATCAGGGCTGATCTGAGTTTATTCCAGTCCTTGCATTTTGATTTTTGTATTCGGTGCCACGGGATTAATTCTGGAGATATTAGTTCTATAAAGTTTTTCTGCAGCACGTCAAATGGAACATTTTTAATTGAGGCCGTTTCTTCGATTCGGTCAATGAAATCCAGTACATCAGAAACACCGTTATATTTGATCTTCCAAGGAGTGAGATCGTATGTTTTTTCTTGTGCCGTGATGGGTGCATTGTCTTGTTTTACTGTAACATGTGTCCTGGTTTCTTTGTTAGAAACGGGGATTTCCAAAACTGGGGTATTGGGTGCCTTGTCTTCACTTGCAACGGATAGGTTTATTTTCCTGATGAACTTCTTGTTAAATAACAAAGCGTATGCTTTCAATGCTGACTTTGATTTGTTTAGTGGTGATATTCCTCTGTCTTTTAAGACGGCTTGTAGGTGCACTTTGGATAAGTTGTGTACATTGGGAATGACACCCATGTCCAAAGATGTAGCCATTTGATTGGAATTCATTGTTAAAAATGGTTTAAAAAGGAAAAAAAACTCCGAAATTCTTCTAAGTCTTTTTGAAGAAAATTTGGCCAGGGGGACACTTTAGGATTTGCATTATTTAATTTTTGTGGGCACTATTCGCACTTATATTCACTGCACTCGAGGAAAGGCACGAAAAAGGCACAAAAAACAGCACTTTAGAAGCGAAAAAAACACTTTTGATGGAAAGATTTTATATTTGCTTCATTTACTGGCACTAAATCGTGAGATTGAACACACGTTCTTATTATTGCGTCGAGAAAGCACTTCTTTGCAAAAAAACACTGCACTTCTGAAGTTAATTTGAAACAATTCACTTAAAATCACTTTTATAACAGTCAATGCTGAAAAAAGAATATGGACAAACACCGTACCTATATAATTAATCGGGATAAAGAATTACTTGTGTTTTACAGGTTGTAGCTGATATACTTTTTAGAAATCAGCTTCGATGGGCCGTTGGGTGTATTGTGCTTTTTTTTAAAAAAAAAAATCACTTCCGGTGTAAAAATTGGCTTCACAATTCTAAATCCTGACTGTTATTATTACGGTGCAATTTATGCCGAAATTAAAACAGTGGGTTTGTTTTGTTAAACAAAGAATATAGAATCTAGGTTATTGAAAAAAAAAAACATTATGTTCGAACTTTCGTTATCACAGCATTTTGGCGGGAATTTCACGCGTCTCTTTTATTCGTTCGAGAGAATTCCTACCGTTATTTTTTCGCGGCAAAATGCGCTTGGCAACAAACAAAGTCACGACAGGATTGCGTGCGTTTCTTATTTATTCGAGAAACTTCCACCGTAGTTTTCGCGGCAAAAATGCTCTTGGCACAAAATTGCATAGTACATGTTTTCAAATTGGGGACAATCGTAAAGGCAATTCTGTGCAGTCGGGAAGGATATGTTTAAAAAAAAATTCTGCCCTATGTTGGTCGCCAGTGTCGCGCGTCGGACCTGGGGTGCCCTGACTTTCCCTCGGCCAGCTCAGAGCGGGGCATGAGACGTCTCTCTCATAGTCAGGGTTCGGGGTCAGCGCGAGGCTCAAGAATCCATATCCCACCGTCTACACAAAACACTCCCATACGACTGCTATTCCCAAATGAAAGAGGTTAGGTTTTTATGAATCAACATTGTATTTGAGCGGCAAAATGGACATTACATGGGTGAATAACAATAGAATACAGGTTGTTACATCCTAACTGGAATTATCATCAAAGGGTTCCCTAATCTCTCTCTGGGGAATAATTAACAGCTCTCTCTCTCTAGACCGACAGGCAGCGTGGACGAATTTAGGTTATTAGCGGACACATTCAAGGGGTAATAGGAAACGTAAGAGACTCACAGCGTGGTGTTGTCGGGGTATCCTGTTGATTGTAGGGCTGAGCGCCGTGTTTCAAACAAGCGGTGCCAGCCTGTCGATGTTCAAAGCGCGCCATTCTCGTACATTATGCTTTTCGACCGTGCGGTGCGAAATTGGGAACGCGGGCGCCGGAACGAGCACACGTCCAGCTAGGTCAGAGGTCGGGGCGTAAGAAGGAGGAGCGAGGCGCTAGGTCGCCGGGGGTGGGGGAACTCTAGCGGATCTTTTGCGCGTTATTAACTACGTTTGGTCCAGCAACCAACCTGATAGTTCCCGCTACTTAGGCTAGCAACTGTAGGATCTTCGCGCCTAAAATCTGTTATATGACAATATTAAAAACTCATTAATCCAAATTATAAAAGAAAAAGATAAATATCATTTTTTAAATGAAAACAGAACGCGACTTAGACATGTTTTTCTATGCCCAAAACTAAATACGTCTTTTGCACAACATCATTATACTTACCAGGGAAGAACTTTTTTCAATCGTTTACCAGAAGAAATCAGAAGCATTAATGATAAAACCCGAATACTGCTCTCTGTCAAGAGACACTTTAAAAATATTCAGAAAAAAAAACTACTGTCACTTAATTAATCTCACAAATATCCTTAGTTTTCCATAGCTTCCTTTCTTTTTAAAAATTTAATAAATTAATATATTATCCTTCACTACTTTCCAAAGAAATATTACAGCAAACATACATTTATGTACAATGAATTATTTAAGTACTAACTAACAACAACATTTATGTACACTCCCCTTCCATACACAAGCAAATGCTTTCAATGGAAGAGTAGTAAAAAACCAATGATGTAAAATGAATTATGTCCCATGTAAAACATATCATTAAAAATAAAAAATAATTATAAAAAAAAAAAAAAATAAAAATAAATGTAACTTTTTGAAGATTTTCATTCTCATATCACTTAAGACCGTGATTTTCTTCACGATTCCAAAATGTAAGCCCATCCTGAGTCATATACCCTGAAAAAATGGATTCCATATTCCGAACCCAAGTCTCACAATAGTGCCCGTCAGAATGTTAATTTTTCCAGAAATGCAACTTTTTGACGATTTTGATACTCATTTCGCTTGACACCCTGATTGTTTTCACGATACCACATTTTCAGCCCATTATGCGCCATTGAGTCCGAAAAAATGGCATCTTAAAACCGAACCCAAGTCTCAAAATACTGCTCGTAAGAATGATTATTTTCAAGAAATGCATCTTTTTGAATATTTTCTTACTGATTTCAACTTCGACCCTGATTCTTTTCACGATGCCACATTTTCAGCCTAATCTGCGCCATAGAGCCCGAAAAAATGTCATTTTAATTCCGAACCCAAGTCTCAAAATAGTGCCCGACAGAATATAAATTTTTCAATAAATGTAACTTTTTGAAGATTTTCATTCTCATATCACTTAAGACCGTGATTCTCTTCACGATTCCAAAATGTAAGCCCATCCTGAGTCATATACCCTGAAAAAATGGATTCCATATTCCGAACCCAAGTCTCACAATAGTGCCCGTCAGAATGTTAATTTTTCCAGAAATGCAACATTTTGAAGATTTTCTTACTAATTTCGACTTCGACACTGATTCTTTTCAGGATGCCACATTTTCAGCCTAATCTGCGCCATAGAGCCCGAAAAAATGTCATTTTAATTCCGAACCCAAGTTTTAAAATAGTGCTTGTAAGAATGATAATTTTTCAAGAAATACAATTTTTTGAAGATTTTCTTACTGATTTCGCTTGCGACCCTAATTCTTTTCACAAAACCAAATTTTCAGCTTATACTGCGCCATAGAGCCTGAAAAAATGTCATTTTAATTCCGAACCCAAGTCTCAAAATAGTGCCCGACAGAATATAAATTTTTCCAGATATGTAACTTTTGAAGATTTTCATTCTCATATCACTTAAGACCGTGATTCTCTTCACGATTCCAAAATGTAAGCCCATCCTGAGTCATATAGCCTGAAAAAATGGATTCCATATTCCGAACCCAAGTCTCACAATAGTGCCCGTCAGAATGTTAATTTTTCCAGAAATGCAACTTTTTGAAGATTTTCTTACTGATTTCGCTTGCGACCCTGATTGTTTTCACGATGCCACATTTTCAGCCCAATCTGCGCCATAAAGCTCAAAAAATGGCATTTTAATTCCGAACCCAAGTCTCAAAATAGTGCCCGTCAGAATGTAAATTTTTCCAGAAATGCAACTTTTTGAAGAACTTCTTACTCATTTCGCTTAAGACCGTGATTATTTTCATGATTCCAAAATGTCAGCCCATTCTCCCTCATACAGCCTGAAAAAATGGCTTCCATAGTCCGAACCCAAGTCTCACAATAGTGCCCGTCAGAATGTTAATTTTTCCAGAAATGCAACTTTTTGACGATTTTGATACTCATTTCGCTTGACACCCTGATTGTTTTCACGATACCACATTTTCAGCCCATTATGCGCCATTGAGTCCGAAAAAATGGCATCTTAAAACCGAACCCAAGTCTCAAAATACTGCTCGTAAGAATGATTATTTTCAAGAAATGCATCTTTTTGAATATTTTCTTACTGATTTCAACTTCGACCCTGATTCTTTTCACGATGCCACATTTTCAGCCTAATCTGCGCCATAGAGCCCGAAAAAATGTCATTTTAATTCCGAACCCAAGTCTCAAAATAGTGCCCGACAGAATATAAATTTTTCAATAAATGTAACTTTTTGAAGATTTTCATTCTCATATCACTTAAGACCGTGATTCTCTTCACGATTCCAAAATGTAAGCCCATCCTGAGTCATATACCCTGAAAAAATGGATTCCATATTCCGAACCCAAGTCTCACAATAGTGCCCGTCAGAATGTTAATTTTTCCAGAAATGCAACATTTTGAAGATTTTCTTACTAATTTCGACTTCGACACTGATTCTTTTCAGGATGCCACATTTTCAGCCTAATCTGCGCCATAGAGCCCGAAAAAATGTCATTTTAATTCCGAACCCAAGTTTTAAAATAGTGCTTGTAAGAATGATAATTTTTCAAGAAATACAATTTTTTGAAGATTTTCTTACTGATTTCGCTTGCGACCCTGATTCTTTTCACGAAACCAATTTTTCAGATTATTCTGCGCCATAGAGCCTGAAAAAATGTCATTTTAATTCCTAACCCAAGTCTCAAAATAGTGCCCGACAGAATATAAATTTTTCAATAAATGTAACTTTTTGAAGATTTTCATTCTCATATCACTTAAGACCGTGATTCTCTTCACGATTCCAAAATGTAAGCCCATCCTGAGTCATATAGCCTGAAAAAATGGATTCCATATTCCGAACCCAAGTCTCACAATAGTGCCCGTCAGAATGTTAATTTTTCCAACAATGCAACTTTTTGAAGATTTTCTTACTGATTTCGACTTCGACACTGATTCATTTCACGATGCCACATTTTCAGCATAATCTGCGCCATAGAGCCCGAAAAAATGGCATTTTAATTCCGAACCTAAGTCTCAAAATAGTGCCCGACAGAATATAAATTTTTCCAGAAATGTAACTTTTTGAAGATTTTCTTACTCATTTCGTTTGACACCGTGATTCTTTTCACGAAACCAAATTTTCAGCCCATTCTTCGCCATAGAGCCCGAAAAAATGGCATTTTAATCCGAACCCAAGTCTCAAAATAGTGTTCGTTAGAATGATAATTTTACAGGAAAAAAAACTTTTTGAAGTTCTTACTGATTTCGCTTGAGACCGTGATTCTTTTCACGATTCCAAAATGTCGGCCCATTCTGCGTCATAGAGCCCGAAAATATAACATTTTAATTCCGAAACCAAGTCTCAAAATAGTGCCTTTGAGAATATAAATTTTTCCAGAAATGCAACTTTTTGAAGATTGTGTTACTGATTTCACATGAAACGCTAATTCTTTTCACGATACCAGCCCATTCTGCGTCAGAGAACCCGAAAAAATGGCATTTTAATCCGAACCCAAGTTTCAAAATAGTGTTCGTAAGAATGATAATTTTTCAAGAAATACAACTTTTTGCAGATTTTCTTACTGATTTCGCTTGAGAGCGTGATTATTTTGACGATTCAATAATTTTCAGTCCATTCTGCGCCATAAAATTGGTGTGTTTAGTACGAACCCAAGTCTCACAATCGTGCCCGTAAGAATGATAATTTTTACAAAAATGTTACTTTTTGTGGATTTATTTACTGATTTCGCTTGAGACCGTGATTCTTTCCACGATTCCAAAAATTCAGCCAATTCTGCGTCATACAGCCTGAATAAATGGCTTCCATAGTCCGAACCCAAGTCTCACAATAGTGCCCGTAAGAATGATAATTTTTCGAAAAATTTAACTTTTCGTAGGTTTTGTAACTGATTTCGCTTGAGACCGTGATTTTTTCCACGATTCCAATGTTTCAGCCCAACTTTATCCAGATTTTGTTACTGATGTCGCTTAAGACCAAGACTTTAATCACGTTTGGCGCCATAGTGCCTGAACAAATGGCTTTTTTATGTTTAAACCCAAGTCTTTCATTGGTGCCTATTAGAATGATGATATTTCCAGTAATTTCACTTTTTGCAGATATTGTTACTGTTTTTGTCTAGAACCATGTTTTTTATCACGGTTCAAAAATTTCAGCCCAATCGTCGCTATGGCGCCTGGATAATTGGCTTAGAAATGGCCCAAATGGCCCAAAATGCCTGAAAACTGATGATTTTTCCACAAAGGCATGTTTATGTAGATTTTATTACTGATTTATTTTGAGACCATGATTTTAAACACCACCCAGTTATCCACCTCCCTCTAACACCCTTATTGTGGATGCCACTGATCCACTTACTCCGAGCATCTGGTAAGCCTTTGCGGCATTCTTGTAAAAAAGCATTGGCCTCTCCATTGACATAAATACACGTCCATGGGCATCCCAAAACTTCTTATCCAAACAGGTTCATTAAATATTTAGTAATGAGATTCCTTCTTACTAAGACAAAACAGCTAGGATTTTATTCATACTACCAATAAGTCTTCATTAATTTAATTTTTTCATTTACAATTTTACACATAAGAAAAAGCATTGAAGTCATTGTATTGGCATTATAATATTTATTTATTTATGGTTTTTAAATAGAGTTACCTAAGTCATAATACAATTCTTAAATATTATTTTGTAAACATTTATTTTTTTTTGTTTAAATTAAACCCGTATTTTCATTTTTTTTAAATATGTGCATTTGAATGATAATTTATTTCCTCTTTTTATTCGCAAAATATCTTATATCTTAAAATCAAATGTTATGATTGCGCACATAATAGACTACTGTTATAACAATATATTATTTAAAAAGACCATTTCACTACCCAAAAATCACATTCGTGGGATGGTTTCCATCGAAAATCAACACCCATTATTAACCAAAAATCTTAACTCTTATTACGAAGGTAATAACTTATAACTATTGCTCTCTATAAAAGGTGTGTCTTAGTCAGATGCCATAAAGGATTTCTTCGAAATATAGTTTTGCATAATCTTAATATTGGTTGCGTCTTTGGCAGAGGCGTAACGTATTATCTGGTATCTGGTCATTACTTTCCTATAAACTTACCAAGTAAAACAAAATGATTCAAATTATTTGTAATATATCAAAATGAAGTAGAAAAACTTTTCGTGAAGTGAGAAAAGCATTCGTTTCTAGTTCTCTCGATTCTGGAGATAGTCGAATTTTAGAAAAAAATACATAATTTCGATATTTTTTGTGAGTGCGTATACCCAGTAGGAAGGTTTTAATAATTTACCCCCGTAGTTAGTGGTCATTTTCAATGCAAAATAAATAAAAAAATAGTGAGGAAAAATAAATTTATTTAAAACTCCGTTCAGAGAAAAATGTATTTAGTTTTTACTGTATTTGCAAATGCATCAAAAGTTTGTGTACAAATGTAGGAAAATTAATAAAAACTACAACGCTTTTACAGACGCAAAAAAAATCTGTATATCTTATAGTAATTTGTTATTTTTTTTGTACTTTTATATAACACAGATATTGGAGTCGAAGATTGAGAACTATGTACCTTTCACACATGAAATATTTCATAGGAATTATTTAGTCATAGGTGCGTTCTGAATTCCGCTCCTATAATTATTATTAACTAGTAGATCTCTCGCAATACTTCGTTTGTTAACGACTTTCTCGGGCGCCTCCGATTTCTTCCATCATTCACTATTGTATACCACAATGTTACTGTTAAAAAACTACATTACACCAAATTTAATTCGACTCCGTATTTCACTACGGTGCAGAGATATTAAGTATTCCTCGGGTATTCCCGACATCTTTTACTATTCTTAACACTCCTGGCACTAATAACAAAAAGTTTACAGCGATATCGGTCGACTAATTTTCGAGTTTTCCTAGCACAAAAATACGCAGGCTGAATTTGTATATATTAAGATTATATAAAAATGAACTCAACAATTTGGAATGCATTTTATAATATAGAACGTTGTTCTGAGAGACCGCCTTCTATGTAGGGAATTTAAAATTTGTGGTTGTATGTATTTTAAGATGAAAAAAAATGAGATATTTTTTTGAATCTCGACAACAGCGCCATACGCATTCACAAAATTTCATTGAAATCGGTTGGGCGGTTTCGCAGATTAACGTGTACGAACACAGTGACACGTGATTTTTATATATTAAAATAACAGTTAATGTTTGTCTTCTCGTCTTTGTAACTGCACAATGCGCTCCTTATAGAAAGCCGCCTCTGCCCCGCATTAGCATTTTGTAATCTTAAAAAAATATCAGAAAATCTCTCTTCGTCTTCGATAAAAACACTTGAAATCATTTTGCACAGCTTTGTACGTGTAGAATTTTCAGGACACGCAACTATTATGTCAATCCAATCATGAACTATGGTGTTTTGAACTATCAACCTTACAAATGAGACAAGACAAGATATCATATTGTTGGTTTCATCCTTTTCAAATAAAAAATTACATATATTAGGATAAATTTAAGACAAAATCATTGAGTTAAATAATTTTAAGAGATTTTTTTTTTTTTTTTTTTTTTTAATGAAATCTATTTACTTTTAGTGCAACAAAGTCTGCTTTCACAGCAAACAAATAGTGTTTTATCATAAAAACGAGTCTCATAAACAACAACCTATAAACGCAGGTAAGTGTTAACCCTTAATGTGCCGAGAAATCTTCCGTGAATTTTTGACGTTTATCCGTAGGGCGCCGACGAATCAGTTCATCGTACTTTATTATATTTTGTAACATAATGGAATAGTAGAATTTTTTATTCGCCCAGTAAGTAAAAAAAATAATGCATCATAATATTATTTTAGACTCTCGTTTCGTCGAGTGCAAAATATACTAATTTTAACTTTAAAAATTTATGTTTGTGAAAGTGAAAAATATTTTCAATTTTCAAAGCCATGTGTTAATTTACAAGAAAGTGTCTAGTAATTTATTTTTTTATTGTGAAGATCACTTTGAAAAATATAATAAAACCAAAAAATATGCTAATTTTATTTTACATTAGAGTGAAAACAATATTTCTTTGAATATAAGTAACTATCTTGGGGGAAATACAAAAGAATAAATTTGCAAAAAACAAGTAAGTTATTTAGAATATAATGTCAACCGGAGTAAGGCGTTTGTCGTTTTACCTCTGGCACCCTAAGGAGTATAAGATCGCATTCCAAGGGTTAAACGCCATCGGGTGATATTAATACTAAATGGCGCTATATAAAATTGCAAGATTATATTTATTATTTTGGTACATGACTGCCACAAAAACTATTATCGGAAATGGAGTGCAATTTGCAATTGAAAATAAAACTGTTTTTTATTCTATTGACATACCCCTCTTAATATCACCCGATCCACCAGACAGAGCTTACGTGGGGATCGCCAAATGTAACAATTAAAAAGAAGAAGATTGCTGCTGGTTTAGGATAGGTAAGGTAATGCACGCGATAAAGTCACGCAAAAACGTATAGTTTTACTGTGTTTTAAATCATTACATAGAAGTAAAACAAACATAAATCTTATTTGTCATAATATGTCTTCCATCTTAGTAATTTTAATGTAATTATATTGTTCTCCGGGCTATCCAGACCCAGCCTGCCCGGCCAATCAATGCGTCAGTGGTCTGGGACAAGATGACGTAGCAGATTGTTGGTATTACGTCAGCTGTGGGTGGAGGCTGCGGTCTCTCATCTCCCATCTCTCAGGAGTAGCACCTGGCACACCCAACGCTCCTGGCCAAATGTGGGGAAGAGATATAACCAGGGAATTTAATCTTGTTCGTGTATTCGGAGAATGAATTTTATTGCAAAGATCCTCAATAATAATACATTTGGAAATGAGAAAAAACGTGAAATATATTTCTCACGAAGTGTTTATGGTTTCCAATATATTTTACACAAAGTCTTTGGTTCCCAATATATTTTTTAGATTTTGAACTGTATAAGTTTGTGAATCATTCAATTAATCAAGTGTGTGATACCTACCTAAAAGGTACCTGCCCATTAAAAGTTATAGTTTTTTCAGACATGTAATTCATATTCTTTTGAAAATCATTCCAAATAGGACTTTTATTATTCCAAATGTGTTTTTTCAATTTTCCTCGAAAGTTTGTTTGGATTCTATTTTTATATCCAGAAATATATTTTTTTTTTTCAAATTGTAATTTTTCAATTCCAAACACGATACGGCCAAAACAGTATAATTTTTTTTTTCATTTAAAAAGTCAACAAATTGAAAACAAAAAAATTGTCGTACTTTGTGGCAAACATAAAAAATGTAAATAATCACTGATGTTCTAAGTCATAAGAAAACGTAAAATAAAACGTAATAATAAATTAAGGACGCAGATTATAGGTGTGATCCTTATTCATTATATTAGTAGTAAGCGTCGAAACCATCTTGTACTTGGGAAGTACTGTTACAATGACATAACAAATTTAATATACCAAATAATTTTAGTAATTTTTCTGATTTCATTTCATAACATATTTCCCGCAGTTGAACATTCAGCTTATAAATTTGTTTGCCTTTGTAATACAATCAACTGGTTCATTTGCCTTTAATTTCAGGTGCAATGTCTTGTGACGTCACCGCATGCAAATAAACCGAACCGCCCACCGGCTCCGTCGCCCGCCCCCGCCCTGTGTAACTGGCCCGCCCTCTTTAACTTGGCGAGGTAAATTCCGAGAAAACGTACGTACCTACATATGTCTATTTATCCCCATGGGTGTGTAGTGAGTAGGTATTTGAGTCGTGTTAATGATCACACATTTATGTATATACATATATTCCTAGGAGTGTTGAACATTTTTTTTTCATCATTTCTTCAATAGCTGGAAGATTTTTTTTTAAAACCCATTACGTCAAGTTAGAAGACATCACTGGAAAAAGGATTAAATTTTTTTTGTTTTATGTAATATTAAAACCTTGCAATGAAAACATCCTCTAGTCTTACCAGAACCAACAACCTGAGACCTAATAAAATTTTGTCATTTTAAACGAAATATTAAAATTTTTAAGAATTACTAATAATACTCAATAATTTTCCATATTTTTATTTGCTGCCATCTTTGATCATTTTCTCCGTGTACCTATTCGATTTTATATGAGAATTTATTTTAAACTTGAGAAAAATTGTTTATTTCAACTTTTTGTAATTTTTGACCGAACTGGTTTCAAGTCTGCTCTGTACAAGTGATTTATTTAACGATATAAAATGTGTTTCAACGAACTTTTTTATAAGTCATTTTAATTATTTACATCGTTAAAAATAGTCACTTTTTAAGATATACTCTTCAATTCCAATCCGCGGTTAACAAGATGGTTAGGTTTTCGATGAAATTTAAGTATTTTATAACTGAAAGCATAAAATATCTCATTTGGAATAACCTCGTGTTGTTCACGTATATCCAATTTCAAGGACCAAAGATATTACTAACCAACTAACTAACTAATCATCACGCCGTTTCGCCGCAGGCGTAGGCAGAGAGGACGTACCCGCCAAAAATTCGATCTAGGCCCACACTCTTTGCCTAATTCATATTCATACATACTCCTCTATTATTATGACTCTTGACATGGCTTGACTCAAGTATCAGATTCACTCGATCGTTTCACGTCTTCCTCGGGCGTCTTCGACATCTTCTACCATTCACGTTTGCATCATACATTCTTCTTACAATATTTTTTTCATTCATTCTATCTATATATCTAAATAACTGAACTTTTTAATAGTAATTTAATTCACATGACGTTATATATATGCTAGGTTTCTAGTGATAGGTTTTTGAACCCAATTATAATTCTGTCACAACATTGTATGCGTCCGAGCTTTTATGAAGTAAAAGTTTTTATGTGAAATTGTATTCATAAAAAACGGTAAATAAGAGATATGAAAAGCTTCAAGTCATATATTCTTCCATCTAAATACTTTTGAGTTAAATTGAAGATATACGCCCTGCGGGTGAAATCTTGTAAGGACCTGTATGAAGACACCTCTCGTCCTGCAATTAACACTGTTGAAAGGAGCTGCCACTGTGCGCAGGTAATAATTCATTGCGGGTCCCAATATTCTGGTGCCCTGCGGCGAAATACATAAATACCACAATACATATAACTTGGTACTGTAATTTGATATAAAGCGATGAAAGTTTCTCGTAAACAAATTCCAAACATATGATATATTATCTGAATATACATACAGGGTTTTCCAATAAGAGGTGTTATTTTGAATAGTCCGCTATTTCAGTAGATGTTACTTTTTAAGCTGTCATTTTTGATATTTAGCAAGTAGACACTACGCCATTAATAAAAATGGAACGATACACGCTTCAGCAACGCATTGAAATTATTAAAATTCACTTGAGTGCATCAAATGCAAATCATCTTGAGTGATGAGGCCCATTTCCGCCTCGGTGGCTTCGTCAACAAGCAAAATTGTCACATTTGGGGCTCGGAAAACCCAAGAGTTATTGTTGAAAAGCATCTCTATCCTCAACGTGTGACTGTTTGGTGCGGTTTATGGTCCGGCGGAGTCATTGGACTTTACTTTTTTGAAAATGAGGCAACAGTTACGGTGAATGGATTGCGCTATCAAGAGATGATTAATGATTTTTTATGGCCGAAATTGGATGGTATTGATCTGGACAACGTTTTCTTTCAACAAGACGGCGCTACGTGCCACACAAGCAACGAAACCATTGATCTTTTACGATTGAATATCAAAATAACACCTCTTATTGGAAAACCCTGTATATCCAAAGATTAAAAAGGGTTAATTTCAATTTGAAACAGCCAACGAGGACTTACGTGTTTATTTATTTAGGATTTACATAAAT
The DNA here is from genome assembly GCA_026573805.1 of Hesperophylax magnus. NCBI lineage: Eukaryota > Metazoa > Arthropoda > Insecta > Trichoptera > Limnephilidae > Hesperophylax > Hesperophylax magnus. The sequence continues at coordinate 9,836,103 of JAIUSX010000006.1, read as the reverse complement.
AATTTTTGACAAATAACAGTTTTGACTGTCCAATTAGGAGGGATTTTCCGTTTTACACGGAGAAAATTTACTGATAAGAAATAGCGTTTATTTATTAAAAATCGGGTCAAACTATTATTTTAGTTTTTTGTCAAAAACTGGAACTAGAGGCCTATAACGAATGATTTGACAAATTTCATTACAAACTATCAGTACAACACGAATATGTTATGAAGAAGTCGGAACACGTGTTCTTCAAAGTAAAAATATTTTCGTATCTCATCCATTATATTTATTCGAAGAAGGGCACCTGGTTGTACGGATATATTTTGAATGACGTATATTTTATTAGGAAATGGTCACGCAGTCACATTTTAACAGTAACTTGATGAAAAAACCGTACTCATTTTTCTCCGTGTAGGACAGTCAAATTTATATGTTAGTATGGCTGATTTATTAAAATCCTGTCAAAAACTCAATGGCAAGCCATTTCCTTAAACAATATTACTCCATTCAGAATTCATCGGAACACGTGTTCATGCAGCTGCGCTTTTCCTGATAAATATAATGACGAAATGTGACAATATTAGAATTTTTATGAAAACGTGTTCGAACATCCTTATAACACATTCGTGTTTAAAAGTTTATTAGGAATTCTGTCAATTCGTTCGTTAAAGGGCTACAGTCCTGTTTTTAACAGGAATACGATTAATTTTAGGTTTTCAATAAATTAGCAATATTTTAAATCAGTGTATTTTCTCCGTGTGTGGATTTTATTTATTCAATGAAACCAATATTGATGATTGACCACTAATATCCAACGCTTTATGTATTTCACTCCATACTCAAAATATTTTAAACTTAAATAAATCATAATGTACGTCCAAATGAGTGTTCTAAAATGTGATTATTATGTAGGTAACTTTTTTTCGTAATCAGATTCAAAGACAAATCCCTTTGGAGGGCGATAAAATTGTCAAATAATTTTGTTATTGGATTTCCAACACCTCTGCAATATGTCATCCCGCTTCGCTACATTTAGTGCCTTAGCAGGGGTGCACAGGTTCTTAGGGTGAGGTTTGTCTGGGTCTCTTGATACAATGACCCACAGATTCCTACCCACCACTCATACCTGTTTCCTTCCCAGAAATTCGTCTCCTCCACACAGCACTCCCAAAGATGATGAGGTAAATTATTTTCACCAGGGCCTTCTCTGTGGAGTTTACGTAAAAAAATAAAATAAATGAACATGATATTAAGTTAACCTAACGTAGCCTTGGTTAACTGAATAATTAAATTTATATATGCATCGAGTTTTCAGAAAATCAATAAAAACATATCACCTATGTATAACACACACAGACTTTCCAGAGTAAAAGATAGATATTCTCAGTTTGGCTCTCGTTAGAAACCCAAACCTACTATGTACTTCAGTAACCCAATCTGACTAGTTAGGTTCCCATATTCTTCCTCACTTCTTACAGTATCTCATCATTCCCCTAATTGGTCACAAATCCCATTGGCCGTATGTCATAGCTCCGGGCAGTGCAGCTTTTGCAGTATCACATAAAACCCGAAATTAATGTTGGTGTCCTCTTCAGATTATTAATGTCCGTCCATTTTTTATTTATTTATATGCATAAGGCTCCCCGTGTTTCCTAAATAATAAGTGTGATAAATTGGAGCTGCCAGTGGCGGCAAAGAACCTTCGCCCATTAGTTTCATATACAAAAACACTACCCACTCGGTCATTAACTATGAATTAAGAGTCATCTTGTTTGTCAAGGCATTAAGTTCATTAAACTAATCTTCTGTGTATAAATCATAAAGTTACAATGTTTATTTTTCTTTCTAAATATTTATACTTCTAGTGAAAAATCACAGAACAAACATTTCAAATACAGAACAAAAATAATCGTTTGCTAAAATACATTATAGGTTCACAAGGAAAACGTATTGTTGAATTTTTTAAAAGATACAAAATACAGAACAAAACGTCCTGGCATCAATTCGTATAAATGTCCCACATAAAACCCTCGAACGGCGAGCACTGGTGCCATAAAATATACAAAATTTCTTTAGCAAATTTTTAGATCAATTTACTTAAGTGGTAGGTAATATATAAACTCATTTCGACCGGTCGGTGGCTGAGTTGAAATCGCGTTTGGGACCCACCGAATACGAAACACAAGAATACGAAATTAAAAGGGAGTTCAGTGAAGAGTGAACACAGATTTTAAAACAGACTCAAGAGACTAAACATAACTAATTGAAAATGTATCTATTATTTCCACATCTAGATTGTATATCTTTGAATATATTTATGTCTCCTGTATCCACATCATATGAATCTATTTTTTATTCATTATCCATTTTGTTCTAATGCTTAATTAGAAAAAAGATTTTGAAAAAAGTTTATAGGAGGGTAGTAAAAATTGCTAGTACACAGTAAAAATACCCATACATAATATAGGTAAACGTAGTTTATTGCCATCATCTGCGACCTTTTTGACCTGTACTCTTCAAAATATAACATATCGATATACCCTTTTTATTTAAAAACATTTAGATGTAGTTATAAAGGTCTATCAGAAAATGAATATTATAATTGTATTCTGCCATGAAGTAACTGTTAAAAAGTTATAAATATTTCTTCTTTATTATGTCTAGATTAAGATTAATCTATATAATTATGAAATCGAAAGCGTTGTGTGAATTAAATCAGAACATGAATTCCACTACCTACATAAGAATGAACTAGTTTTTATAAGATTTACGGAGAGGTTTTTTGCAGTGTTTAAAGAACAGTGGATGAACTTGTATTCAGGTCTCAATTCATGATTTTCTACAAATATTTATATCAAGAAAATTTAAACAATACTTTTTCATTTTAAACTAACAGAATTACAAAAAATTATATAATTAAAGAGCCCGAAAATAGTGTTAAAAATGGTCTTTGTAAATATCTATATATATTATATATATATTTTTATAATATTTAATATATTATATTATATTTTTGTACTGTTTCGTGTGTGAAACTTATAATTTTGATAACAAAATACCAATGTAAAATTGTACCTATTAACTACCACCTATGTATTGTAAGTTCCTTCCGTCCTACAATGAGTTTTATATCTCGTCGGAATTGCTCTAGCAAGAAAAAAAAATCACGGATGCAGTTATTGTTAGTTAGGTTGCGTAAGTGCGTAGGGATGTGCTTCGAATATAGATAAACGATAATTAATATTTCTTGATCCCGAAACCTTCTGCTTGCTTATATTTTCTACCGTTATTTTAATTTATATCTCGTATTAATTTCTTTAATATGATAATAATAAATATCCCAGAATATTCGGGGTTATGTATCAGGGGTCATATAATAAAGAAGAACGCAAGAAATGCTATGTGGGCGTGTTTCGTGAACCAAATTTTTGGCCAATCTGGACTTAAATTTCCAAAATTGTGTCCATTAAAGCGAAAATCAAACGATGTTTTATGAATATTTTTTTTTCATTAACCCCACATAAGAGGCCCTGCTGAAAATAATTTCATTCAGGGCTTATTTCATCCTCGGGGGTGCTGTGTGGGGGTCTTTTTTAAGGAAAGGAAGGAGGGGAAGTTCTTGGAAGGTAAAAAGGTTAATGTGTTGGGAAGAAATCTAGGGATCAGACACACGACGATCCAAGATTGACGGACATATACATACATTTATCCCGCTGCGGCGCAAGGCGATGGGTCAAGAGACCAGTTGGAGAGATCCAAGGGTCTCCCCAAATCAGTCTCTCCCGATCTGGCACGCCACGCAGTTGGTGGACAGGCGTATCCCGAACACACCTCACCCGATGAACCCGAATCACCAAATGTACCGATCTACCTGGGGTGACCTATGTCAGAGTTGTTGGTTATCCAATAAATTGTTCTCGGGCCGGTATAAAAACACAGTAAAGACGTGAAAATATATGCAAATAGTCGTTTCTGGAGGACATTTGACCGTTTTTTTTCTTTCTAGATTTTTATTTGCGATGAAATTGTGAATCATGTGAGTTTAAATTTTCTATTATTTATAGAAATAGAACGGCGTTATTGCGCCTCACAATTTTTACCTCATATGGGTGTTTAAAATTTTACCTGGCTATCATAGGCTATTTAAGGATATTTGACCGTCTCCAGTCTCCAAAGGGGCATCAGGCGGTACTCCATCCAGGCAGCCACGTATTATTATTTGTGTTATTTGTATCTTTTTGTACTATGTAGGTACCTAACCTAACCTACCTGTCTTTTGAATGGAATTAAAATGAACTGGTCCTACTCACATGTGTAAAAACTGTGAAAACCTAGTATAATTAATAAATACATTATTAATTCGTTTAGGTTCGAATACTTTTATTGTTTTTGAACTTTAAAGCTTCGCTATCAATCGAGAACAATGAGAATTGACACCGAACGTAACACAGTAGGTTTCTCATTAGTATTTGCATATTAAAATTTCCACACTAACGTGAAGCTGAATCGTATGTATTGCAAAGCTAAGGTCATCTTGTGGCCTTTGAAAAATGTTGTTAGCAAACACAATACAATAATGATATTGGATGTAATTTTAGAACATAAAATAAGGAATACCTACGTACTTTCCTAGTATTCATAATAATTATTCTCTTTTCACGATGAATTTTTCAGCTTAGCCATTGGCCATTAAAAGATCTTTTTTTATCTTGACCACGATAGAAAATTGTAACATTTTTTTCTAACTTTCTGCCAAAAATATAACTAAATTTTTATTTTTCTTATAACACAGTCGTGTTTTACTGATAGTTTGTTAGGAAATCTGTCATTTAATTATTCAAAGGGCTACGGTTTTTTTAAACAGGAATAAGAATAACTTACCAGATTTGTAATAAATTAGAAATATTTTATATCGGCAAGTTTTCTCTGTGTGCACCCAAAAGAAGACATAAGAGAATTTCCATTCTCAGGATGACCTATAAGTCTTGCAGGTTTTACTTAGCATTATTAGGTTATGACTTAAATTAACCAATAGAGAATACAAAGTGTTCTAAAGAATGATATATTTTTACACCCAAAATTGCTATTTTTTAAAATAATATTCCTAGTATGGTGTTATAAAAATCAAAAATAAAAATATCACATTATATAAAATCAAAATAATCGAATTAATCAGATGTTAGTAAGATAGTATAAACCACAGTTGCTATCTGTGTTTGTATGTTTATGGGCTTAGTTCTTCGAAACTTCGCAACGGACTTTGATTTGTTTTTAATTATCATTTAGTCAATTTCTTCCGAAAGATATATTTATATTTTTCGAAATAGAGAAATGTCGATGTTTAGTCATGAAGTCGTAAGAAATATATTTTCATGCGCTTACATTGCTAACGCTGGTTCCTTATCAGGGCAAACAGGGTACATGTCAACTAGTAGTAATTTAAAAAGTATATTATTTGAAGAATTACTTCAAACATCGCAATAAGGTATATTTCCATTCTACTTTGTGCGGATACTCACTCCTAAACTTAACTATCTACCGCTTACCATGCTTGTCACAAAACGAATGTGTACATAAAGGGTATATTTTTAAACGTGTGGTAAATTTTTAGATCATAAATAATTGCATTAATTTTGTAAGTAACACTATATTCTCTAATTATTGCATCTGAGAAGTATATTGGTAAATTAATTAACTTAAAATACCCCCCCCCCAGTGACTAAGACAAAAGGAGAACGTTCACTTTTATTCAAATTGGCAGATTTAGATGGACAGCGCTCCCAAAATCCACTTTTTTGTCGACACTCGTAAGCTTACATAAGCCGGATAAACCAGAGTGTACCTAAGAGCCTAAGATCCTTATTACATTGGACTATCAATCATAAAATCTTATATAGACAACCTTGCAATCATATGTTGAATGTCTTAATCAACGATTAATTCGATGTATAAAATTTATTTAAGAGTAATGTGATTAGAAAACTGATCAGAAGTAAATTTGGCAAATACATACATGCGTGGGAAAAAAAGAGAATGGTTCTTGTAGATTATATTACTTTTAATTCCCTTTGATTAAGGTACCTCCTCCCCAGGAACTATTTATTGGATAACCAATACCTCTGCCTTATGTCACCACAAGTGGCTCGCTAGGTTTGTTAACTTAGCAAGGGTGCTCGGGTTCATGGGGTGAGGTTTGTCTAGGTCCTGGCGGCGGAAGCGTCTGTCCACCTACTGTATGGCAGATCGGATCGGAAGACAATGGTTGAGGGAGACCCTTTGACCTCTCCATCAGGACTCTATCGACCCATCGCCCTGCGCCGCAGTGGGAGAAATGGATCAATCGTCCGTCACTCCTGGACACATTGACCCCTAGATTCCTACTCACCTGTTTCCTTCCCAGAATTTCGTCTCCTTTATTTCATTAAAAATACCCACAACACAGCATCCCCAAAGATAACATAGACTATGAGGGAGATTGTTTTCTTCGTGACCTCCCGTGTGAAGCTAATGTAAAAAAATATATACTAGAAATACAGTAATATTATTTGCTCCATTTATTTTATCAATGTGATGTAAATAATTGGTCGTGGTAAGTAGAGGTTCCAAAAACATTCTAATAAATTTAAGTATCCCCCCTTCTCCCTTCAGGGTCGTAGCTTCCCCCATGTAACGCTATAGCTACCCCACCGATATATAAATAATACCTAAAACATGTTAGCTTTCTTTGTTATGTACGGGTACCTAACTGCCTACCAGGTAAAGTTTACTGTCAGAATTTATCTTAATTTCTTCATAATATTTTCTGCAGTCATATCAAATTGGCTTCAATCATGTTTCTTATTCCGAAATCAGAATGGATTGGATACTTGTGACTTGTTCTATGAGATATGCGCTTATTTGGGATGGAAGTGGGCAGGGGCCGAGTCCCACGCTGGTCTGGTATCTCTGCTTGCGTACGATATTATACATTATACATAGATATTGTTGGACTGGCCAAGGTTTTGCAAAAAACAAATGTTGTACGTAGTAAACAGATCAACTGCCAACTGGCATTACAGGATTAGCTGGTACAGTGGAAACTCGTTGATGTTGATTTTACGGAGCAAATCATTTTAACTGGTAATAAAATATTTGAACGGCAGTGTTGTGTTCCCACAAACACTTCTCCAACTCGTCGTGGAAGGAGTTTTATAAATAATTGGTTCTTTATATTAATCAGGGATTTATATAAAGAACCAATTACAATATGTTTGGGGCATGTTATCACCGATGACCTAAATGATAAAAAAGACATAGAACGTCAAAGAATAGTACTGAGTGTGCGAGCTAACATGCTTGCCAGGAGATTCAACAAATGCAGTCCTCCGGTGAAGAAGCAACTTTTCCAAACATATTGTATGAGCTTCTACACTAGCGAGCTATGGACGACATACACACAAGGCGTCATGAACACACTTCGAGTACAGTACAACCACGCATACAGAGCCCTATTTGGCCTCCCCTGGCGATGCAGCGCCTCACAGATGTTCACCGAAGGAAGGGTGCATGGGTTCGCTGCTTTGATGCGCCACAGAATAGCCGGGACGAGTCAGCGCTACCAGAGATCGGACAACACTCTTGTCCAGGCCGTTGCCCAGTGGCAGGGAGCGCCTCTACACCAGAGATGGAGAATTTCACTCAAGCCACCATAAAGTCATAATGTGCTCATCAATGTATTGATTATTTTTGTTTATTTGTTTATTATTTTTATTCTTATGTATTAACTTAAATGTAAGCTTTTATGGCAGGCAGAGCATTGCACACACCGCTCTGTCCAGCTTAAATAAACATTATTATTATTATTATTATTATTATTAATACTCCGCGTATTATATTGGTGACTCGATAGTCGACCTAGCTAGAAGCTGGCTAGTTTGAATCTGGGCCAGTGAGATCCTCTGAGAGCCTTCGCACTGTCCATGGCGATAACTGACCACTGGCTCCATCTTGTGGAATTCCCCGCAAGCTCTATGCACTGCCATCTGTGCGTGCATCTACAAAGCTTCCTAACAGGCAGAAAAGATTGAAGCGTTCAAAGATGGAACACATACGAATATGTCACCCAACACTGCCAAACTTTTATGAAGGTTAAGTTGTATTCGTAGTAGTTTGTGCGTGCAAAGGTTAACGCCCTCAGGTGTGAAAAATGATTATTATTTTTTTTTTTTTCATATTAACCACACACAAGAGGTCTTGAGGAAAAGTATTTTTCTATCAGAGCCTTTGTATAAATCTTTAGGGATGCTGTGTGGTGGGTCTTTCAAGGAGAGGAAGTGCTGCGAAGGAAAAAGGTATAAAAATGGGCAGGAATCTAGGGATCAGTGTGTCCAGGAGTGACTGTATGATCTATCCGTCGCGTTGCGGTGCAAGGCGATGGGTCGAGAAACACCAGTTGGAGAGGCAAAAGGGTCTCCCCAAACCAGCCTCTCCCGATCTGGCCCGCGACGCAGCTGGTGGGTAGGCGCATCCTAAACACAGCTCACCCGATGAAGACGGGCATCCTTGCTAAATCACCAAGCGTAGCGAACCACTTGGGGTGACCTATGGCAGAGGTGTTGGTTATCCAATAAATGGTTCCCAGGGCAGCGGTACCCAAACCCGCCTCCCAAAATAACTACGCTTATAAAACACTTATGAAACCTACGCTTATATTAAATATACGCTTATATTTAATGTTCACTCAAATATTTTGGTTAAATCAGTGACTACGAGTTTGGGTTAGTGCACCGGTAATTACCTTTGTTCCAAATTGATATGCATGAATTTTTTTGTGAATTGCATTTTTCTATGCCATCTGGAAGAACGTTCTAAAGCCTTATCGCAAGATATCTAAAGTTTTGTTGACCAAAAGCGTTATGCGTATGCGTTTCAGGATTTGAAGAAAATCTTTGTTATTTTGTGTAGTGTTTTGATATTGATATTGAAAACGCAACGAAATTTAATTTATTTGTTCTCAATTTATTATTCCTTTGCAAGCTAATTTTGCCAAAATATCTAAGTGAAAAAGTTTGCCATCAAAACATGACGTTTTAGTGGTTGGTATATCGCTAAAAGAATCAGTAAGGTAATCATTAAACATTTTAAAGTTCAGTAAATACATTAACCTACCACATTAAATCATAATTATTGAAAAGGTATTTATATTATGTTAAATCAAAACATAATAATTAAACCCTAGCGAATAATAAATAATTAAATAATTAGAATAAAGAAAATAAATGGAGCAAAAGAATCCTAAGAACCATGAGTTCTATTTTTCCTTGATTGGCGGCTCAAGACTAGAGGAGCGAAATAAGAACAAAGAAAGAAAAAGGGGTATAGTAACAAAGGGAGACTGAGTAAAAAAGAGAAATAAATAACAAAGAAAGAGAAAATGAAAAAGGGAGAACAACACAGAGAAGAACTAAGAAATAGAAGAGCAAAGAGAGAGATAAAGAGAATAATTCAGAATGAGCTTATCTTCAGAACCTAAAAATCAGATCATCGAGTTTCCACTGTGTTGTGAATTTATATATTGTGATTGGAAGTCGACACAACAATTTCACAGACGCCAGCTCTGATCCTAGTTTATGGCAGTTCTCCGCGTCGCGGAAGCCACGCTGTATTTTACTCTGAAATATGCAATTACCTATTTGAAATAGGATCGCTGTCATGAATGGAGTTATTGATGCTTTTTGGTCAAGTTATATATCCGATAAAAATAAATTTCAATATTCTGTTGAATAGTAGGTACGTGTTGTCTTGAAATGTGGATGAAATTTAGTTAAAGTTCTATGATAGGATTCTATGGGAAATCACAGTCAGGGCACATACCACCACTCAACTTTTAAAATACTAGGTATACCTTTCTATCCGTGTTTCGATCCTCCTTCAAGACTCATGTTCAGTTACCTTTTCTTTTACTTTCCGATACCTTTACTTTAGTTTAGACGTCTTCTGCGCCAAAGTTGAACCTGTAATTTTTTTTTTCATTTTAATGCGATCCAAAAAGTATAAGTCGATCCTACAGGATCCAACGATTCAGACAGGGTCCATCATCAGGTCCCTGATTCACTTCTTTCTTTCCCCAAAAAGACCCTTCACAAGCTACTTATATTGACAGCTGTCTAGCCCTTCATTGTTTCTGCCTACCCCAGTAGGGAAACGACGAAATGGTTATTTACTCTGTAAGTAATTTGGTACCGAATTTCGCAAGATAATCAATAATTGAAGATGTACAGGCATTTTACAGAGGATACGTTTTAATGTATTTGTGTCCAAAGTAGTATCGAAGGTTTCAAAAAAGGTTATTGGAACAAGTTTAAAACATCCGCTTGCAATTCCTTCTTACCCCGCGAATGAAAAAGGCACTGTGTGCGTAGCGACATAATATATCAAATGTATATAGTTTTTCAAGACACTATCTAGATTACATTTAGTTCGAGTAGAATCTTGCAATCATGAAAAGATTGCAAACAAGAAATATACATTAACAAAATGAATATTAGTAGCTTTCAGTCGAAGTGTGATACAGTTAAAAATGACGTAAGTTGAATTAGCTCAGTGGTCAGATCACTTATCTGGTAACGAAGAGATCCTTGGATCAATTCCTGGATGCGACTAAATCTTTTTCTGTCTTTTTTGTATCACATATTTAGTTTGAGAGTCGTCAATAACTAAATATTACAATTTGAGGTTTTACTCACTAAGTTATTCCATTATACAAAAAAAAATAATCAATTCCGTTTAAATTTAGACTAGCGATTTAATCGATGTTATTTTTTATGTTTTTCCGTTTCATTCTTCAGTTTCCTAACCAAAACAAAAAAAATAATTGAATTTAATTATTTTTGGGTCCATCCAGTTCATCACTATACAAGTAAAGGTCTATCTAAAATGATTTATCTGTACGGTTAAACCCATGGAGGAAATATATACAGTTAAACTCATCTGATGGAAGTACAAAGATAACCGATAAATGTAATTTATTATTCATAAATCTTAAAGGTTAACGTCATTGCACAAAAAAACTACTTATGATTAAACAATGGTTCTAATGACTCATTGTGTGAATTTGAAATCCATCTTCCTATTTTTCTAATGATAAATTACCCAATGGCTTATACTAATGGTTATCTCACAAATACTACTTTACTTAAATTTGAATTCCCGCTAATTATATTATAACGGTCCTTAACCCTTGAAATGCCATCCACACGCGACCTAGAACTTCTCAGTACGCCAGGGGAAAATGTCAATCATCCGCCATTATGCCGGCTGACTATTAATGTATTTATTTCTATTTCTAATCAGTATTATAAAAAAAATAGTCTAAACATATTCTTGAGTTTATTATATATTTTGTTCCAGTTAAATAAGCAGTCTTCACAATAAAAATAAGTCATATGAAGCTTTTTCGTAAATGAATACGGTACTCGGAAAAACCGTTAAAACCGGAATTAGGACATTTGACACGGATTTTGCGATACCCTTTTTTACAAATAAAATAAATATATTTGCAAGTGACGAAATGAAAAGCTAGATTTCTTTCTTGCCAAGTGAATTAAATATATATTTAAGTTTACTACGAGCATTTTTTAAGTTTTACAATACCATGAAATCGATGCAAGTGTTGTGAGCTACTAGTAAATCCACATTTAATTTGGATGGATACAAAACGTCAAAAATCAACGGTGGATTTATTGGCACACTAGAGGTTAATGATTAAATTAACAATGAATTTTGTAACGCCGTTAAATAATTTAAAATAAATATTGTTATTGTGATCGTAACGGACACGGTCAGAGGCGGAATAAACCTTCATAAACCAAGCAGGAGTGCGATTCTCGTTCTTTTAGCCTTAAGCTAAATGATAGCATTCGTCAACGACTGCTATCGTTTGCGAAAGATAGCTGTCCGTCGCTTGCAACATCTTTTCTTAACTATTAAGCGATTCTCGTTCTTTTGATATCCTTACAAGTTCGATTTTGGAGAGACCTAGTAAAAAATCCTAAAGAAGCGTGGTTAAGAAATTGTTAAGAGATTATTGAAAACACAAATTGGTGAAATATAATTAAGTGACGCAAGGTTTCTAACTAAAACTTAAAAAAACAAATACTTTGTATTATAATGCATTTTAATAACTGCTTATTTTATTTATGAATGACATAAATAAGCCATTTATCGAAGATTTACGTTTTGTAAAAAGGTACCTACCTCGCTGGATAGTAATGACTTTTTTACAGATTCACCACTTCTAAAGTGACGTTTGGTGTCGAACTAACGTCGCTAACTGTCACCCAAGTTGATTTATGTTGTCAACGTTTTCGTGTTCGTTTGCTAATTAACTTGACAAAATTGTTTAAAATGAGGTAAGCAAAAGCTATATGTTGTAAGTAAAAGCATGATATCATTTAGATGCTTTTCACCCCAGACTGAAACGGAATTAACAACGTATTATGTCTGTGTACAATTGCATTTTTAGGTCAAAAAGTGAGACAGCTATTTTATTATTATCTTTCGTGTACATCATTGTGTTTGAAACCTAAGAATAGTGTGTAATAGTTACATGTCATCAATTGTCGTAAAATTCAATTTCAGTGTGCAGCAACAGAGTGGCACGGTCAAGACAATTCGATAAATGCTGCTGGCGGATCCATGACAGCCGAGCCAATCTTTTAAAATGGAGACGACATTTAAAACCTAGGAGATTAATTAAATAATGCTGCTCCACACAAGACTATAATCCAATGGCAAAAAGTAAGTTTATTTATCCACTTTGAATAGTGCCTGTTCGACAATGTGTAGTCAATTGAAGGACTAGATGTGCCCAAAGTCCTTCCCAATGACGATGTACGTAGTTTATTTATGTTTTATGGTGCTATATCATGTTTAACAAGTACACAACTGATATTGTGTGTCGAAATGCATAGCGGTTAAACACAAGATACCTTTGGCAGAGAGGATATGCCGAGTCAAAATACCTGATATGTGTATACACAAATTTATTTGTTAGTTTATATAATATGTTTTACTAAATAATCAAATTTCATAAGATACAATTTGATACGTTTATTTATTTCATAGAGATCTCTTCTTGCACGTGGATGTCGCTGATGAGAGTGATGAGCCTCCTGTACTTGTAGAGATGCTAGCGGTAGAGATGCAGTGGAGTGTTGGGTGAATACCCCGTGACAAGCCCACAGTAGACAGACCTCCCCCTCCCCAAGCCAGCCAAGGAATAGACCTCGATTCGTAGCAGGTAATTCTTTATACAAATAAAGTAGCTTCACGTCCATTTAATCTACGTTCGCAGGAAAACCACAGGTTAGTTTTACCCTACTGATGACCGATCATTGCGATAGTAATACTGCTCAGTACGAGAGGAACGGCAGTTTTGGACATTTGGTTCACGCACTCGGTCGACCGGCCGGTGGTGCGATGCTACCATCCACAGGATTAGGCCTGAACGCCTCTAAGGCCGTATCCCGCCTAGGCAAATCGGGCGGTGATACGTGATGTGAGTTCCGCGAGTCGAAAGGCTCTCTAAACAATGTGACATCTATCAGACGGAGACCCCCGTCCGCGGGGGCCTCCGTCGAAGCCCGACGAGGCGAGGCGAGCACTGCGCAACGTGGTTAAATGTCCCGGCGCGATGGCGCCCCGCCTCTGACCAAGCTTAAGTTCGACGTCGGAACTCGGAATCGTCCGCAGACGACCTTCGTACCTGGCAGGGTGTTGTGCCCGGTAGAGCAGCGTCATGCTGCGATCCGTTGAGACTCAGCCCTACGCCAAGAGATTCGTCCGATCGTCTCCACGGAGCGTCGGCCCCCCCATACTGCTGCTGTTTGCGGCCTAGCGCGAGCGAGCGTGTTATTTAAATTATATTTTATAATGTTCGTAAGATCAATTAAAAATTATTAGAGATATCAATTTAATAGTTATTAAATTTTTCAGACCGAAACGAGAGCAGAGCTGATGAGAAGCTGATGGATTAGCAGAACGGCGCTATGTTGGTGAAGAAAACTGGTTCATCGATTCTGCTTATCCTGCGTGGATTGTGCTACACGACGTATGAATTTATAATTCGGGTCGCTCATGCAGACTCATACACATATTCTTTTTGTTTTTAAATCGAATATTATATATCAATATCTTTGAACTAAATATAATGTTTCCCGTTCTATGATTAAATTTATACGATGAGAATGCCAACATTTTTATAAATCCCAACCAGGAATTATTAGATTCCTGGTCAAATAAAATTTTACACGCAAAAAACTTCAATTATCTCAACCAGACAAATTTTCGTCAAACAAATGGTTGAGTATTGAGAGTTGAGCGCAGAAATAGAAGGATTTATGCTTGCCATTCAGGATAGAGTCATTAATACTAAAAATTATAGAAAGCATATAATCAAAGATACAAATCAAATTGATGATTTGTGTAGAAAATGTTTGGCTTTTCCGGAAACTATAGAACATATTATATCGGGATGTCCTATATTAGCATCGTCCGAGTATACATTTAGGCACAATCAAGTTTTAAAAATAATTCACCAAAATTTGGTAATTAAACATAACTTGATTGACTGCCGTAATATAGTACCATATTATGAATACGAACCAAATTCATTTTTAGAAAACGAATTTTATAAAATATATTATGATAAAACTATACTAACAGACCGAGCGATCAGTCATAATAGACCCGATATAGTTTTACATGACAAAATTTAAAAAATAACTTATATCATTGATGTCGCTATACCAAATTCCTGTAATATTCAAAAATCTGTAATATGAAAAAATAAGAAAATACACAGATTTAGGAAATTAAATAAAAAGAATTTGGCATTCTCAGACTATAAAAATATTACCATTCGTTATTTCGGCTACTGGCATTATACCTAGCTCTCTAATTCAAAATTTAGGCGTATTAGATCTTTCAAAAAAATTATATATAAAGATGCAAAAGTCTGTCATTTTGAATACATGTAGGATAACAAAAGATTTTTTTAATATTTATGTTGAGGGATCAGTAGGATTTATAGGCCCTGTTAGAAGTTCTACCGAGCCGAACCCTCTGATATGAAAATATCTGGAGACGGTGAATTATTTTCCCATTTGATCTCTTGTGAGTTGACGTGTTGTTCTTGTATTGTTTTGTATTTATTTTGCTTATATAATGCACTTACATAATGTTGATTGACTAGATGATCATTTGTGGAAAAGTGAGTGGAAGGGTTTAGTTTTTCCTATGGGGAAGATTTAACCCGGACAACAAAATCGGAAGCATATATAATTTGTTGTGTACTTGTTTTTGTTGAAAAATTATTTATAATTATGTGTTGTCAATAAAACGTTTATTATGTACTACATGTCATGAATTATTTTTCCCTATGAGCTATGAGTTTTCCTATTTCATGCCGGAGTTCCATAACACAAGGAACGCAGCTTCACCACTTTGCATTTACATCCAAGGTAACCAAGTTCGGATCACAAATCTGAAATGTTCATTTTTTATTATAATATGACTTTCTTGTGCATATGAAGATCTCACCATTTGCACGTTTAAGGAGCGATTCCCGTGATGATTGCAGTACATATATTCCTGTACTGCAGTACCAACGATAGCTATACGAGTGCAGTCAATTGCTACTATAGTACCAGGGAAAGGATCACCGGACTGCTCAAATATTTGTTTGGCTTTTTGCCTATCTGCAGCAGTCAAAGGAAATTTAACCCACGTCTGGAGTAGTGTGTCGTTGATAGCCGATGAAACATTTAATATGCATCGGCTAACCGACGACCGACAGACAGCCAAGCCCCACTCAGACAGTCCATGCTTTCTTCTCGGTTGTAAGATAGGGGATAACGAGTTCATTAGATATTCTGAATAAATTCAGGAACTCTGTTTGCCCCATTTCCATGGGATTTTGGGCGTCTCTTAAGATACGGAAAGGGATTCTTATTTCGTTGTGGTAAACTTCAAAACCCACAATTTCCAGCACCAGCCCTGCAGCCATTTTATCTGAAACTTATTATTATTTATGTAGAAATCCTCAATGGTATGTGTAGTTTATTGTAAATTAAATCACTTATCTGGCTTTCGACATGTTACGTACTTTACAAACATCGCAATTACCTTATTCAATTCATTTAATAGCATTATTGTGCCACAAACAAGTCACTAATCATGTTTACAGTCAATACTTACGATAATATTAAGTTTTCTCTTGTTAAAACTACGCAAATATTGCTAATTTTCAAAACGTCACAATTAAATGAAGCAAATTCTCCGCGAATGCTAGCGTTCGGCCGCCGAAAGACAGGTCTAGGGGTCCCCTTCGCGTAAGGCTAAAAGTTTTCGCGCGCAATCGAAAATCTAAGGATTCCATCTGTCATCGAGAGAACCGGAATCGCTTCATAAGAATAAACCGAGAAAAATCGTTAATTTGAATGTAAGGACGATTTTAGTGTCGTTAAGTAGAACGAGAATCGCCCTCCTGGATCCATTCATCGAAGCGTCCCTTTCTTAAATTTCCGCGGCAGAGCGGAAAGCTCATTGGTTCTAAACCTAGCATTTAAGGGTTCGAATCTGGGCTCTATTTTAATTTCACATGTAACAAATAAAGCAACATAGAATATACTAGCTGATGTATACCCGGCGTTGCTGGATTTTTCTCTACTTTCTATAAATATAATATGCATATATTATATATGAACCTTCATGAAGAAATTCTCTAATTGATAGTATTTACGCCAATAATGGCTAGTTGTTGATTCATAGAGAATTAATTTACTGACAATAAATTTTGTTTTCGACTACCCTTTTCCTCTCCTTCATACCTCTTCCCTGTGTCCGGGATTCAATCTAAAACCAACAGCCGTGATGCGAAGTGAACATTATTACCTATAACGCACTGCACAGCAATCAGAAAATTATCACAAACGCATCGCAATAGATAAAATTTGCTAAACCAAAACTATAGTGAAAGTAGCATCCCAACAAGTGAATGTTCCTCAACCTCTGTTAGTACCTTCTATCTTTTTAAAACTCATTGCCAAAGTAATATATCAAAATACAAAAAGTGATTTGTTTATTAAAAGGTCCACTGTAACGGACGTAGTTGACCATATTATTTAATTTCATAAAAATTGTTTTACTTTTATAAAATGTCCCTACCCCACGCCACTGGCAAAATCACCACTCCCCGCCACTGGCCATTTTGTTCCCGGCCGCTTGAAAAACTTTGTCTACGAACGGCATCGATACCGCGTCGCCGGCTCACCTGCCGCGTGGATCGATGTCCAACATTTTTGCTATGTAAAAATTACTAGGAAAAATCAATTTTTAAATGTTACAAATGTATGTATTTTACTTGTTCATCCCCTCGGCGGTAGTCAAATAAACACTATTTTCGATATACTACCGCTGAGGAGATATTAAAAAAGCTGTTTTTCACATATATGTAAACCCATTTTTGAACAATATTTTTTACCTTTTTTGCGTGTACAAAAATCCAGGAACCTCGTAGCATAGTGAATCTTATCTCTTTCTGAGCGCTATGTTACGGGGGACCTCGGAAAAATACTAACTTAACATGTTTTACAAATTTGATCGCTTTGAGATCATTTTTACACATTTATTTACAAACATTTCTTATTTTTTGTCGTATCTTGACAAACAAAAAATCTAGTTGTCAAGATACACATTCTTATAACTACTATGCATTTAAACTATGTAATTGTCATTCATGTAAGCCTTCAAAATCTTTTCTAACTCGCAAATTTAAGCGACTACTTTCGCCAGAGCTGCCGGCAAAATGAATATGCGACATTTTGCCGGGGCTTATAAACACATATCTGGCGCGGGTACAATCCCCCACCACTTTTTGACTCAAAGCCCAATGTCGGGTGCGAGTCATGCTTATTGAATATAAGCAGCCAAATAATAAAATAAAATTAGTTCATCTTTACCACCGAAACCAAGCGTGACGAAACCGAAACGAAACCGAAACCAAGTGACTCCTGCCCAACATCTGCCTCACCTCGCTCAAGTCTTCTGCTCCAAGATCTTCTGGTGTTACCTCTTCAAGACAAGCCGGCCCTCCTCTGGAAAACCGCCAACACCAGAAGCGAGCAGAGACGACAGCACACCCAGTACCCAACATTCACCAAGCACTGGGTGCGGGAGGCAGATTTATCATCAATATCAACTACAATCATCATCATCGGCCGTAAAGGAGCATCTCATCGGTTGAAGACACGGTTTGGACCCGGCGCCTAAATCTACAGTCTTGTGCGGACTCCCGTCCAGTACAGTCCACAGCTTGAACAGATAGTGAAAGCTCTATCAAAATCCGTTGCGTACTTTAGCATAACTAAGCGTACAGACGGACGCGGATAACGACTTAATTTTAGTATAATAGAGAAAACATTGGCACCACATTCCACGTTGGTAAATAATCTCAGAATCGATCTGGTGAATGACCACCGTTCAAAATCTAAAGGTTGCCTGAAATGGTTTTAGCTGCGTGTAGTGACCAGTTCTAAATAGCCATCTCTTCCCCTCTCCTCACTCCTTTCAGCCTCATACCAATTTGGGAATATATAGGCTCTGGATAGTTGGGGGTAGTTGGGACTCTTGTGTTATATTCACATTAAAAAAAGATTTAAAAAAATAAATGTGCAATTTTACATTTGGAAGAACTCATTTTATTATCAGTTACCCGGTGAGATGAAATTACGTTTTCGAGGAAAATTATTTTGTTATAAAAAACACTACGTGATGAGGTGGCAGAACTATTACGAAGCTATAATTCGAGATTAAGTGTGTCATTATCGAATGGCATTTTTTGCTCCTAGCTTAATCATCACCTCTCCAGGTCTCTTGTTAGGCGATCAATGAACTCGAATGGAATGATAATAATAGTCCTTATAGGGAACTATTGATTATCAGGTTAGCGAAACGCCAATATAATTTATTTAAAAGGTGGATGAACCATGATGTGAACTGTTGAAAATGCATAGGAGCAATATAATAGAATACAATAATAAGTAATACGAGTGGTTGGTATATATACAGAGGAAATGTATTCGTACCACAGACATATGAATATTAATTCATATGTCTATGATTCGTACATAGAAACATTTCCGATAGATGGCAGACGCAACACGATTTCTTAAAAATGTAATTGTTACTTTGTTTGAACCTTCACACATAGAGGGTTGAGTACATGTTGTCCGCAGGTAAAGTACTCTAACTTCGGGAAGTGAATCAACAAATAGTACAAGTTAAAAAGACAAATAACTTTTTTCGAAATTCCAAGGTTTTAAGGTAGTTTTTAGGTTAAAAAGTTGTCTGTATGGGAAAATAAATATTCTTCAATTGAAAAATATTTTTGTATGGGAAAATAAACGTGTTGATCTTTTTTACTTTTACCAACAAGTAGAATCACCTCCCGATGTAATTGTTAGCGCACTTTACCCCCGGACAACCTGTATATTTTTTATCCGACCGGTTTCGGAACAAGAATAAAAAAAACAATATTATTTATCAAAATATACACCATATTTTTAATCAAAATATACACTATGTTTTTAATCAAAATATACACTATGGTTGTTATCAAAATATACACTATGTTTTTAATCAAAATAAACACTATGTTTTTAATCACAATATACAATTTGTAAATGAATGAATTTTTTGGTGTAAGTCTTTGATTTTTGTCATTACGCAAGTATTATTTTGTATTTATGTAGCTGATGTCGGGAACTCCATCAAAACCTTGTTCTTGTCTTGACTTGACATTATCTTTATTGTTTTTCTGCCCTATTTTTTTCATAACTGTAATTTTTTGATTACCCTGTATTGTAACATTTTTCCTTGTATTAAGGCGAAACTTAATGCTAAATCACTAGTTTGATTAATCTTTATAACGAATTGGTGTACATTATAAATACCAAAAAATATACTTTAGATAAATTGAAGGTTTTCCTATCGTTTCGCTTGAGTAGAATACAAATTATAAAATAAATGCAAACTACTAAAAAAAATTTTTTTTTCGATAGAAATGTATGAACGCGTAAAGGAAACAACTTAAAAAAATACAGAATTATAGCTAAGATAATCTGTGACAGTTTCACTTGATTCAATTTTTGGCTTTCTTATATAATTATTTACAAAATAAATAAAAACCATTTGTGTGCATGAAATCGAAGGTTTCTAGACTTCGTTTGTCAAGCGATTTTAATACCTATTACCTACAATATAAGGTCTACCAAGAATATACACATTTTTGGCTTGTAGCTTCCTCTTAACTCCGTGTAATATGTAATATTCTTGTAATTGTACATGGTCCGTTTTCAAATTAACAAATAAATGAGAATCATGTAATTAATTTACCATATAATTCTACGTCTACCGAACGTTCTCAAGTTATTTTTTGTCTATTTTCGCGTCTTACGTTTTCCTAATAATCCTTTCTTAGTCCTTAGTATTCCTTTCTTAATATGATTCATTTTCATATCATCAGCCTTGAATTAAATCTGTCATACGTATTTAAACTATAAAGTGCCTCAGGGGAATTTCATTAGAAACATAAATATATAATTTTATTTCCTTGAATATCAATATGTATGTGGGCTGGTAGATTTTAAGGCTACGATATCCTGCCGCTGAGAGGCCCATTTTCACCTCTCTTTCTGATACATACATTTTTTATGAGAAGGATGGATAAGTTATATCGGAGCTGGATGCCTTAAGCCTGGGTGGTTTAAGTTCATAATAAAAAAAATTGAATTTTTGAATGACTAAGCCAAATTAAATAACAAAACGATTATTAGACTTATCGAACACTTGACGCTGATTCCTAAGATAGCATGATGACTTCACTTAATTGTTTTTGATCGATGATGACTGCAAAATAACTTTCAAGCAGTTTTGTGTAATTACAGGTTATCATTTTATGACGTGACATACGAATAGAATTTTCAATGTACCATTTGACGTATGACCATTTTCCTCATTCTTGGATGAACGCCAATATGTGATTTGTACGTACGTGAAGTACCTGTAAATTATTGAATATTGAGCTAAATCTTAAATTCTAAATAACCAATAAGAGACAACGTAAAATGATAATTGCTTTTTTAAAACTGTGGAGAATTATACCGCACTTATGTACCTAATTCTACCTGAAATTTAATTGAACATGCTAATTTCGATTGTCGGTGCATGGGTGCGTGCGTTAAGTGAAATTGTATTCCTGTGTATTGCATACAATTACAAAAGTTCTAAAAAATTATTTTTATTAATTAACGATAATTATTTATTTGAAATGGGTAGGTATTTGCTTGGTTTAATTTTTTGACAGATTTTCCTGGCAAGTTTTAGTTTTGAAAAGATACGAGTGCACGCAGAGGACACCATACAGGGGGTAAAGTGCGCTAATTTCGAGGGGTGAATCAACATTATAGTGCAAGTAAAAAATATAATACATTTTTCGAAATTCTAACATCTTAAGATAGATTTTAGGTTAAAAAGAAGATTTTATGAAATATTTTTTTTTATGTAGAAAAATATCTTTGTCAGAAAAAAATATTGAAATTTCGAAAAAAGTTTTTTATCCATATATTATTATGTTTGTAGCTGCACATAAAAATACATAACCGTACATACAATGTATCTACCACGATGTACGATATACCAATTCCGTATATTATTATGTTTGTAGCTGTACATAACAATACGGAGATTATAAAACGAGCTTATTTTTTTAATGTGAAATATCTTATAACGCACCGAGGGGGGAAAAACCGAATCTTGCGTGGCAAGCGTGGTAAGACGGTACGACGCTTTATTCTGCCAGTATCGTGACTCATCGGCTTTTTCCGCCCGGCCGCCATAAAAGCTCGCGGTATATTTGCTTATATTTTCACTAAAATTAGTAATGGATTTTTCAATTCATTTCTTTGCGTATACTTTAAAAATAATATAATAATTGTTTTATTATCAAAAACCACCAGACTTCTTTACTTTCATTTTTACTTCCTTCAACAAAAAACAATTTCAATGTTTCACATCTCAAGTCAGTGGCACATTTTTTTGTTTTCATTCCAGAAGGCACTTCTTAGTTTTCTTTTTTATTCTGTGAGTGTGGTAGTTTTTTTTAAATTTTTAACCCAGACGTTGCGGGTTCTGATCCTCTACTAGTTTAGTCCTCCATCATTGCAAAAGTCACATTTTTCACTTATGTAGATGTAAGTAGCTGGATTTTTAATATTCTGAAATTATTTATAAGCCGGGAATGCTGTATTTCTAAATTTAAAAAAATATAGCCTTTCAACATTGGCCCTCGAGGCCAATGTTGAAAGGCTCAGAGGCCGAGGTACCATAAGATACGGTCGGCTAAGCGGATTCACCCTTTTGATCTCTCAGGAATCCGGGGGTAAGTACTTACTTAAGTATTCCTAGTTCTTCTGGGCCCTGACTCTCGGATCGATGAGATACTATAACGATCCCGGAAAAAAACATAATTGGAACTATTAAAAGAGCGTTTTCATGTTAGGCTCGGATTTATCTAAGTCATGACCGTTATTAGAATAAGGCTGCCAGTGGCGTCAGCAGGGTAATATCTTTGCAGTGCAGTAAAAGGGGCGGGTTGTAGTACCTATTAATTCTAATAAAGGACTATTATTTTTGAATGATATACTAATGTTTATTAAAAAAGGTTTTTTATGCATAGCAGGAAGGATAACTAATTAATATAGGATAGCAAATAATAATTACTCGCCTGAAATATTCACACAAATTTAAAATATCTCCAAAGAAAAAATAAATGTCGCTGACGGGAATTAAACACGCACCTTCTGAGGTACTGTCAGGTGCTCTGGACCACTGATCTACGTCGGCTTACTCCCAACCCGCTAAATAATTCAATATGTACTAGTACTTCATTCAACAATTACTGCTTATTATATTTTTTCATCTGTAAACAACCAACTTTATTTTTGTATGAAAGGCTTTGTTAGTGCAGAATTTCCCACTAGATGGCATCGAGACATACTAAATCTACATTTGTTGGTAAAATATTTTGACTTGTCAAATATTGTTATTTTTTAATGATAAACTAATGTTAATAAGACAACATAATGGATAAAAAATTATTATAATAAATAATTACTCGCCTGAAATATCCACATAAATCGAAAATATCGTCAAGTAAAAACAAATTATTTTGCTTTGCTTAATAAATTATATCACGGGAAAATAAGTGATGTTTTTGCTTAATTAAATTATTTTCTTTACTTTATTATGGTGGCAAATCTAAAATTTTCTCTAAATTAAGTTACATCTTCTGTACATATTGTAACATATTTTCTATAAATTATGTCACATTTTTTATTAAAATATTTAAAAAAAAATGCAAGTAGTAAAAACATGTGAATATAATAAAAAATAACATTTTGAACAAATTCGGTCAATAGTAATAAATTGAATTCTTAACCTATTTCTTAATAAAGATTTTTATTGACTTTAGACCACTGTTTTTTTAAATCAATATTTTTTCTGATAATACTGACTAATTTATTGAATTTAAAGAATCTGTTTAATTCTGTCGTTAGCTTGTCAAACTCACATTTTTTTAATGAACCCAGAGTTAAAGTACACTAATATGTTAAATACCTATTTTTAAATATTTCATGGTTTCGCATTTATATACAGATGAGCTTATTGCTCATTGAAATTTCTTATAAAAAAACCTAGATTTACAGTTGGACTAATATTATCGAGCTTTACCGCATGTTTTTTAAGGCACTATGGTGCATTCAAGAATGGTGTAAAAGGGAGCGTGCTAATATTAAAAAAAAACGATAATAATTAAGCGAAAATGATGAAAACATTTAATAAAACACGACTCGTCTGAAATAGAGCAAAAATCTATTAACAAATGCTTTAGTTGCTTTTAAAGATGCCCTGTGATTTTTTTCTAGCCTTTAACATATTAAATAACAGAAAGTAATGAGTTTTTAATCATTTTCAAAAAGTTAAAGAGAAACTTGTTATAAAACTGTAGAAATTGGGAATAGGGAAGATAAATTCTTAAGCTAACCTGTAAATACACATATTATGTAGCATCAACTTTAGTTAAATCCACACTTATTCATGCAATTATATTACGAATAGAAGGAAATAAATAACTTTAGTTAAGTTAAATCCACACTTCTTATTTTGCAATTATATTACGAGTAGTAGCGAATAAAGACGAGCTATATAATTCATGCTGCGCCACTGAAGTGTGCTCGTATATTTTCTTGGATTTATGGGAATGCCGCGTAGGGCGGGGTAGGATGCATTAAAAATCCTCAATGAAATATGTAACAAGGCGGGGATAAAGTAGGCTTACCTGCCCTGTCTCGTTATTTAGCCCCCGTGGTAATTTAACGCGCCCTATACATCATCTTCACGCAACGACCTGTGCTTTAAATTTATTAATCAACTTCACAAGGCTGTGCGTGAATGATAAGTAGGGGAAAATAATAATGCTCTGTATTAGAAAGAACCTTAAAACTTTTTATTTATTTGTTTATTTAACGCCCAGATTGACTTTTGCTTAACACAGTACATCTCATGAGATATAAACAGTTTTACTTATAAATATTTCCTAATATGCTGCTGTTGCATTTGTACAGTTATACGGTGAAGAGGGCCGTATACTGCTCGGGTTAAAATCTTTACTCATAATTCATGCATGATTTTTTTTAAACTGACCATTTTTTCTCAATCCTCAAAAACACGGTAATTTCGCTTTTCGCGTTTTGTTGCTAACTTCATGTTTCTTCAGATGACATTTGCGACGTCATTGACCCGGTATATTGTAAATTGCTACAAAATTCGGCAAATTCGATAATGCGTTCCATATTTGATTTGGTAAATCGATTTTAAAAATTTCTCTGATAGTGCTCCAAATGGGTATTACTGTTTTTTTTTACATTTTCATTGCGCGACCGATCAATATTTGTCCAATCAACCAGATTGTTCGCGAATCAAATTCACGATCTCTGTCTTACTAAGATCGTAATACTTTCAATACCTGGGGACCGGGCGGTTTAAAATTCTTTCAACTTCTAATACTGTCGTATTACGGCCGATATACGCAGTATGTGTACGCGAGATTATGTATTATATATGAGTAAGACGGAATAAGTTTGAACATGATAAAATAAAATATACCTACGTGAAAAACAACAAGAGGAAAAAAAAATATTTTTTTTTTCAAATAACTAAGCAATCCCCTTTTTCATATCCATGAAGCAAAACATCGATCCTTCTTGATGAAATTTTGCGCACTTAAAAACAAGAGAAAAAGTTTAATATCTACATCTGAGTATATATTTTTTTCTATTTGAACTATTTTCGGCTATAAATGTTAAAAAAATAGAGAAAAAGTTAGTTTCTACATATTAAAGTTAATTATGTTTAATTGTTCAATTTAATATTGCTTATGAATTTTTAAAGAAGCTTTAAATGGTTTCAATTTCCTTAGCATTAATTACAATTCATTCTCACTGTATAATTGTACATTGAAAATTACTCATGTGCAGTTTTCGACTTAATGCTTTATTAGAATTCTGAAGCAAACCAACGAATCTGTGCCAAACCGCAAGGTTTATGACATAAGACATGGAAAAATTATATCCTACTTAGAAGTAAAATGACATGCAGCACTCGTCAGTGTTTGAGTTGAAAAATAATTGCCAACCGGAACGTTCGTTTATTAAAATCATTAATGACATCTTTGAGAAATAATATTTTTTATAACATTATAATAACACATCTCTGCAGAAGAGCGGTCACGGTTACAAAATATAGCTAAGAGTAAGCCAATATTATATTATATATTTTAAAAGATTTTTTCACATACTTAGAAATGTATTACAATTTATAATGATTTTTCTTTTTCTTTTTTGATACTTGGTAAAGTCCCCGACGTTGCCCGGGCCTTACACATTAAAGTTTTTCTAAATCTAATGAAGACACTGACCATCCTCTTGTTTTGAAGATCAAGTGAGCAAAATTTCAACTATCTCGGAATAAAACTATAGATTTGTATAAAAATCATATCTAACCGATTCGCCCGCCCCCCACATTTATTCTTCTTTATATACATAGATAATGTACCTTATGTATATTTTTAATTGGACAATGTATTATTCATCCATCCATATACTTGCTTATGCATATATTTAAATCTTACTTTTGAAATATTATTTTTGTTTTTTATTTCTTTTGTCCATACCTTAAAGATCTATTTTAATAATTCAGTTTTATTTTCATGACGATTT
This sequence comes from Hesperophylax magnus, assembly GCA_026573805.1. Classification (NCBI taxonomy): domain Eukaryota; kingdom Metazoa; phylum Arthropoda; class Insecta; order Trichoptera; family Limnephilidae; genus Hesperophylax; species Hesperophylax magnus. The sequence goes on along the minus strand of JAIUSX010000006.1, from coordinate 9,809,743 downwards.
ACATATAATATTATAGTTTTTGTATTTTACCATTTATTGACTACCGTTATGCGGGCATGATCTTGGAATGATCGAAAGAATTCAACCTGCCATGTCCACGTCACATGGTGAAAAATAATCCTGTTAAAAAAGTAATAGTATGCAAATTTCCTGAAAAAATATTAGTCATTCAGAATATATCGAGAACACGTGTTCTTTTTCTAGTAAATATCTTATCAATATCAATATTTGTATGAACACGTGTTCCGTCGTCCTCATAAAAAAATCGCTTTTAATTATTACTTTGTTAGTAACTCAGACGTTAAGGTCCTGCAGTCCCGTTTTTAACAGGAAAATGAATAAGTTGACCAGATTTTTAGTAACTAAACAGTATTTTGCAGGTACTGAACAGTGCACATCTTCCACATCTGATTCTGCTCTTAACAACATCACACTAAAAAAAATACCTGCCACATTGTTTACGAGATTATTAAGAAAAAACATTAGGATTTAATGAGTGCGGGAACCGTTCTATGGATTTCATAAGCCGGAATATCGTTCCGGTTTTTTTCGCTTCAATTCGAGCACTGGAACTCATTGTTTATTTACTTGCATTCATAATATTGCATTTAACCGTACAATAAAATACAATACAAATAATATGAAATGATAAAAATGCAGTAATAGTTACTGTGTGTTACCTATATGCACTTAAGAAAATCCAAAAGAAAATTGTTATTTAAGAAGTTATAAAATATATTTTTTGGATTTATTTGGGGTTATGTAATATACTCAATATTGTTCTGGAATTTTATGGTTAACGCAACATAATTATTCAAAACGTCATTTCCATAACGAGCTAAACAGTTTTTTTTTTGTTTTGTTGAAAAGCATTTTTCAACAAAAAATGCTTTTGGCCGTGAGAATCTAAAAACTTACCCAGCTAAACAGTTGTTCAATAAATAGACGGAATATAGAAAAGGACTGCTTAAACCTCGGGTTAAGCCAGGAAATAAATGATTGTTAATTACAAGTTTATATGTACTGTAAGAAAGAACATTAAAACAGATCTTAACTGCAATGTGATTTACGTAAGAATTTAAATTTTAACCACATCTTAATAGCATATTGTGTAGCAATAATGTGCTGCAGAAATATAAATCGCACGACAAGGGACATGAGATATGCATAGGCACTAGCATTTAACGATTATGGTCCTGGTCCAAGCAGATTAACGGAAGCTGACGATGAGAACGAAGATTTTCCAGGCATTCCTGATGTAAGTATTTAAGGTATAAATAAATGTACCCAGCTAAATATGAAATTATCTATTGCATGGTGAAACTGGTCCGCTTTACAATGAACAAGTGGAACAATGTCATAAAGTTCACCATTGTATGTAAATGACATTCGACATCTATTACTGGTTATACCTACTTCCCGGCTTTATTTGAGTTTCAACACTATTTTTTCAAAACAGTTGTGTTGTTGAATAAAGAATATTTCAAAGCGCCATTGCTTATGATGTAAATGACGTAAGACGCTGAGTGGGAAGCTGTGCTGGAAGCTGTAAGATCATGGACCCCAAAGCTTATGTACTTAGCTGTTTAAGACGACACAATACCCTAAAATAAAGTCGTAATCTTAACGATATAAGTGAAAAAGGCGTGTGAAAAATTATGCGATAGGCGACCCCTGTGTATTGGACGGATCTACGGTCGTATTTGCCCTAGCAAACACACTAAAATAAAGTGGGAATCTTAACGACGACGTATTTAAGAAAGCGTATACAAAAAATATTCGGCGTGGTCCGGCGTGACCCGGCGTGGCCCGGCGTGGCCCGGCGTGGCCCGGCGTGGCCCGGCGTGGCCCGGCGTGGCCCGGCGTGGCCCGGCGTGGCCCGGCGTGGCCCGGCGTGGCCCGGCGTGGCCCGGCGTGGCCCGGCGTATCGGAGGGATAATCTATATTTCCGCGTGGTTTATTTGAATTAATTCTGATAAACGTATTACTAAAATCTCAGAAGTTTCTGATGGAATCCCTTGGGAAATTACAAATTCATCGTCTAGAAAGTCTAATCTGGTATTTACCGCTAATTTTTAAACGTTTTATCAAATTTTCATAAAGTTTTACATGAAATATTTTAACGACAAAATCCTGTTTTTATTAATCTTAAATATAAATAACTTACATTTGTGGGAATCGGGCTGAAAAAAAGATATAACAGTTACGAATTAGCCGGAATTAATTAAAATGAAAGCCTCAAGCAAACTACTGTTATTAGATTCCTGTGTCGCATTTGTTTATGACTTAGTTATTACCATTCGTAAATTAATTTTCACATTAACGTGATTTATTGGTAATAATACCTATATAAATTTGACATATTTTAGATTTCTATGGTTGTACCTAAGATTGATACACATTCAAATCATATACATGAAAGTAGGCATACATTCATTGATTCATAAAATTTACCCATTAGTTGCCTGCAATGGGCAAAAAGCTAGTGTTAATTAAAAGGCGCTCTTTACGGGCATGACTCATCTCTGAAGGTCACAAAGAGTCACTAGAAGCCGGAGGAGGTCGGTGGCTGCATCTCGCATGAGTGCATCTTGCGCCAGTGCATTGACAAAGTGCACCACCGATCAGCAGTCGCCTTGATATGGAGAATAATCACGCCACGAATCAGCAGTCACGAGCTGCTTGCTACTGCGACCGCCGGATTGTGTAAACGACAAGCCAATGCCAATAAAGTCATCTAGGTTACGTATACGTATGTCTGTTTGCTATTTAGTTGACCTGGCTACATATTTAATAGGTTTATTATTCATTCATACAACAGATACTCTCAATTTCGCAATAAACAGACTATACTCATAAGTCAAATAAAAATTCATTATTAGTATTTTGTACCACAATGCGGTGTTTTCATCATACATGATAATTATCTGTTCACATTATTTCAATATTCGGATTTCCGTCTACACATCAAAACATGAAATTCGCCAAAATTCCATGAAAATTCAAAAGGTAAAACCAAAATCCTTGATAAAATAAACCAATTTTTTGTTAACATCATGAAGGACGCATTACGGATTACATAAAAAAATCAAGTAAAAAAATATATTAAAATATTTATGTAAAACCTAAATCGAACTATGAATATATTATAGTTAATTGAAATTAATTGAAAACAATATATTTTGCACTATGCCAATCAATAATAGAATATGGAATAATTGCTTGGGGAGGAGCAACAAACGCAGCTATCACTCAAATAGAAATCGCACAGAAAACGATATTAAAGTTAATACTCAAAAAACATAAACTAACCGACACAGACCAAATATTTAAAAGCTGTGACGTACTTGATATACGCCAATTATATGTTAAAACACTACTAAACTACATTTTCGACCAAAAAAACAAACCCCAACAAACACAAAATATCACCAATAGACCGGTCAGACAAGCGTACAAAGAAAACATAAAAACTCCGACGGTAAACACTACCTTTGGACAAAGACACCATAAATACCACGCTATTAAAGCATTCAACAGTCTTCCACTTGAAACAAAAATTGAGGAAAATAAAAATAAATTCGAACACAAAATAAAAAAATGGATTAAAGAACAAAAAGACAATATTACCAAAATTCTATAACATAAAAGAATAAAACATATACACGCAACACAAAAAAATATATAAAACACGCAACACGCACAAACACATAAATCATTATAAATGCCGATTTACATTCTCTTTTAATATTTTTCTTTTAGTGTTATAATTATATTTTAATTTTTAATCTTTATTTTTAGTTTAAATTTATCTTTATTTTAATGTTGTTTTTCTTTTTTTTTTAAATGTATAAAATCTTATATTATAAAATGGGGGCCTCAGCACGGGTAAACAACCCAGTGAGGCCAACATTACTGAATTAAAATATGAAATATTGTAAAATAATGTATCAACAATAAAAAAAATAAAAAAAATTGTTAGAAAAAAAATTTAATGATAATACCTTTGTAAATTGAAAAATTGCATTAACGAAAGGTTTCTTACAATAAAACTGAATACTACTCAGTTTTGTAAGACACTATGTAAAATACAAATGTAAAAAAAACTGAATAAATAAATTTAAAAAAATTACAAATTTAGGATGCGATCGAAGATGGTACACCCTATAGTTTCCAAATTTGCGTGGACTGCTGTCTATCGATGGGAGCCAACCTCTGATAGGATAGGACACAAGGTGATACCTTTTTTTATCGAGTACGCATCGAACTTGACTAACAAAAAGTTAAGCCGGCTTATGGCTACGTAGTAGTAGTAAGGAAAATGAAAGAAATAATATTAATAATAATAAGTCACTTTTCGAAATTAGATAGGAAAATCACGTATCCACTAACCTCTCTTTAATTTAATGTTTATATAATTCAATATTACGGAAACTGTTGAATCCACATCACATTTTGGAGTCCATTGTGTGGTAAATGTTTTTAATTTGTGCTCTCGTTTTCGACCAACAGACTTGCGCAATACTCTCATGGCGTGACCTATTTCGGCATATCGCTCGCCATACATTACTAGTGCGTATGTTTGGGGAGCGATATGTTGAAATATAAAATAAATGGCACTTTTTGTCCATGTTTTTTTCTTGCATAAATCAAAACAGGCGGATGGTGTTAAGCGGGAATTTAAACCTTATCGCCATCTACGTAAGGGTTGTTATTGATAGCGGCTCAATTTAAAATATTACACGACGTAGTGCATCGCCTTAAATAAAAAATTGAAAAATATCGGTCACTATGGGGTTATTTTTAGCTATTGTTTTTTTAAAAGACCAGACCCAATTTAAAAATAAATCAATACGCTCAAAAGGAAAAATGAAAACGGGTTTCATTTTTTACTCTCCGTGTGATGTAGATTCGCCAGTTTCCCGCTTGTACCACTTGTTTTCAGACACAGTGTACAATATGTTTTCCATAATTTCAATGGTACCTATTTAACGATATGTGTATGTCCACGATATCATCGAATTTCGACATTCAAAATTGTTTGCGCCGTAAGGCTAATCGATCTCTGATCGAAATCGGAGATGACATGATTTCAATTCTATGCAAAGTGGTTTCGGTTTTCACATTGTTTTAACTATTTACGTAAGCAATAAGATCTAATCCAAATAAATTATTTAACAATGGGGTGACTGTTTACCAGTCCAAACCTCCTTCTTTACAAAAGAAAGATAACTTATTTTATACAATAACAGCTTAAAGGTATGTTAAAACAAATTAAATATTTTGTCATCAGATGCAATCAAGATGCAATCATTGAATATTCCCGCTGGAGATATAGAAAGTAAGAATTATTGTAAATATTATACATTCATTCCAATTAAGGGTTATCATTCAGGATGGGACGGCTGTTAGACCTTATAGGGAATCTTCGATGGGAAAGTTTAGTCGGCGCTTTGATCCATTAAACACAATGATATTCTTCGTAGGAAAGCACGTGAGACTTTGGACATATCTACGTACCTAGATGAAGCAAAAATGATCATAACCTTTTATTATTGTTGACCCCGTACATTATATGGGATTAACATGGTCACGTATTACAAATCTATTGAAACATGAAATATGTAATTTTGGTTAATAATGTAAAATTTTATTAATTTCAAAGAAGTATTAATTAGATAGCAATATGGCTGATTTTCAAAAATATAGTACATGTATTGATGGAGTATAAGATAATATTTGTTTTTTTTTCTAAGCCAGTGAGACTATGGCATCCCCAATTGAGGTATGTTGTGAGGCTGAAGATAGTGGAGAGGGGAAGGACATGGGAAAGAGGAAGATGGGGAAGTATCTAGCTATTCAGATCTGGTCACCAAACACGGCTTAAGTGATTTCAAGCAACGTTTCAATTTTGAATACACCGGAGCGATATTAATAGTATCTTCCACTTTGGAACAGTATACTTTATATTATTTTAAATGAATAAATTGTTAAATAACACAAATTCACCAAATAAAATTTACTTGCACACGCCGGGATTTGAACTCGTAACCTTCGGATCGCTAGTCGTGAGCCTTGCCCCTAGACCAAGGAGGATATCAAATTTTATTTGTTTAGGTATCTATGGGGCGAAATGTCTTTAATTAAACAGCCTTTAAAAATATTTTAAAGAAGCGAGGACATTTTATTAAGTATTTAGTATTTGATTGAGTGACCACGAAGACATTGATGAAATCACATTATAAACGAGAATTATTGTTGTGTTGATTTTTAAATTCACACCTTATCCATTGTTTTGAGGTCTTGTCAATTAACTCAACACCTCACGACCGCGACCACACAGTAACCACATTACCCTTGAGGTGTTGGAACATACTAATAACTAATTACCGACATTCAACTTACCAAGTGTAATATGTTGTAAAATTAGGCACGATTCTGATTAGCTTGACAACAATTTTCACCTAAATTTGATTAATCAACTGACAAGTTGGTCAAGATTTCACACTTTACACGACAAACGTGTCAAACGATTTCTGAGAACACGGAGATAATGAATAATTGAAGATTTACATGACCAAAGCACCATTAGCACTTTACCATTTCCATCATAATATTGTTGTTTCAAAGCATATATTTTGACTGCCGGAATCCTGTGTGACATTGTCGTATGTTTTAGGCAGAATCAACAAAAATGAACAATAGTTAACACAAGTAATGTGTTTTACCTTGTAGAAATGTTGACTTCTCCAAAATAACAATATAAACAATGTAACACACGTCTCGCTAGAATAAGTTGACAAGTTATAATTATTTGGTGGCTACGCGCTGTGCTCTTCGTGGCTATTATAAAACTGACAAACCATAATTACTAATTATTATTTATTGTTATTAAGTTTAATTTGTAGAACTCCATTTTATTTTTATTTTTATTTTTTTTTTATTTTTTTATTTTTTTTTATTTTTTATTTTTTTTTATTTTTATTTTATTTTTTTTTTATTTTATTTTTTTTTTTTTATTTTTTTTTTTATTTTTTTTTTTATTTTTTTTTTTATTTTTTTTTTTTTTTTTTTTTTATATATATACAATAATATTATTATTGGGTTTATAAAAACAGTTTATTTTTAAACAAGTTCTGCTGTGTAATTACACAGCAGAACTTGTTTAAAAATAAACTGTTTTTATAAACCCAATAATAATATTATTGTATATATAAAAAAATAAAAATAATAAAAAAAAAAAAAAAAAAAAAAAAAAAAAAAAAAAAAAAAAAAAAAAAAAAAAAAAAAAAAACTAATTATTATGATTTTTCGATAATTGTATTCCATATTGTAGTTATTAAATAATACAATATAATATTTTTACAAAATTGGGAAGGATTACAAACGGTCTAAAGAAAGTTCAAATGAGATTTAAAAAAAAATCTTTTGAATTTCAATTTTGTTTTCTTGATTGAATGAAAAAATGAAAAATGAAATGGAATTTTGGAAGTTTAAATTAACCCAATTCTCGACATCCAATCAAGCTGAAACTCGGCAGATAGACTAGTTGGAGGCACTCACGCGCACACACGTTTGTCTGAAATTGGATGACATAACATGTAAAAAAAATTACAGCAGTTGATACGAAATAAACTCGGATTTGGTTTAGGTGTTAGCATTGTTGATTCCAGTCTCCCGGAAGGAAGGTACGATCCTTAGTCAAACCATTTTTTTTACTTTGAAATTGGCTACCTGTTGGCCCAAGAGATGGCGCAACTAGGTCAAAAATGAAAATCAAGGTATAATATTTCGGCTACTGGCATTATATCTAGCTCTCTCATTCAAAATTTAGACGTATTAGATCTGTCAAAGAATTTATACACAAAGATGAAAAAATCAGTCATTTTAAATACAATATGTAGGATTACGAAAGATTTTTTAAATTTTTATATTGAAGGATCAGTAGGATTTATAGGTCCAATTAGAAGTTCTTCCGAGCTGAACCCTCTGATACGAAAATATCTGGAGTCGGTGAATTATTTTCCCATTTGATCTCTGGTGATTTGACGTGTTTTTTTTTGTATTTATTATACTTATACAATGCACTTGCATAATGTGGATGGACTAGATGATCATTTGTGGAAAAGTGTGTGGAAGGGTTTAGTTTTTCCTGTCGGTAAGTGATTTAACCCGGACATAAAGTCAGAAACAAAAAAAAAAATATATATATATAAATTGAAAAAATGTTCGATGGGAATTGAACCCGCACCTTCTGATTGCCGGTCAGGTGCACGGAACCACTGTGCTACGTTGGTTATTGCTTAAATATTTTTTTATTCTGTGTGCTTTTTATTAAAACCTTGTCTTGTAAACATATATATACCTTTAATAAAAAAAATACTTCTTTATGAGGGAGTTAATTTTATATAATGTGCTTTTACTAGTTTTAAGAATAAGAATCTTCAATAATAATTGCATGTATGAGAGTCGTCGTTATTTGTGTGAAACGTGGACGTAGAATTAATAGATGGCTCGAGCACACGATATTTATGTACAAGTACTGAACTGATGCTTATGTACAAGTAGAAGCATCTCATACACCCATCACCTGACCTTGCCTTGACCTATTACTAGATGACATCTGAAAGAATCTTAGAAAAACCGTTTTTGATTTGCAAAATATGTGTGTTTTGTAACTTTTTCCTGATATCTACGATTACGAACAATATTTACAAGCAATATTGTTGCTCAATTTAATAATTAATGTACTCTTATTAGGAGCTTTATGATTATACGGCTTTCCAATAGAAACATGTTAGTGGAGAGATAAATGTGCGACTGAAAAGAACGTACCTAATTATTAATTATTTTCCATTTAATGAATTGTTATATTGTATATAATATATGTATTTGTTACAATGTACAAATAATATGTTTACTTAGCAATATTTACCACGGTTATTATCAAAATAAGATTATAATTTTCTATGCTCATAAAACATGCTACACGGATTAAATTAACTGATCTAAAATACTGTAAATTTATTAAAAATCTCGCAAAATTATTCGTTTGCCTGTTAAAGACGGGACTGCAGGACTTTAACAAATTAATTAACGGAGTTCCTAGCAAAGTATCAATTAAAAGCAAATGTTTAATGAGGACGGCAGAAAACGTGTACATACAAATATTGATATTTGATAATGGTATACTGATATTGTTATGATATATACTTGGAAAAAAACACGTGTTCTCGATGTATTCTGAATGACTTATATTTTATCAGGAAATAAGCATGCTAAAACTTTTTTAACAGGATCATTTTTCTATGTGTAGAATATATATACTTACCCCGCAAGATCAGCATTTCAAGTTTCATGTTTTTCAAATACGAACCCAAATAATTTAATTGTTTACTGAAGACAACCCAAAACGCTTTGTTTAAACTCGGCAGCATTCAATTTCTTATATTTACAATTCGTGCCCTTCAGATGAACGGAGGTACTTGCTTGGAGTTCGCCCACAGTTATAAGTGACAAAAGATGTAGAGAAATGCTTTTTAGTTGTTTTAGTCGAGTGTGTTCCTGAGAAATACAATGTCAACGCTTTGAGTTGAAGGGCTTTAGGATATGTCCTTGAAAACAAAGGGTTCAATGCTCCTTAAAGTACACATCACACAACGCGAGAACTTAACTGAATATTTTTTTGAAAAAATTAAAAAATCGTCGGCTACTAGTTAATCGTAAGTTGAAATCAGTAAATACACGCTTTGAAATAAGAAGTAGAGAACGCATTGAATTCGTACTGATCTGACCGATTTGGAAAGATACAAACAATCATTGAAAATGAAAATATATTCCATCAACTAACTTTATGGCTACTTGACAATATATATACACAAAGTTGTTGTTGAAGATGAGACAAATAGTCAGATAAGAATTTTGACTAATTGTATATTTAAATTTAACGAACTATAATGGAGAGTTGGAAAATTATACTTTAAAAAAAAGTATGTCTTCAAATTGTGTAGGTTGCCACGTTAAGTCATAAAAACCTCCCATAGGTACCTACCAACCCGCTTTAAGACAAAAGCTGATCAACTAAAAAGTATTCATTTTTTAAAATAACTTATTTCATTCAATGTTAGGAGAAAGTAATCAAAAACTTCTATTTAACTAAACTTACGATGAGTTGTTTCAGAGAATTTGAACAATTCTTCAAATTTCAAAGTTATTTTTCAATTTCTTTTCAAGTCCTGTTATTATTTCAGTTCTGTCAAGTAACTGGCCTATAATTGTATAATAACAGAACTTTAACAGGGCATTCACAGAACTAGCAAATGAACGTTGAAATTTGATGAATTGTTCAAATTCCATGAAACAACTCATCCTAAGTTTAGTTAAATAGAAGTTTGTGACTTTTGGGGCATTACTAATAACCGTAATTTATATTTTACACAGCTGATAAATAACCATTACTGTAGGGTAAATGCTTTTATTAGTAAGTGGCTTAGAATTTGAACCTAGCATAGTTAATACACCTATATTAACTATGCTTAATATACCTATATAAATTTACCGAAATTTATTAATAATAATATTATCTCTTGTAAGCATTGCCCAATTAACAACAGAAAGAAGAAATAAATTAGCACGGTATTAAATAAATGAGAATGAGAGGAAATTAAGAATACATTGTGGTGTTGAAGAAGCTAGAAGAGATCATTCCAGGATTCCGAGACGCGTAAAAAACCTGAAAATCCACCGTGAACAATGGCACTCAATAGGAACCCCATTCTGCGCTGTTGTTTTGCAACCGGCAATCTATCTTTCACCTTGTCCAGAGTGGGCGCAGGGGGGTTTATTGGAAGCAGTTAAGTCGTTAACATTTTATGCACGGCAGCGACAGGACACTATATTTGTTTCGAGTTACCGTTTATACAATGTGAGTTATTGTAGGCCTATTTTCGGTATGCTGCCTATGATGCGGTGATGAAAAACTTTAATATTATTTACCGACATACTGAAGAAATTTATTGATGCGAAAAAAAAAACAAAAGAATCTTGCAATGAAGTGGAAAATAAGGGTTTTATGATAACTCCTCAAAATAACAATTCAACACACCTTTAAAAAGTGGAATAAAGTCATTAAAAGTGATTAAACAAAAATTAGGTTAATATAACTATTTAACGTAGTTTTTTTTCATCACTTTTCATAACTTTATAACACTTTTTTATAGGTGTGTTGAATTGTCATTTTGATGAGTTATCCGGTCACCGAAAATTAGATGAAGTTTTCATCATTTATGTAAGAATTTTTCAAATCGTATGGTTTTCTAAACCTACTTTTCTAAACAACACGGAGAAAACTTTCTGATATAAAATACTGATAATTTATTAAAAGTCTGGAAAAAATATTATTTTTCCTGTTAAAAACAGGACTGCAGGCCTATAACAAATGATTTGACAGAGTTTCTAACAAAGTATCAGAGGATAATGTTTTATGAGGACGGCGGAACACGTGTTCATACAAATATTGATATCGATAATGACATACTGATATTGTCGCATTCCGTCATGATATTTATTAGGAAAATAACACGTGATCACGATATATTCTGAATGACTAATATTTTATCGAGAAAATGGCATGCTATCGCTTTTTTAACAGGATCGTTTTTCTCCGTGAAGGTTCGTAATTGCATTGAAACATTAATTTTCATAAAAAATTCTCAGCAATTGTTTTGTTTTTTTACTATTCACCGTCTTGCTTTACGATTCGTAGAGGCGTAGAGTTAAAATATTGTATATCCATAAATCATAATTTTGAGATAACTGAAATCGAAAGTTAGCAAACCTTAGATAAAAAAAAATGTTTTTAGTCCCATTTAATAGTATCGGTTTTTGATGTAAATACAATATTTTATATTTACTTTGGCTTAGCGTAGAGATTATTTATAATGATGTTAAGGACATAAAATATAAGTGCCGATAAAAAAACATTACCTGGATTATTTATCTTTGGGACGGTGGGTTTAGAAAATGCAATATTTAAACCCTAAAAATGTAGGCTATGTTTAGTACATTTTTCACAAAATTGGAGATACAATATTTCAATAACTCTAAGCCATTATGTACACCAATTTTCTTCTGATTATATCTCCTATTACGGGTTTGCTATTATTTAGGCTATTTTCAAGGTATATCATCTCCCACATTCATTTATCTTGACTCGTTCTTAATAATAATAATCTAATAACATAGCATTTATATAGAGAAGTTTATTGTTTATTGATTGGGGTATGTTGTGAGGCTGTAAGTAGTGAAGAGGGGAAGGAGATTGGGGAGAGGAAGGTGTTGATGCACCTGTATATTTAGATCTGGTCACCAAACATGGCTAAAGCCATTTCTCAACGTGCCGCAAATACACACTATATTATTATAAATGAATAAGTTGTGAAATAACACAAATTAAATTTACCAGCGCACGCCGGGATTTGAACCCGCAACCTCCGGATTGCTGGTTGAGAGTTTTACCTCTCGACCATGAAGGCTGTGTTGACCCTATACGTTAGTCGACCTTCCTGTCTGGGGTATTTAGAACCTGTGTCTCTGTGGCTCCACCGCTCAAAATCTTATACATAATAGGTGCATATCGTCGCCACTAAAGTCCATATGCCGACTAGGAACACAAGACAAAATGTAAAATTCTTATGCAATATATACACAGCCAGCTATCAGACACACTCACTAAATGATAGGATGCATGTTCTTGGAAACAAGTTTGGGGGTACTATTGATATATCTACTGACTCCATTTATATAATTAAGCGTAATCTAGCGTTGGTAATGTAGTTTTAGTGATTTATCTTATAAAAGGTATTCCAATAAGAGGTGTTATTTTGATACTCAATCATAAAAAATCAATGGTTTCGTTGCTTGTGTCGCACGTAGTGCCGTCTTGTTGAAAGTAAACGTTGTCCAGATCAATATCATCCAATTCCGGCCATAAAAAATATTAATCATCTCTCAAAAGCGCAATCTATTCACTGTAACTGTTGCTCCAGCCTCATTTTCAAAAAAGTAAGGTCCAATGACTCCGCCGGACCATAAACCGCACCAAACAGTCACACGTTGAGGATAGAGAGACTTTTCAACAATAATTCTTGGGTTTTCCGATCCCCAGATGCGACAATTTTGCTTGTTGACAAAGTCACCGAGGTGGAAATGTGCCTCATCACTCAAGATGATTTGCATTTGATTCACTCAAGTGAATTTTAATAATTTCAATGCGTTGTTGCAGCGTGTATCGTTCCATTTTTATTAATAACGTAGTTTCTACTTGTCAAATGTCAAAAAATGACAGCTTCAAAAGTATTATCTACCGAAATAGTGGGCTATTCAAAATAACACCTCTTATTGAAAAACCCTGTATGTAGTATTGTTCTAGTTTCTATATTATTTTAAGTTACTGCTACATATTTCGCTAATATTGTTTATCACATATTCAGTTTATCACTTAACTTTAACTTTATGTATAATGTTTGATAGCTCACTGGGTATATTCTGTTCTTACAATCCATGTTGGGCGTAAAACCAAATAAAATAAAATGTAAATTTAATGACTTATTAAATAATACCAATCCGACCCTCTCGGTATGTATGCGCTATGCGCAGAGCTGTCAGTGTTTTCTTTACGATTGTATCTCTTGGGTTCGAGTCTCGGCTCTCCGTCAATTACCGCTAAAAGTAATGCCTGGTAATTTCCACATCTGACGCTTCTCCGTTTTCCGCAACATCCTCCCGACCAGAGAGCAGGCAGGACCAGCCAGCGCCGTGCGTGATGGCCGAACGCCATTAAGCCCATTATTTTGTGGAAATCCGCGGAAGTTCTGCAATACCTTCAGATGAAACGACCAGATAAAACGGTTACAGTTGTTACCGAGCGTGTTTTCTGCTTTTGCTAGTTTCCTGGATCTTGGCCTATTTTAAATGGTATAATAATGTGGCATCATTTAGTGAAGTTCATATTTAATTTATAAGTAAGCGTGAAATATTGTGTGAACGAGGCGTCACGTTGGCTATGAAATTACGAGTTCACGCGGTGGTCTGATAAGCAGATGGCCTTAATTTTGGAATGTACCTACGCATCAAATGATTGTTACCTTCGACGAGTTTACACACTATTCAGGTACCTCCATTATCCGCAGTTTACATGGAACCACGATTTAAAGAGATATACCTACCAATAGGTAGGGGAGGGCGGGGCTGGTACTAACAAATTTTGTAATATGGTTTATATTTTCAATGATAATGAACTTTTTTGTTTTTTGTATTCATAGCATGCTTTGGTTATTCAGCTATGATATTAGTAACAAAAATCATCAGTTAGGTAAGTCCTTTCAGAGACAGAGTCATCAAAACCAATGAAATCATTTGTTAATACATACCCCGTATCTGGGGTAAATATTAACGGAGCTGGGGTAAGTATTAACGCAAGGGGCAATTATTAACAGAAGCTCAAATTCTATGAAATAATTAAATAAAAGTCATTCATATTAAAAATATATTTATTTTAAATGAAACAGTAATTTTTATGATAAACTATGATAGGAACTATGTTAGGAACTTTGATAGTATATTTTTATGATAAGCAATAGTTATTCGAAATACGATCCCTCGTCATCCGAGAAACAATTGAGGCATATGTATTTTCTGGTGTCACCTCTAACACAGGTGATATGAGCCCATCTTTTGCATAAAATACATTGTATCCAGTCAAGTCCAGACGTGTCTTCGTTATAAGACTCAGCACAAACTAAGCAGAAGCAGGCTTCTTCGTAACTGTCATCCTGCAAAATATGTTTCTTTACCTTTTTCACTTCTGCTCTCCGGGTTTCTTTGCCTTTACCTTTCCCCTTTCCTTTGCCTTTGACTTTGTTTTTCGCTTCCGTCTGACTATTTTTTTATCTTTTTGGTTAACTTTAATTTGGCATCATCCTCTAAGGCCAATTTTTCTGGAGTATCGGTGAGGATCGTTGATTTTCTTGAACGTTTGCGTGTGGAGTCAAGACGTGGTGATGCTTTTGGAAGCGGTCGTATGCTTTCAATATTAAATTTTTCTGTAGGCTTTGTATTTGATGGTCCTGGCAAATTTGAAGGTCCTGGCTCATTTGAAGGTCCTGGCTCATTTGATGGTCCGTTACTTACCCCACTCAATTTGTTAATTTTAGCCCCAAGGTCACTTTTTTTACTTCCTCATTTACAGAAAACAAACTAGTTAAAATAATTACAAACAAATAATATAGTGTTACTGTCAATAAAATAGAGCTCGATTCATGATAAAACTATAATTTGATTCAGCGAATGAATAAATCTTAAATCAATTTATTGTAAAGAACAAAAAGTTCGCTTACCTGTCAATCTGAGGTCACTGCGCACAACCACTACAAGCGACGGCCGGTTGCCAATTGACAAGTCAGGACACGTTCGGCTGTGTATATACTGTTTCTAAACCGAGTATCATATTTTTGACACTTCACGTTTGGCGGGAATCAGCTTGTTAATTCTTACCTCCGTTAAAACCAACCCCGCCCTCCCCTACATAATAAATACAGCTAGCTGTAATCCCTGGCGTTACCCGAGCTTTTCGAAGAGTTTTTTAAAAATAATTTGTAAAAAGAAAATGTAAATATTCTGTTTCAGGGGAAAAAGGGTGCACTAAGTTTTTTGAAATTTTACACTAAGAAAAATTAATATTGGTAATTTATTAAGAATCTCTTCAAATTATTGGTAATCCGTTTAAAAGCGGGATTGCAAGAATTACAAAAGAATGAACAGGTTTCCTGATATTTTTTTTAGTAAATTACGAATATTTTATCATATCATATGTCAGAACACGTGTTCATGATAATACGAATATATACGCGTTTCGTCATGATATACTATCAAGGCAAATACAAGTGCACGTGGAAACATGTTGATTCATTCGGTAAGGCCTGCAAACCCGTTTTTAACCGGATTACCAATAATTTGAAGAGATTCGTAATAAATTAGCAATAATCATTTTGTTCTGCGCGTAGATACTGTAGACAGTGCCCTCCGTCCTATTTTGAAGGTCGAGCGTGCAAAATTCAATTGATTTTATTTTAAACATTTTTTTTCAATGTAAATATCAATTATTTATTCATAAACTGCACAACTTTTGTCAAACGCGTTTGAATCGTTTCGTTGCCTTTGTCGGCGAGCTTCAATAAATTGTAATGGGCAGGTAATCATAACTTTAAGAAAAGTAACTGCATTTAATAGTTGCAAGTATCATGCTATATTTCCAAACAGCTGGATAAATGTGCTGTTAAAAAAACTCCTTTTATATTATACCTTGAAGGAGGTGTGTGTCGAAAATTGGACGCCAGCATGCCAATGAAGAAAAAGATGAACGAAAATCTAAATAATGAGTTTATGTAAGTACCTACCCACCAAATATTATAATAAAAACAAAACATTCAACATCTACGCATTACAGAAAACAACAAGTGATATTAATTTATCATGGGTGAACACCTTTTTTCTTCTATTAACGTAAATCACCCGATAAACACAGTCCACGATAGATCGTGCTGTCATGTATATCCGCTCTTTGTACTGGAGGTGATCATGCAAGGATGATCAATGATCATTAAATAAGTTTTATCGATTGTTTAAAGCCAGAGTTTTGTGAAATTACTACAGTGATCTAATCGCCATTTGAGGCTTCGTGCTTGAAGCAATGTACGTTTGTACATGACCGTTTGGATTTAATGGATTGAAATCATGAAAGCGTAAGAAAATAACAATTAATTGATATTTATTTCAAATAGATAATGTTTCTATGTGCGGATTTTTTTAAACCATACGCCGATATATAGAATTTTGATCGCTACGTTCAATAATATTTACTGATTATTTTCGCTTTTGAAATTACACTTTTTCACTTTTAATCAATTTGTTAATGGGTTCCACGATAACTAAACATAATGACAATTCAAGACACCTTTAAAAAGTTATATAAAGTCATTATAAGCGAAGAAAAAACTAACCGATAAACCCAACCTACGAAACCTATTTAACCTAGTTTTTTTTTATCACTTTCCATGACTTTATATCACATTTTAAAGGTGTGTTGAATTGTCACTACGTTGAGTTATCCGGTTACCACCTAAATTATATTTTAGATTTGCTGGAGATTACGCTTCCGGGATAAGATCTTATTTCTAAAATTTATTGTGTGTACAAATAAGTACACACGATACATTTTAATAAGTGTTCTTCGTTTTTGATCTATCAGAAATACATTTAGGCATGCAGAGCGGATGAACGAAGAAAGAAGTATAAAAAAAATATATGACGTGGAAGATAATTGTAAAAGAAGCCCCCCCAGGAAGTCATGGCAGGATCAAGATAATCAAATACTTGAGTCGGGTCATATCAAGCGTCAGAATAACGGAAGAGTAAATATGAGACTACATATGAATGTGAATAAAGCAAGGAGTGTGTGCCGAGAAAGAGTTGTGTGGCGAGCTATTCTCTCTGTCTACACCTGCCTTCCCTGGAGTGAAGGATAGTTAGTTAAATATGATTTGAGATAGTTAGTTAGTTTTAGGAATACATAGAGTAAATTGACAGGCTAGTAGTAATTACTTATTGTCACCAAATTTTATTTGTAGAACTCCATTTTAGTTTAAGGTTTTTCTTAAAAAAATATTTAAAATCAAAAGTGTTTGTTAACAAACATGGTTTTCTGTGTAATTATTAATACGCATAATAATAATACACAACGGTGCACCTGGGATCAATGCCATTAGTTTCTTAGAGCAGGCTCCATTAAAATACACGTAGAACAAACTCAGCATGCCTGCAGTGCGTTTGTGCATCAGGGTGGCAATCGCTCTGTTAACATTGTATATAATCATACAGACCGCCCTCCTTTGCACAGAATCGAGAAGTTTTGTCGAGTATTGTGGGGCTCCAGCCCAGAGGTGACTCCCAAATTAAATTACTGGGCGTCCTTCAGATTAGTACGGGGCTAGAAGCTGGTCACTATCGAAGAATCTGCTAACCCTGTACGAAAAGTTATGATTATAAATAAATGTTTTATTTTTAATTTAAATAATAATTTTAAAAAACTTTTTTCAAAGATATTCTAACCTTATTAAAACCAACTATCAATTACTTTTTTTTATTCTAATCTTATTAAAACTAATTGATAGTTGGTTTTAATAAGGTTGGAATAAACTTTGAAAACATAGTTCCTCATTATAAGCTTGTTGTATAGATGTATAAATCGTGCTTTTTCATAAAAACGCACTGGATACAGGGTGTCTGGTAGTAAAGTGCGCTAACTTTGGGGGGTGATTCTACGTGATAGTGCAATAAAAATAATGAAAAACTTTTATTGAAATTCCAACGTTTCAATGAATTTTTTAAGCACGAAAGTTGAAATGTTTGTGCGGAAAAATAAATATTAGAATTCATCTTTTTTACTTCTACCATCATGTAGAATCACCTCCCGAAGTTAGCGCACTTTACCGGACACCATGTATATAAATTATTTAATTCAAGATTCTCTGCCTTTATTTAAGATATTTCAGGGGGTTTAACCATTGCTTAAAATATTCCCAAATTTAAATTGTTCTCACCACGAATCTCAAGACTCACCCACAAAAACCACCATAACTCACACATTCCTTCTAACCCAACATGCTGCTAAGAAGGAACGATAAGGGTACGAAGCAAAATAGCGCATAGGTATTATTTGATTGACCTTATACGTGATCCCTTACCATTTCAACACGCAAAAGGCGTAACAAAACTAGTCTTAACTTATTGCATTATATAATCACATCATCCTCGAATTAAATCAAATCATTTGATTTATTTACCACCGATTTTTTATTCGATTCGTGATCGACTTTCAAACACGCAAATAACGATGTAAAATGCATTAGATGAGTCCTTCGCTAGCAGCAATCGATTAAAATAGATTCACATTATCTCTGTAACAACTTGGGGAATTATTTAATTATTAACGCTCTTTTTATGGGCTTTTTATAAAGGAATAGTCGAAATTACACTTTTTTCTTACCTTTTATACACAACTGAACTGCTGTAACTGGGACTCATCTTATGAATTTATTAGTCGGCTGACTCTGACTGATAATTAGTTCCCTCCATTTGTATTCTGGGCAATGACTATTACGTAATATTGTAGTTAGTCCCAGAATTTCGGCAGTTATATAAATCCATACTTCTAATATTACGTAGTGGAATCCGAAAACAAATATCCGAAAAGAATTTTATATAGAAATAAAAAGTCAGCAAAAATCCTTCTGTCTGACATATTCAGCTCATTTGGTGGTTATTTAGATCGTTCAGTGACTGTTTACAAGTCACACTGTTTTAATTTATACTACACTTCCATTAAAAGCATTTGCTTGTGGACGGAAGAGGAGTGTACGTTTGCGAAAAAATAATATAATTTGGTTACAAAGTAAAAAATAATTACGAAATTAAAATCTAAACAAATTGTTGTATTTGGAAAGAAGAAAAAAATTATGGAGGATAAATAGAGTATTGTAAAAATAATTACGAAATTAAAATGTAAACAAATTGTTCTACTTGGAAAAAAGAGAAAAAAATAAATTATTGAGGATAAATAGAGTATTATAGGATAATTTGTCAGATTTTCAGGTGAAACTAGGGGAATCAGTTTTTTTGTTAATGATTTCGCTAAAATATTTTTTTATGTAGTTGTTTTTATCATTAATGCTTCTGATTTCTTCTGGTAATTTATTAAAGAAATGTTTTCCATGGTGGGTATAATGGTGCTGGAAGAAAGAAGTGTGTAGTTTAGGACATGCAAATATATATATAAGTCTGGTTCAATTTTCAGTTATAAATGAGTATTTATCTTTTTCGTAATTGTAAAAAGCATTCACTTTGTGGATCATCATGATTTACAATAAAAAACACATAAATTTGTTTTTGACCACTATAGTGGTCAAAAACAAATTTATGTGTTTTTTATCTTTTTCTTTTGTAATTTGAATAACTGAATTTTTCATAAATAAGTTTTTAAATTCTTTGAATTTAAGAACTTTGAATTCTTCGACTGAGTTGGCATCACGTTTAGTTCCCTCACAGGCGTCTTGAGTTCAATTCCTCGGTTGGCTGAGTCCTCCAAGCAACATTTTCCGCTTCTGTCATGGTAGTAGGAGATTTAAAAAAATGATCGTTATTTGTAACCTGGGAATGTTTGTCTTTCTTTAAAACAAAAAGAGTTTTGTAGTTTAACAAAATTGCTAGAATATGTACCATCTCATTTGTATGAAAAATTTAGAAAACGTAAGAGTTTAATTTATTTTCTTTCAATGGCTTGTACATTACTATTGGGTTCCAGACCGGATGATTATACTGAATTTACATTGAGACCATAAATGGTATTTATACATTGTACAGAATTTTGCGGTGTTATTTCTTGCGCCGCAAATACCAATCTTCTTCAATCTATATCAAAGATTGTTACATATTATTAAATAATATGTTTTTTTTTTTACTTAAATGGTTTTTATTCCCATGACTATAGATTCGGCTACCTCGAGTTTTCTCGGCTTAGAGTTTTGAACCCCGTAAAAAACCTTAAGAGTTAGATGATTGACGAATGATATGACGGATTGCTTCAGGCATCACAAAGGCCGAAAAAATAGCCATCAATCGATTCTCATTTTGATTTTTATGCCAACGAAAGAGAACACGACTAAGGTTCATAAAAGATACTGGACTAAGGATATATTTAACTAAAGGATCGATTTGCTGAAAACTTTAAAGAAGATTGAAAACTAATAAATATTATGAATCGGTTACTTTATGCAACGAAGATTAAATGTCTTTAATTAAAACACTCTAACGATAAGGTATACTTACACTGTTAACTTGTTTAAACAATCAACTCCAATTTATTCATGATGTACGTACAAACAGATCTAAAACCTGTTAGTTTTACGTGGATCGGAATACATTAACTTATAAAAAACAAACAATAAATCAGCACTCAACAAGATACAGCAATTGAAAATACTCAGTAATTATATTGTTAATTTCATCTCATTATAGTTTTTGTTCGTGTCTGAGGTCAAAGGTAGTGTTTGTGATTATACACTTGTGTTTTTTTTTAAATCTTTTACAAACTATATGACGAATACGTCGACCCAGGCAACACCTAAAATGAAAATAGATATCTACCTACTTATATTATCATAATGTTTTTATAAGTAAAAGGTATATAAATAAAAATCCATTGAATTTTGATAACGCCTGTAGATATTTATTTTATTTATAATGGTTTTTACAGATGTTCTTATTGTTAGTGGGAACAATCCAGTTATCCACACTCAGTTAATGTACTAATAGTTGTATAAAATTTACAAAAAAACTTCTCAGTCAAAGGATACATAATATCTACATAAAATGTAAAAACTCACTCAAATAACAAGAAACACAAGAGATACACAAGACACAAAGAGAAACTCGAATGATAAATTATATAATTAGCTCAATATGTATATGTTTAATCAATAGCAGAGCATTTTTCGGATTCCGTATAAATTGTTGACGAAAATGTCTACTTCAGCACACAACCTTATTATATAGTGAACAACATTCGGGTCAGAGGGCTAAAATGGGCAAACAATCCAGGTGAAACATGCTATGGCGTCTTAAATAATAGGAATTGGGAACATTTTCAGTATTGGTAAGGTTATTAAAAAAAGTTTTTACCGACTTTACCGAATAGGGTTTTTACCGACTTTACTATTCAAGTTCATGGTTTGGGTAGGATTTATTCAGTAACTTCTATGATGATGTTTTCAAAATACTAGTCGATTATTTTTCCGATAATTCCTTAAGCCAAGATTTGTTGAAGTTAATATAGTTTTATCTTTCTATTTAATTTGTTTCATATTGGATGGGAGTTTATTATATTATATCTTACTGCTTCAGAGCTTCTTTGTCGAACGGTATAAAATATATTTAGCTCGTCTGTTTGCTTAGGTACATTATGATCCATTTTTCCTTCGAATAGCTGCAATAATTAAGTGTTCATTTCTTCCGCGTTAAGGTTATCTTAAAAATCGTTTGGGATATATTTCTCAGATTTTTATGATGCATCAACGCCTCAGGAATCTAATGTTGTCCTGTCCTTCGTATTTCCTACAATGGGATATGGTTGGTGTAATAACTTTGCAGTAAATTGCTAGGCTTCATTGATATGTAATATTCAAGGCTTATAACCTTGTGAATAAAAAAATACGATTAATTAATTGAACGAGCATGTCCATATCCTTATTAAACAATTTATAAATTGTAAAAAATTGAACACGACTCCAGATAGCTTTTTAGATTGTACGTTAGGGTGTCCCAGGACATAAGGAAGAATATTTTTTTCATGAATTTAAATATGCATACCCTTTTATTTTATTCCATTTGATCCCAATAACTCATGTAATAAATATTATTTTGATTAAACACCGGCAACCCGTGCCGACTTGATGCCGAACATATGGTACAGAGTTAATATGGAAGGATTTTCAACTTTCATTTTTGTCGGATAAATAAAATTTAAAAATACACAAATGTTCAATGCACAAATGTTATGTAGTATTTTATATTTAAAAAATGGTTTATTGATTAAATTTTTTCTTCATAGTTTGTTTTTTACAGTCAGGATAAATCTTCCGATGTTCCTGAACGCATCGTAAAAAAAATTATTTTTGTTCCTCTTTGACCGTGAGATTAAGCCATGAAAATCTTGCATTAACTTAACAGTTCTTTCAGCTGTATCATTCACTACCCTCAGCGGCGACACCTTCTTTCTGACTTCTTGATACGAAGCATTATTTGACCACATCGTAGGGAATTCGTTAAGAAAACTGGCATCTGTGTTCAGACGATCAAACAAATACTTGCTCTTAACTGAAATGAAGTCGTACATATTTTTCTTTGAAACAAAAGTCACTAAATTATGATATAAACAAAAACCTCAATACAAAACATAATTTAAACTACTTAATAAACTTACCATACAATTTACCATCAAGATATTCCTTCGATGGGATGTAACGTTTGTCATGGGTTGATAATTTTTATTTTTTTTATTTTTCGAGCATTTTTATAACAGCGATAAAATAGATCCTTCATCGGTCAAATACCATAACTGCTTACTTAACAGAAATAAAGCTGCCATTGAAATGTTTTCATCAATTTTTTCATAAGCCTTCATCGATTTCAAAAAGCACAAGTCCTGGTAAGGTGCTTTAAGTGCTATAATACATTGTAACCATGGCTTGACATAGGATGTTACTATGAACAGGAAAACGTCTAAAAGTGCCGCCTTATCCTTACCGGTAATTTTAAATTGCGCACATATTAATGATATTTTCAAGGAATAAAGCGCCTTTGCAATCCATCGAGCACCTGGAGGCCGAATCTTAAATTTTCTCGCTGTATCTCCTCCTAAAACTATCACACAGAGCTCTAAAAACTCTCAATAGTCATCTAAAAGTATTTTTGTTGTCAGTGCAGTACGGTAAAAGTCAAGAAAATCATTGATTTCGGAAGCGGTTAGGTGCAATGTAAGATTTTCTCTGTAGCACTGAATTTTATCGGGATCAACATTTTTACAGTTATCTCGAAACTTTTTGAAGAGTGGTATGTCAGGGCTTGTAGTCACTTAACTGATTTTTACTTCAAACACAGCTTTAAAAAACCAACTATGGCTATATTTGGTATATATTGACAGTTAAATTCACTTTCCGGATATTGTAGAATAAAACTTCAAGAACTTGTCCATTAGATGGCAGTTTAGAACCCGATATTTGGTGTTTTACGACTCCTATTAAAAATATACTCCTTTTAGAAGTGCGTAAATCTAACAACATCTTGCCTGAACGAGTGATTTTCGTTTACTAACAAAATAGCAAGTTACTATAAGCTCATCAACACGTTTGCTCGCTTGCGTCTTGATGTACAAGTACTGACATTTTTCGATGCAAGTCGGCACGGGTTGCAGTTGTCCAAAGTAAACGATTTTTTTTTTAAAAGTGTTTTGTCTTTATTAAAACAAAATTAGAGGGTATGCGTTCAAAAATAACAACTTTCATTTTTTTGGGACACCCTATTGTACGTACATACATCTTTGGTCCGATTACATTTTTTTATTCTTAGCCATTGCAGAAGATTGTACATTTTATGATCGTATAGTTATCTATTCCCATTATTATGATCAGTATGTGGGTGATCACATACTCATATGAGGAAAAATAGTTAGATTTCATAAGAAAGCCCTAAGGGTTTTTACACATCCCGTGCTCATATTTTTTCTGTGGGTAAAATAGATTATTTGGTTTCTGGGTAATGCTATTTGGTATGTCTAATAATTGAACACCAATAAGCTATTGAATCTTTCATACCGGTACCTACCGTATGTTTTTATGTAGGTACTTACAGTATGTATGAAAGCAATAAAAAATAAACAACGAAAAGCTTAACAGATTTATCGACTGAGCGTGGAGAAGTCCTATTATTAATCGTTTTCGCTTGTCTGCAAATTTGTTTTGTATTTGATTCCGTGTTTTAGTTCCGTCTCCGTTTCAAGATGGTGGCGGCTTAAATGTTTCAGTAAAGATTCTTTTTTCAAATATGAAATCGTCATGTTTATTTCTTTCTTATTAGCTTTTTATCAATACTATGTTACCTAACTGCCCGAAGAAAGTTTGAAAAAGAATTTTAATTTTGATAGTGATAACTTAACATTATAATTGATGATAAGTAACTTAGGATTTCAGAAGAAATTTTGGTTTTTGATTTATTAAATAAGATGAAATTAGAAAAATTATTTTTTAGTTCGTTTTATAGAGGTCTACTAACTGTTCACAGAACTAAATGTTGGGACTATTTTATGGGGACATAGGTACTATATATTGATGTGACAATGTAATCTTAGTGCTTCAACAATCTTTTTGAAATATTTTTTTTATTGAATAATTGAAAAATGTAGGAGAAACGTTTGGTATGGCGTCTTGTCTTACTTTTTTCCATTAAAATTGATATCTTAAGGATCACAATAGAAATAATTTCACGAGCTGAAATAACCGTTTTGATCAGCATTATTGATCAATATCGACAAAAAGCTGTGCGAATTTCACAACGATATAGTTTTTCGCTGCCTCGGCACACAGAATTGATGTATGTGACGAGTGGGGAAATTTATTTTTATCATATCTAATAAGTTATTTTTTTCATCATATCTGATAGAACAGTAAGTTCTTTTGGTTACATCTAATAGAACAGAAAGTTATTTGATCATATATAATAGAACAGTGAGTTGTTTTGATCATATCTAATAGAACAGTAAGTTATTTTGATCATATCATATCATCTCTAATAAGTTATTTTTTTCATCATATCTGATAGAAAAGTAAGTTCTTTTGGTTATATCTAATAAAACAGTAAGTTCTTTGATCATATATAATAGAACAGTGAGTTATTTTGATCATATCTAATAGAACAGTAAGTTATTTTGACCATATCTAATAGAACAGTAAGTTATTTTGATCATATCTAATAGAACAGTAAGTTATTTTAATCATATCTAATAGAACGGTAAGTTTTTTATGAATTTTATAAAGCTAAATATTTTGCTGTCACGGTACTAATTATAGAAGTACTAACTGTTCGAAACTTTTATACAAGTATTTACAGCACAGCACTTTTTAGGCATGATTTATAAAATTACATTATTTTAAATTGTAATTTATTATGTATTTTAATATCTGATAGCCACATGGGAGTACAAAAGTGTATTTCTCTTTATTCTGAAATATATACAAAAACATTGCATTTTTTTATGTCAGGTTGCGACACAATTATTATGAATCAAATCCTTATCCCACATATTATTATGTGTAATTAACGTATACCTGTATAAGTGATTTTTTGGCATATTTTACCATTTTTCAAAAATATTTTGAGAGACCGCTTGTCATAACTTGCCATATTTATAAAACTTTAAAATATGGGATTAGCGTCGAAATCCAGGTGGATTCGTTGGCTTTAAGTCGCAGTAAGCAGTTTCATATATTTTCATATTAATATTTGGAGGAATGGTGGTAATTAAATAATATGGTCAATGTATATATTTGACACCAATCACTCCAGTAGATAACAAAAGTACATAAATGGCTAAATAACGAGTATCCGTGATCGCTCTTCCATTCCGAATTGTAACTCGCTAAAAATTATACTTGTAGTCACTATAATATTGATAGTCGCGTATTTATTCTTATATATTAATTAATATCAATTACATCTGGCTATTTTGATAAGCAAGATCGTCACATTATGATGATCCGAATGTCAGACGAATCATTAAGTTAAAAATAACGAATGACATTTGCTTCAGATATATGAAGGCGGTTGCTGACTTGAAAATCCAAATCCGGCGGCAGAAAAGCGAAAAATAAAACCACAGCGGATGAAAGTGAAGCTGACATTTTTCTTCTCCTTTAGGATTGTTGTTGGGGCCTTGTGGTTATGTTTATATTACCAGGCCCACACTGAGGAGTTAGTTTTATCATAGTACAGACACATACAAGTGAATGCATCGTCATTGTGATTTTGTTTGCTATGTCTAATAAACCGAAAGAAATATCCCCGGAATCGATTGAAAACCAATCAATATTCTAAAATATTGTTGTATTTCGGGCATTCTTTCTGCCTTCATTTTACCTGGCGAAATGGGCGTTTTACACGAAGCTTTTTTCATATCGTTCCCCGTATGGAAACTATGTCCGGACTAATGAAAAACACTATCATTATTTTCATACTTACGTAATCATACAGATAGTTGTCATTAGAGAAGAAATAATATTTTGGGACGATACTAAATCGTCAAACCTTGAACGTAACCATGGATCACATGAAAGTATCTTTCGTTTGCATTTGCCGTTGCCGTCATAAAATCATAAAAGACACACACAACACTCACAATACACATTCACAACAGTAATAAACGACTTCGACTTTTTTTATGAATATTTTAGAATAAAACATTAAACATGTAATATTACCACAAAAAATAGTTATGTAAAACATTGTCGGAGATCTCAAAATATAATGAATGCCATCTTAAAGTGTATGAAAACTGGTTATAAAATGAAATACTTCCTTTTTTCCATACCGAATCCACACGAAAATAAGATCCATGTGGAAACTGGAGGAAGAAAATTACCGCATATGTAGGAGAAAATATTTCGAAGAGAGAGATTGATCACCATCATTATGATGTACAAGTCCCAATGAAACAGAAGAGGTATTGGGGCAGGGCCTCATGTTTATTTTTTCCGTGGCCGATGGAAAACAAAAAACGTTGTGGCCTCGTCCCAATGTTTTGAAAACATTTAGTCGCTGGAGACCCAACTACACTAAGATTGATTTATTTTTTTCACTGTTTTTGAGGAAAATGCTTTTTAAAATTCAATTTATTAATGTTTGAGCTATTTAATTAATAATAACACAATAAAGATGTCTCACCCGTAGTTATATTTTCATTAAAGGTTGAATGAAAAGGTATTGTTATTTTTTAAAAATTATTGTGATAATCATAATAAATAATAAATTGACACGTTTTTTTTATAGTAGCTATTGGCGCTAATGATAAGAGAAAATTACATGATAAATAATTCCCCATAATCAAACAGATAAAAACAGGTAAGCTAGAAAGCTGGCACCTCATAAAAAGGATTTTTGGTTTGCATTATATATTTTTCTCCTAAGTAAGAGTTGTCTCGTCCAATTATAGCCGAGCTTCTGCGCATAATGAAAATTGCATCAAAAACGTAAATATGAGTTTCTCGACATGGCAAACCGTATTTAAGATCAGATCTGAATCGCCAGATACTTCATAACCTTTCTCTTATCCATCTCTTTCGTATCCCAACTCCTTATAGCCATCTGTCACACTGGCTTCAGAAGGTTGGGAGCAGTTGGAACTTGTGTGCGGAATTCACGTTAAAGTAGTGAATTTAATTATTTCTGAATCCATCCCCGTCCAGCGGTGATTCAGCGCCTGGTATTGTTATCTCGTGGTTGTGTCCGTAAAGGGGAGATTTATGGGCGGTCGGTCGTGGCGGAGGTGTTACCATAGTCCATAGTTAGTAACTTACCAGTTACCAGAACTTGACTTGGCTTCGGGCGGCCTCTGGAGACCAAGCTAGGTTATGAGGCAGGCTTCAGGAGTGATCACCTGAGGAACACGGCTAGCAAGACAGCTGGGAGAGTGAAAAATGATGACGTAATAGCAGACTGTAGACTTGGGTACCTAATTTTACCTTGAATTGATTTGTCACATACTTCATCAGAAGTATTGTGAAACATTCTTTTTTTAAATCTACGAGTATTAGAAAGAGAGAGATGATATTATATTATTGCATTTTCATAACAGAATGAACGTCTGCACATGGAAATGATGAGTGTGGTTGATTTATTAAAATGCTTTTAAAAACGTGATTGCAATCCATTTCCTAATAAAATATTAATCTATTCAGAATATATCGGAACACGTATTCGTGTTTTTTCTGTTAATTCATTAGTTTTTAACAGGAATACGAATAATTTGACAAAATTTAAAAAAAAATCAGTGTTTTATATCTCTAAGTTTTCTCTGTGCAGGATTTAATATTAGCAATATTCACAAGAATAGTAGAAACGAAAAATGATTTGCAAAGGTATAACGATTTAAACGAGGTTAAAAGATAAATCACTTTCATCTTTTAAATTGGAATGTTTCCCAACTATTAATCCCTCGGATATATTGGAATATATCTGAGCCATGAATAGACGCATGCGCATAGTAATTATTTTACAATATTGCTACAAAACTAAACCTACATGTAAGCGAAGTATTTCCAAACCTAAATAACATTTTATTAGATAAATAAAAAAATACCAGTACATATTGAATAATTTGGCGGGTTACGAATAAACCGACGTAGCGCAATTGGTAGAGCACCTGACCGGCAATCAGAAGGCTTCGGGTTCAATTCCCGTCGGAGGCATGTATTTTTTCTAGGCAGATTTTTTCAATTTTTATAGGTGTTTCAGTCCAATAATTATTGCTTAAAAATAATATTATATTATCATTTGTGCATAAAAACCTTGACTCGTAAACATTAGTTTATCATTGTATAGAATTAGAAGCTACATACGTTTATGTAATTTTAATACTTGGGCGATATATGTAACTTTTAGCTAGTTAATTTGTTTTTTAAAAAAGCGCCTTTGAGGTGATTTTTCGCATAAAATCACATTATTATTAAACTATCTGGTACTAGACCACCTCGCAATTCTAAAAATCAAATACAGAATGGCCAATACCTTTAAATAAAAAAAAATACCACCCTTCACCCAATCAGTTAAGGGTTTAATTAAAATTATTTATTAACTGCTCGTTCATAGATGGCGTTAATTTAATTATTTTAGGAAAAATACTCTACGAGTTATGAACGAATAGTAAATAATTAATTTTGAATCACCTATACGATAATTGCATTTGTATGACTTTCTCGAAAAAAATAAGTCATAATAAGGACAATTCATATTCTGTTCCAATGCACAGGCGCAAAAAAATGAAGCATAACTTGCAATAAGTATTTTTCATAAATTAATTAAATTAGCGCCGACTTCGAACGAGAAGTTTAAGAATATTTTAAATATTTATGGCGACTGTTTGGAAATAGTTTTCCACTAATGGTAAATAAACATTGACTTCTACCGGAAAGCATTCAACAATGTTTCTATCAGCTATCGGGCGTTCCTCCTAAAACGTGAAGTAACGCGTAATGAGGAAGGATAGCATTATCTCCAAGGAAAGCAGCAAGTGACAAGAGGTTACACTGACTATTATTAGAGATGTAATAGTTAGGTGTAGTGACCACCGCACGAGTCACGCAACAGATGAACAAGCGATAGGCCTAACTAACACCCAACGCCTTGCACAACAAATGTCCTTTTATGATCGCTTCAGTGGCGCCTTCCTACCATTCTAATGATAACTAGATGACACAGAACAGACAATTCCGAGAATGTTGTTGCCATTTTTTTTCTAATAACGAGTGATGTTTAATTTCGGGCTGAGAATAACCTGACAACTTTTTATTTCTTCTAACTTATATCATTATAGATAAGCGGAAAACGTCGCTTGTGCAATTGTGGAGGGATGAACCCACGACGTTTGGCAGGAACCCGACTCATGTCTCCCAGGTTCCTGACAGGCCAACGAATTTAATCGTTTACTAGCGGAAACTTCACCGGTTGATGCAACCAAGTAAAGATTTCATATATCAACATGTGTTTGCAACTGTACGTTTCCTGCCCACCAGCTGCGTGGCGTGCCAGATCGGGAGAGGCTGGTTTGGGAAGACCCTTTCACCTCTCCTACAAGTCTCTTGACAAATCAGCTCTCTGTGGAAGAGATATATTCATTCGTTCGTAACTACGGGACACACTGATTCCTAGATTCCTACCTATCCCTCGTTATTGATCTCTTCGGCACAGGAACATAGGCGGGAAATACGCAAAACGCGCGCCCAACATTTGTGCACGGTTGATAGTTGTCACATGAGAATGTATCGTTTCTACGACTGATTCTTGAGTTTAACAGACGACCTCTATATTTCCTCCTGCACATAACATGGGTCTCTTCAAGACCATCTCAATATGGGAGGAGGGTTTAGGTACCGCCGCCCCAGGAACAATATATTTGATAACCAACACCCCTGCCATTGGTCACCCAAAGTGATTCTCTACGTTTGGTTACTTACCAGGGATGCGCGGATTCACGGGGGAGAGGTTTGTCTAGGTCTTGGCGGCGGATGCCTACCTGCTGCATGGCGGCCAGATCGGAAGAGACTGGTTGAGGGTGACTTTTTGACCTCTCCAGCTGGACTCTCTTGACTCATCGTCTTGCACCGCAGAGGGAGGGATGGATTAATACTTCCGTCACTCCTGAACACATTGACCCCTGGATTCCTGCCCATCCCTCATATATTTTTCCTTGACAGAACTTCTATTCCATTCTTACTTAAAAAGAGCCTCCACACAGCATCCCCAAAGATGACGGATTTTCCCCTCAAGGCCTTCTGTGTGGAGCTAATGTAAAAAAAAACATCGTTCACATAGGCACCGAGGGAAATTATTTTGTGGAGTTATTGTAATACAAGTTATTATTGTATTGGCCGGCATAGCCAGTTGGCAATTTCTTCCAATTCCTACCCAGGCGTTGCGAGCTAAACTCTCTGCTTGTCCTCCATCATTAAAAGAATTCCAATCTATTGTCATGTTATTAGTAAACCGAGAATTTTTGTCTCTCTTTAAACTAAAAATTTCGACATTTGAAAATATTTAAACAATCTCAACAGGAGTTAGGAAAACTTGACCTTACTTAGGACACATGAACACAACCAAAACACACCTCTTTACCTCTTCAGTGCCAGACGATGATGACTCTAGATGAAATGTTGTAATTTAGCATTCCGTTATGGTGAAAAAACGCGACGTAATTGCAGTAATAAATACCTACATCTTTGCATCGATCGATTCAATTATAGAAACTGCAGGAGATCCAGATCTCGCTTATAACTAACTAATAGGTACTTACTGAGGGTTTTTTTAACTGATGCATACACCACCGTGTGAAGACTGTGAAGCCGCGACTTTTGTCTCACAGGGTTTTTTGTAGTGCTATAGAGAGTGCGCAAGTCATGATGACATTGACATTACGTTTCGTATTATTTTAGGTCTACCTAAGTTACATGTAAGGATGTAAGTTTAAGTTATATCATGGCAATTACAGATATAGAATACCTTTTTATTGATAGATTCTCAGTTCACGCAAAATGAAAGGTTTTATAAATACACTTAACTTAATTTTATTGTTAACTACGTAAAAGTAATTTGTTTTAAAGAGTTTTTTTTAAATGTACACTTTTTACGCTGGTGAATCGACGCAAATGTGTCGCAACCGGTACTGAATTATAAAAAAATAAGTAACGAAAACATTATTGTATATTATAAAATGAAGTATTTAATTTCATTCAACCCACATCTGACATTATTAATCAATGTTCGTGATAAGTTAAATAATTGTTTCTTATTTCACTTTCAATTTATATGTTTGGGAACCATTAATTGCATAATCAACACCTCTGCCATACGTCAGTGGTTTGCTACGTTTGGTGATTTAGCAGGGGTGCCCGGGTTCATGGGGTGAGGTTTTCCACGTCCAGCTGGCGGATGCGTCTGCCCACCATTTCCGTGATTAGGACCTGATTGGGAAGACTCTTCGACCTGTCCAGCCAGACCCTAACCTAACCTTGCATGGCAGTAGGAAGGATGGATCACACATCACTTCTGGACACAATAACCCTTAGATTCCAACCCTGCCCCCATAAATAAATTTTTCTCCTTCCTTCCGTTAAAAAAACCCGTCGCACAGCATGCCCAAAGATGAAATAGGTCCCGGGAGAAATTATTTTCCTCATTTCCTTATTTGCCTCCTGTGTAGAGTTAATGTAAAAAAAAAATATTTAATCCATTTTGTAACTTATCCTTTTCGGTGAACACTTTCTCTAATGTAAATGTGTGAAAATATGCAATAGGGATCATCTATTGAACTCATGGCATGGTAACTGTCCAAAGGTTTTGATACACGATTTTTTAGAGATAACAGACAAGGTGCGATGTTATGCAAGTCACCCTTAAAGCGGAGGGGTGAAGATTGTATGTGATACCATGTACATGTAATACACGTCTTGTACATTTTGAACATGTTGTTCGTTATACATGTCTTGTATTATTACAGTTCAACACGGCACCAATTTCAGTTTGGCAATTCAGATGACGAGACACGATTCTCACGGGCAATAAATATCGCCATGTATAACAGATTGAAGAGTAAAGAAAAAACTATCATTGTATTATGATGATGAGTCTTCAGATGTTACTTTTATCTTTCATCTTGACAACTTTTGAAATGGATACGCCAACATGTATTGCTTTTTAGGCGCCTGTGGCTTATAGGTAGGTACATATCTACGCGAAAAAGGTAATACCAATAAAGATACTTAATCTAAATTAGTAATGATCATATCTATATTTTTTTGTTTTTTGGGTTAGTGATGATTTTAATGTTTATGTATTATAATCTATGTCTGGAATAATTAAGGGGCTCCCCTTATGTCGTTAAGTAGGTTTTAAACCATTCCCTTTTTTTAAATTTGTAACTAACTAACCAACCATCATGTCGTTTTTCTGCAGGGGTAGGTAGATAGGACGGACACACTCCTTGCCTCAATCACATTCATACATCGTCTCATACATACTCTTCTATTATTCTGACTCTTGACATGGACCGACTCAAGTATTTGATTCATAAGCCATCTAAGCCTCCCTTTCTTGATCTTACTCATTACGCTTAAATCAGCCTTGCACTCTTTGCGGATCTCCACATTTCTTACACGATCATTCATGGTTTTACCACACATACGCCTTAGGGATCTCATTTCTACAGCATTCAAACTTCATTTTTTAAATTAATGACTATAAAAATATATTTTTTAAAAACTTACTAAGATAAGCATGTTTTTTTTAATAAAAATAACAATAAAAAAAATTTTACATCACATTATTTATCTAAACCCTGATTTTATAATGAAGTTAAAACTTTTAAATTGAGTTTACTCCAAAACATGTTTTCGGAAGTTAACATCTTTTGGCAGTAACCCGAAGTTATGTTCAATTTACGAGTCAGTATCTAGTTCGATAATTATACTTGTCTTTCTTCTCTATACAACTTCGAACTCGATTTACTTGAAAACCAAAGCTTAACTCAAAATAGTTATAACACAAAATCGACTGAGAAAGTGATGAAAATTCAACAGTTTCCTGCTTGTCCTACGAGTTTTCGGACACCTTGTATACGGAGAGAGAGATAAAATGCATTTCTCATTTCTAAATTTTTGTTAAATTAGTAAGTAGTATGTTAGTCAGATTTTTTTTTCTAATGTGAATACTGTTCTCAACGGTCTGGAGTCTGTGGGACTATGGAATCCCCAATTGAGGTATATTGTGACCTATGTGTTTCTGAAAATTCTCAAATTCTTAGTTAACTTTAACAAATTCTTAGTTAACTTTAACAAATTCTTAGTTAACTTTAACAAATTCTTAGTTAACTTTAACAAATTCTTAGTTAACTTTAACAAATTCTTAGTTAACTTTAACAAATTCTTATTTAACTTTAACAAATTCTTAGTTAACTTTAACAAATTCTTAGTTAACTTTAACAAATTCTTAGTTAACTTTAACAAATTCTTAGTTAACTTTAACGTATTTTTAAATGCTTTTAATTATTTATGGAATTTGTTGGAATGTATGGAACAAAAAAACTAGCCATGCAGGTTTTTTTCATTTTTATTTGACACCTCAGAGAACGGCCCTGACCCTACAATATAAAGGCAGGAGAGCTATGTCCCACTCGGTTGGGCAGCGTTGTGAGGCGGGTTAGGTTACGTTGTATAGTAAAACAATAATTAAAATTATGGGCAAATTCAAATCTAATGCATTATTTAATGCGCAATGGTGAATTATTCTACGTCCTTCATTTAAAATATTAACTTCTTATTGCACGGTAATTAATATTATTTGAATACGTAAACGAGATAAAGGTTTACGAAAATTGAAGCACTGTAAACAATAAAAGACGGGTACCTGTTTATTTTTAATTCCGAAAAAATCAAGTAATGTTTACTATATTTTTTTTAGTAAGTTAGCAATTACATTAAAAGTATAATGGATTCATCTTTACGATTGATGGTTTTATGATATTGAATCGTATTATTCAATATAATATTATCATGTGGCGATGTTGTGAGCTTATTAAATACACCGCATAATGAAAATCATTATGGTTGATTTTATTGAATAACTAATGAATAATAGTAATTTTTATAATTATTTACGGACTTTAATGTGAGTTGAAGGCTTAGTTCACAAATGGTGATGTCAATGTAATTAAAATTCCATTTCTCAGCACAAAGAAAACGTACGTAATAAGTCAAATTATAATGACGCGGTTATTCTAATACGGCCATTGAATTTATTCTGAAAATATCCCACACAAATGATATGCTTATTATTATAAGCTGTATGTAGGAAAATTCTATGATTTTATTTTATTATATAATTCAAAGTAATTATTGATTAGGTACCAGTGCGCTCAGCGCCGGATCTTGTACAAAAGATCCAAATGGAACTTGTGACTTGTGACGCGTGACCAGGGCTACATATATAGTACAGTATGATCTACGAATTGCTTGTGTTACTAACATCATTTATCGGTTTGTATAATTTATTTGATGATTTGTCACTTTTTAGATTAATTTAATAATATAGACGGCGTAAAAAATAGGATGCAACTAAACCATTGAATTATTTATAAACTGTTTCCAGTACTCAATGTCGATGACATATTCTAGCAAGTTTCCATTTTCAAAATGTGTAAAGAAAAATAATCAAAGAATGTCAAGAATTCTACAAACTAATGAGAAAGTGAAATCAATTTATTACACCTAATTTTAAAACAACACAAATGCAAAAGCGTTACATTAATCACCGTTATAAAAAAAATATAAACGTCTCTCTTGAACCAGTTCAAACAAATAAAAAAATGAACTAATTTTTCAAAAATAAATTTCATAAAAAATATGTATTTTTTTTTAAATATTATAATATCAAAAAAACAACCATAGTAAATTGTGACTCATTTATCCTGCACAAGAGCTCATCTTTTCTGATAAGTTATACATTATCAATAATGACCTTATAATATTTTGTAAATGATAATCTTTATATTACAATAAAATTTTTTTGTTGTAATTGGTTTGAACCTTTACAACAACTACTTTAACCTTTAATACACAAGTTTATAAATTCAATATTCCACAATCGTCAGAACATGAACCTTTTGCAACTTTTTTTGTCAGTTTTTCAGGATACATTAAACCTTAAAACCGATCAACAGTAATTGAAATATCCATATCAGGAATCGTGACTGTAACTCCGAAGTCAATTACATTGACCACTACGCTATGGAGTCTAGTTTCCTAATTTTTTTAAGAATGCCAATCTTTCAGTTTCGATTTATTTCAATTATTTTCAGATTCGTTCTTATTTATACTGTCCTGAACAAAAGTAATAAAAGAAAGTCCCTGTTGACTTGAAACCAAAACAAAGTCGTGTATCCACATACGTCGGATTTGTAATGGGTCGCATCGGGTTTCCTAAATATATAACCATATACAAAACCAATATTTTCCGATTATATAGAGAAGAATCTAAATATTTTCAGGTTATTCGCAAACTGGGAATGTAGAAATAAACCAAAAAAGCAAAAAGTGTAAGTCTTAATAATTTTATCACGATTTTCAATTTGGTTGGTTAACCTAACAATATAACCACAGAATTGTGGCACCAATCTAACAATTTAAATTATACGCATAATGGCACTTACTTCTGCGGTTGTTTGGTATTCCTACCGGGAAACTTCCTGGTAAAAGTGCAAACCCCTCACCACACCACTGTCCGATGAGACGTGAATGAATTTCTGAATGTAATTGAGTGGTCAACTAACATCAGTTCTGGGAATCCCAGGATGACTTATTATCGACACTCTCTGATTGTTGGATACCTCTTTTAGAAACCAAAGTATGTATTGGTAACCTTCCAACTTCCTGTTTTAAAAGAAATGTCTGGGGCTGTATATTTAATATTTAAAATTTAAATAATATTTAAAACATAAGCTTCTCTTTCCAGGTGGAAGACACAGAAATATCAACTTGATCCTTGTAGGGAATACCATTCAGCATTGTAACGTTGCTTGATATGGCTTTATCTGTACTTGGTAACCAAATCTATGTAACCAGGTACATTGCAAGTTTCCACTCCCTTTTCTCCCCCTTCATGAGAATATTGTCTTTATACTGTCTTTGATCAGTTGGAACTCTTTCCAAGATTTGTCCTCTAGTACAAAACTGACTATAAATTGAAATCGTAAATTTGAACCTTGTAAAATATACAAGTATCTAGTTACGTAGAGTTAATGTTAACTGAAATTTCATAATCAATTTAACGAATTCTGATTGAAAAACAACAAGAACTACGGAAAACTTGTGTGTTTTTCATTAGCGCTATAAATATTGAAAGTGCTTCGTGCTTTGTGTTGTTAATCCAGTATTTCTCAAACTATGCTATATATATTACACACCTCCCCAAGAGGCTAGGATGTTTGTTCTATAAAACAAAACAAAAATATACGTATTTAATTATTGTAGTGATCCGAGCAAAAAAAAGGGGAGAAAGAAAAAGCGCCAAAAAATAGAGGAAAAAAAACGATTGAATCATTATTTAAAAAGTAAGTGCTTTGCAAAGTTATAAGATTCAAAATGATTTATTTTAGATATTCGATTTTTAATTAGATTTTCATTAACAAAAAGTAAAAAAGCTTAGAATAGTAAAAAATAGATATTTTCCAATAGTTAATTATTTGAAAATGAAAGAAGTTAATTTTTGGCAAAACGGAATAATTCAAATCTCCCACTAGGTACCAGTTGCATGCTCTTTCTGTAATTATTAAGTTGTTTGTATTTCTTTTTACACGACTTTAAGTTACTAAAAAAATAAAATTGAAATTCAACACAAGTTTTTTTTAAATCTTCCATACAAGCTTTCAATACCTACAAACCTTCTAAATATTTGTGATATTAAGACAGATGTCAGAATAGTACCTATTATGAACTTTAAAGGTATTTTCTCATGTATCCATTATCAATATAGTCAAAACAAACACATTCAGAATAACAAGTGTAAATATTTACATAAACAATTATTAGATACTTACTCGTACATGTTACTTCATAGGATGAACAACATTTGACTGTTAAACAATGAATACATATTACATAACCTACATCTTGCCAAATCAATGACATCATTTACCCAACACTCAATGTAAGACGTAACCCTTCATTGTTAATTCACGCTATTTGGATAGCTTATTTGTTTTTTTATGACTAAATCTTCGAGTAATTAATGATATCAGATTAATCTAATTAGTGTAGTCAAAATTCTCTAATATACTTTTATGCAAATTTGTATCCACAATTTATGGTAGGTAATTTACATCTCACTTGGAGTTGTGAATTGAAAAAAGTGTTTCGTTTAACGTAACAGACCAGAGTGGAAAAAGAGAATAAAAGACAAAAAATTGACGATAAGTAACAAAAAATTAATATACACAATCTTGTAAGTATACAAATTCATTCATTATAATACGATTATTTTAGTTTGTCAGGATTTTAGAGGAAATATATACACAGCACATATTATCCACCGTACAAATTTATTCAGAAAATATTCATTGAAAAATTGACATTCTGAACCTGATATTGCATAATAAATTTAAACTAATATTATTGGCAATTAATACGTTATTCGACTTAATAAACTTATAAACAACACAATTTTGTAAGTATTTTTTTTTTTGAACATTCAATGTATGATCTCACATCAGTTTTTCTTCAGAATGCTACATTATTGAAAACCTTCATGGCTAATAAAATAAGGCCCTTTTTGATTAGATTATTTGCTTTTGATATTAGGAGCTTTTATATAAACCTTGTTTCGTGTTTGGGCCCGTTGAGTGTTTTAGAGGAAATTCGTTATTTGGAAACAGCAGCACTAATAGGTACAGTTCCAACATTATGTTGTGAAAAAGGCAGATATCAGATATCTGTGAGGTTAAACACTTTTTTAAAACATCTTAAATTCGACACCAGTCCACATTAGAATTTAAATCAGAAAAATTTCTTTAAAAATGCTGGTAATCTGATAAAAATGCTGATTTGAAATAATGATTTTGACCCACTAATCCGAAAAATACTGATCTGGTAAGTGGGTCAAAATCATCAGATTTCTAATGTTATCATTTGAATATTATTATTATGTTTACACATTGATTTTGAAATATACATGATTTTTATAAAAACACATATAATAGTAGTACTTACATAGTCAGATTTTATTTCGGTATAGAAATTCTCGGACTAACTACCACATAAATTCCTTTCTTTCCAGAATAAGAATGGAGGGAAAGTAATTATACCGAGTCAGTGGACCTTTTAAATTTATTACCAAACAAATAAAAAAATGTTGTTTCTGAAACAGTCCATTAATGTACAATAACTGTTTATAAATAGACGATGTGTAAGTAACTATTAACTATGTTAAATATCCAAGTATATGTTTTAATTATCATACAATTTGGGAATGGAATATGGGTACCGCCGCCCCGGAAACCATTTATTGGATAACCAACACACTTGCCATCGGTCACCCCAAGTAGTTCGCTACATTTGGTGACTTAGCAGGGGTGCCCGGGTTCATGGGGTAAGGTTTGTCAAGGTCTTGTCGATAGACCAGGATGCGTTTGCCCACCTACTGCGTGGCGGGCCAGATCGGGAGAGACGGGTTGAGGGAGATCTTTTAACCTCTCCTGACGGACTCTCTCGACCCATCGCCTTGCACCGCAGTGGGAGTGATGGATTTGTACGTCCGTCACTCCTGGATACACAGACCCCCAGATTCATATCCACCACTTATACTTTTTACCTACTTTTTACTTCCTTTTTCCTAAAAAGACAGTCCACACAGTATTCAAAAAGATTGAGGGAGGTAATGTAAAAAAAATGCTAGGCCTCTAAAAAGGGCGTTCATAAACAAATTAATAATATCCATGCTATGGTCCTGGGTCCATTAGATACCTATTACGTCCATTTGCTATTTATTCATTCCTTTAATAATAACGATGTGATCATCCTTAATACCTAATCTCATGATAAATTGTAATGCCTTCCGAAATGTTGTTTTGGTTCTGATGGTTTTCAAGAAATAAGATATCCTCTTTTAGGCCAAAAGCTGATAAGTGTATTAACGCAAAGACTGGAGTAATGCTAAATGATGGTACTAAACCAACATCTACATGAAATCGCCACTAGGAAAAGTGTCTGCGAAAGGCAATGATATAAAAATAACTAGATAAGCTCTCCGCAGTAAGAATTGTATTAAATTAGGTTACATATCCGATGTGTTTTTACCTAAAGTGCTAACGAAAAAAGGGGGTTATAACAGAACTAATGCATTTCTTTTATGTTGGTTTATATTAAAAGTACAATATAATACGTGACCTAAGTATACCTACCTATGTAATATATCTGCAAATCTCTTACACTTCAGAGGCCAGCATTTATTTTCGTAGCTCTGTCATAAAAGGTAAACCGGACAACTCGACACGTCGACAAATCAAACACACTTTTGAAAAGTGATATGAAGTCATGAAGATAAATGTAAAACTAAGTTAAACGGGTTGAATACGTTATTTATTATCTTCTAACAACTATATTTCAATTTTAAAAAGTGTTTTGATTTGTCATATATTAACTAAAAATTGTTAAAAGTTTCGCAAATCCTTCGAATGGAAATATGTATTTTTCTTGTTCACTCATGTGGGCATTGAAGATTTACAGTTAAACACACAATTATCAACAAGCAGAGTGACACTCTCAGTATTGCACCGGTGAAAGACCACCAAAATCGACTTGCTTAACAATGACGAGCTTGCCATTTAAAGGCAGCTTCACCGATGCTAAATATGTCGATATACGAATTGATTCTGTTTAATAGCAAGACTGCTCTCCCCACCGGCATGACCATTGGCAAGTTATTCCTGCAGGCCTGGAGATAAAACAGTCTATGCTGTCGGTGACGGAGATAACCATCAGGAACATAGAGACTCTCTACATGATAGTCGGATTTTCAATCCATCTACGAATCAGTTTGAAGAAGTGTGATACAATATGCACATCTCTTCTGACCCGTAGATGGTTCATACCGAGTATGCCTAAGAGAAAGTCAGTAGGATAGAGCCACGGATAGTAGCCATACTCCCTCGGGTAGAGGAATCTCAGAAATTTCTTCTGCACTCTCTCCTACATGAGGGAACACTTCACCTGATGTGGGCTTCAAACCACCAATTATTCTACAGTTCCAATGGCTCCGGAATCTTAGACTCTTGTGCGGCATCCACATATCGTGCGAGCGTACAACGAAAAGTGACCAATTCAAGTCCTCGTTTGATTCACTTGTTTGAACTAATATTATTTTATATATTTTAAGTCGTTTAAGAAATCCAACATTTTATTATCTGTTTGTTTTTATTATCTAAGCAGAGTTTAATTTATGGTAGTAGTTTCCAGCATCAATGATACTAAATTCAAAGCCGAATTTTGATATCCTGAGTTATTCCTGGCTTTCGATTACACTATTTCTGTGATTCACCACTTGTGTTCTGAATTCCAATGGACTTCGGCTTATAATAAACGATTTAACAGTGTAAATAAAGCAAAAAGTTTAGCTGCCAGCGATAATTCCCATGCACAATCGCAGGAAACGAGTCGAGACAGAAGGTCGGATGATGTCATATTAGTCTTCGGATGTCCAAGTGTCCTTGAACCGTCTGCAAGGAATCATCGTTCTTAGAAACGATAAATAATAATAAATTCATTCATTAATTACCTACCATCTCAATTTAATCAGTGTATTTTGACACCGAGGAGATAAACTTAAGTTTATCCATGGTTTAGACAGGTGCAGTCACGAATAGCTACCTGTCACGATAAGTTATGATTCTTCTCCATTATTATGTAAAAAACAGTTGAGTTTATTGCGGTTGGTGAGTAAAAAAACAAAGGGGAATTGGGTGATAATTTTTCAAGTGCGATAGAAACATTATAAATATATTAATACTTTAGCTTGATGGCTTAGGCAGGCTAAGTCACGAATTTCCTCCTATCACGATTTAAGAATGCTACTTAATTATTACGAAATACAATATGAAGTTGGAAGATCAACTTTTATTCACCAAAAAAATGTTTGGTAGCAAAATAAATTGTGGTTTAATAAAATAAACATCGTTTCTTGGTAATGGCGGGCAAAACAAGATGTGTTTTTGTAATTTTGTTTACAGAGGAATTATTATTTAATATCCCGTTTTCAGAATTTCTACCGATTTATAACATTCTTTCTTTGGAAACTTTAAGTTTTCAAGTTCTTAAAATAATATATATTTTTTTAAAGATAAACTCTATACATCGGCCGAGCTGTAAAGTAATTATGTGAAGTGCTTCAACAGAAAAAAAAATCGCAAAGTATGCTTTGAAAATTGTAAAAAACACTTTTGATTTTATTATTTAACATATTGTATGTATGAAAAAATCACAGCGTTTCTTTGAATGCTACTTTAGACATTCGCCAAGAGATTTTTGCTCTATTTTAACTAAACCATGCTTCATAAAATGATTTCGCTAACACCTATTGATTACATTTTTGTTTAAA
Organism: Hesperophylax magnus; assembly: GCA_026573805.1. Classification (NCBI taxonomy): domain Eukaryota; kingdom Metazoa; phylum Arthropoda; class Insecta; order Trichoptera; family Limnephilidae; genus Hesperophylax; species Hesperophylax magnus. The sequence continues at coordinate 9,767,173 of JAIUSX010000006.1, read as the reverse complement.
TATCAACGTGCTCCCTCTAACATTCGTATTTGCGTATCTCCCTTTCAAACCATCTTCTTCATATTTTTGGACACTTAATACGCAAAAAAAAAAATTAGACAAAACTTTGGTTGTTTTTCCTAGTTTGCTATCTGGGCGTATGACTGATGATGAATACAGCAAAAATATCCGAAGTTTAGGCTCAACATGGATGACACATCAAAGCACCTCAAAAAGAAACCTTCAGATTAAAAACAAAAATGCATTTGACTGTTTAATGTTATTTGTTCAAGGCATCATTTTATTGCGCTATTATTTGCTTGAAACAGAAGAACAGGATGAAGGTTATTAAAACAAATAAAACACCAAGAAATAGGCTGTTTAATTTTCCAATAAAATAAATATTTAAGTAGGCCGTAAAGTAATAATGGCTTATTCCATCGCAACAAAAGGAGGGTCCTTGATGTATTTTTGAACTTATATAATTACATATTGTGAAATAAGAAGACTAAAAAGATCTATGACTTATTGTTGAGTGCGAAGGAGGTCATTAAATCATTTAATTCTTAAGTCTTTATTTTCGCAAATATTATTTAGGCCAGTCCACAGCAGTTGCTGTTATGATTGCAGACGATGTCGAGATAAAGCGCACCACGCAAGGACATCATAATCGAATGGACGCAGTAATTTTACTCCTACATGAAAAGTGGATTTATAACACAGGACCGGAAAAATATTTATTTTCAATTTCATTGAGGAAACCCTAAACGTTTATTATCCTTGTTTTTTCAGGTACGTATAACCCACCTCACTAGACGATGTTTGTTGTTTCTAAGTATATGTTTGTTTATGAAATTGATAATATGCTTAGTTCCTACAGGGATGTCATTTATCCAGTATCTATCTATACCTTGCTGAACAAATATTTAAAATTTGTACCTATGACAAGAACACAGTGCAAATTTAAGTGCATTTGATTTGATTAAAAAAACAGAAGAATGGTAGAACTACCGCAAGCAAGTTGTTGGGGTTTTTCTAGTACATGATATTTGAAAAAGTATCGTAAAAGTAAATACTTTATATCGTTTAAGTACTCATTCGTTTTGTTGTGGCGATAATTATCTCGAGGTATCGCGGTGGAACTACACTATTTTATTCCTACACATACTATCACCCAATTCCAGCAAACACTCATTCATTTCGTGTCGTTTTAAATTATTTACACTCCACTTTCATGTTAATCTGAAGCTGTAATTCGTAAGCAGTTTCGGATGCAGCAGTACAAAAGTTGACAAAAAACGCATTAATTTATATTTTTATCGCTAAAAATGCACTTTTTTTATAAATACATGCATTTTGTAATTCATGGAATGGTGCTCTTGGTTCTTCAAAATAATCATATAAAAATTCTTGCTCGAATAAATCACTACTCGTCGTCTGCCGTCTCTTCTTCGTAATTATTTTCAAATTGTTGGAAAATGGATGGTAACTTTAAATTCTGATTTAGTATTCCAGAAATTGGATTCGTGAATGTTATAGAATTCTGGAGGTAGATAATATTATGTTGAACTCAACGCTTGGAACTGATGGCGAGGTCTTTTAAATATTATTGAGGGCTGAATAAAGCAAAGCAAAAGATTTTTCAGAAATGTCTTATTATTTAAATCACATGTCAATTGTGTTATATTATTATATGGAGATTAATATACAGACATTTAGTGAGTTAATAAAACAGTTGGATACATATGTATCCAAGTATACCAAGGCGCCTCTGTAACAATGCGTAGGTAGGTCGTATGATAATATGACGGACAATTTGGATTTTTGAAAGTCTGCACGTGGGTGAATTTGTCCTCCTTCTGCCTTTTGCTAGATTGTCGTATCGAAGCGAGAAAGCGGTTGCGGTTCTTCAAAAGGGGATTCTAGCACTTCTCAGTACCAGCCCACTTAAAAATGCAAATAAGAGGATTTATTGTAGTAAAATTGAAGGTTATTTGAATGTTATGTTGTGTCAAACTTGGTTGTTGAGTTTTTATATAACTTAATTGACAGTTCTGCCATCGTTGCCACTATTAACCAAATACCAAATTTAACACTCTTCTGCATTACATACATAACCAACTATCAGACACACTCACTAAGCAATATGATGCATGATCTGGACAACAAGTTTGGGGGTACTATTGATATATTTACTGACTTCATTTACAGAATTAAGCGTAATCTATACCAGTACTTTGTTGATCCTACGAATTATAGTCGCGTTGGTAAATATAGCTTTAGTGATTTGTCTTATATGTAGTATTGTTCTAGTTTCTATATTATTTTATGTTACTGCTATATATTTTACTAATATTTTTTAATATTCAGTTTATCAGCTTACTGTTATTTCCATGCTTAAACTTTTATGTACAATTTTCGATAGCACAAGGTATATTTTGTTCTTAAAATCCGTGTAAAAGCCTGGCTGGGAGTAAAACCAAATAAAATAAGATAAAATAAATAAAATATTCTCACAATTTTTCATCACTCTTTGTTACAGTAAAGAATAGACCATGTTTAAATGTGTTGACGATAATTAAAGTATTTTCGGTCTTATTGTATTATACATGACTAGCAGTTAAAAACCCGCTCCGCGGGTTTTTGTCTGCTAGGCCCTGCGGGCGGCTCTTAGTTAGGCTTCGCCCATTTTAAGTGATATTAACAACAGTTACATTTAATAGATAGATATTAGGACATTCACCGAGAGAGGGTGAGTATATATATTGTTAAAACACGGAACAGGAAGGAGTTAATTAATAATAACATGCTAAATTTACGCATAATAAGAATGACAGTTGTTTGAATAAATGAAATTTGTGATGGATTATTTCAAATGAAACACTATTATTGACTACATGTCTACAACTGATATTAACTGTTATCGTACCTAATATAATTAGCTCATAGGAGACTTGCAGTGCTTAAATATGTGTTACAACCGTCAATGTCTATAAGTTTAATCAATATCGTTTAGTTTGTGACAATTAAAGATAGTTATAACAAAGTTGACTTAAATAATAGATTATTACATATTGATTAATTGTACCCGTGTTTATGAATAAAAGGAGGGTAATCATTTTCGGTAATCATTTGGTAATTCTTTACCTACAACTGTTACTGTATCTAATAAAGTTTAAAGTTAGATTATATATACACCTTCATTAGGAGAGTAAAAATCTATATATAAAGGTAGATTATTAAAATATAGCGCTCCTGAGGTGATATCTCACAAAAGTGGCGCTATGCAAATTGTCCAATAAATAAATAAATAAAATGTTTACATTTTATTGTGTATACACCGAAGTCAAAAATTAAATATAGATTGCAATTGGGAAATAAGAAGTGGAAGGAGGGGGGAGGGGTAAGAGTAGGCTGGGTTTATAATAATTAGGAATTACAATATCGTTAGACGGGAAAGACCAGTTAAGTGGGAAAATATTTAAAAGAGAGTTTATAAAAAAATTCTTGTTAATTATATCTGCTTTTAGATTAACATGTTTCCTCATTTCTAAAATTTCAAAATTATTTATAGTGAAGTGTTTTAAGACCTGAAAAAAACAAATAGAATATAACCATAAAACAATATATTCATAAGACAAATAGCATTTAATAACGGTTATTCTAATAAATTGATAGTTGAAATACTAAATAAAAAAAATTAAACATATTCTCTTCAAACGGTCTTTCTAAAGATAGAAATAAACAATGGCGTAGAATTCTGCTTGTGGATAACGATACTTCTAAAATTATATATAAAAACAATTCTGGTACTATTCAACTGGCGTTTTACATTGATAACAATGAAGAAATATATTCTTAATAATAAAATTCAAACAAAAAAAATCAGGAGTTTAAAAACTCAATTGGGATGATTGTAATTTCTTTTACAAAGGTAGAACCAATAGAAACTTTGAAGTCAGAACTAAACAATATCGCAGGGCTCTAAATGGAAATAGTGAATTTGAGTTTGCAAATCATCTTTCGAATAATGATCACACTTTCGATAAAAATTCAGGTCTTAAAATACTTCTTAAAATACTCAGGATATAAAGCATCGCAAATAAATAATTTTGAAATTTTACAAATTAGAAAACATGTCAATATAAAATCAGATATAATTAATAAGCAAAAAAAATATAAATAATAATGAAAAATGCCATTACAAAGTGATGAGCTTCCAGAAGAAATCTTCTTATTAAATGCTTGTTCGTAAGTAGTAAAATATTGTGAGCTGCATATTTAAATATTCGCGCCATTCATTTGGTTCGTTTTTAAACCGCCAGAGGTGCGCTCTGTCGGCCATCTATAGCCGTGCGTATCCGCCATATTGAATAAGGAACGCGTGATTTTTTATAAACGTCAAACATAATCACGTAACTGTGGATAATTTTCATTGTAATGTAATTAATCCAATGGATTATGAACTTTCTAAAACATATTTTCTTCGATATTATCCAAAAATTATATGAGCAGAAACGATGCTTTTGAAGAAATCTCGTATTATTATGAGGCGATCCTATTTTAGTATGAAATCGTGTCTTAATTTTCAAGTTAGCTGAATTTACCCGAAACAGACAATTTTAATTCGACCAATTAGAGGGCCTAGATCGTCCAGACGCTGGCGTAATAATACTATCAGATTTATACAGACGACCTCTGAGAAAGAGGAATAAGCTTCTTGACTAGGTATAGACCACAATATCGAGAGTTCAAACTTCAAAGCTCCCTGGGCGCAAAATATTTCGATTATAAATTTACAATATTTTATTTCATATTGAAAAATATTTAAAAATTTGAAGCTGTCACGGGATCTGAATAATCAGGTTACTTCCCGACCTTCCTATTTCACTTTTATTCCCCCCCTCTTCCTTAAGCTTCACGCCCGAAGAGAAATGATCCCGATAAAATGTTATCGAGAACACATGTTCTTTTCCTAATGAATATCATGACGGAATGTGTGTATGTCAATATCAATATCAGTATTTGTATGAACACGTCCTCTTAAAAAAATTACTTTTGACTAATACTTTGTTTGGAACTCTTCCAATTCATTGGTTAGTGGCCAGCAGTCCCATTTTTAACAGGAAAACTAATAATTTCACTAGATTTTTAATAAATTAACATTATTTCATATCATTAAGTTTTCTCCGTGTGACATCCCTCAATTAAGGATGTTCATTTAAAAAAAAACATTCCCGGGTAACAATCCGACAATAATTTCAATAGGAAGCGGAAATGTTGCTTGTGTCGTGATGGAGGACTTAGCCATCTGATGAATTGAACTCACTACGCCACTAAGCCATTAATCGGTCAATTTAGAGATGATATAGCTCAAATATTTTTATTCTTTACTTGTGCCATTCTTATTCCGGAATAACAATCAACAAATAACGTACCTAGACACTTTATATAAAAAATATATGTGTTGTTTTATTAAACATCAACATTTTTCTAAACTTGTAATGATATTGCAAAATTATTAGCGTTTTTATGAGATTTATGAAAAAAAACACATGTGAACAATCGGTTCGCTGGTGATGTATGAATTATTGTGAAAATATAGACAGATTACTTGGCAAGACATGTAACATGGAATAAAAGGCTTTGGAGATACTGACAGTATTTAAAATACTTCACCTCTTCATTTACCTTAAAAACTGCTTGGTCATTATTTGTAAACGAAAACGTTGGAGATTTCATAGAAAATACCAGGAATCTAGCCTAGCAAAGTGGTCGCTTGTTCCTCTATGGATCCACTACGGCTGATCTTTGGTAGGAGGCAAGAACAGGGGCGCCATTTTATTTTGTGCGATGTCTGCGATGCTCGCGGGCGGTAGATCTAAGGGACCCCCTTCAATTTGCTTCTCTGCACAGGCCATTACTTGTTTAGATTGTGTTGATTACTGATTCATTCGTTCAAGGATAGTCTTTTGGAATGCTTTTTAAAATGGAGATTATGTATAGTAAAATTAAAACTAACCTTCCAAACAATTGTTTAAATAGTGATATTTTGGCCATAAGACAAACCTATTGAATGCAAGGTCTAAAATTTATTTACACACGTCGTTACAGTATTACAAAAAAAAGAACCGTTCTAACCATGGCACTTGAGTGTTTGCAGTACTCCATTGCAAAAACAGATTAGTCCAAAGGCATATTAATTGTATTGCCCCTTAAATGTACAACACACTAATTTCAAATTTTGACGTGACATCGTTACGTCAAAACATTAAGGACGGGTTGCTTCGGAGAATTTGAACAATTCATCAAATTTCAACGTTCATTTAAGGGTTCTGTGAAAGTCCTATTCAAATTCTGTTATTATATCATTATAGTCTAGTTACTTGACAGAACTGAAATAAAAACAGAACTTATTAATATCTTTCACAGAACTTGAAAATTAACTTTGAAATTTTAAGAATTGTTCAAGTTCTTCGAAACAACCGGTCCTAACTATTATAAAAAACAGATCAAATCTTGGCTAAAATACTACAAAATAGATACAAGTTGTTCATATAAATCAACAATCTACCGTATTTAGGTATACTTACATCGGTTGTGAAACGCCATACATTCTTGCCCTTGCTTTTGTTTTTGGTTTCACAATATTTTTGTTTTGTTTTTGATCGCACAATTTTTATATACTTTTATATAACTTCTTCTTTTTAAAACATTAATAGGTACCATATGTTGTATGTTTAAATAAGTGTTTTATACAGTTTAAAACTTCACTGAAATGTCACATCTTATGTGTTTTATACACATTTCACAAATGGTATTTTTTCGATAACTTCTTTTTATATCTTTTATCTTCAAAGTAAATGCAAACTATATTATTATGCTTTATAATTAAACCATATAAATGTTATAATCTAGTTTAACAACCACGGCTTTGTCTCTGACTGATTTTTGCTGCGTAATGCAATTTATTTTAATTTGCTGTATGCATTTGCCGTAGCAAAACTTTCAATAAAAAAAATTAAAAAACTTGCAGTTAATTTTTAAGTTCGGCTTGAAAAATATTTACGTTTGTCAAGTTGCCATCGGGTAGAAATTCGGACAATATACAAATTCGACTAATAACATTGCCGAGTGTACTGAAAACAGGCCGTAAGAAAGGCACGATAAGAGGAAGCTACAAGCTAAAAGTGTGTATATTCTTGGTATACTTTATATCGTAGGTAATAGGCATTAAAATCGCTTGACAAACGGAGTCTAAAAATGTTCGATTTCAAGCACAAAACTGGTTTTTATTTATTTTGTAAATAATTTTTTATAGAAAGCAAAAAAGTTGATCAAATGAAACTGTCACAGATAATCTTAGCTATAATACTGTGTTTTTAAAAAGTTGTTTCCTTTATGCGTTCATACATTTCTATTGAAAAAATATTTTTTTTAGTAGTTTGCATTTATATTTTTTATTGAGTAATTTATATATTTATTTGTATTCTACTCAAGCGAAGCCAAAGATATTAGAAGAACGAGATGTGCTATGCGCAGTTCGTACTGAGTGGAATTGTTTTGCCCAGTGTCGCCGGTTTTGTTCACCAATACTACTGCACACCTTCGCTTACGCTAAGGCATCGCTAAGGTATCCGCACTAATACATAGAACAGATTTCTGTGCGTACACGTCCCGATACCGTTCAAAGTACCCTAATTAGGTAGTACTCCGGCTACGGTCCGGCGGCCAACATAGCATATCTCGTTCTTCTAATATCTTTGAGCGAAGCGATAGGAAAACCTTTAATTTATCTAAAGCATATTTTTTGTATTCATAATGTACACCAATTCGTTATAAAGATTAACCAAAATAGTGATTTGGCATTAAGCTTCGCCTTAAGATGGTTTTAAGAACATGTACTCAAATATATAAGGATTCAAAATAAAAATTCGTTTCAAATTATTGTTACTCTCTTTTCATGAATTCATAGGCCTGTGTGTTCTTATCTACGGCTTCATATCATGATACCTAATAAAGCTGGAAGCAATTTTATTTTTGGTGTCTTTTCCTGCACCTAGAAGTTTTGCCAACATCGTGCCAATCCTGCAACCTACAGCTTAGAACAACGCGCAGCAGGACTGCATTCGCTCCGATCACGAAGAGTTCGAAGTCATGAGGTGTGATATCTTTTTCTCCACAAGATTTATATTTGTTTTGTAAGATGAATATTTGTCATTCCTAATATGTAATATGAATTGGAGCTGCCATATATATTTTGTATGTAGAGTACAATAAGTACAGTTTGTTCTTTGGTATCTCTTTCTGTCCAGTGTATTTTTAGAATGCGCCATAGATCTATCATACTCGTATCATCCTATATCCTATATAACATCTTCCCATAGATTAAAATTTCCAAAGCTTATACAATACATAACCACCACGGAAATGATTAGTGAAGTGTCCAGTTATACCAAATGAAGAATAAAGACAACACGACAACTAACCATTCTGACCCTAAAAGTTAGTATTAGGTCTCGAGTACAGAAAACTTTCTTACATCTTCCATAAATCTTCCGCTGGATTTCTAGTTAGGTTTTAGGTTACCTTTCTATTGTCGCTGTTAACAAAGAGATCAAGTCTTGTAAGTTTCTTAATTGATGTAATTAATTAGATTTTTGTTTTTGCACTCTGGCAGCAGTACCCCTGGCGGCCCTGGGCAGGATTATCCATCTAGCAGGGTTTCATGAACCCGGTGAGTTCGAAGGTTGCCGAAGGTTGCGCGCTATCCCGGCTCTCGGTTCCTGCGTACAGTTGATGAAGATATACCGCCTCGGAATCATTGTATCCGCGGCGCCGACTTTTTATCGAGATCTTAACGCCCGGCTTAAATTATCTAATGGTGTTGATAATGTTCTCCAAGATAAATGTTCGGCTTAAGATATTATAATGTAATTTGAGGGTGTGTCCCGGCAATTTGCACCAATCTCGCGTACCAAGTACGTTGGTACTTAACTTCGACTAATTTTACACATCCTTGTTCAATCTTTTTTATAATTTTAATGTCGCATTAAATAATTTCGACATGGTGCCAATTTTCATTTTATGTTATTATTGTCATTAGGATTCCCACGACAAAAGAAATTATCATGTTGCATAATAATATTTTACACGGAGTGAAGGAATGAAATTCAAACGCTGATGTCATATTTTAAGATAAACGAAGAAATGATTAGATACCTATATTATGCGAATTGACCACTCAAATTAGCTTGATAGAATATGGAATTAGTAAAATGAAACTAGTTTTGTCATTTTGACTTTCAAAATATTATGAGTTTTCATAACCACAATCGTTTTTTCACTTAATCTTCGTGAGTTGATGACTTCAGTAGTGCGATTTATATACTCGTACATCAATAAGGAAGGTAACGCTAAGCTTTTTGTGAAGGAACCAACTTGTATCTTAAATAGACGACAAATTTTAAAATTTATTTAAAAAGGTACTGTATTATATTCTTAACTTGGGAGGTGGGCATGGGTACCGCTGCCCCGGGACCACTTATATGATAATCAACACCTCCGCCATAGGTCACCCTAAGTGATTTGCTACGTTTGGTGACTTAGAAGGGGTGTCCGGGTTCGTCGGGTCAGGTTTGTCTAGGTTTTGGCAGCAGATGCATCTGCCCATCTATTAAGTGGGAGATTGGTAAAAAATTAAATCATTTTGACATTTTAAGAAGATATAAATATAATTATTATTTTTTTTGGTAAACATTAGTTTACCAAAAAAAATAAAAATAATATTTGACAAGTTCAAGTATTTCACCTAAAAATGTAGACAATTTGTCTCGACGCCATCTAGTGAGAGAGTTAGCACTTACAATGCCTTTCTCATATAAAATAAAGTTGGTTGTTTTCAGGTGAAAAAATGTAACAAGCAGTAATTGTTGAATGAAACACTAGTATATATTGAATTATTTCGCGGATAAGAGATAAGCCGCCATAGCTCAGTGGTCAGAGCTGTCGACCGGAAATCGAAGGGACACGGGTTCAAGTCCCGTTGGCGTCATGTATCTTTTATCAGGAGATTTTTCAATGTGGATGAGTGTTTCAGGCGAATAATTATTGCTTGTAAAATAATTATAAATATAATATTTTCTTAGTCCTTCTCCCTAAAAGATCATTTGTTTAGGGGAACTAGGTTCTGTATGGAGAGTTTTCAGCGACTTCTATGTTTTAACTTCATGTTGCTAAATCAATTTGCGGGTTTGTCTAAATCTGAAGTCAATAATCGTTCAAAATTTAGCCTTGTATAGGCATTCAAGGTTATCGCTATTAAAAACTGTTTTCTGAACGCAATTTTTTAAAAATATTTTTACAACTGTGCACTTTAGTCATCGAAAGAAAAATGTACAAAAATTTCAAATAAATAAAAACCCACGTATTAAATAACACATAAAAATAAAACAAAAGCGGATACGGCTTGCATCCCTGTGATTTACTTTTAACTCCGGAACATGGCACTCGAATGATCTATAAGCTGGGGTTGTGCGTTCTACATAGCACATAATAAGAAAATACAACCCATTGCTCAGCTTGTCTGTCAGTCTTCGCTCGGAGTAAACTCACAAACAATAATTGATGCACCAGGGATTAGTTCATGATGTACAAATATGGCATAAAAATGGACAGCACTTGTCATTTGAATAGGCAAAGATAGACAGCATTTATTACCATATTAGTCACATAACATATTCTCACTCTCGTTTTCAGCTCCAGTCTTGCCTTGGCCAGCCACGATGCTGCGAAATCTCACAAAATCGAAAGCATAAAGCATGATTTTACTTTTGATTCAATTAATCTACTTATTATTTTTCTTTGTGAGTTAAATAGCGGTGTGCAAATTAATGTCTTGTTAAATGAAAATGCATGTTGCTTTTATATGATATTCTTTCTTGATTTTCAGCATTTTCAAATAGTAAGAAATTGAGCAGATATTTTCATTAAAAAATAATTATTAAATACAGGGCCGGTCACGAACTAGATAGATTATAATTAATCTTGTATTAACTTCTTACATGTAAATACAAAATATACTCCACTACACACAGTTAAAGTAAAATTAAAATTAATTAAAAATTTTAAGTATACAGTACATGTACGGGTACAGTTGAAATACAAATATATCATATTAGATTTATATAGTAACTAATAAGATTTATAATACTCGTAGCTCGTCTCCACTGGAGCGGGCATATAGCAAGGATGTACGATAACCGACCCTCAAACAGTATTATTGTCCTGCAGAATTATTTGTAACTCAGCAGGACAAAGGAGTGGTGTGAATGAATTCAATTTTTCCGTCCAAACGAAGCCCGCACAATGTTCTTAGCCGCTCCCATCTAGAAAAAGGGCAAAATATTTTTTACGTGTCATCTCACCAATGTTCACTTTACTTGCTATTTCTCGGGAGTCAGTGCCTTTACGGGCTTTTACAAACATTTGATTTACGTTTTAGTGGAACAGTAATCAAGAAGTAATTTTTTACAGTATTTATATGGAAATTCAATGCAGAAATATGGTATTATGCGAACCTTAATTATTAATATTATCGAGGCATGTTATTATAGCCTTCTTGTAACTATATTCGGTGCAGTTGAACACGTCTACTATTTCTGCGAAAGTATTGCCAACTGCATATAATCTAGGTACAAACGCGTATCCTAAATCCAGTCCTAATATTGTTGTTGCAATTAAAAAGAATTTTCGATCGAGTAGTTCTGGTTGGTATGTTGAAGACGATAAGGCTCAATAAAGCAGGAGTGTCTATAATTACAGTAACAATTTTAAAAATAAAAGTTAAGTTAGAATCGAGTTATCTATCAGAGAGTTTTAATAATTTTAATTCATGGTTGTAAGTTATAGTTATATAACTTAGAAATTTAAAAAAAATTCTTAATTTTATATTGATAGTTTAAAAGTTGATTTATTCTTAAATTCTTATTGTGTGGCAATTACTAATGTTTAGATAAAATTTGTTAAATGTTGTGTGGACTGAACCAATGAATTCGAGGGAGACAGCAGACTCTTAGCGCCGTTGATTGTGATGAAGATAATTGCTCTTTCAGGCTATTCTATTTTAATAGCACTTCATTAAATTAATTCTCTGAAAAAAACGGATTGAGCAATTAAACCAAGAATAAAATTAATTTATTTGACACGATAGTACTAGGACGTCACGTTTATTATATATAAAGAAGAAGGAAAATCTGAAAAGAATTGTTACTACATCTTGGAGGTAAACATGCTACGGTTATTTCCTTTGATGGGCAGTGACAGTCAGTCAGTAATATATATATATATATAGTACAGCCAGCTGTATTAGTTGCTGAATGCTAAAACATAAATAACGAGCAAAAATAGTGTAAAGTTTAATGCTTTTTCATACAAGGCGTTAGGGGACATGCTTGACTTACTTTAACCAGTGATGTCTGACAGTATTTGGAATAAAAAAAAAACATTTTTTTTTTTTTTTAAATAATTGTTTAAATTGTTTTTGAAAAAAAAACATCAAAAAGTCACCGGAGTTTACTTTTTTTACTCCAAGTAATGTCAGAAATCACTGGTTAAAGTACGTTACGTACGTCCTTTAAAACCATGTAGTGCTGCCACTCAGTTTTAATGGGCACCAGTGTAGGTGATTAAGTTGAGAAATAAGATTTTGCATGTTTTGATACTTTGTTCAAGTTTTTTTTTTAGGTACCTACATCTACATATTGACCGGACTAATTAAATTGGGTCTCACGTTTGTTGACTTAAATCAACGATCTCCATTGTAAGTTGTGCTAGAATCCCATCGGAATGGAAACAAAACAGATTGTTATCACAAATGTTTATCTTAACAATATTCATTACCTTTCAGCTTAACTAATTTTGAATTATCTCTATACTGTATCTTGTATGTAAAATGCTATGATGCAGGGGTGGAAAAGATGCGGGTCGTAGTTTGGTGTTTCCCACGAGCACTTTTGGTGTGGCCTGCTAGAAGTACCGCAAAAAAACATATTACATCCAGAATGTGTGAAAGGTTTTCTTTCACGTTTTGTCAGTTAAAGTTAGTTAAATAAAATTAAAAAAATCATTAGTAGGTATATGATACTAATGATAAAATTAAATAGAGAAATGCTCAAGTGCTAACAATCCAGTTGAGAATGTTCACAGGATGCATAGTTTATGATTTGTTTATCGCTAGATTAGAGATGATAAACACAAATTAGAAACACAAAAAAAAAATTAAGAGATGCAAGAAAAATAAAAGAGTTTCGTACGTAATTATAAAAATCTACCTGCAGTACTCAAAATGCTCACAATATGATTGTGGTGGTGGACCGGTGAACTCGTGTGCAGATTAATTCTTAAGTTAAACCCAGTATCGCGTTCAGAATGCACAAATAAAATTCCAGTTGCGGATTTATCTGCTAACGCATTTCAAAGGGTACAGTTCTTATCTTGGGAATTGTTAGCAATATTCTAATCAAAAATCACTTGCTGTAAATGTACGAGAAAAAAATTTTGCTTGTACCACGTGTAACAACAATTAAAGCTGGGAACTCGGATAAATAATATTCACTCTTTAGTTCAAACCAGTTTTGTGTTCAGAATGTAACCGTAAAATTCCATTTTATATGCGGCTGATACAACAAGGTTACATACAATAACAAGGTTCCCCACCCCTGCTACAAAGGATGGGGAAATACTACCTTAAATTTGTAAAGCTTTATTGGATATCATTTCTACGTGCTTGATAAAATTGAGTTTCCTATCAAACCATGTCAATTTTCGAAACAGAAACTAACGAAATGTTACAATTAAATTATAAAAAAAATTGGATTCATTAATCGATAATATCTAATCATTTGACAATTATTTTTGTTGAGTTGTAATTTATTATCTTAACACCAAATAAAAAGTTTGGACAAAATACTTGACAGTGTAATTTGGCGATTATGCCATAAATCTTGAATTTCATCTGAATTAAAAATAAATTGAAATGTTTTAATTCATGAAATATTTTAGCCATGGCACGATCACGTAAATCAAATACTTGTGGTAAAATGTGGCGTGTATGACGAACGACGAAAGGAGTATAACGATAATGTATGACGTGAAAGTTAATGGTAGAATAAGTCAAGGACCCCCTAGGAAGACTTGCCACTATCAACATGAAACAACACTTTAATCAAAATAATATTATTTCCACCTTAAAACTAAAACCAGTTTTCAGGTACACAAAAATTCACAAGAACAAAACTTTACTCCGAACCATTTGTAATCCCGGGCAACGCCGGGTACACGTCAAATCAAAAGTTTGGGTTATTTCAAATTGTGATGTCAACAGGTGATTTAGGATTCAATGGAGAATATTTTTGTTGGATGCCATTTAAATCGTTATTTAATGCAATTAAAGTAGTTAAGTAAGTTTAGATAGATACCTACTCACCATATCCTGAACGAAACTACTCAATCGCAATTAATAGCACTTAATGGTATTACAGAGTTCACCAATTAATAAAGCCAACTGCACCATGTAGCACAGAGCATTTGCACTTAGTTTGAGAGGCTCTACGATTTGTAGCTGCCTCCTAATAGCCATGACTACAATTCATCGCTGACTTCATGTCAGACATCCACCATTTATCGAAAGACGCTCATTGTTAATATTCCCGCTCGTTATTTGCTAGAAGCAACAAATCAACTTTGCAATGACCATTGTGTCCGGTTTCGCAGAAAAACTAGCAATAGTCTGTTATGGAATAAAATGACAAATAATTTAACTCGATTTTCCTTAAAACACGACAGTGAACATTGGAAGCTACGAGAAATTGTTGTTGGAAAAACCCACCTCGAATTAATGTGAAATGAAAGATTCGACAAGTTGACTCGAACACGATGCACGATTTGTAATTCCCTTTTTAACTAAACTTTCTTACAACTATTGTAAACGAGTACGTTTTTACGCCATTTTCTTGCCGGTAAAGTATTGCCGTCAAGATTTCTGTATTGTCGGACAAGATTTCCGTCTTTCCAGCGTGTTTGTTCGGCTACATATTTCCGTTTCGCTTTGTTACATACGTGCGTCTATGTTTGCCACCTACCCGCTAGTAAAACTTTTATAATTATTTCGAACTTGATCAATATTTAATCATAATTTTGTAATGTAAGGTTTGTACCCGTGTTTTTTTCAAGCACACAAGCAGTGTAATTAAGTATTGTTATAATCAATTATATTCATCTCTAAGGCCTTCGTAAACGAAGATACTTGCAAGCTTCACGTGGAAAGAATGTGACGCAACCACAAGTAGCTTACAGATATGCTACTGTTTAAAGCTAATTCCCGTATACGATACCCGAATTATACTGAACTTAATCATTTTTTGTCAAGTGCAGCCGTGGAGTTAATACAATTTTACAATCATCAAAAGCAATCTGAAAGAATATTTTGGGTTAACCAACTGTAGACCGTGGTAACAGCGGACAATTAACCGATGTTTGTGACCCATCGAATGCTAATGTAAGCTCTCTCTATATACCTGAATGATTAAATTACATTTATATTTACATAGATATTTTCCCACCTCCAGAACAAATTTAACAATCAAATCATGTTCGGACGGCATTTCTGTCAAACCTGTAGTAGATGCTATTGGTTAGACAATAATCTGCTGACACTAAATATAGATAAAACAAAGTACATGACATTTAGCATAGATCCCAGACGACAACCAAGACTCGATGAAAACTTAACCATTCATGACTGCACATCTAAAAACAACTGCCTATGCAACCCATTAACACGAACCCAGGTAATTAAATATTTAGGCATTTACATTGACAACTATTTCAGATGGACAGAACAAATAAATAATACAGCGGGTAAAGTTAGAAAACTGATATATTTCTTTAAGAACATACGAAACATAATGCAAACGAAGACTCTAAAAACAATATATTACGCACTAGCCCAATCAATTATCACTCACGGTATGATTGGTTGGGGTGGTGCTGCTAAAACTAATATGGACCTTCTTGTCAAAGCGCAAAAAGCCTTAATTAAAGTTATCACAAAAAAACCTTACATATTCTCGACAATACAGTTATTTAAGGACTTCACCGTACTGAACATACAGCAACTATACATAAAAATTATAACTCTATATTACCAAAAAGACAAACTTAACCATCATACTAAACAACACAATTACGAAACAAGAAACAGACATCAACACATGACCCCGAAGATAAATACCACCTATGGACAAAGACATTTTCATAATCTGGCCCCAAAAATTTTCAATTTAATGGAAAAAGATATTAAAGACCTGGCAACAAGTGTAAATATAAGAAACAAAATCCACACATGGATAGTCAACAAAGGCATTGTATACTGCGGACAGATAACATCTACAATACCATAAATTATAGCACACTCCACGACTGAATTTTTCTCTTCTGTTCTCACTCATTTATTTGTATTTTCATTTTTCTTATGTTTTTCTTTTTAAAATTCTTATCTTTCTAATTATTATATATCTTTTTTTATTTATATTTTATATATATCTTTTTATTTACATCTTTGATTCTATGTAAATTCGCATTATCTAAAAATTAAATCAAACTCCCGCCACCTCAGAACAGGCTCAGCCTAGTGAGGTGGATTATACCCAAAAAAAAATGTATGTTAATTTTTTGGTTAATATATAATAAAAAATAAAAAAAAAGATGCAAATGTAACTCGCATAGCGTGCTTTCAGCATTGTCATTAATCCGTAGCCGACGCGTCACGAAGTGTATGAACACTAACAAATAGTATTGCGGATACTCTCGAGCGGCACGTATGCTACGCGCAGAAAACTCGAGTTGCTTGTAAGTATCTCCGTGTATGAATGACCTAACTTTTCCAAAATTCAATCTTCTTGAACAAGATACCTAAATACCATTTAGGTCACTACTTTCATTAAGAAAGATTAAACTTTCGTGTTAACAAGGATTATACATAATGCATGAAGGAACAAGGTACAAGGGGTATACGCGGGCGTGCTTACAGCATCCTTGGACGTAATTATCCGTGGATTTAAAGATAAAACAACCAACAGGACTAATATATGATGCAGCCTTGAAAGGAGCTGCTGCTTCCTTTGGACATACATGGCCAATTAGTAGCTAATAATAATAAATAACTCAATGATTTCAAATACATTAGGAATGCAATGAAAGGAATGAAACGCAGTCCATGTTTTATTATTCATTTCAATGGATTTGCGTAGCGGCTGATGGACTATTGAGTTAGGCGTTGTAAAATGTTTAATCAAGGGGTAACTAATTATTTAATGTGGATATAATTTATTATTAGTTCGTCCAAATAATCATAAGACTACTAAATTTCTAAAGCCAAGAAAATTCCCCAAGCTTATCTTAATTTACTGTTTATTCCTTGCGCAGCAGCTCGTCCATAGGTACCACATAGGTATGTCGTAAAATGGCTACGTAATTTAAATATACTTATTTAATACGAAAACAAATAATTCCTCCTAAGGGTCTGGAAGAACAAGGTACTTTCTAAAGACACCAGATTCTGAAGTACTACGATTCGAGTCGTATAATAAGTTATAAAAGTACTTATTCGTTCCGTATTAACCCTTTCAAACCCTGTACTCACAATTGTGAGGGTAAGTTCAATATTCGATTTCGGATGCTTCAAATGCTTCTACAGGTTTGGCACCAGGTTCGATCGATTGTGAGAATGGCTAGCTACTTGAAAAATATTATTTAGCTGGGTAAATTATATATTATATGACTAGAGAGTTGTTCAAAGCGATCTCGCACCAAATGCATAAAATGTGATGTCTACTTTTGTCTCTCAAAAGATGTAAGCTGTTTCTTGAAAAAAAAAATCAATGATTTTTGTTAACTTTCCTATGAATATTTGTTTTACCGATACCGTCTTTTGGAACTGTTAAGACTCAGTACTCACATTTGTGGGTATTGCTTATCCCAAAAAAAATTATTAATAAAAAGTATATTTTAATTTTTTTGTTACCCTTATTCATATTTTTACAATAAAAAAATAAAAACTGTTTGTCAATAAAGCTCGGGTTTGAAAGGTGTAAACGCCGAATGAAATAAACATGCAGGATACTCTGAACATAACTATTCTGAGTATAACAGATTAAAAATATCTCAGTATTATGCCAATACAAAATAGGCGTGTCTTTGGCTAGCTTCGAGAAAAAACAATAAGTGACGACATTTTAGTTTATCAATCAGGTTTATATAGGATTCCGCCAAATGTCAATCCGACCAGTTTTTTCGTCGATTCCAACAATAATTGAACATGTAGCAATGATTTACTTTCATAAATCCCCACTTCTGACCAATTCAATCCAAAGAACTGCAGGTATAATTTTGGTGTATCCTTAAAATGCTATCATGATCCTCATGATCACGAATCAGCATGAATGAATGTTGTCATGTTTGTTCTTCCCAACCTATCTCTTTCCCATATCCTTCTCCTCCCATTCCCTTAAGCCTCACAACATATACCAAGTAAGGATACCATGGTTCCATCGTTTTCGGGCAGCGACTCTTGTGTGGTGTTCACAACAGTAACGAGATATCTAGCTACTGAATTAAACATAAAACAATGCAATATCCATAATAATCATCATTGTGGTTAGGGTATGATTATTGGAAGATTCAGAGTTCCTCATTTTTAGAGCATGACGAAAGAACATGTTTTTATTCGGCAATACCGATGTTTATTCTTATCGTAATAATATTTTACACTGTAATTTGATTATTTTTGGTGGTCATTTATTATTATACTTAGATGGAAAACAATCTGCTAACCAGAAAATATAGTATTATGTTTTTTTATTGAATGAGACAATCCAAACACCTCCCTTAGAATTAACAATTAAATTTCTGATTGGAAAAAAAATCTCTCACCTTAAATGGTAGAGATGACCTCGGTTAAAAAAATTATGATTGTAAAAATGATTATTAGATACAGCCTCCTATTATGGTGATGGGTTGATGAACAGTCATATTATTAATATCTTTAGAGTTTATGTTTATTTAATTTCTGCAGTATAGTGGGAAGTTTTCGATGATTATACTGCGCCACGCCCACGAGAAAGTAATAATTAATTTTATCCTTCATTGCGGCTGTATTGTGCAATGCTTTGCTGCCGAAACATAATCTTAAAAATAACATTTTATGATTTTTTTTATTAATTAACTAGCATTTTTATGCAGACCCGGTTTAATGCAGATTCAGTTAGAGGCATTATTTTGTATACTTAAAATGAACAAAAAATGGACGCTCTGTGCGACGCATTTGCGGAGGCGCCGTTTTTTACAGCTACGAATACTATCTGCCAACTATATTTATATATATTAATCATCAACGCCCCGACGGGCTTTTATATTATTTAGTGAATTATATAGATTTCAAAAAAATTGACAATAATAATAAAAAAAATAACAAAATTCATTATGTAAGTATAAGTGCATGATACACGGTTGTATTCCATCATCATTACGATATATTTGAAATTTACTAAAAGTTTATCAGGAAACCTGTTAATTCATTCGAAAAAGGCCTTGTGATGATTCTAATACTCACATGAATGAACGAGACGAACGTGCTCCAAAAAATTTTTTTGTTTAGACTGGGAGAAGATTATTTATTGTTATTATTAAGTTTAATTTGTAGAACTCCATTTTATTTTTATTTTTTTATATATACAATAATATTATTATTGGGTTTATAAAAACAGTTTATTTTTAAACAAGTTCTGCTGTGTAATTATTATTACGCGTGACAGCTGTTTCGCCCTCTAAAGGCATTATATTTATTGACAGGCGGGCCTTGAAGTTAACACAGTCCCACGGGAAGGGAGCAGAGATCGCAGGGACAGTGGGTTTTTGAACTTGGATATGTTGACAGCTCCGAGAAATCGATACAAATCAGAAGTGTTGTGTGAAATTACAGTTAATTAGTGAATTCAGATGGTGTTAGAAAGCTTTCTTGGATATTGAATTAAAGTGAAATATTATTGAACCGGTGTTTGTGTGAAGTGCAAGTGGTTGTACTCAGTGAGGATAGAAAATTGGATAATTTGTAGAGCGCCGTTTTGTGAAAAAATCACCTCAGGGGCGCAAGGTGTTGTGCGATCACGATTGTGTTATAAAGTTGTGTTTATTTAAGCGTGATTTCGTATACAGTTCGAACTAGATTGCTTGTCTTAAAAACATGGAAATAATAATGATAATGATTGCGTTTAAAACAGAGTGAACGTATTTAAAGGCAGAAAGTGTTTGATCGGATTAGGGAGGAATTAACGATTGGCGAGATGGCGTTCTACCCACGGAGACCGTAAACCAGAGAATCAAACAAATCATAAAACTCGGGTTTGAATCCTGACAGAGATTAGGGAGGTACTATTGTATTTATAGAATCATTTAATTACCTTTTTATAGGCGTAGGGAGGGGACCAAAATTGAACAAATTGCAAGGATTTCGCTAAAAGGAGGAAGGAATGCCGGTAGGGAGGAGACCGTAAAACTAAACTGATTTAGCTAATTAGTGTGTAACCAGGTAGACTTCACGCTGAGAGTGGGAGATGGCTAACTGGGTGAGTTTTTTTTATATTATTTATTAAATTTCAGAGGACCCTTAAGGACGGATGCAACAGAACAACAGAAACAAAGTTTACAGCCCCTGCCGCCCAAGTAATGTTTCAAAAGGGAATGTGTCAATCAGATTATCTATCAGCTGAAAAAGGGAGACGGGCCAATGACCTTTTCATATGTAGGCCGATAATATTTGTTTTAGGGGAATAATAATAATGATAATTGGATGACTTGTATGGCGCCGTTTTTGTGCAAAATCACCTCAAGGGCGCTTCGGACCGAGGGTCATATTGAGAATTTACCTACTGCCGTTCTGCAATTATTTAAAAAAAAACTTTACGAATCAAATCGTGGCGTTGTTCCTGTGATAGGTATTGAATAGCCGACGAAAACATTAAATACTTATTACAAATTAGGCCATTCAATATAAACTCGCAGTATAAAAAAAACACCTACCTACAGAGTACCTATCAAAACACTGGCGTACCATTTAAAACGGCGATCACCACCAGCCGGAACAAGACGCGGTGTACAGTCAGTCGAAGGGGAAGTTTTGCTAGCGTATGACCGCCCGAATAGAAAGCGATCCGATGCAACCAGACAGAACAAAAATGAATACTTTTCTTCTGTTATTTGACTTTCTAATTTGATACTTTTCATCTATTGTTTGACTTTCTAATTTACAAATTGGGATGCACAAAAACAAATCTAGAGTCAAAAGGGGGAGATGGTAATCTCCGAAATAAAACTACCATCCGAACAACTTTTCTCAACAGGTTCCTTTCGAGAGGTAGGCAGCCTCTTTAAATTAAATTCCAAAAATCAAACCAATTATCCGTTTATACCTACCTGAGAGGATAGGTATTCAATAGAAGTTACCCATACCTAATACACGAGGATGCTAGTAACCTGATAAAATAATTACTGGAACCAAATATTAAAATACAGACAGTTCTCATCCTAAATTTGGCATTTCGAGTAAACCTTACATATATCTCACATGATAATTGGCTGAATGGGTAGGCACACAACCTATCGATAGAAGCGGGCTAAATGTCGACAAGATCGTCGTGTGTTATCTATGTTATTGACCTAGAAAGGGATGTAAATTCCCGACGACGAGGAATTTACAGCGTTTTCTAGAGGTGGCACGTAACTTAGGACCTTACGTGTCACATTTTCGCGACTAGATTCGTGACAAGGGATGTCATGGTTTTCCCCTTCTACACTCAGTAAAGTAGATTTTCCTGGAGGTGCATTGAGGTTGGGGCATTTCTGAAATTGGTGAGGAGACCTGGTTTTCTTTATTCTGGCGTGACGGTTGCCAATTTGGAACAAGGGGAGACCCGGCTGGTTCGGATATCCAGACACGCAGATATAGATCGCCTTGTTCAAATTATCATCCATCGGTTTTGTTTGGTAAAGAGGAGGAGCCAACTTTAGCTTGAACAAATTCATCCCCGTTCCTCTCCCTTCCCTCCCAAAATATATACATGGATGGCGCCGACAACTAACACCATAAATTTATCGTATGTTTATCACATATATAAAATCTAACACTTTATTATACTCACATTACCCTATGACAGGTAGAATCACGTAGCTAGTTGAAGAGCAGGCGACTCAGAAAAATAAGGTTTATGAAATGGCTTTAAAACACAGCGGTAATGGATTCAACTCACTCTATCTCAAAAGAACCGAGGTGTACCACACACATACAAAGATAACTAGGTTTCTATACCGAGAAACAAAAAAACCAACACAACGTTCGGTGAAACCTTTTTATACTGAACCGTCACGTGAAATAATTACGTTCAAGATCGTAAAACACGTAGACAAACTAGGGTGCACACACTTGAAGGGGTGTGTAATAAAGAGAGGGGCAAAGGCTTGTAAAGACGGCAGGGAGGATATTCCTACCCCGGATATATACATAACCAAAGCCTTATGGAAAAGTTACATATGGGACTTAAATAAAATTTATCGTAGAAAGAAGAGAAGGAAAAGTAAGAAAAGGGCAGATCATTACAGCCTGCAATCCTGTTTTAACCGGATTACCAATAATTTGAAGAAATTCTTAATAAATTAGGAATATTCATTTTTCTCCATTTACAAATAAAGAAAAACGCTTGTTCTGGCTTGCCTTGGCACTCATTCGGCGCTTAATTTTAGTAAATTTTGTGCGGAAATTCATTAAAAAAATCTAACCCGTAACCACCTGACGCAAATTCGAATACCTTGACCACTATGCTAGATCTTTACTAAATTTTCCCTCAAGGTTTCTCGAATATACAATGAATGTGCCATACACGAATATGGAGCGATAGGGGTCCTATAATTTAACACTATAGCCCAGTCAATGAAGGTTTTGTGTCGGAACTAATTCCCCGGAAGCTGAATTTTTCACAGATGTTAGAAGACCTTTAGACATGTATTTTAACAAAAGTCCCCGACTTTCCCCCTTGTGCTTCCTTCCCCACCCCCTCTTGAATATATTTTTTAAAGCCTTTCGTCATACGCTAATATCTCCTTAATGGTTTTATAAAATCAGATTATTTATTTTTTGTCTAGTTTTTAATTAGTTATTCTAAAAAATTGTATTCTTTTATTTTTGCGAGAAAAGCTATACAATCTCTACAATTTATTAGTAAAGGAAAAATATCAGTTTTTAAAATACTATTTCAGAATATATTTGCACATAACTTTTTTCTAAGCCTGTTAACGAAAAAAAATAAATCAACAAAACTTGTAGACAATATTTTTAGCTATAAAATAATGTATATAATGATGGGTTTTAATTTATAATAAGGCACGTAGGTTGTTAATAAGGAGCACGGCGCGCGGCGGCTCGAACGCGCAGCGTTTCGCGGCGCAGCGAGAAATTACAAAAACCTAAGGAAAGTAATGATTAATTCATGTGTTTGCTTTTTTTTTATAACAAATTCATTTAACTTTGAAGAGTTTTATTGTTATTTACCAGTTTTAGTTCGGAGGGGAGGGGGGGAATATAAATATTTTCCCCTGACCAATGAAGCGCTTTCATTATCCACCAACCGCCGTGCCCCGGTCTGGCTTAACAGTCATATTATGTTGTATGATTGTTTGTTACTTGTTATTTAAATAAAGGTATGTGGGAAATTTATGGGAATCAGTTTACGCGTCCTCAACAGTAACCCACATGTTCCATGGACATGAATATTCTCGGGCAAACAGAGCCTACAATTTAACAGCAGCGTCTCTTGTCCACGTAATGAGAGAAGAATACCGAGATACTGATGGGAAATTAAGACAAATAGAAAATATATATCAAGATTTAGTTACGTGGAAAAAAGATATGGAGGAGGTTAATAATGATGACAGTCTAAAAGAGACGATTTCATATACTGAAGCAAGTGAAGACAGGATTAAGGAATCATCGAGTAGGACTGCCAAGTTGTGGCTTTACCTTCTACATTGCATCGACCTCATGCTTAGATTTATATTTGCAGAGAAGTCCGGGAATCGGAAAATGCACCTAAATACTATTATTGATATGCTTCCATTTTTCCACCCGGCAGGACATTTACCATTCGCCAAATCAGCATATATGTACGTTCAAAGTATGTTGCAACTCGAATCAAGAATAACTAAAGAAGAATATAAACTATTCACTGAAAATGGGTACTTTACAATAAGAAGAAGCGACAGATATTGGTCCGATACGTGGACGGACATGATCATCGAGCAGTGTCTCATGCGACCAATGAAGTCAGTAGGAGGTTTGACTCTTGGGTGCGGAATCTCTGACAGCGCTTTGTTAAAGTGGAAACTTGGAACCACTTACTGCGTGAAAGTGCAAGAGAGCATTGAAGAATTCATCGGTATAGAATTTAATTTTACTGAACAGCATGTTGAGCTGCGCGAATCACGGAAGAAAAGGGATGTGCTAGATACAGGAAAATAAACATCATGGCTAAGACAGCACAGCCCGTTCACCAAGCTCTCAGGGGAGCTGGTGTCTTTATCTTCAGGGTTTATTCCAGATAATAGTCTCAATTGTGATAACGCTTATCAGGTGGGCCTGGCAGCTATGCAAAAAATGAAAGGATGTAATTTTGGAGATATACGACTGAAAAGGAAAGACATGGTGACTACCCAGCAAGATTCAAATCCGCAACTGTTAGGACGAGACAAGTTGCAGTAACCCCCAGCAGCTATTTAACAGAATACTGTGCATTAGTGATAGTCCTAGCAAGCTTTAGACCTACTTAAGATATGAATTGGCTTCAAGACCCCTTCTATTTTTGATCAAGTCTCCCTTCGTAAAGGAACAAAATCATGTATGGCGAAAGTATTTAGCGAAAGTATTCATGACGAAGTTGATTTGAAAAATGCTGCAATAGTCATCGATGGGGGATACCTCCTACACTCTGTTGTTTGGAAAACTTAAACTACTTACGGAGACATCATTAAATCATACTCAAGTTTCGTCCCTACTAAATTTGGAAAACATTCCATTGTCGTTTTCGATGGATACCCTGAAGAACCAACTGTAAAATATGAAGAGCAAAGACGAAGGTCGGCTAACAACTCATCGTCCGATATTGAATTTTCACTACACGTTATTTGACTAAGAAGGAAGCTTTCTTATCTAATAAGAAAAACAACAAAATTAATGATTGAAGCACTGTGTCATGAATTTAGTGAATTTGGTTTGAAAACAGTCACGGCCGCAGGTGATGCCGATATTGACATTGTACTAACCGGCATTGAACAACTCAACATCTTCTCAAAAGTGATTGTTGTTGGCACGGATAGTGATCTTTTGGTATTACTTGTAAGTCTTGCTCCTGAAGGAAAATTTATTTTTTTCTGTAAAGATGTTGGTGGAAAGGCCCCTCCAAGAACTTTTTACATCATAGAGAAACCTATAATGTTACATAAAGATATTTGAAAACACATGCTATTTACCCATGCCATTACGGGCTGTGATACGACCCCATCTTTAAATGGGTTAGGAAAGATAAAAGCTGTTGACATGATGAAAAACAATCCCGAAGCAAAACGCGCAACTGAGGCATTTCTGGAAAAAGATGCAACTGAAGAGAACTTGTTGCAAAATGGAGAAAAATTCGCTCTCGCCATGTATGGTCTTGGTAGCTACTCTAATTGAAACGAAGCTCAATACTATAAGTTTACCAGACTAACGACAAAATCAGCTTTTAAATCTAAATTTGACTTGGCAAAACTACCACCGACTTCAGAATCGTGTCATCAACATTTGCTGAGAGTTTATTTGCAAGTACAGTTTTGGTTTGGAAACAAACTATACCCTATAAACTGGGGATGGAGGTATGAAAATGTTAATGAAAATGGTGGAAAGAAGAAATTTTGAAACCATTTGCTCCCGATGACCTTCTTTCTCTGGTGTCCTGTTCCTGCAAGTCAGGATGTGGAAATTACTCTGGCTGCAGAAAATCTGGATTTACCTGCTCTGCCATGTGCTACAACCGTAACGGATTATCATTTCTGAACACACCCCAGTATGACGAATAAATGGAAGACTCTCTTGACTAGAAAATTATTTGAATATTTGCCTAATTTTGTCATAGATAATATTGATAAGTATATAATATAATTTACAAACCGTTTTGTCATTATAATATTTTTTGAGGTATATTTTAAGAAGCTTGTTTGAAAGTAAACTATTTTAGATCTATGCACTATTTTAAGTGATTTGTTGTTTCGGTATTTTATTGTTGATAGGTGCACATAATAAAAAAGGGAGAATTTCCACAAAAGATTTTTTAGAACTTCGCCATAACATAAGGTCTGGAATATTTTAATGTTGTGAAAGGGTAGTCCCACGCTGTTGTTTATTTCACATAACTTTATTTAAATAATAAGTAACAAACAATCATACAACATAATATGACTGTTAAGCCAGACCGGGGCACGGCGGTTGGTGGATAATGAAAGCGCTTCATTGGTCAGGGGAAAATATTTATATTCCCCCCCTCCCCTCCGAACTAAAACTGGTAAATAACAATAAAACTCTTCAAAGTTAAATGAATTTGTTATAAAAAAAAGCAAACACATGAATTAATCATTACTTTCCTTAGGTTTTTGTAATTTCTCGCTGCGCCGCGAACCGCTGTGCGTTCGAGCCGCCGCGCGCCGTGCTCCTTATTAACAACCTACGTGCCTTATTATAAATTAAAACCCATCATTATATACATTATTTTATAGCTAAAAATATTGTCTACAAGTTTTGTTGATTTATTTTTTTTCGTTAACAGGCTTAGAAAAAAGTTA
The DNA here is from genome assembly GCA_026573805.1 of Hesperophylax magnus. Taxonomy (NCBI): domain Eukaryota; kingdom Metazoa; phylum Arthropoda; class Insecta; order Trichoptera; family Limnephilidae; genus Hesperophylax; species Hesperophylax magnus. The sequence goes on along the minus strand of JAIUSX010000006.1, from coordinate 9,740,221 downwards.
TGTGCAAATATATATTGAAATACTATTTTAAAAACTGATATTTTTCCTTTACTAATAAATTGTAGAGATTGTATAGCTTTTCTCGCAAAAATAAAAGAATACAATTTTTTAGAATAACTAATTAAAAACTAAACAAAAAATAAATAATCTGATTTTATAAAACTATTAAGGAGATATTAGCGTATGACGAAATGCTTTGAAAAATATATTCAAGAGGGGGTGGGGAAGGAAGCACAAGGGGGAAAGTCGGGGACTTTTGTAAAAATACATATCTAAAGGTCTTCTAACATCTGTGAAAAATTCAGCTTCCGGGGAATTAGTTCCGACATTGGGTCTTTTTTTCCCTTCATTGACTGGGCTACTAGGTATCTTCAGCTATTTTCTTGTAGGCATTTTACTCTTTTTTAATTGCTTGTGATTTCTTCTATAATTTATTTTATTACTTTTTTAAATCTTAAAAAAAATTGTATTACTTTTGTGCCTCTCTGTATCTCTTTTGCATATTTTTGTATCATGTAGGTATATTTAAATTGAGTTCTGAAATTGGATTCTTCACACATACACATGAGTATGAAACGACAACTTTTCTATATCTAAAAATAGGGAAAACTGGATAATAAAAGGTATTATAACTTTTATAAGTATTCAAAACGCGCCAATATTCAAGCTATTCCAGGCGCCAATTGATTCAAAGCCGGTACTAAGTTATTTTGTAAGGTCCATCAATGACAGTCAACATCAGAACACCCAAACTAGCAGCACCCATATAAGAGAAGTTGAAGAAAAATCACCTGTAATAAGCCTCCCTACTCAATGTCCAATAAAAAACTACTTCGCTAAATAACTCGCCAGGAATTATTTTAATTGTGCTGGCAGAAGAAGCTGAATTTTGAACCGGTCGTAAAGAATAATTATTGAAGATCTCAATAAGAGAGTTCTCGTAATCAGAAAAGGAAACACATCTGCTTGATTTGAATGCATTAGGGTTGGTACTTTTATAGATGTTTGATACCAAAATCGGGTTGTCACATGGCGGTTCCAGGAACCGGTGACCGATTTGGAACCGGCTTTTTATGCAGTTTGAGGCTGGTTCCTCAAAAATAAATAAAAAACTAGAGAATTTCTGAGAAAAAAAATTGGTGGGGGGGGAGAAAAGGGAACTGAGGAAAAGGAACTGGTTCCTCCGTTCTTCAGAATATTTTAAAGAAGTTACAGTAAAACTTTATATTTTATGAATATTTCAGAATATTTTAAAGAAGTTACAGTAAAACTTTATATTTTATGAAGATTGTTATCATTGAAAAAATATGTACTATTGTGCAAAATTCAAATCTTCTTCATATTTCCACTATTTTGTTGCCTGACATTATATCAGATTTGTCATTATCACGATTTGACCGGTTACCGTTCCGCCAACCCCAAAATAACTACGCGATCGTCAGTTCATCAGTTTAATCCATTACGATGTTTAAGGAAAGTGATTCCTCGAATAATAATGATGTGGACAGTTTGGACTTAAATTGTTGAGTGAACATTACATCTAACCGCGTTGGTCGCACTGATAAAGTGAGTTTGACATCAGATTGATTCGTGAAACTTCAAAGGGATTATTTGTTTCTTAAGGTAAGTAGATAAGAAATCATTTTTAGGGATAATGAACTTTTTTTTACATTTAGTCCACACAGACCCTGGGGAAAATAATTTTCCTCAGGGCCTACGTCATCTTTGGGGATGCTATGTGGATGATCTTTTTGAGGAGAGGAAGGAGTGAACATGGGTCATGAAGAAACTCGCAAATCGTTCCACAGCCGAGCTGTTGAACTCGAGAACGAGTCGTAGAAACGACCCGTTCTCATGTGACAAATGTCAACCAAGTAAATATGTTTGGTGCGAATTTGGCGTGTTTCCCGACTCTGCACTGGTGACGAAGGGATCAATGACGCTAGTTCTTCGGAGCATCTTCCATTGTAATACCGGTAAAATAAGGACAGCATACCTGACTTTAAGGATTGCAATCCGTTTGTTAGAAGAGGGGGATCTATCGAACGAACCGCCCGTTTATGCACAGACTCAGGGTTTTTTAAAGTTATTTTGGGGCTCCAAACCAGAGGTGGCTGCCAAATTCAACAGCGGGGCGCACTTGTGATTTGTACAGGTCAGCAGTTGGGTACTATTAAAGTATCTATGAGCCCTGTACAGTACGCCCAGCTTCTGAGAGGCTAAGATGGTAATACTGATCAATAATAACCGTATAATTTAGTGAAAATATATAAGTTTCTCACAATAATTTTTGTGTTGCTTTGTCAACAGGACGAATTTTTTAAACGCAAATACCGCACAAGTGTCTCAACTGCTCACGAAACCATCTAGAACCAGTGGTAGGGACTATTTTCGATTCCAGTACTAGGGCGATATTGAGAGTAGGTTCTCAGTTCCCTTTCTGCTGTTGCTTTGTCAACAACGCATATTATGAGTCCGATGCTCCCATGCCCAATTCTGAAACCACATTCGTGCTGCGTGTATTTTAGCAATGTATAAAGTTTGCATTTTGCATACTATCACGGCCGCTATTTAAATAAATATTACAAGAAAATATGGCTTCCTCTAGACATATGAGTGCCTGCTGCATTCTGAATCTAAATATAGCTCTTGCATAGCCCGCGAACTAACAATGTCCTCCGGTGGGGCATGTAAGATTGGTTAAGGGCTGCTAACCTTTTACATTTTATGTCCATTCCGTGTAGATATTATAGCATTTTGATGGATGTTCATTACACATAGGTGTAATATAATGTTATTTATTACGCGCCCTAGTGGGCTTTACCTAAAAAAATTCCAAGCTGTTTGTATCACTTACAAATTAATACAATAAAGAAAAATGTAAAGATAATGACAAAAAAGGTTGCAAAAAACACAGAACAAAATTCATAGTTAAACATGTGAACAGGAACGAAGAATATCAACTAATTATAAAAGTTGCAAGAATTTCCATCACATTTTCCGATAGATTTTATAATTCCAGAATATTACTTCTGCTTTTCATAATAGATTACTGATTTTCTAAAAAAAGCTCTGCTGCTGATCGGAACGAAGAATTTCGAGATTTTTAGAATGAAACAAAAGACCTATGTTTTCATGATTGACGAAAGTTTTTATTTCGTTTGGTTATACGCCCCGTCGGGCTTTTACATGGATGTAAGAATAGAATATACATAGTGAGCTATCAAAAATTGTACACAAAGTTTTTAAAGCATCAAATAACAGTAAACTAATACATTGACTGTGAAAAAATATTAGTAAAACATGTAACAGTAACATCAAATAATATAGAAACTAGAACAATACTACATTTAAGACAAATCACTAAAACTAAATTACCAACGCTACTATAATTTGTAGGATTCAACAAAGTGCTGGTATAGATTACGCTTCATTCTATAAATGGAGTCAGTAAATATATCAATAGTAATATTGATTATTAGTATTGCAGAATAATATTTCATTTTGTCTTGTGTTCCTAATCGGCACATGGAATTTAATAGTGGCAACGATGGCAAGACTGTCAATTAAGTTGTTAATGACCCTGTGTAACAAAACCGTCTGACATCAATTGTAATTGTAATTATGCTTAACATAATAAGAAATCTGTGATGAACTCTTTCTATATTGTAAGAGTGAACTTTATACAAAGAGGACAAAATAGGTCAATTATATTCAACTTGACTTCTAACTAATGAAATGTGGAGGGTTCTCATACAATCTAAGGACTTAAAATCAGTTCTGCAAAGGAAGCCAAGCATCTTTACAGCCTTATTAGTTATATCGTTAATGGGCGCAATGAATATCGATTTTTCATCGAATGTTAAACCCAAGTTGCGAATTTGTGACACTGGTATTAATTTAATATGTATTCATGTAAAATATTATAATGAGTTTTGGAAAATCGTATTACTTGATATTTCTGAATGATCAAATATTTTTAAGGTCATTTTCTTTTGGTAAATTCGTCAGCCAAGTTAGAGAAATTGTTTGGATGTAAGATATTGGCAACCCTGGTTTAGGGCAAACACTGCATGAGGAGAATTCATTCATTCCTGATCCCCCAAGTAATATTTCTCAGTTTAATCCCTGAATTGTGAATTGCAGGAGTTTATGAGCGTATTAGTCGAGATGACAGAACAAATTGAATATATTATTTATGTAGGAAGGTGGTACCAAGGACTGGGGACCTAACATCAAGATGTTTCTATACTTGCGAACTAATCGTACAACATGCGTGTAGATTTAGATAGATACTGTGTACAGGTACTAAATTATGTACGTTGTGCACAGGGAGGTGCGGTCCATTTAGGCACATAAGCACTGTCTTAAGATTTATAAAATTATTGCAAGAAATCTATCTACACATTGAAAAATACGTGCAAAGTAAACCAAGAATCGCAGAACCACGCGCGCTGTACCGACCGTCATAATGTATCAAAGGCAGGAACTAAAAGTGCAAACAACCACACGTCATATTCGAAACATGTTTTCTTCATCCAAGATAAAAACGAACGTCTGTGTGCGATGTTCATTCAATGGACGGCTCATTTGTGTTAGTGTCGAAAAAGGCCATACCTTTTGGTAAAAATCACAAATATAGCAATCAGTGCCATCTTTTGGTACATCTATTAATTAGTACAACTTTACTAACAAAATAACTATCATATTATATTGGTTTTACTTCATGCAATTTTGTGGTAAAGAAAAATTAAATGTAAAATCTGATATAATCCAGTAATTGGCCTGTAATATGCATAAATAAAGCGGTAATTTGGATATTGTTTTACGGCTTACATTATCCCAACCAATATCAACTTACCACTTATCTGTGGTAATTTTTTTATATCGACAAATTCGCAATTTTTCCTAGTGCCTACCCTGATTAAAAACTACGTGCACGCCACTGGTTGTATTTAGACGTCGTATAGGTATGTTTTTATACTCTCATAAAAGTAGCATCACGGGTTATTCCTGGTTTTCTATAATGTTTTTCTAGTGGGTAATCAAAAATAAATCTTCAGAAACTTTCAATTCGAACGAATCTTATATATTATTATGCTATAAAATAGTTGTTTTACCTTTACATGGAGTTTTTTGTGCAATATGTGAATTAACTAAATTCTTTCTACGTAAAATTTTCCTGATATATATTACGATTTTAGATTTTTGCACTCGTACATATAAATCTGTTTTCTACTACGTACGAATAAGAAACTAAACGGTTTAATTTGTAAGGATATAGTCAAGGATTAAACAAATTTACGAAACGGAAGTATGCTATTTTGCACAATAGTCTAATAGGAGAAAATCATTGCATTTACTTTACTACAAGGTGTTTAAATTTCGGTAGGTTCAGCTTACATTATATTGAAAAGCTAATTACACTTACTAAGTAGCTATTCATAATTTTATCAAAAGCAATGAATGCATCATTGAACACAGCTTCAACCGGCCATTTGAATATAAAAATCAGAGAACTGTACATCTTAAAAGTTGATGAACAATGAAATAATGCTGTTTTATGAACGAATCACAATCAATCGTTATTATTGTAGACCTTGATTAAAAATCCATTCAGAGACAATATCAAGTATAGAAACGTGCCTCTGGTTGGATTATATTCTTCTCAACTTTGCAGCACGTCATTTCAGATGACCCCAAAGGCCGTTGGACTCCAATAATACTAAAATTATATGTTTATTTTTCAATAAGTAGCTGTAAATATTAATTAACGCCTTGCATAAAAGCTACCATTAACCGTAAAGTTCGAGGAGTTGATTGAATAAAAATATTCATAAGTTAGATAAGAAGTTTCATGGCGTCAATACACTCAGCCTTACTCATTTTACTTTGGCTGTCCTCAAATGGAAACGGATATTTAGCTGGCGTTTGATACGTACCAAAGTTTTTGTCAATACACTCAGCTTTACTGATTTTACTTTGGCTGTCCTCAAATGGAAACGGATATTTAGCTGGCGTTTGATACGTACCAAAGTTTTTGTCAATATTTTCTTATAAATTAATCAAATTAATTTATTATTTCTATGATACATTAACATAAAATCATAAAAAAACAGTTGCCATCTTGAATTCAATAATAAAATACGTTCTGAAATTTTGGATGTGCAGTTATTGAATACCCGAAAACAAATGGGATTTTTTTTTCTTAGAAAAATACTAATTTCGGTTGTAACTGTGTCTGTCTGTAATTCCGATGTAATGAGTTCTAGAAGTTTTGCCTTGAATTTAATTGAGACTATCAAAATTAGAAGAGTTTTAGAATAAATTGGAGAATTCAGGTAATCGACACCCTCCGTGGTCCAGGGGTAAAGTTCTTGACTGACAAGCTGAAGGTCGCGGGTTTAAATTTCGGCGTGCGCAAGTAAAATTCATTTGATTATTTTGTGTCATTTTACAATTAATTTATTTCATTAATATGAGTTATATTTGCGGCACGTTCCATAGTGGAAGATATTCTAATTCTAGTATATATTATCAACATGGTGTAAAACCACCAGAATTGAAACGTTGGTTAAAATGACTTTAACCGTGTTTGGTGACCAGATCTGAGTAGCCAGATCATCCCAACCTTCCCCTTTCCCATTTTCTTCCCCTCTCCACTACCTTCAGCCTTGTAACATATCCCGATTGGGGATGCCATAGTTTAACTGGCTCCAGATGGTTGGGAGCAGTTGGGACTCTTGTGCGGTATTCACATATAAAAACACCTCAATTACCCTCTAGAACACACTTACAGTTTTACATGTTGTTTACTCTCTGCACGGAGAAAAAAAAGCATTATTATTATTAGTTTATAAAAACGAGATTGAAGGCCTTTAACGAATGAATTAACAGGTTTCCTGATAAACTTTTAGTATTTATTATATTATTATTATTATTATATATTAATTATATACTACTCATATTCTCTTAAACTCTATACTCCTCATCTTCTTTTAAATTATATACTTATTATATATATTTTTTTAATTTCTTCCATATTTCATACATGATATATTCTTTGCATATAATCAATCACCACATTACGGGCATTTGACTAGCTTGGTGGTCTAAACATTCTTAATGATTGTAATCACCATTTCACTGAATAAAAAAAATCCCAATTTTAACTGGATTACCAATGATTTTAAGAGATTCTTAATAAATTAGCCATACTCATTTTTATAACTTTAACAACTTATCATCGATGTTGCAGCATGATAATAAAATGATAACCTCTTCAGTACTTCCAAGTATGATTTGCACTATAAAATTATATTGCACCGATAAAAACAACTTAATTGTGCAAGTCCCTAAAAGGTTGCCTGCGCTCCATAGGTAGGTACTGGTGAGGCTGCGTGGGCTAGCATCTCGCCTCCACATTTGAAGGTCGAGGGTTCAAATTCCAGCGCCGGCAATGAAGTTTGTCCAACGCTTTTGTTTTTTTTATTTTTTTATGCCATATGGTCAACGTTATTGTTTTTGACTGATGTGTATTTTTAGATTTTTGATATATTTAAAGTAATTCATGTACTTAAGAGGTAAAATAATGTTACTGGTTGAAAATTAGAATCGGCATACCTACCGAAATACGGAATTATGATTGTGATGTCGAAGAAATATTAAAAAAACTCACTCTATTAATGACACCAACAAGAGTACAAAATTTTTACGCTACCCATTCGGTCCTATATTTTTACACTAACTATTCAATCCTATATTTTTACGCTACCTATTCGGCCCTATATTTTTACACTACCTATTTGGTCCTATATTTTTACACTAAAATATTTAATCCTATATTTTTAAGCTACCTATTCGGTCCTATATTTTTACACTATCTATTCAATCCTATATTTTTACGCTACTTATTCAATTTTATATTTTTACGCTACACATTCAATCGTATATTTTTATTATTAATATTATATATTTGAGCGATTAGCGAGGAGCAAAATATAACGCGATTGTCTTGTTGATATCTACATACTGCACCAATCAGATTGTCAGACCCAATGATATTTACCATTAAAATATGTTTAGTAAATAATATTTATAGATATTAAATAATATGATATAAATAATGTAATATTTTTAATAATTAATCGTTTTTGTACTAGTTTTTTACCAACCAGTGAGTAACTGTAACTCTCACCTTAAAAGTATACTGTTTGCCTGTTTTCGATTAACGTAATCTACCAGTAACTTCTCTAAAATCAATCCATTTTGGATACATAAGTAAAATTTGTATATCGCATTGTTATAATCCATAATATTATTATTACATAATACGATTAAGAAACTTTTTTCTTTTTACATTGATGAAGATCCACTATAATAAAAATGAAGTAATTTAATAATTGCCAATATTTTTTTCCGTAATACGCCTTAACTGATTTAATTGCATAAAAATACATTTTAATTTGATTGACACGAATAAGAGGAGCGATCTTTTCGATGTCACAAGGAAAAGCTTTTTTTTAAATTTTATGAAGTAGATTTCTCAACCAAATTATTACGAAACCAAACCCGAATTTCATCCCAACATCTCAACCTTCCCATTTAAGGAAACAGGGCCCGAGATAATTATTATTCAATATAAAATATTTTTATTTCGCATTAAACCCTACCAACCACTTACGATATCCTGTGTCATAAGATTTTGGCTTCCGGGATGCGAGTAAGTGGATTTTTCAGGAAACCATTAAACTCCAGGTTGATAATTTCCGCAATTATAATTACGGGAATTTCTTAATTCTTGAGAACCTTGCTCGCACATTTTTTCAACATATTTCGGGTTCTTTAGAATGCATATTTCTGTTAATCAACAATCTATTATTATTACTTCCATCTTCGATCGATTGAGAGATTAATATCTACAGCTCATTGTTATTGAAATCCGATTACTCATCCAAGTTCAAATGAACTTTCCATGGGAAAATTCTTCAAAACAATGCCAACATCATTGTCGTTCATTCCAAAGGAAGAGTTCTGACCAAGAAACATTTTTACATAGCTAAACCCCGTTAACTTCTTATGTGCCCACGCATAGTTAAGAATATTTTCAAAACATAATTTATCTGAATACAAATATTTGGGGAAACTACTTATGGTAGATTATATATTATTTTTATAAATATGTAAACTATTATTTTAATTCACAATTTACAAAAATATAATTTTGCAAAAATGATGCAAGTTATTGCGAAAATAGAATCAGCTGCCGCACTGCGATAATTTAGTGCCGGCACAAAAAGAATTAACTAACTTTATTTTAAACCTCTGTTAGAGTTAGTGGCGGTCCGCATTTAAATTGGAAACAGAAAGTTACTGTTTTCATTCTAAATTTAGCATAAAAAAATATGTCAGCAACATTTCAAAAATAAAAATGCAGGTTACGTCATTAACGAATAGAATAAATAAGAGAGGTCTCTTAAGCGACCTGTGGGGGACTCCTCTACCGTGTAGCATTTGGTTTACATGGTAGCCTTCCAATAACGAAAATTACCTTTCAGATCTCCATATTTTTATCAATTGCGTTGGTAGACCACCTGCTATTTTGAGAAAGATTGGTAATTTAAACACGTTTCAATTAACAATTTGATGTCCAGTATGTCATCTCCTCTACAATATTCAATGGTTATTTACACAGCGCTCCTGAAAACTCTACATCGTAGAAAACTTACAACGAGACGAAAGAGTCTTAAATCGTAGAAAACTTACAACGAGAAAGAAAGAGCCTGAAAGTACAATTAACGCACGTCTAATTCCACCTCACCCGACAGCTACACGACACGACGCACTGCGACGGATGGCCAGCGCAGTCAAGCGCTTTGCACGACATCAGCTCGATACCTCGAGTATCGCTAGTCTGGATATCTTGATATCTCGATACGCCGATACATCCATACCTCCTGCAATGTCACGGCCAGCGGCTATAATGCCGATTGCCCGCTGCGATCTCCTACCAGTGCGCCATGCGGCAGAGTTGCCCGTCCTTATGTCAAGCCCACATAATAACTTGTTGCGAAATCCACCATCATCGCTCGTCGATGAACAATTGTGTAAGTTGCTCAAATGAATTATGACATCTATCGGAGGTCAGTTGATAGATAAGCTTGGAAATAACAAGGGAATTGTTTAAAAATAATTATAAGTAATCTTAATAAGTTTGTGATAAACGCACTCGATTTGAATATTTAGAGATACCCACATATTGAATTTCCTTTTTCATTGCAGGTCCTCTTTTAGTGAGATGATGGTTATTTTTAATAGACCAAAAAATGACTCAAAACATATAGGTACACTTACACTTCTCTTTATCGAAACATTAAAAATAAAATGATTGACCGTTGTTTTTAAAAGTTATTTATATTAAGGACCCGCCCATTACGTTCTGTTACACTGTCTTCGTAGGAATCCGCTTATCTCGGCTGCCAAAGGTTTCAAAGGATGCCCTTAGTCCTTGGATCACATCGTTTATTTTTTAAGGGCCCCTCTCAATGCCAATTGACTTTGCCATCGTCTGGTTTTCGCAACGTCAATGGGTTGAAAAGGGTTTATATTTCTTAAAAGAAGAAAAGAACGCAACTATTGGAAGAGACTAAAAAAAATCAAGTCTGAGGTAAGGCATGGGGCAGATTTAAAAATATTATTTATTTAATCAAAGCGGAAAACAAAATAACTACTTAGTGGATGAGATTTTTTCTCCGTCAGCTGATGCACAAAATGAGTTGTTTCAGCTCATCATCTGCTGGAGGTTTCTGACTTCCAGCTTTAGATATATAGCTAGACCGTAAGTGGGCAGATGCAGGTTTTTTGCTATGCGCATTTTGTGCGTGATGTATTAGTAGTTCGCTAGCGTTTGTTGGTGGCTTGCCAAGCCAAACTCGCCTCCCAGACAGTGCAGCGCTTCATTCCGGAAGACGCTAGGGAAAGTTCTTCTATTTTTGGTCGAACTTATAGAACTTATAGTACATGGATTACATATTATGGAGCACTTCTTCAAACGACTTTACTTTTTCCGATTCTTAGCAACTTTACCGGCTAAGCCTGCAGTTCTCTTTGAGTCGTCAGTCCATCTCACCCAATAACGACCTCTTTTTCTTTTTTATAACCGAGGACCGCATATGGTTACACTGGAGTTCCCAAGATCATTTGTTAGTCGTGCTACATGCTCCGCAAAGTCTTTCCTGATTTTAGATAATTGTGACGGTAATTTTTAAATTATAGATAAATTAAGTATGGTAAATGTGTTAACTTTATGTAATTTTATTATCTACGTTATGTTTTTACCTCATACTCATCTTTTAATAAATCAAGTAATATGTTCTCCTGTTGGTGTCCGATCCTATCATATGTTGGCTATCTCGAGTGCAATCTTTACCCTAATTACTGAACGATTCATAAGAACTGAACTGGTACCATTCACGGGAATTTCGAAGCCATTAGGTGAAGCGTCTTGCTGTACATTTTTTAACAAAAAAGTAAAACTTTTAGGTAATTTCATCTAAAAACGATTTAATATCTATCAAATTTCTGTGTCGTAAAGTGTCATAACATAAAAACACCGCTTTTAACGTGTACGCCATTGACGCGAGACTAATAAAAACTCAATTCAAAACGCCAGCAATATTATTCCTAGAACCTGTAAACCGATTTAGTTTTTTACCAGAAACCTCCAGCGGTCATCTTTACCATCATCAGCCAGGTGTATCCCAGCTATTTTTTACCTTTCAAGGTCGAAGAATGTGACATCACCATTAAGATGATATCATCGCCAAAAGCTCCACATCACCTGAAACTATTTGATTACTGCAAAAAGATTTGATTCCAATAACTGTTAAGTGGCTGCAATAATGCGAAAAACCCTGGTCTAACAGACATCATTTTTTTGGTGCAAATAGTTGCGTTTCAAGCACTTGATTTCAATGACTGTTGTATGAATAATTGCATTAATGCTAAATTCCAGGTCTAATTAAAATAATTCTTTGGAATCGGATGATACTGGAAGATTAATCGTTATTATAAAATTGAAACGGCCTGTCAAATTTAATAATTATCGTGTGATCATTTCGTGTTAGGTCCGAGTATTTTTTCATAAGACAATATTTCACATTGTAAAGATTTTACTAGAAATTGAAAGGTAACTAACAACGAAAAGCAGATGAATAACGTGGTGTAATCCATCAACTCATTTGACATCAATACTAGTAGAACACACTTTTTAGATTTACTTTGTAATAAGTCATATTCTGTACTGTAATTGAAATATTAGCATGAGGTAGAAAAGAAACTCGACGAGTGATTAAATAAAGATTTATTTCTGTGAAGCAGCTTAAACTGCAAGTTATATATAGTATAATTTTTTTTTTGTTTCAGTAAAAAAAAGATGTCATAAATTTATTTTTTGGAAGTTCGGGTGCTTAAACCACTAAAAATTCTAATTCTTCAATATATTTTATATTCTATATTGCTTCTCGGTTAACGATTAACTTAAGGTTATACAATTTTCAGACGACGGTAGTACCGGGTGTCCGCGGGAAAAGTGCGCTAACTTTGGGATGATGATAGAAGCAATAAAGATGAATAACTTTTTTCGAAATTCCAATGTTTATTTTCCAATACAAAAATATTTTTCCTTAGAAGAATATTTATTTTCAAATACAAACAATTGTAAACAATTTAGAATAACCTGGACATCCTGTATAAATGTAATAAAATCCTAGTGAATAATACAAAATACAACTAGTGTTGATAGTATACAATACATTCTTATTCGTATTTTAATAACCATGCATATTGCTATTTTCTTTATAATCCTTTGTATAGAGCCTTTGTCGTGACGTGGCATGAAGGCTGGAGAAAATACCTCGTAAGCTGAACATAGGAATGCAAACTGTGGAATGCGAGCCCATTACAAAGTCACAAAGGTTTATGGTACCTTAAATAATACATATTTAGATATATATTTTTAGATAGATTTACTACATTAACAGTTCTGCTAATCAATGGGTTTCCAAGGATTTCCGGAAATTTTTTGTTCAAAAAAACCGAAGTCTATTTTTATTATTTATTTTTCGGCAATGTGATTAAGGAATGGTTTTATATTTTGAGTTAAATTAGGAACTGAAAGGGCTGTTGAAGGGCATTGGCGCTAATGATTCATCGATTTCAAAATTAAACATTATTTATTTTACTCCAAAGCATAATAATTTTGCTAACTGAATAGTTCAATGAAAAGTTTCACTTCTTCACAAAGGTTGTCCACCTCTGCCAGGGCTAGAATGTCCCGATGAGGTCACGAGACCCCAATAAAGATGATCGCAAAGGACTCCTGCAGGCCAGGACAATCCTCGGCTTCAGCATTAACGGGCATATTATTTTACATATTTGAAAAATACGATTATATCTCAACGTTGTTCGACTTTTATGGCAATAATTCGAGATCCTTCAACTAAAGATGGTTGAATTTTAAGACGTAAAACGATTTTCATCTCAAATCACCTCTAACATTATTTATACATGTTTCGAAAAAGTTAAATTTTTAGGGTATTTTTTAAAGCTATCAACATTTATTTTCGTGGTAATGTAAAATGTGTTTAAGCCGACACTTGAGGTGAAATATCAAAAACCAATGCAAAAAATCCTATTTTATTATGATATGTCGTCTAATATGCAAAAGCACATTTGGAAGAATATGTATTTGCACCAATAAATGAATAAATAAATTTAAAAAAAACGCAGAACCTTTTGGAAATGGCTTTAACCATATGTTGTGACGATCCGAACATTCCTTCTTCTGCCACTAGCACCCCCATAGAATGGTCATCGCACACTGGCTGAGGCATAGTAATATATAAATTGGGAAACCTTTTGTGGCCAGAATGGTAATGACATAAAACAAAACAAAACATAATTAGGCAAGAAGGCACATAATTTTAACAAAAAAAAACACGTAATAATCTTTTTAACAACTACAAGCCAGGAAAAAATAGGTGTTACGTTTCAAGTAACACTATTTCGCGTGGCATAAAAAAAACCGTATAATTTAGCAGGTTTCATAAATTGTAAACGGTATTACAAGGCTATCAAATTTTATCAAACAATTAAAGCTATTACACGAATCATTATAATTTAATAGTTTACATAGCAAATGGGTACTTGTGCGAAATATTGAAGAACGAATAATTATAAGTATAATTCATATCTGTTTGTCGCAGCAAAAAACACTCGAACGCTAAGCCACAATGTTAGCGTATTTAGGTAAAAGGGAAATGTTTATGTATTTTATGTTTATATATTTATTCGGCAAATATCATGTTCACAACTAACGAGAACTAAAAATGGCGTCGAACTGTAAAATCTTGAACTTTGATTTTAAAAAAAACAACTTTACTACGTCTATTCCCATCTTCCCCGAAGTAAACAATTGCTTCTTGTAGTGATTAAGTTGAAACATTTGTTGTTTTTCACATATTCCAAATGTTCGACAATAGCTTAGCGAAGACCAATGAAATCGACTTCAAAGTGAAACCGGGTAGCAATGCTACCTCATAAGTTACCGTGTCTTTAATAGAGGGTCGTATTGAACCGCTTCCTTTCAAAATACAAACCAATTTATCATTTAAGTATGTATTTAAATAATATATTTAAAAAAAAACTACATTTAACTATTTACTAAACTACATTTTTGACAAAAAAAATAAATTTCAACGTACACAAATTAACACTAACAGACCAGTTAGACAAGCGTACAAAGAAAACATAAAAACAGTAAATTCAAGCTTTGGACAAAGACACTACCAATACCATGCAATAAAAGCTTTCAACAGTTTAAAACTTGAAATTAAAATTGAGGAAAATAAAAATAAATTCACACACAAAATTACAAAATGGATTAAAGAACAAAAAAGACAATATTACCAAAATTTCATAGCATAAAATAAAAATAAAACCTACACGTAACACACAAAACCAATATAAACACAAACACACAAGATTATTGTCAATGTACTATTTTTTTAATTTTAAATATATTATTACGTATTTTTAATTTTAAATGTATAATTTTTCTCTTTAAATTTATTATGTAGTTTATATTTCATATTATAAAATGAAGGCCTTAGCACGGGCAAGCCACCCAGTGAGGCCTACATTACTGGAAAACTTGAATTGTAAAAAATATTGTACCTAATAAAATAAAAATAAAATATTTAAATTAAAATGTTAAAGTCTCTGTCAGACTACGCTATAGATATCAAGCAAATTTTGGGCGTGGCCTATACAGATTATGTGTTGTAGTATCACATGAAGCTGTAATTATCCTCCCCCCCTTATTATATGCTATAGGAGGAGTGGAAGAGCAGAGAGTATCATTTATTTTTGTGGGATCTGCCATCTTGACAGCTGACAGCCGCGTGACCACGATAGATCGCATAATTTGCAAATATCGCCTTGCTAGCATATGGCATTAGGCCCAGTCTTATAACAAATAATCTCTCTGGTGTGAAGTGTCCTTACTGAATTGTATGGCGAGCTATATGGTGATATAGACCACATCCACAAAAGGCTCGATACGTACAGCCTCGTCTGACAATACCATAAGGTTTCCTAAAGTTAAATTCACAATGTCGCTTAAAGATCGTACTTTATTTTTTATTGTGAACTATTAGTCTACCAAGAAAATAAATATCGTACCAAGTGCCAGTTGCTGTGTATAGTGCACATCACACCATTGTCCCTGAACTTCGGCCGCAAGTATATTGGGATGAGTACAAACACAGACTACTTATAACAACGATACTGCAGACGTACAACAATAATAAAATCACGTTGTAAATGCTGTTTTCATGGCCGCGTCTATTACACAATAACATGGCACGATCGGGTTATATTGGCTGACATTGAAGAGGATTCACGGAGCGGTACTTACCGAAGATGCACATTTGGACATCATCGTCACTGAAAACGGCACTAAATGGCGTGTTTAGAAGGGATTAATATCATCCACAGAAAATAAAAACACACAGAATGGGTTATTTTCACAAAAGAGGTGATGATGTGAACAATGTTTGGAATATTATTTAAAGTTTATTTTTCTGATCATAACAATAAAATGTAAAATTTTAATATTTTAAGAACAAGACACAGAAAAAAAAATCATTTATACTTTTAGAAAAAGTCAATAGGTTTCCTAGATCAACAAAAATCGGATATGTTTATTCGAGACATTATCTAGGTTACAAACCATTTATTTTAGCAATATACAGATAGCTGCCAAAAATATAGGAAAAAATAGCTGCAAAATAATATTGTTAATTCTAAATTCGAATTATGTGATCGACAAAAATGACGTATGATATTTAGGTCACAATGGTTGAGTGGTTAAAGACGTTGTCCAGATAAGACAGAGAACATGATTTCGATTCCTAGTTAAGACCGTTATCTTTTTAATTTTTGTGTCTTTTTCGGTTTCATGTTTTGTTTAGATTTATAAATATTATCTTGGCTGTGACGTAGAAAACGCTAATGGCTGCTAAGTCACTGGAACTCCGAACTGTACTACTAACTTAACAATGTTGGCCCGTGTAAAATGCTCTCGACAAGCAATTCGTAGGTCGCTGGTGCAAATCAGTAAATTATATTTTATGTACTGGGTTTTCCAATAAGAGGTGTTATTTTGATATTTAATCGTAAAAGATCAATGGTTTCGTTGCTTGTGTGGCACGTAGCGCCGTCTTGTTGAAAGTAAACGCTGTCCAGATCAATAACATCTAATTCCGGCCATGAAAAATTATTAATCATCTCTCGATAGCGCAATCCATTCACCGTAACTGTTGCTCCAGCCTCATTTTCGAAAAAGTAAGGTCCAACGACTCCGCCGGACCATAAACCGCGCCAAACAGTCACACGTTGAGGATAAAGAGGCTTTTCAACAATAATTCTTGGGATTTCCGAGCCCCAGATGCGATAATTTTGCTTGTTGACAAAGCCACCGAGGTGGTAATGGGCCTCATCACTCAAGATGATTTGCATTTGATTCACTTAAGTGAATTTTAATAATTTCAATGCGTTGTTGAAACATGTATCGCTCCATTTTTGTTAATGATGTAGTTTTTACTTGTGAAATGTCAAAAAATAACAGCTTCAAAATTAACATCTGCCGAAATAGCGGGCTATTCAAAATAACACCTCTTATTGGAAAATCCTGTATATGAGTTATTTCTAAATTTATTAATTTAAAATAATATATAAGCCTTGTAATATATAATGCTTTGATGTAAGATCATCATTCAGAATTGAAACTTTGCTTGAATTAGCTATAGCCATATTTGGTGATCAAATCTGTCTCACCACAATTTTCGTCTCCTCCCCACTAACTTCAGCCTCACAAAATACCCCAATTGAGTATGCCATAGTCTCACTGGCTCTATACGGTTGGGAGCAGTTGTGACTCTTGTGCGCTATTTACAAAATAAAAACACCATGTTGTTGTTGTCCGTGTTGCCAAATATAAATTTCTTTCTTATTTCTGGTGTAAATAATTTCAAACTTTTCGATTATCGAAATTCTTTCTTGGACAATTTCGTTGGCCTGTTCGAAGACTAGAATTATAATGTCTTATGTAATTTGGCTCAATTCCTTCAACTTCTTTCAAATCGGCAAAGATCACAATTCGAGGGATTATTTGTTCAGTGGTTTCAGTTAATGTTGCGTTTTTTTTTACTGCTGTTTTTGTTTGTTTAATCTCTTTGATACTATGAAAATATGTATAGGAATAAAAAAAAGTATGATGGCAAAGTGTGAGATAAAAATGTGTTGTGTTTAATTTTGAACAAAGCGCCTTGTAATTGAGATGTTTTGTTCAATTGTGTTGTTAAATGTAGAATAAAAAGTTAATAAATCTGTTCCTACTGATCGATGTGTGTGCGTATTTTATAAGTCGGAGATTCACGTAATAATAACAAGGATTAATATACGATGGTGGTGTATTTGTAAATTGTAATAGATTTATTACATTTGCTCCATTCGGTTCCCTCTTCATTCCCTCAGGACCTATGTCATCTTTCGGGATGCTGTGTTGAGGGTTTTTTTTTTGGAAAGGAAGGAGAGGATGTTCTGGGAAGGAAAAAGGCTTGGGGGGTGGGTAGGAATCTGGGGGGTCAATGTTTCCATCCGGTCCGGCTGGAGAGGTCAAAAGGTCTCCCTCAATCATTTGGGAAGACCCAAGACAATGGTGTTGGTTATCCAATAAATGGTTACCTGGTCGGCGGTACGCACACCAGCCTCCATAACTGAGCTGAACTTATGAGCAATTGAGAAACGTCATAAAATATTATATCTCTTCTTACTCGATATATTGAAGAATATTATAAAATAAAATGTACATCTGAATATATTTATTTTGTCAATAATAGTAATATCATATTTAGGACTTGATAAGTTCATGTTTTAACCGAAAGAAATTTGCATTCAAATCGTTTTCTAAAAGAAATTGAGCTTAATATAAGCGTTGCAGACGAAATTCTGTGATTTTGTAAAAAGGCTTCAATCAATATCAATATGGTTACGAGTTACGACTACCGTTATTTAAACTTTGCTGTTAGAATTTAATAGATTTTTTTTTAAAACTAGTTGAATCCAGCCACGCATTGCTGTGGCTCAGTATGTCTGCGTGTTGTTTTTACTTCCAACAGATGTCGCAGTTTTTGAAAAAAAAACATGTTTTTACCTTTCACTGGTGCCATTTCTATATAATGAAACATTGTGTCAAAATTTTTATTTATATAGAATATAGATAGATAGATGATATACCGAATATTTCACATGAACAATGAATATCCTCGCACGGTTCCATGATAAATCAACAAATCGACAATTCAACACACCTTTAAAAAGTGATATAAAGTCATTAGAAACAATGAAAATTTTTTTTTTTAAACCTAACCTAACTTACATAACCCAGTTAATAAAGTTTTTGTTTTATCACTTTCCATGACTTTATATAACTTTTTAAAGATGTGATGAATTATCACTTCGATGATTTATCCGGTCACCCCTCGCACTAAGACGTAAACTTAGCGTTATCTTATGAATAATATGTCCGTGTATAACTGAGCAACTTGTATAATAAATGCATTACTAGTTATTTAGTTAGCGTAGCACTTATTGTGAATATCCCAATACTGACTGTAATGCTAAAAAGCCTCCGCGCCGAACATTTTGCTATCTTTTGAAGACGATAATATATAACTCATAATATTATTTTCATGACCTGTCGTAGTGATGCACATTATCTATACAAATTTATAATCGCAAAATGTTCTAAAATATTTTGGTTGTTTCAGAGAATTTAAACAATTCTTCAAATTTGTTAAAAAAACGTTCTGTGAAAGATTTTTTCAAGTTCTGTTATTATTTCAATTCTGTCAAGCAACTAGCCTATAATGATATAATAACAGAACTTGGATAGGACTTTCACAAAACCCGAAAATGAATGATTACATTTGATGAATTGTTCAAATTCTGTTAAAACAACCTATCCTAAGTATCTGCTCTAACACGGACGACTTCGATTTAAGTACATGAATTTGAGCATTACATATGGATTGTTTCTAGATTTAAATTATGTAGAAGTGGATTGTGCTTCCCATCTACCATAAAAGCGCAAAGGAAAGTTTGATGACCTTTTCGTATTGTACCAACGTCTGTACGTTTTACTTTAGTAATAATCAATTTCGTAGGGTATGTGATTTTCTGTTCGGTTCTACACAGTACTATATCATTTAAAGAGAATAATGATGAAAAATAAACTGGTTTTAGATTGAAAAATCTCCCACACTACATGCATGTTAAAATGCGAACATTCGATCTGTCTGTAATGCTAGCTGAATTGATGTTGTTATAATTTTTCTCGACATCCTTGAGGTACTCGTCGCAATTATTAAAAATATATATTACAATAATAGGAATGAGAAAACTTTTAATATATTTTAAAGGAGAAGTATTTCAGATAGTCATTTTGATCATTACCGACTTTCGTTGACACCTATATATTTTTCTAATGATTAATTATCATTTTGCTACTGAAAGTGAACGCTGTATTCTTGAAAAACTCAAAGGATATCATTTAAAATTAGTATTGAACCAGGAATTTATATTTTCATTATGTATTTTCCAATAAAATTTAGATTCATACCTTAGTAATAAAAAATAATAGTTATATTTAAAACAGTGATTGAGAAACGTTGTGGAATGATTCAAGGAGATTCTAGGAGGTCATGATTCCAAATAATATATTTGTCTTTTTAATGAACTTTTCCAAGCTTACAAAAAATCTCAAATAGTTTCTTCTATTGGCTCTGGTCCGTATTATTTTTATTATAGTTTTGAATCCAGGAGACTGGGAGACTGGGAGGCTGTACAAGCAACTATATCATTTAAACAGAAAAAAAAAGAAAAATATAATACGTAAGTAATAACAACAAAACACAAAAACATAGCATAAAATTATATAAAATTAAGAGATCGTCCTTCTGGGAGATGTGCAATCGTCGTAATGAGGTACCTACGCAAAAAATAACAAATAAACAATAATTGAAAGGGAGTAAATCTTACAGCAGTTAAGAAATATAAATAATATTCTAAATAATAAATAATAATTTTTAATGATAATAGTAAGCTTTCGGATGAAGTAACCTTTGGTTCTGAAACAAGAAGATACATTTTATTAAAATATTGGTTTTTAGAAGTTCAATTTTATTGAACAACTAATAACTTTTGGAGGTTATACCAAAAATGTATATATTAATCATTGAAGAAGAAGATTTTATCTAATAAAACTAAACAAAACGTGATATTTTGACAGTTAACTTTAAATGTTCTGTTTCATGTTTCGTTTAGAATTTAGTATTATCATAATCCAATAATTATTATAAAATGTTTCAACAAAGTGGATTTACAATTGTTGATGATGAAATAATAATGTTATTATATTATCATTACCGATATTTGTATGAGATATAATTATAATGACAATTTTTCCGTTGAACGTAATTGTTTTTTTTTAGCACTTGAAACGTATGTGTTTTTATTGCCTGGGTAAATTTTTTCATTACCAGCCGAACCTTGGGCTGAAAATATAATCATTCTAACTGTACCCCGCCACGGTTGCTGTGGCCCTTCTAGAACTTTCAAGAGCATTCTGGAACTTTCCGGAACCTTCTAGAATTACCTACACACTCTGCCACTCGGTTGGGAACTTTATAGAACCTTCTTAAACTTTCTTCTTCCAGAACCTTCTAGAGCATTCGAGAGGCTTTATGAACTTTCTGGAACCTTCCAAACTTAATGACACAGCCGGCGGGCCCATTCTGAAATAATCTGAAGCATTCACGGCCTTCCCATAACGCAACATATTTTCGTCACCCACTACCTCTCACCCTCAGCCACCCACACCAAACTTCCTTACTTTCGATGTGACACCAAGGGCTATCTACCACCATAATCACCGGTAGGTGGCAGTGGGTGGTTGTGAAGAAAATTAGGCGGGTAAGGCAACACTGGTTTCTTTTTATAATATACATTAGATTAGATTGCGTTTTACACGAACATTAAAATCCAGCCACCGGGAAATAAAATTTAATACGTTCCCAATATCAAGGTATAAAAATGGTCAGTTTAAATTGACTTCGTGTCAGATTGATTCATTAACCTTAAATAGAGTCACTTTCAGAATTAACGGCTATCGCTGATGATAAATAATCGATTTAACGACATGTTAAACATTGAAAGAGTAAACGTCGTGTTTGCTTCTAAGGAGTCGATTATGGGCTTCCCGAGAACATTTACTTCTTGTTAAGGATTAATGATATACACATGGTTGTGGGACTTCTTGAATGCTTAAGTCCCTGCGAACTGAGCTAATTCTAGTGGAAATAATGCCAAAATAACTGGCACGAAAGCCTTCTTAGCATCATTTAAAAAAATTCATATAAGTGAATGCTTAACAAGAGCCCCTGCATGGAAAAAAAATACTGATAAAATTATTGCTATTTATTAGGAATCTCTTCTTTTTTTCCTGTTTCCTGATAAACTTTTAGTAAAATAACACGTGTCCATAAAAATCCCAATGTTTTCGCATTTCATCATTATATATTATGCAGACAAACGCAAGTGTATTAACATGTGTTCCGATATTATTATGAATTAACTAAAGGTTTTTCTGGAATTACCAATAATTTGAAGAGATTCTTAATAAATTAGCAATACTAATTTTTCTCCGTTCGCTCCCAACAGTCTGGAGACAGCGAGATTATTGCATCTTAAATTGGGGTACGTTGTAAGGCTGAAGGTATTGGGAGAGAAGATGAATAAGAGGAAGGTGGATAAGTGTCTGGCTGTTCAATTCTGGTCACCAAACAAGGTTAAAGCTATTTCAAACCACGTGAAAAGTTCTGAATGGTGATATTACACCGGGAATATAATGAATACTGAGAGTATCTTACATTCTGGAACGTGCCATGAATACACTATACATTAGTTTAAAATTATAAATTTAAAATAACACACGGCAAACAAAGATTTGACCAAAACTTCATATTAAAGTTTTGAGACAAGCTCTGAAATTGTTATTATAGTCATGAAATGTCGATCAAAACATTTCCCAAAAGATCTACAGATAAATAATGTAAAAAGCATGTAGATTTTAATGATTTTTTAATGATTCTTCAAATACACAAATTTTAAAAATATACGTTCAATAACTAGCAGTAGAGATTTAAAAATATACCTGTTTTGCCAATTCAATAAATAGGATTCACCGGCCAAAACATACCGTTAGGAACGACTTTGAAACCATCCAAACAGCAAAAAACGTGCAAAAAGCGCTTATTTATTAGATTGCATAGGAAATTGGCTGAACGGAGCGAAGTGGGCTCCTGCCTCGGGTTGGGGGGATCGGGAATGTGGCGCTAATTGGCCGGCTGGATTTGCGGCCCGTTCAGTGGCTTAGATCACGATTGTAGAGCAGCAGAGGACGTCAATACAGCCAAATGAAAATTCAACATAAATATTGTTTCTGCAGATGAAACTTTTTTGTTATAATTTTGTTTCAAAAATAGTTTTCCGCTTGTACTGCGAGTTTTCGGACGACGTGTATTACTGAGGCTTCTGACTCGCATGTTTTTTCAATTTTTTGTTTCTAGTTCTTCTAATTTATATAGTCTGCATATAATACTATGCTAAATCCAGTAAATTTTGATCATTAAAATTATGTGTTGCTAAAGTTCAAAAGAGAAACAATTATATAACGACTATGCGACCCCGCTTTCTCCAGAACCGGTGTGACTAAGTCAACCGATCCTGGGACCGTGTGAAGGAGTCTCTCCTTCCTTGGGGATACCGCTGGATAGCTCAGAACACATTATAGGTAAACTCCAGGGGTGAATTCGACCACTATCTTGTACAAATAATAATAACGGCGACCCCGAGGGAGGAAAGACGCACCGGTTCTGGGATTAAGCGAGACTGGAGAAAAATAGGAAAAAAAAATTCTTTATTTAAAAAAAAACCTAAAGAGTAATACGTAAAATTAATTTTCGAAGTATCTTAATGCCGTTTAAAAATGTAAAATTATTCATCACAAAGTCGCACCAGATTTAATTTTGTATTCTCATCGTATAAAATCAATACGTCTTTTTCACAACACCAAACGCAAAGGAATACAATTCTTCAACAAACTACCTGAAGACATTAGAAAAATAAATAAAAGAGTGCTAAGAAAACTCTCCAATGAAATTTGAAAAAAACACTGAAAATGTGTTTAAAAAGATCCGAAAATCAAACAAACATAAAAAACTGTACATTTATATATAAATTGTATAATATTATTATAATCCATATCATTATATCTCGATCTATTTCCTGATTTGAAACTTTCCACCCTGTACGTAGGTTTACCGTGTAAACATTTATAAGTAGGTACTTCACTCCTGTAAATTTTCATACAGCTTTATTAGCTCAACACGCATTTAAAATGTGTACACCCCGCTTCTAGTAGTATTGTAAATTGAATTATAAAGAGATGTAGTTAATTAATATTTGTATGTCTTTCCTAGAATTGAGTTTTTATACTGACAAAACTATTTATCCATATTCATATTCATATGTAAGGACGCAAACAAATAATTGTCTTATTTTATTTCAAAGCATAACTTGCAAACAGTGTATTTTAATATAATAATTAAATTATCGTCATCTACGAACGCGTAGATTATAACGTACGTTGCGTTCAACCTTATTTTTATTTAACGGCAATATAATGTAATGTAAAAATGATACAATATTAAGTAAAAAAAGATATAAAGTGATGTAGTTTGTTCTCAGTCCTCCTCACTAGGTATACCTGTTCCGAGGCGGACTGTAGTTTGTTGTATTTGTGTTGGTCATGATTTCCTCATCTTCTAATTTGTTGGTTCCCACAAATTATAAAATATATTAAGCAAAAAGTATTTATGTTTGTCTATCGTTTGTAGGTTGCGTTGGGGTTACTTCATAAATTTAATGATTTCCTCATCTTCATGTTTAGTTAGCCATAATTTAATGTCCCTTTTAAACTTTTCTCTATCCTTGGTGTTTTTAATTTCAATAGGAAAGGCATTATATAATTTTATAGCATGGAAATAGTTGTTCTTCTGGCCGAAAGATGTATTTAATTTTGCAATGTTTAGTAGATTTGAGAATTTCGTTTTTGTAGTGTAGGTGTGTTGTTCAGCAAGGTGTTCATATTTTTCCTACAAATTTAGCAGTGCATTTTTTGAGTACAGTTTTATAATGCTGAACACGTTAATTTTTTTTAAAATTTCTTTTGATGGAGTCCTTATGGGTACTTTCAGGATTATTTTTATTATTACTTTTTATGTTTTAACGAGCTCCTTCATGTGAAAGTTTGAGGCAGATCCCCATCCAATGATCCCATATTCTAAGCGTGATTGGCAAAGAGCGCAGTAGACTTTATATAGATCATTTTTATTTTGTATATTGCGTACGTTTCTAAAGTAGTACATGAGCTTTGTAAGTTTCTTTGTTATTTCTTCTTATCTAAACAATAATTCGATTATGTATTGTAAACTCAATTTCTAGTGCATCCCATAATTGTTTTCAGTGAATCACTTATTTGTGTAAGTCGGTATATCAACGTACCTAACAAAATAGCTACATTATAATTTTATTATTTGAATATTTGAGTTATTTCAACGCGTATTAAAACAAAAAAGGTTTTAAAATTTCACTTTTAAATCTCATCGTGGTTTCCACTGCACCCTACTTCACTAGGGATATACCCAGTAGTTACGTAGGTGTAATAATAAATATTAATTTAATTAAAAAAATTCAGTAGCTGCTCGTTGAAACTTTTGTACAATACGTGAGAATCAGGATATGACATTAAAATCACAGCGCTCGACTACGTCTAACAATACAAACAATTTTTTATTGCGATGACCATTTTATTATATCATTCATAACAACAGATTCTCCCACACACATATTCCATCCCGTTCCATTGGCGCCCGCCGTCCGTCAGATCCAAGGCCGTTCCGTGACCCTCCAAGGGCGTCCCCATGCCAGGCCCCGCCCGCCCCTCGCGGCCACACTGCACTGAACACCGAACGATTGCACAGTGGCTCAGCGGGCTATAAAGTGGGCTATAATACTGTGTCGTGCTCTCGAATGCCGCATAGATATGCTCTGTGAATTATAAAAAAACACATGAAATTAACTATTTAGTTCCTCTTCTATGAATTTATTTTGATATTTCTCATCCTCTTCGTTATCATCTTAATATTATTATTAAGCTGGTAATATTTTTTTTTTTGTTTGAATTAGTAATTCACGGTACCTATGCACGGAGAAAACTAAATGATTTGAAATATTGCTAATTTATTAAAATTTGACAGGTTTCCTAACAAACTATCAGTAAAACACGAATATGTTATATCGGAATACGTGTTTATACATTACATTTATTAGGATAAACGAAGCGCTCAAAGATAGTTGGAAAGGGAGATATGTAAATACGAATGTTAGAGGAAGCGCGCTAATATTTATAAAAAAAAACGATAATAATTAAGCTAAAAGGGTGAAAAAATTTAATAAAACTCGAATCGTTTGAAATAGATCAAAAATTTCTAAACAAATGCTTTAGTTGTATTTAAAGATACACTGTGATTATTTTCCATGCCTATAACATATTAAATAACAGAACGAAACGTGTTTTTAATAATTTTCGGAGCTTACTTTGGGTTTTTTTTCTATCGAGGTAATTTCATAAAGTTAACGTTACCGCATAACAATTGTATAGATATTATCTTCAAAAAATTATATCTATTTTTTGAGAACTTAAAAACTTAAAGAGTTAACGATAAACTTGTTACAATTCGGTAGAAATTGGGTATGCCGGGGCTTAACACTTGTTCCTATATATTTTGAATGTACTTATAGTTTGCAAGGAAATGGCCTGATATTACGTTTTTAACAGGATAATCAGCGATACGCAGAAGTAGTATCAAAATTCTGTTTTAATGGGTGGAAAAATGGGATTCGATGGTTTTTAGAAATCAAGTATGCAAAATTTTATTAATCTCGGAATAAATCTTTAGATTTATACGAAAATCGAATCCACTTCGCCCGCCACATCCACTCTTTTTTATATAAATAGAAAATCAAATGAAATAATACAAATGGAATAAAATAATGTGTTGACAGATCTATTTGGGGATCAATGGTGAGGCACGAAATGAAAGAAGGTTGTGAAGGTCACATGTGTTTATTGGTGAGTCAGTAACCGTGACGAGGAGATGATGTAGGACAAAAGTTGAATACTCCGGACGCTGCGGTGATGTGCTGGTCAAGCGCGGGTCAGTGAGTCGACGCCGGGCGCTGGTGACCGGGACTCGATGGAGGTCAGGCACTGGCGAAGAACGTAGGTCTTCAGGCACTCCAGTGCTGACGAGACGGCCGAAGGTGCGACGGACCTTGTGGGCAGTTGAACGGGAACGGCGTGACCAGTGAGGATGCTGCGTGTCCTCGTGGTGGTCATGGTTGCGTGGAAGAAGCGCTGGTCAGAGACGCTGGAACCAGGGCGCTTGTAATCCGTTTAAGCGCTGGCCATGGACACGGCCGAGGCGCTATGATGATGTCCCGATAGAGTCCATGATGATACGTGCGAAGCCGGGTACGTGTCCCTCGCGCTAGTAAGAAGAACGCGGGTTAACACTCGTTGAGCCTTGTAGACTGGCGGCAAAATTATGACTGACTGACTGGCTCGCTGCGTCGGGCTTATTTATACTAGACGGCCGACGGCGGCAGTAGGTAGATGGATGGCAACTAAATTCTAGGCACTCGCACAGACTGTGTGTTTCGGGAACCTTCGACATTGCGGCGATTAAGCATAGGCCGTAGACTCGAACCTTCTGGCGAGTTCTCGTAGTATCCCGGACTGAGTGCGCGTTAGTATTGTCGCGAGTATGCAAGTAGGTCTTGAAACAGGTAGGTTGCTTTGTTTTGATTTCGGCTGCAAATACGTACCTAAGTAGCAAGTACGTACCTAAGTAGATCGAGCGATTTATTATTAATTATTCAATGGATTAATATCGACGCTACATCTATATAGCTTTCCTTTGTATTACTGTATTATAATAATTATGATAGATATAACTATCTGATTACATAGTCATGTAGCAAATTTGGTTAATATTCACATTATCGATGGGCGTAATCGAGATTGTTACTCATTTTGACTACAACGATGATTTCCTTTGATAATCTTTTAACGAAATTTCCAATAACTTGCTAGTATTTGAAACAATCGATTTAATATTAGAACGTAGTCAAGTATGATTTCTTGATAAAATACCACAAATTATATACAGGGTTTTCCAATAAGAGGTGTTATTTTAAATAGCCCGCTAATTCAGTAGATGTTACTTTTGAAACTATCATTTTTTGACATTTGACAAGTAGAAACTACGCCATTAATAGAAATGGAACGATACGCGCTTCAACAATGCATTGAAATTATTAAAATTCACTTGAGTGAATCAAATGCAAATCATTTTGAGTAATGAGGCCCATTTCCACCTCGGTGGCTTCGTCAACAAGCAAAATTGTCGCATCTGGGGCTCGGAAATCCCAAGAATTATTGTTGAAAAGCCTCTTTATCTTCAACGTGTGACTGTTTGGTGCGGTTTATGGTCCGGCGGAGTCATTGGACCTTACTTTTTCGAAAATGAGGCTGGAGCAACAGTTACGGTAAATGGATCGCTATCGAGAGATGATTAATTATTTTTTGTGGCCGAAATTGGATGGTATTGATCTGGACAACGTTTACTTTCAACAAGACGGCGCTACGTGCCACACAAGAAACAAAACCATTGATCTTTTACGATTGAATATCAAAATAACACCTCTTATTGGAAAACCCTGTATTATGTATTCATTCTAGAAAAACTAATGTCGTACCCAAACATATTTTTACCGACGCGATTTAATCGAAACCTCATTCGATTACAAAAAAAAACTTTGATGCCATCACTAATTCACACCATATTATTTCGTTTAATGGCTTCATCGCGTTTTTTTTAAAGATGGCCGCCGAGAGAAGAATCAGTTTCGCAACGGGGTGCTACTGATTTTTGATTAATGACCGAGATAGAGTTAGCGAAACAATGCTACGCCATACTTAATTAAGGTGCCATAATTGAACTGGAACAACAGAAGTTTTTGGCACCAAGATACGGTAATCAAAATTTTTTATAAGATTAAATTTAGACGAACAAGTGTATTCATGGCGGTGATTCATTGATAAATTGAATACATGTGTATCTTATGTCTCTGTTGCTGTGAGTGAGTTTGACCGACGCCGACGTTTTTTTAATGTAAATACCGCACATGAATACCAACTGCCCGGAACCAGTGACATCCCCAATTGGAGTATGTTTTATATGTCATCTAGTAGTCACCATGACTCGTTCAAGATACCACACGGCAGAACAGATGTTCTAGCTCAGCATAGCGTGACAGGAGGAATTGTGTTGAATGAAATTTCTAAAATAGCAGATATATTGATTTACTTTAACAATTCTAAAACTTTTGGATAAAAAGGGAGTGTGCTAGAGAATCACGGTTTTTAGGCATTTGGGATATTGCTAAGATCTCTTTTCTCATGATAGTCTATCTCTTAGCGGTGTTTAACTAATAGCTATGACTTATGTTCCCAAATGGAAAGAATATTAAAATACAAAATCTTGTACTTGTAATGCAAGATTAATCTGTCGTAATAAAATTTGAATAAAAATTAAATGTCCGTAACTAAATTAATTGTAAATTTAACGCACAACATAAACTAATGAAGTGTTGCGTGTTAATTAAAAAGTTTTTAGTTAAGTTTCCAAGCTTTTTAACGCGAGTAAAATAATTCTTAATGGAGAATTTTCAATTAATATTTCATGTGCTCTTCTAAATGAATTCCTTAGTTAAACAAAGGCATCCTTTGTGAGGGTAAAAAAAACCAGGATATGTCTTTATTTGGGAACCATAGGCGATGATTAATGATTGTAAAATTCTTTGTGGTCGAAATGAACATATCAGACTGACTTTACAAGGATGCCACAATGACTGCATCTAGTCAAAATATTAAAATTGCTTTTTTTTTCAATTTTCGTCAGGTAATTAATTCTGCTTAGCAGGAAATTGAATTTAGATTTTAACCAACCATCATTTAATTAATAAATTAATGCGCAGTATTTTTTCGCATAACAAAATAAATATTTTCAAGTGATAATATTCTCCCATTGTTGATTGTTTGGGTAAAGTAAGCCTTGAAAATAAATTATGAATTTTTGTCACCTGTTTTAACACTCAGCGCCAAATATACGGGTCCCATGACACCGTGACATTGACTTCAAAATTAGGAAAAATATTGACAAACTTAAATTAAATAATTATATTTTTTAGACATCTTTGAAATATTTGTGTTCTTAGAAATACATGTTGGAATGACATCGATGGGAATTTATTGCTTTCTTTGGGTAAACATGTTTGTGTAATTTCTGAAAAAATGATTATGATATCATCGCTTTTTAAAGATTTCTTGAAATCACCAAAGGTTTCGAAATGTTGCCAACATTTCTGTTGAGCGTGCAAGAGAATTTCCATCTAAAGAGGAGTTTGCAAGAGAATCACCGTTTTTGATCATCTCTCAGTGGAGGTTAACTAATATCTATATTATGACTAAATGATTTCTCCCAGTTCAAGACCACAATAGCTTATTTCCAGTTTATGTCACAATTACCGTGGTGTGAAAAAACAGCACCTACGGACATCAAAAAAATACAGAAAGATAAAAAAAAAACTTTTAGACGTTAAACAATTGTGAAAATAAAAGTCAATCTTAAAAATCTTCATTTATACAAACCCTTTATTTTGTTAAATATGAACGCCGCACAGGAATCCAAACAGAACCCAACCGAAAGGAGCCAGTGAGATTGTGGCATCCCCAATCGGGGAATGTTGTAAGGCTGAAGGCGGTGAAGATGCGATGAATAGGGGAAAGAGAAAAGTGGGGGAATACTCTAGTTATTTAGACCTGGTCACCAAATATGGCTAAAGCCATTTCAAGAAACGTTTCAATATTAAGTGGTTGTCTTATCTTCCTCTTCTGAACTTGCAACAAATATACCTACTATAAAATATTATTTAAAATTAAATAATTGAGAAACAACATAAATCTCTGACTAGTATAAAACAAAGTGGATATCCGCGTCTGACTGTTTGTGCGCTTAGTTCTTCTAAACTACGCAATGGCTTTGATAAGGTTTTCACTATAATTTAAAGAATTTTTTCTGAAAAGTTTCAATATATAATAAATGCATATGATATTTTAAGAAAGTTGAGAAAAGTCGATGTTTTGTAATCAAGTCGTTAAAAAAATATTTCGGGTGCTTATATTGCTAACGCTGGCTAAACCTTATGAGATAGATAAAAATAATTCACTACGGAATTGTATATCTTAAAAAGTCCTACAGAAAGTTTTGAGATGGTATATGTCTATCTCCTAAGAATAACCCCGAGCAGTGCCGGGTACATCTCAGCTAGTCAATATATAAAATTTTCTTGCGCACGCCGGGATTTGAACCCCTCGATAGTTAACCCTCGAACACGGAGGTCATCAGTCAACCTGCCGATAAAAGTGGTGCAGCATAACAAGGACACAAGGCCAGATCGTATTATTATCCTAAAAATGTTTAACGAGTCTAACTAATCGGCATATCACTGCAAAATTCTCATAATTCAAAAATAGCTCCCTATTTTATTTCAGTAATGTTCTTTCTCGATGTTTAAGGATATCAATAGTTGAATATATTCTATATTTTCAATTACAACCACAGCCGACCATTTTACCAACCCCAATGCCTTAATAAACCCTAATAAAACTATATTGAACCCACTTTCAGTCATAACATAGTGTGCCTTATAACCATTAGAAGTTAATTATTTAATTGAGTAAATGCTTCGTAAATGATAAATAAAGTTCGTGGATAAAGGGTTGTTAAATGCCAATGAAAAGGGAATATCACGTTTCAAGTTGCTGTGATCATATTCCCTTGGCTTTGAGCCTTTAAATCACGACCTGATACACTTAAGACCAATTGCTAAGGTGATTGTTAGGTAAGTTTTATTATAAAAACTCTATTTTAATAATGATACTAAGGTACTGTAAGTTTATCGCAATTTTTTTGTAAATTAACATTTCACTGTCGGTTAAGGTCCTTAGTAAGCGAATACGAATTTTAGAGGGAGCGCGCTAATATTAAAAAAAAGATAATAATTAAGCGACAATGGTTAAAATATTAAATAAAACATGACTCGTTTGAAGTAATTTTTACACTGATGAAGCTTGAACCAATTACATCAAGTGAGCCAAGTGGTTAGTGGATGCATTTAATAAATTAACGGTAAAAAGTGTTTGTTTAATTTTATATTTTTCCGACTTTATGTCCGGGTTAAATCTTACCTAAAAACTAAACTAAACCATTCCACACACTTTTCCACAAATGATCATCTAGTCAATACACATTATGCAAGTGCATTATATAAGCAAAATAAATACAAAACAATACAAGAACAACACGTCAACTCACCAGAGATCAAATGGGAAAATAATTCACCGACTCCAAATATTTTCATATCATAGGGTTCGGCTATAAATCCTACTGATCCCACAACATAAATATTTAAAAAATCTTTCGTTATCCTACATGTATTTAAAATGACCGATTTTTTTCATTTTTAATAATAATAATATTATTATTTTTGTTAACTTTTTTAACCAGCCTGTACTCCGAAAGATATAGTTGGTTGTTCTAGAGCCAGAGAGAGATCGTAGGGTACGTCATTGACGCTCGTCCTTTTCCTTCTCACACGTCTTGTATGAAAAAGAAGATTCTAGGACGATGACGTCACATACGACCGCTCTCTGGTACTATTCTATTTCCTACACATCGGGAGCTTTTATAATGGCTACTGCTATGGCACGGCAACGTCACAAACAATCATAAAACGTGCGTTATTTATCACAATAATGCTTCAGCGCTTTCATACATACAAAATAATAATGTGTAAGAAAGAGCTTTTGAAAATGAGACAATCGATGTACGTATGTTTGCTTCCAGCAATGAATAAATGCAATAATTATCATACATTTCACTTACACTTAGTGAAGAAATGAAACGCCGCGTGTCTTTGCTGTCTTTGCCCAATACAATTTTGGAGGTGGGTTTGGGTATCGCCCCGGGAACCATTTATATTGGATAACCGACACCTCTGCCATAGGTCACCCCAAGTAGTTCGCTGCGCTAAGTGATTTAGCAGGGATGCCCGGGTTCCTCGGATGTGGTGTGGGCCAGATAGGGAGAGGCTGGTTTGTGGACACCCTTTGACCTCTTCAACTGGTCTTTCGATCCATCGCCTTGCGCCGCAGCGCGCGGGATACATTCATACGTTCATCACTCCAGGACATACTGATCCCTAGAATCCTACCCACCCCTTTTACCCTTTTCCTTCCCACAACTTCTACCCCTTCCTTTCCATAAAATAGGCTCTCCACACAACACCCCCAAAAAAGACGTAGGCCCTGAGGAAAATTTTCCTCAGGACTTCCTGTGTGGGGTTAATGTTAAAAAAAATAATTCATTGTTTGCTCTCTTAAGTGAGCTATTTTCGACTTATTCGAGTTATGTGTAGCGTGCATCTTTTAATATCACATTTATTCAATTCTTTTCCTATGGTAGAGCGATGAATTAGTGTTGCGTATGACCTCTGACATTGCGTTTAGAAACGCGCGAAAGTAACGGTTCCCAAAACAACCGTTCTCAAATTTAACGTTTCACATGAAGTTTGGTTGCAATTAAAAAAAAACTGGTTTCGCCGGTTCTTGTCGGTATTGTTATGTAAGTATATATTATTATTACACGTCCATTCATTAATTATTTAACATTTCAAAGAAAACATCGCGGAAGTTATAAATAACTGGATTTCATTATGTTACGTCTTTTGACATTGCAGTGGCGTGGCAAAAAAATATACTGGTCACGGGTCTTGTCTGTTTACCGCCCCCGGCCTATCCTAGGATTTCAGAGAGATAGATAGCACTTTTTTAATATGGGCTGAACACAAACATTTAAACGGTGACCGGGTATGTCATCAAAATGACAATTCAACACACCTACAAAAAGTGATATAAAGTCATGAAAAGTGATGAAACAAAAACTAGGTTACATAGGTAACTATTAAACCTAGTTTTTTTATAACTTTTAATGACTCTATATCACTTTTTAAAAGTGTGTTGAATATTCATTTTGATGAAATATCATGGAACCCATTTAAACATAGACAACAATATATTTTTTCAGGTTCGTTCTGTTATTTATTTTTTGATCTGATAGATGCTGACCATGTTTATGCGGAATATGTTAATATATTTATTTTATAATGTGAAAATTGCAAAGCAGGAAGCGTGAACAAACACGTGTTATTACCAACCAATTTTTTGCCTCTTTGATCTTATAACCACCAACTGTCACATTCAATGGTGGTCGAATGAATGACCAAAAGTAGAAAAAAATGTGGTGGAGATAAAAAAATTAAAATGGTCAACGACCTCAATACCGTGTATCCCAAAATAGATATATATGATCTGATGTTGGTTAAAATAAGGGAAAGATCCGTTACGAATAAGTAAATTAGTTCTTATTTTTTGTGTTGAGTAGTCGTGAGTGCTGTGCCCGGAGAACAATTACGCCACTGCTGGGTAATTATAGTTATCGCGGATGTTTAGTGTAAAAATCACAGCGCTAATTTGACGAGACGGTACTCATTATTTTCATGTTTGTATTTATTTTTGTAAGCTTCTTAACCCACACCTGCAAAATGTTGTACCTACTAAAGTACTCTATTTAAAGTTTGCAAAGGTAAATAAAGAAATGTTGCTGTGGTAACTACCACTGACCTGAAGTTTAAGTTCATTTTTACCTTACTTTGGTTGAAATTGATAAAACTTTTTTGAATGTTGATTATTTTTCTTTACAGGTAATCATTTTAATTTGCCTATCTGGGACCTAAGAGTCAAAAGATCTTACGTAAATTGGCGACAACCGTTTTCTTTCAAATCGGTTTTGATCTTGTTTAGCGATTTTCTGTTCAGTTGTAAAAACAAACATATAATAATCTCTATTTACTAATCATGAGCGTCAAGCTTATGCTTAGCCACAACACAAAACATCTTCAATGAATAAGTGGCGCCCCCGTGAAAAATCACGGGTTATTTTAATTGTAGAATTTGTGAAAGTTGAATGTATTTATAAACAAAAAAAATTTCATCAGAATCATTGCCATTGAAAACTTACTACATCTATCAAATCAAACATTTTAACAAAGAAAATGCACATTTCAAATAAAGAAATATTATTAATTAATAAATTATGTTGTTACATGTTTGTTATCGCTTGTCTGATACGATATATTAGTCCTACTTGTTGAAAATAAAAAAGTTCATTGATCTTTGAACAGTTTTACGGGCTTAAAGGAATTCAATTTGAAATCACGCACACATGCACCGACAACTGACATTAACATGGTCAATTAATAATAATTATCTTAAAAATACGTTGAAATTTTATGGCCTTGAAAATTTCTAAAATGGCTTCTGAATAAATAGACTTGATTGAAGCAAATTACCCATTCGATAACTTCTCACTTTGAACGGTACACATAATAGCAAAACTAATTGAACCATTTATTAAACATCAATGTTTTCTGCATTGATAATTTTAAAAATAAATTTTATAGACAAACTTCTCGGTAAAACCCAAACCACCATAGAAGATCCACTAAGGAACCCACATAGACGATTACTCTCCCGGGCTGTAAAATTTCCATAAATTGAAAACGAAACAATTTGGTCAGATTTTATGCCTCGAGTCTGACCGCTGCTACGGGAAGCAAAAAACACACATAATGTTATATGGTCGAACGTTCGTTATAATAGCAATTTAAAAAGAATGCGATGGTTCAAGTCTAGGAGATTGGATACACGTATGATGGTGTAAGATAAATCCGGTCTCTATCTACTCTTGTGTAAAGGTGGTTATAGCGTGCATCTTTTTTATGTCGTCTTCAGGATGCGTCTATTTTTTGCTTTCATTTTTAGTAACAACTGTAATTGAAAATTATGACCATTTAAATGTGAATAAAAATACAATAACTTGACGAATATCTTCCGGTGTGTTTTTGGTAATAATTTTTTGTGCTAAAATCACTGTTATGTATTAATGGCAACAACATGCGGGCTGAACGTATGTAAGTACCTAATTTGAAAAAGACTGCAAAAACGGTATAGAACAGAGATATATGAAACCATTTTATAACATATAATTTATATCTCTTTTGCGAATAACTGGTTCTGATAATAAATATTAGTTTCGGGTTCAAAAAGTCTAATTTTCATCCCACGAAACCTTTTGGAATCGTCTCAGCAGTTTTTTTTAAATTCATGTTGAGGATTCAAATTGTTGCAGGAAAGAGATGATGTTGGTGCTGGTAAGGCTTAAAAAATACATTGGATTTTATTCAGAACCTCCCCAGACGATATTAAAAGCTAGTTTATCTGGAAATCGATGATCAAAGTGCTGATAAAATATTCGGAGCCATCTTATCCAGTTCGAATTCTGACAAATTCTTATTCATCCTAGATTTATGTTCCAGAGATCCAGACGTTTGCAAATATCGTGTTTGATCTTCAGATTGTTTCCTGCAAACGGGTCACACTCATAAACTAACTACAGACAACATTCATTTTTCGGAAGGACAAGCAAAAAATACAATAATATACTTTCAGACGCCGATATTTTCCATTTGTCCTTAGTTCAGTTTCCTAAATGCATTTTGGAAAAAATTAAATCAAATTGTAAAATACGTGCCCTATCCCCCTGCTATGTGTAAGATATCTCAGTTATTTTCATAAAGGTGTTTTTGTGTTTTTCTTTTTATTTATGTTTTTCTTTCTGTAACATGAATTTTATGTTGAAACTTTACTGGTTAATGTAACATATAAAATGTAATCATTTATATAAAATTGTTTATTTCCCCAATACACTAAAATAAAACACCTGTAGCTAGTTGATTTTGAACCTTATTAATTCCACATTTTTAATGATTTATTTGTTTCAATTTTGGGCTAAATCTAGTATTTTGGTCTTCCACTCTAGTGGGAGTCTTATACTTCACTATCGAAACATAATGTGGAGGTAGGAGGAATCGAGGAGATGAAGGAAAAGGAAAAAAAAAACTCTGAAAAGCCATTGGTTAATCAGACATCCAGACACTCTGTCTTTACTAAATATAGCTTACGCCATTTCTACGTTTCCATCCCGGTGGTGATATTATCCACTCTGGAACCAATTTTCAATCTTAAGCTGAATAATAAAATGTCAATATTTACCGTGTTGGTGGAAGAATTTTATTGAATACTTCTAGGAAAAACTTTAAATTTTGACGCCTGTTTAAATATGTAGGTACTTGATTCAATGTTTAGTAATTTACGCAATAAGAAGTAATCCTGCACAAAATATACCAAGATTTGCTTTAGTCCCTTCTCATTTTACCGTGAGTTTTATGACCCGACATTAACGAGGAAGATTTTAAAGCAGATAAAGTTCGAGCTAATGACAATCTCCGTTGCAAAGCGGTAAGATTCATTGCTTTGTACTAAAACTGTACTCTTTGGATTCGGTTAAAATTCCCGCCTGAGTAAAATATTTAAAAAAAAATATGAGTTGAAGATGCCCTTTCACCCTGGCAATGACAATGTTACATTGAATTTACTTGAAATGATTTTAGCCTTGTTAAGGACAAGGTCGAATACGAATCCGGTTGTTGAATATTCAAATCCCATTAAATTTTATTTAATTAATTTTTTTTTTTTTTTTTTTTTTATATTTACTCCACACAGGAGGCCCTGAAGAAAATAATTTCCCTCAGGGCCTATGTCATCTTTGGGGATGCTGTGTGGAGGGTCTTTTTGTGGAGAGGAAGGAGTGAACATGGGTCTTGAAGAGTCCCATGTTGTAGGAGGGAGGAAACACAGAGGCCGGCAGTTCGTTCCACAGCCGAGCTGTTGAACTTAAGAACGAATCGTAGAAGCGACCCGTTCTCATGTGACAAGTGTCAACTGTGTACAAATGTTGGGCGCGCGTTTGGCGTGTATCCCGACTACGCACCGGTGCCGAAGGGATCAATGACGCTAGTTCCTCAGAGCATCTTCCATTGTAATACCGATAGAACAAGGACAGCATACCTACCTGACGCCTGTGCTCTAAAGATTGCAGTCCGTTTGTTAAGATTGGGGAATCTATCAAACGGACCGCCCGTTTCTGCACAGAGTCAAGGGTTTTTTTCAGGTATTTTGGGGCTCCAGACCAGAGATGGCTGCCAAATTCGACAGTAGGGCGCACTTGCGATTTGTACAGGGTGAGCAGTTGTGTACTATTAAAGTATCTGCGGGCCCTGTACAGTACGCCCAGCTTCTGAGAGGCCAACTTTACTCTGGCTTCGATGGAGCCCCCGTACCTGAGCTGGTCACTAATAGTTACACCAAGCATATCAATGGAAGGCCTGTTCGGAAGATTGCTTCCGTTAAAGGAGACTAGATTATCATTTGGATCCCTTTTAGACGTAATCAGACAGGATTGGGTCTTTGAAACATTAAATTCGACGAGATTATTTTTACCCCAGGAGGAAATACTCTCGAGATAACCGTCCATTCTCTGCTTCAAAGCCCTCCGAGCCGTTGGAGTTTGTGTGCCCTTTGGGGGCTTGTCAAACAAAAAGCTATCATGAACTGTACTGTCATCCGCGTAACAATGAATCGGTGCACATGTCAAAAAAATCAAAAAAAAAAAAATTAATTCATTTCAAATAATATACAGTATATTTGTGGAGTACCCTGAGTATCGACTCGGTGAAAGACCACAATTAGAATTGAAGCGTTGCTTGAAATGGCTTTAGCCGTGTTTGGTGAAAATATTTTAAGAGTCGGGTACTTCCTCACCTTCCTTATTCCCACATTTTTCATCACGCCACTACCTTCATTTTTGTTTCAGAAGGATGGGAAAAATTCGGGCTACGTGCGAAAATTACATTTTTAAAAAGTACAAGTACTTTCCATCCTTTATCATCACCATTTCCTCCTTTAATTGTCTTATTCCACTCTTCTCCAAGCTTAAATTATCAAAATAAATGTATGTTTATTTGAAGTGATGTTTTCAGTATCAGTTTGATCAAAATTACAATTCAAGTTATCCAGTTATATTATTAATATTAATGTAAACCTGACCTATGCTATGTTTGAAAACCTCAGCTATGACAATTTCAGACTTGTTCACGACTCTTAAATTTTTATCTCAAATATATTCTAGCGGCAAATTCTGGAATTTAATGTACTTGATGTTCGACAGACTTATTTAAAAATAATAATAATGTATGTGCATATTAATAAAAACAACATGAATACAGTCGTATACAAAAATAATTCATACAAACAAAAAACAGTTGGACATAAACATCAGACTAGAAGTAAGGGCAGAAATAATTTTTTCGTTCCGACGAGCAACACAGCGACATATCAAAAAGTATTCTCGTACCTAGGACCAAAGATACGGAATAAAATTCCCTCACAACGGAAACTATGTGAATTGTCATCCTTTGGTCCAAAAAATTTAGGAAGGACAGATTCAAAATGTCATTAAAAAATGTTTCGTTGATAATTTATACAGGATGTCCGGATTGTGATTATTCACGATAGTAGAAAAAAATGTGAATTACCTTTTGTCGAAATTCCAATGTTACAAGGTAGTTTTGAGGTACCATTATATAGAATCACCTCCGGAAGTAAGCGCACTTTACCCCATTACACACTGCATTTATAGTTATATCTTCGCTTTTAATATTTGTTTTCTATTCGTCTTTGTTATTTTATTAATATTGATATTACATACTAAACAACAAAAAATAATGTCATGGTTAGTTTCTTTGAAAAGGCACTGCCTAGTTAGAAACTAATTTTGACTGCGCCATAATGTATTGTATTGCAGCTTATCCTCGACGTACATTGTACTTGTCATATTATCACATATCATTGTGCATATATCCAATATCCAAAGATACATTATTAATAACTTTTAATTATTATAACATATCATTGTGCATACATCCAATATCCAAAGATGCATTTTACATAACTTAAAAGTATTATTACATATCATTGTGCATATATCCAATATCCAAAGATGCATTGTACATAACTTATAATTATCATTACATATCATTGTGCATATATCCAATATCCAAATATGCATTGTACATAACTTATAATTATTATTACATATCATTGTGCATATATCCAATATCCAAAGATGCATTGTACATAACTTATAATTATCATTACATATCATTGTGCATATATCCAATATCCAAATATGCATTGTACATAACTTATAATTGTTATTACAGATCATTGTGCATATATCCAATATCCAAAGATACATTGTACATAACTTATAATTATAATTACATATCATTGTGCATATATCCAATATCCAAAGATGCATTGTACATAACTTATAATTATGATTACATATCATTGTGCATATATCCAATATCCAAAGATGCATTGTACATAACTTATAATTATTATTACATATCATTGTGCATGTATCGAATAACAAAGGATACGTTATAAATAACTTATAATTATTATTACATATCATTGTGCATACATCCAATCTATAATATTATTACGCTAGCGTCTGGAAGGTGTAGGCCCTCTGATTGGTCGAATTCAAATCGTGTGTTTCGGGTAAATTACGCATAGGGGGTCTGCAGGCAAAAAAATACCACTCTGCCCCTCAATTTTAAGCAACCGTAAGGTTCATTTAGGTTAGCAGGCGACCGGATCCAAAAAATAAGACCTTAAAATTAAGACCCGATTTCATACTGAAATAGGATCGCCACATGTACTACGAGATTTCTTCAAAAATATCGTTTCTGCTCATATAATTTTTG
The DNA here is from genome assembly GCA_026573805.1 of Hesperophylax magnus. Classification (NCBI taxonomy): domain Eukaryota; kingdom Metazoa; phylum Arthropoda; class Insecta; order Trichoptera; family Limnephilidae; genus Hesperophylax; species Hesperophylax magnus. Next base: position 9,699,502 of record JAIUSX010000006.1, on the reverse strand, counting down.
GATAATATCGAAGAAAATATGTTTTAGAAAGTTCATAATCCATTGGATTAATTACATTACAATGAAAATTATCCATAATTAGGTGATTATATTTGACGTTTATAAAAAATCACGCGTTCCTTCAATATAGCCGATACGCACGGCGGCAATAGATGGCCGACAGAGCGCACCTCTGGCGGTATAAGAACGAACCAAATGACTGGCCCAAATATTTAAATATGCAGCTCACAATACACATAGTTATGCAAAATTTCTTGACCATTAACAAGCGTTTATTAAGAAGATTTCTTCTGGAAGCTAATCACTTTTCATTATTATTTATAATTTTTTTTGCTTATTAATTATATCTGATTTTATATTGACATGTTTTCTAATTTCTAAAATTTCAAAATGATTTATTTGCGATGCTTTATATCCTGAGTGAAGTATTTTAAGACCTGAATTTTTATCGAAAGTGTGATCATTATTCAAAAGATGATTTGCAAACTCAGATTCACTATTTCCATTTAGAGCCCTGAGATGTTCTTTAGTTCTGACTTCAAAGTTTCTATTGGTTCTACCTTTGTAAAAGAAATTACAATCATCCCAATTGAGTTTTTAAACTCCTGATTTTTTTGTTTGAATTTTGCTATCTTTATTATTAAGAATATATTTCTTCATTGTTATTAGTGTAAAACGCCAGTTGAATAGTACCAGAATTGTTTTTATATATAATTTTAGAAGTATCGTTATCCACAAGCAGAATTCTACGCCATTGTTTATTTCTATCTTTAGAAAGACCGTTTGAAGAGAATATGTTTAATTTTTTTTATTTAGTATTTCAACTATCAATTTATTAGAATAACCGTTATTAAATGCTATTTGTCTTATGAATATATTGTTTTATGGTTATATTCTATTTGTTTTTTTCAGGTCTTAAAATACTTCACCATAAATAATTTTGAAATTTTAGAAATGAGGAAACATGTTAATATAAAAGCAGATACAATTAACAAGAATTTTTTTATAAACTCTTTTTTAAATATTTTCCCACTTAACTGGTCTTTCCCGTCTAATGATATTGTAATTCCTAATTATTATAAACCCAGCCTACTCTTACCCCTCCCCCCTCCTTCCACTTCTTCTTTCCCAATTGCAATCTATATTTAATTTTTGACTTCGGTGTATACACAATAAAATGTAAACATTATATTTATTTATTTATTGGACAATTTGCATAGCGCCGCTTTTGTGAGATATCACCTCAGGGGCGCTATATTGTAATAATCTACCTTTATATATAGATTTTTACTCTCCTGATGAAGGTGTATATATAATCTAACTTTAAACTTTATTAGATACAGTAACAGTTGTAGGTAAAGAATTACCAAATGATTACCGAAAATGATTACCCTCCTTTTATTCATAAACACGGGCACAATTAATCAATATGTAATAATCTATTATTTAAGTCAACTTTGTTATAACTATCTTTAATTGTGACAAACTAAACGATATTGATTAAACTTATAGACATTGACGGTTGTAACACATATTTAAGTACTGCAAGTCTCCTATGAGCTAATTATATTAGGTACGATAACAGTTAATATCAGTTGTAGACATGTAGTCAATAATAGTGTTTCATTTGAAATAATCCATCACAAATACCTAAAATTTCATTTATTCAAACAACTGTCATTCTTATTATGCGTAAATTTAGCATGTTATTATTAATTAACTCCTTCCTGTTCGGTGTTTTAACAATATATATACTCACCCTCTCTCTATGAATGTCCTAATATCTATCTATTAAATTTAACTGTTGTTAATAGCACTTGAAATGGGCGTTTCTAATGGTTCTACCTTTGTAAAAGAAATTACAATCATCCTAATTGAGTTTATAAACTCATGATTTTTTTTGTTTGATTTTTGCTATCTTTATTATTAAGAATATATTTCTTCATTGTTATTAGTGTAAAACGCCAGTTGAATAGTACCAGGAATGTTTTTATATATTATTTTAGAAGTATCGTTATCCACAAACAGAATTCTACGCCATTGTTTATTTCTATCTTTAGACATAGGGTAAATATACCGTTTGAAGAGAATATGTTTAATTTTTTTTATTTCGTATTTTAACTATCAATTTATTAGAATAACCGTTGTTAAATGCTATTTGTCTTATGAATATATTGTTTTATGGTTATATGCTATTAGTTTTTTTCAAGTCTTAAAATACTTCACACCGGATATAAAGCATGGCAAATAAATAATTTTGTAATCTTAGAAATTAGCAAACATGTTAATATAAAAGCAGATATAATTAACAAGAATTTTTTTATAAACTCTCTTTTAAATATTTTGCCACTTAACTGGTCTTTCCCGTCTAACGATATTTAATTCCTAATTCTTATAAACCATGCCTACTCTTACCCCTTCGCCCTCCTTCCATTTCTTCTTTCCAATTGTAATCTATATTTAATTTTTTACTTCGGTGTATACTTACTCCTGATGAGGTGAACTTCGTTCATGAAACATGTATTGGTTGTATATAATAAAGTGACGTTAACAAAGTTATTTTTTTTTTAATAAAATAAAGTTTAATCGGGTAACATTATTTTATCTATTTCCGTTGTATATCAATGCATATGTTCACAATAAAATGTAAACTTTGTATATATTTATTTATTGGACAATTTGCATAGCGCCGCTTTTGTGAGATATCACCTCAGGGGCGCTATACTGTAATAATTTACCTTTATATATAGATTTTTACTCTCCTGATGAAGGTGTATATATAATCTAACTTTAAGCTTTATTAGATACAGTTACAGTTGTAGGTAAAGAATTACCACCAGTTGGAGTTAAATTAACACCTTTTAATTAAACCGACTGCTGATCTCATCGCACAATGACCCTTCTTTTATTCATAAACACGGGTACAATTAATCAATATGTAATAATTTATTATTTCGATAACAGTTAATATCAGTTGTAGGCATGTAGTCAATAATAGTGTTTCATTTGAAATAATCCATCCCAAATACGTAAAATTTCATTTATTCAAACAACTGTCATTCTTATTATGCCTAAATTGAGAATGATATTATTCATTTACTCCTTCCTGTTCCGTGTTTTAACAATATATACTCCCCCCTCACTGTGAATGACCTAATATCTATCTATTAAATGTAACTGTTGTTAGTATCACTTAAACTAGGCGAAGCCTAACCAAGTGCCGCCCGCAGGGCCTAGCAGCAAAAACCCCGCGTAGCGGGTTTTTAACTTATAGTATATTATTATTATAACTATAATAATTTTTAATATATATAAAAATATAATATAATAATATGATAATTTTTCTAAATCCAAAATGTGTAATGTGTCATAAGTTGTGAAAGTGAGATTCCTCATAGGCTGCAAATAAACTAACATTCTCTTGTTAGTCTTTTCTTCCGTAATAATTTCAGCACTCGTTTAGATCATAAAAACGCCAGTAAAAGTCTCGTTACGAAAAAATCTGACTAAACGGGTAAGATCTTCATTTAGGTTGTAAATTTTTGGTTCAAAATATTGTATTTACGTATGAAAATTTTGTACCAAAAGGTGTAGATGGGAATCTAACGTATTTTTACCGTCTTATAAAATGGTCAATAAAAGTTCAGTAATAACAGATAATGGTCATATAAACTTATAAACGAATAAAGCTCGCGGCATAAGAGCCGTAAAAATCTTTATCGGTCACAAGTGGCGAGTAGTGTCAATGACAACCGCTTCGGTTGCCGCTTCTATTATCATCTATTATTATTAGTTACTACGCTTATCCGATTCAATAATAATTTATTCATAAACCAGTACTAAATCGAGATAATAAGAGCCTGTCGCGTAGAATTTGGTATAATAAACGTGTCATCCATAAAATATGTAGTTAGGGATCCATTATCTCATTAGCAACTTTGTATACACCTAGACACTTCAATTAGGCAGATATAGTATATGTTGACTCCCTCATTATTGCAGGGCTTCGACAATTTGCGAAAACTATTATACTTCGAATGTTAACTATTATTAACAAGGAATGGTTATGGTGGTGAGACGTTCATGAAAGAACCGCACAATTAAGCTAGTTCTTTTTGATGAGTCGTATTTGTAGGATTCCAGTTAAACCGTAGCACTACTCAATTGAACGGTTCCTTTTTTATCAGTTTCTATTATTAATTGATATTATGTACAAAGAAACGTGAACGGCATCTGACAGTCCGACATCTGGACTTTAAGAGGAACGGCTGCGGTGCCTGTTTCATACAAAATTTAAATTTGGATTTACGGCTAAAATACTAGAATAAACTGTTTTTTTTTTTTTTTTAGTTAAAAGACATGGTATATATAAAGTACGCATATGGATCAGATTTTCGATTTTTGCCTTAAATTATAGAATATAGGCCCCAGAAGATGACGATTTTACATGATTTTACGAGGCATCTTTGGCAATTTTTTGTGACCAAATTAAAGATATTTTTTGAAAAATCTCACATATCCCGTCTCAGGCATATAATGAACTATACAATAAAATTTGAATCTTCGCTGAAAAAAGTTTTATTTGCTTCAAAAGCCGAATTTGGTGGCCACAAATTCAACGTATATTTAACTAGCTTTTTTGTTATTGTCTCATTCGCACTTTCTTGAGTCGGGCTGGCTAGGGTAGGTGGAGCACGGGCCGGGGGGCAGGGGCTCGGGAGAGATCGCCCGCCTAACAAATACATGCATACGTCAATCGTCCTTAATTTTTTATTATTATTGCTAGTGTATGTATATGTGACATTCGCAGTCAGCCCGCGCAAATTTGTTACTTTGTTTACGAATAATATTATTTTTAAACTCCACAGTTTTTAACCGAAGCATCCCCAAATAATTTATTTCATTCAACATGGGTAAGTAATCATTATTTGAGCATTTTTAACAATGATAATTAGGTTATGAATTAGGGTACTTACGTTATTGATTTTTATAAAATTTTATTTGTGTTTTAGGTCGAAAGTGGATACGTGGTAAGCCACCCAGTATGCACCGGAAAAAAAGTTTTTATTTATTTATTTATTTATGTAATTATTTATTTGCTTATTTATATTGGAGTCTGTTCTTACTATACAACTACTACCTGTCCAACTTTTTTTTATTTTTCACCTTGTGCACATGTATTGTGTAGATTATAAAATAGGATTGTTTTCAGTATAAAAAATCTGGGACTAACTACCATAAATGTATTTCTCACTGCCCAGAATGGACGGAAATAATTATACCGATTCATTGAACATTTTTAATAAAATATGCTTGATGCTATTATTCTTGCTGTTATTGTTTTATTATTGTGCTGCTATTTTTATGGTTATTTTTATTTATAGTTGTATTACTTAATTTTTTTGTTCACATAATATTCTTCTTACACAACACTTAAAAATAATCTCGACCAAAATCCCAGTGATAAAGTCAGTGCGTGTTCGGAATTATATACACAGCGACACGACTTTATAACTTTCTTCCAGATAAAATAAAAAAAATGTGATTCACAAAAAAATTTCAAAAGTAATGTAAAAATTAAAAAATAAAAGATTATGTCAAGAGTAACAGTAAGGCCTTTACCGGTGCACTTACACAAATTTTAAGTAAGTGTATATTTCTATTCTCTACAATTATATTACTTACTGTTCATATATTATTTACTGCTGTTAATTCTATGTACTTATCTAATTTATAAACTTATACACCTATTATTACTATTATTATAATTTCGTCTGTGGCCACATGTACAATGCACGTGTAAAATTTCCGTATCTCCTACAATAATACACGTATCGGCTAATTTAAATGAACTAAACAAAAGGGTGATTCCCCGTTTTGATGCAAATATATTCACGCACAAAAGAAAAAAAGCATTTCTCTTTTACTGGCCTTCAGTGCGTGATATTGTCAGTGCCTAACGTGTACATGCGCATATACCAATACTATTAAAGAATAGGTCGGAAGCCCTTGTATGTCTGTGTCTGCTAATGGAATGAACTAAACGAAAGGGACATTTCACCGACTTCGTGCAAATATTCAAGCATTGAACTTAATTTCTTTTTTATTTAATCTCATATTATCTAACTTTTTTTGATAGCTTGCAACGTCAGCCGTACTAAAAGCCAGGTACTCCCTCTCCGTTCACCGCTGCACGCTCCGTTAGAGAGGGACACAGGACAATAATTATTTTTGCGGGCGTCGAAATTTCGTCCGCGAAAACAACGCTCTTAACATACTTACCTACACGTGCCTACGAGGTGGCTTACGCTTGGAGCTGGGAACCGTATAAGGGGAGTCGTAGAGAGGAGTCGTAGCGGGGGAGCCGTGCCCGGGAAGCAGTATCGGGCGAGTCGTACCGGGCAAGCACAGTATTCTCATTGCTCATACGCTCTGAGCTCACGGCTCCCGTTCATTGAGCCATCGTTCAATTGAGTCGACTCTCTCATTAAAATTAATAAAATGAGTCATGACTTATCGCCAAAATGGTAGCATTTGCAACTTAGCTACCAATATATTACATTCAATACCAACAGATCAATAATATTACTTTTTTTTTTTAAATCCATCGGATGAAATATTATTTCAAAGAAATTTGACGAATTCAAATAAAAGTGTACAAAGGGCCTAACGGAGCAAAATATATCTTACTTTCCATTGCTGATGACCAATTTTTATAAGTCTCTGTTGCTAAATGTCTTGAGCTCAGCGCTTCTACAGAGATGATTTATTTCACTTTAAATTAATTATGTTCTTCGTCCGCTTTTAAAAATGCAGGTGCTATTACAAGTTGGATTACCCATTCGTTCCAACGATTTTTGATAGTCCTACAATGGAGAAAGCTCCCATAGTGATAAGTGTAGAGACTACATCGCGCATCATAATGGTTAGGTAGCATTAAATCGAGCACTTCTCATATATGAATGATGTGATCTTAAAGTCAATCTTAGAGGTGGTCCACAGGTATGTTGTGGGATAGGTATCACAGAAATCAAAAGTTCAAATCAATTCAAATGATCTATATTATATCTACACTTTAAAATACAAAACCAGAACGTTCGCATTTTTGTACCCGTAGTTTGTTTATGAACTTACGAATACTTACAAATTTACGGTCCGTGGCTGAGTTTAATTCTTCGGCTGGAAATATCCAAGTCGAACGGTGCGAATTCAGTCTCATCCTACAATTTACACAGTGTATAATAATTTGAACTTATAATTTCTTCCACTGTATTGCATGTTTATGGCTGAACATCCTGTTCTAACTTTGCTGTTATAAAACACAAATTGAATGACTATAGCAATCAAAATGAGAAAACAGTTGATTGTTAATGGAAAACAGCCCAATTAACAACATAATTGCCCATCTCCGTGATAGTGAAGATGTTTTTATGAACAGGATCGCATTAGGAAATCTAGATGCCCGAAGCATTTAAAGTTATAGAATGTTGTATTTAAAAAAATTAATCGTTAATATTTTTTAAAATCAATTAGGACAAAAAAGGGAGGAAATAAATTAACTTTGAGTATTATCACATGGTTATTAAAAAAACATTTTTTAGAATAAATCAATCACATATTTTCGTAATTTAAGTATAAAAAAAAATATTTTGGTAATTTGCCAAATATCTAAGTATTGCTCCGTATATCAACGACTTTTGAATGTTTTTTTCTGGAGGGGAGTACTGTAGCATTAGTTTTCCTCGTTCCATAATAATAATAAAATGGCATTTACGAGTATATAGGTCAGTTCAGTATCATTTCACTTGCGCTTACACACTTCATGTGTTTTTTTTTATTTATTTATAAGTACATGTTACATGATTAATACATTTATTTAGAGAAGATACATTAGAGCACCATACTAGGCGGATGCCTGTTTCATGGTGCCCAATGGAGGAATAGTTAGTTTGAATTTAAGTCTAGTGTAAACATATTTTGGTAGAATTATAAAAAAATTTGAAAATTGGTAAAAAAATGTTTTCAATAACTCACAAAGTTTTCTATAAAATATACACAAATATATAAAGTAGTACACATATGTACATGCATACATACATATGCACATGCAAGTATATATACATACATAACATACATATACTTACATAGGTACATGTATCTTATTCCTCACACATGTAAACAATATATACACCTCTATCTGAGTACGAGATGCAGGTTACCGACACTATCCCACTCAATCATCAAGAAATCCTCAAGCGCCGTCCTGAAACTGTCGTATTTGGCAATTGACTTTATTTCTATTGGTAAATTGTTGAAGATTTTAGGAGCAAGAAAATTAAATTGTGACTGCGCAATTGAGGTTCTTGTTGTTGGAATAATATAGTTGGATTGGTTGGAATATCTTGTGTTATAGGTTGATTCAAAAATGTTTTTTTCGTATGTTTGAATTTGTAGTAGGAGGATAAGTGTTTGATGTATAGGGATTTTATATTGAGTACTTTGTGTTGCAAGCTTTCGTTTTATCTTTTTTTTTAGAAAGTCAATCGATGTATGGCCATTAATTATTTTAAAGATTAAAAATAAACTATTGACGTAAATAACTTGATAAAATTAATAAAATGACAAGACATTTAACTCTTTCAACATTTCCATGATTTTCGTATATTTATTTTTCTTCGTTATAATTTTCATTGCTCTATTCTTTAGTAGATATTGTCATTTGATCATTAATCCGTCCTTTGCTAAGAATATAATGCTGCTACAGTAATTAACATCTGGTATAATGTTTGGGTTGTATACATTTTTCCTGGAGACTGTGAATAGGAATCATCTTATTCTTTACAACAGTGTTTTTTTTGTAATTGTAACAAACAATGTCTCCATACCACTTCATTATAATAAATATAGAGGTTCAAAACTAAATAAATGTCCATTAAAAAAGAAAATAATAAGGTGTTAAAACAAATTACTTCTATAATTTTTAATTTTAATAATACAACTGTTAACATATTTTATTGCCTTAGTTAGATGGAATGCATATTAGTTGGTATATGTAATTAATATTTTTACTGGTGCGTCTGCTAATAATAAATTTATCCATCGAATAAAATCAAAAGGAATCTTCTTCAATATATTTTACTATTTCCGCCCGACCTGCTCCCAAGTTGGTTTATATTAATTAACGATATCGTAATAATAGATGCGTGAACACTAAATTTAAATGGCACCGCAATAAGAAAGTCGCATTTTATAAGACGATAATTAACTATTCAAGCGAGTCTACCATATATTTAAAATCGATTATAGATTGGTTATATTTTCACTCGTCACGATAACCCTTACAAAGCTCATATTAAATAGCCTCTCACAACCAATCAATACAATCCATCTTCGTACAACCAATCTGTCGTCTGAAAAACCCCCAACAAACCAAATCCTTTAACGACTTACCGTTTTTTTATCATTCAAAACGTATGATGGGATTCTTTATCGAGACAAATTGAAATATTTTGTATCGCATTGATATACATAAGCTTTAATTTCTTCATACCGGTTTCCTTTGAAATACAATAAAGTTCTTCAGCGTTCAAGCGCCTCTCCGTGAGATGTTGGGATGCTGTATTGCTGCTTACATCTAGGTACAGTGTACCCAAGTCCATCACGGCTCTCTTGTAGAACCCACGAGACGTTGAACTCTGGATTTTTTGTACGTGATCCTAAAACACCAACGGCCTTGTCGAAGAATGGCGTTTGGAGTTCCATGCTCTGTCTATTTGTATTGGTGTCACGCCAGACTAAGAAGTCGTTGAATCATTCCATCATTAGACTCAGGCGGGATGATTGGGTTGGTGGAATCATTTTTATTATATCGTGTGGTAACCACACATGTCATGATCGCGGCTAGGGGAATAATATTTATTATTATTCCTTCATACTTGGGAATGTTTAATGGGTAAAGTAGGGAAAAGAGATGGCCTAATGCCCGGTGGGTACGATTCCCGGCTAGCAGTCGGATGGTTCAGGTACAATACTAAAGTGGGTACCGACTAAACTAACGTAAAAGTGACTAAAGCCTTTTCGAGTAATGTTACGCTAGGGCAAAATTAAAAGTAACTTTTACTTTTACGAGCTTTTCACATTACGGAAAATTACTCACCATATTACAGGAAATATGGTTTAGAGAACGTAGCTTTCCAGATATGGGTACTAATTGTTGCCATAGCCATTTATAATTTCTAGTTGTTTCAGTCACTGAATAGATAATGTCTTTCACACTAGAAATGTCTTTCATGTCGCCACTGTCTTTGTAACTTTTAGTTGTCTGATACTGTATATCGCTACCCCATTTGATGGAATTTAAAATTTCATTATGAATTCTCTTACTGTTCTGTATTATTTGAAATTCTCTCAGACTTTTACTATCACGAAACACGCCCGCATCGCATTTCTTGTGTACTTCTTTACTCTGTGGTTTCATTCCTCACTAAGCTATTTCTATTCGATTTTTAATCAAATTTTATTTGAGACGTCACCCATTAACTCTTGATACGCCAAGATGCCAAACAAAACGTCTGTAACCAAGTGGTTCTTCCGACGACCCCATGATTTTTCTGTCTTATGGGCTTTTAAACTATAGAATTCCCTATTATTCAGTCAATTATTAATGGTAACTATAAGAATACTAAAATTATATGTCAAGTGTTTAAGTTATTATAAGGTGGATAGTAATTTTGGGTACCACCTACTACCTCACTTGGCTGCGGGATAGTTATTGCCCCGATATCTGCGAATATTGCAAAACTTTAGAAATTGCTCTATTTTGGCGCCGTAAATGAATTCAATCTCATTTATACCGCAAAAGAAAACTAAGTTCTAGGAAGTGCATTTTTGAAAAAAGGTGCTGTATATCTGGAATTCAGACCTTCTAAGAAGTAGACGTGACCACTGACCGTGCCGAACCAATTTTGGAAGAAACCTCTGCTTCGAAGAAACCTCCTGCGTGTCACACCATCCAAATGATGTAATTTATTTATTATGAAAAATGTGATAATAATGAGTCTGAAAACTTTGTTTTGTACAACTAGAAGTCATTCGTCATTTCTATTATTAATATTGTGAAGAATAAAATTCTTATAAATTTTCCATGATGTTTCAAAGATGATATCATTAGATTGCCAATGCATTCCTGAAATACTAATTCACAGTTGTAATATTTAACTCTTAGATCAGCAACATATTTAAATATTGTAAATATACTGGAGTATGGTAGTAGTGTACAGAATCAACAAAATATATAAAAGTGGGTAGACATTTAAAAAAAATTATATAACAAAAAAAAATAAAAGCTGTAAATGTACTTTTAATCAAACATAGCTGAAAATGTACTTTTAATCAAACATGGCTGAAAATGTACTTTTAATCAAACATAGCTGAAAATATACTTTTAATCAAATATAGCTGAAAATGTACTTTTAATCAAACATGGCTGAAAATGTACTTTTAATAAAACATAGCTGAAAATATACCTTTAAATAAACATAGCTGAAAATGTAATTTTAATCTAACATAGCTAATTGACTTTTTAAATGAAATAATTTTCACACTACAAGAGATTGTGCTATTATCTAAAGAAATATCGATCGAGTGAGAAATGTGGAGATTCTCAAATAATGCAATGTCGATGTAAGCGTAATGAGTATGATTAAAAAAGGGACGCTTAGATGGTTTGGGCATGTAGAGCGAAAGCAAGAAGAAATGAGTGTAAGGATTTCGCGGACGCCCGAAGAAGACATGGCAAGATCAAGTGAACCAGGTACTCGATTCGGGCCATATAGTAACAAAAGAGAAGATAAGATGTATGCATCTGAATGAGGCAAGGAGTGTGTGCCAATACCAAGTTGTTTGGTTGTCCGTTCTTTCTGCCTACCCCTGCGTGGAAACGGCGTGATGGATAGTTAGTTAGTTTTAAATCAATTGTATAAGCAAAATGTAAGTTCCAAGTTAAGCACAAGAGCCAATATCTTTAAGTTTTATGTTTTTCTGATACTTAGTTTTAATATATTGCATAAATGTATTAATAACCCACTTCCTTGGAATGCAATTACTTATACGTGCCTGAAAACTTGGGCCATAGTCGCCACGACTTGTTAAAGATACCACAAGGCATAACAGATATTGTAGCAATCTTTAAAAAAACCTTTAAACTTTTTGTATACCTATTAGACATTTCGACCATTCAGTATAATATGCCATAATATAAAAATTTGTTTCAGATCAGAGACTGTCATGGCAACAGTACGTATCAACAAGAAGACGAACAACCATAAGTAAGGTAAGTAAACTCTGCTTAGTGTCTTTAAAAAATTTTAATAGCTTATTTGAATGCGATATGTTCATTTTAAATATTAATAAGGATAGTTAAAGCACCTGTGTCAATGTAATTAGTCGCACGTAAAGCCTATTTACTAAAAACCAATTAGCTTAATTTTTTTAAGGTGAGTAATTTTACAAAATTCATGCATTCAGGTTATCTCTTTCATTTATTTATTTTAGGGAAATTGACAGTAGTTTATATTTTATCAGTTTATACAGGTGTACTATAGCCAAAATAAAACCAATTATGGATTTCCTACTTGTGACTGTGCTTTTAATAAGGCAACATAATAAAAAATAATGAAATATATAAGAAAATTATATTCTAAATAATAAAAAGGGAAACACTTTGTTTACAGTCACTTTATTGAAATTTTTAACGTCTACCGGTTTCGGTACCTCCGTACCATCATCAGGACAGTTATAAAAATACTAACAAATACAGAATAATACACATATATATAAACAAATAGTTGAGAGAGAAAGAGATAAAAAACAGAGAGAGACAGTATCAGTTGTGGGCGGGAAGTGGGGGAGGGGAGTTAGTGATAACAGGAAACATATTAATTATAGGGCTGAACGTTAAATTTAGTTGATTATTGATAATTTCAGCCTTTGAATTGACTGATTTTTTTATTTCCAACGCTTCCAAGTTGTTAAGTCGTAAACCTATCTCATTTTTGTGAAGGACTTTAATACCCGTGTCACGGTTGAAAGTATGATCTTTATTAATTAGATGTTCTGCAAATTCTGAAAATCCCGAACTGGTTAGACATCTTAGGTGTTCTTTTATTCTAGTTTCTATATTGCGTGATGTTTGCCCTATGTAGAATGCTGGGCAATCATTACAACTAATTTTATATACGCCTGAGTGGCTAAGAACATCTTCTTTATCTTTGGCATTAATTAAAAATTTTCCTAGATTATTATTAGTATAATACGCTGGTTTAATTTCTGGGGAATTCTAAATCTAAAAAATTAAGATGTATTGCCATAAATAAATACGTCTACAGTAGTCCACCAACTCTCAACAATAATAACTCCAACCAGCAGTGGAGAAGAATTTTGTATATTAATAACCTTTCCTCTACATGTACAGTTAAATTCCCCCCAGGGAATTTTAATAAAGATCATACTTTCAACCGTGACACGGGTATTAAAGTCCTTCACAAAAATGAGATAGGTTTACGACTTAACAACTTGGAAGCGTTGGAAATAAAAAAAATCAGTCAATTCAAAGGCTGAAATTATCAATAATCAACTAAATTTAACGTTCAGCCCTATAATTAATATGTTTCCTGTTATCACTAACTCCCCTCCCCCACTTCCCGCCCACAACTGATACTGTCTCTCTCTGTTTTTTATCTCTTTCTCTCTCAACTATTTGTTTATATATATGTGTATTATTCTGTATTTGTTAGTATTTTTATAACTGTCCTGATGATGGTACGGAGGTACCGAAACCGGTAGACGTTAAAAATTTCAATAAAGTGACTGTAAACAAAGTGTTTCCCTTTTTATTATTTAAAATGTCAAGTCACAATGTGTTTGCTTCTTTTGAAAAATTAAAATTATATTCTTTTAAAAATTGTGGAAATTAAGGAGAACGATTATTTTTGTGGAATAATTATTATTATTAATATCTTATTCTGGTGTAATTGGAGGTGTCATTAATATGTCTTAATAGACAATATAGCATTTTATAATAAATATAAGACAGGATATAACATTAATTATGTTCAATATAGAATTATATAAGACAACAACAGCAGAAATTCATTCATGATAATGAGAATTCAGATTTTAAAAATGTATATATATATGTTATGGTTAAGGTTTTCACGGGTGTAAGATGTAGAATGATGTTCTCGGTTTACCCGCGTAACGTAGTCCTTAAAAGGACTTTTTAACTCCTGACGTCTCGGACAGATCTCACTGTCCATCTTCAGAGGCCATAACCTGAATTTTGTCTCAAACTGAACGCTTTCGTTCGGTCCAGAAGTCAACCCACTTGTATCTTATATACCTTTTTAAAATCGGAATTATCATTATCATGAATGAGTATATATCATGAATGATATATACTCATGAACGATAAGTACAAATTCAATTCTTAACAGAATTATAAATATAAACATCAAAAAAGTTACCCATGAAATATCAGAGAAATAGCATTTAATGAACTTATGGACATTTTATATATGTTTAGATCGCAATTGATAATGTCAACCATTGTTATTATATAATTATTATTATTACCTCCTCCAATTATTATGGCGTCCGTGTTCAAGAAGTAAGGCTCTCGACTAGCAAGCCAGAGGTCGGGGGTTCAAATCCCGGCGTGCACAAGTAAATTTTAATTGATTAATTTGTGTTGTTTCACAATTTACTTATTTCAAATAATATATTGGATATTTGCGGCACGTTCCAGAGTGTCGCCCTATTGTAAGACCACTATCCAGAAATGAAACGTAGCTTGAAATGGCTTTGGCCATGTTTGGTGACCGGATCAGAATCTTTTTTTCTTACACCATTTCCTTCCCCTCCTCACTACCTTCAGACTCACAACACACCCCTATAGGGAATGCCATAGACTCACTGGCTCTAGACGGTTGGGAGTCGTTAGGACTCTTGTGCGTTTATCACATAAAAAAATTACAGTCTGTTGAAGAAAGAATTTTGTTTATTTTTTGATTTGCATTGATCTACTTTGAATAGGACAGAAAAAACACGTGAAGCGCACAGGTACACTAAATTGAATCCTATTTAGCCACACATTTATAGAGGAATAATGTATCTGTGTGAAGCCTTTGCCCACACAATGAATCTATGTTAATGTATTTAAATACAGAAGTATGGGCAGTAATTTATTAATTATATTTTTTTGTAATTGCAAGATTTCGTTTTTATTAAAGTGGAGTCAAACATTTTTTTATTATTTTTTTAACACTTCATATTTTTCTGAAGTAAAAAAATTGCACAGTCTACTTGTTGGACACCTAATTAACAAAAATAGAATCCCCTTCTTATTTCAGAGAAGTGATAAAAACACTGCTCCAAGTTTTGGATAATTAACTGCAACTATTAAGATATTTTACTTTATTTAAATGCCGACAGGTAACTAGTTAATAGAGACTACAAATGGCACACTTTAAAGTGAAATACTGTACAGTCAGCATCATAAATAGATACACACAATCTATTAAATACGAGTCATTTGAAATATTGGACCCTCAAACACCACACATACTTCTGCAATCACGAATGTACTATTTAAAGAGAAAAAAATTAGTGCGCCGATATTTCTGTACAATCTTGTTTCTCGAAGAATTCCATTAAGTCTTCTGATGCAGAAGTAACTTTTTATCTTCTATAAACACCATATTGTTTACTTACTGACGATATGAATTAAATTAAATTATTATATTTGCAATTCCAACCGATTTAAATAAAGCAACTTTATTTGCAGTGCGGGAATCGCATTCGAAGCATATTATATAAAGCCCTATTCAGTACTATTCACTTACCAAACGGGTATTAAGGCGAAGCTTAATGCTAAATCACTATTTTCGATTAATCTTTATAACGAATTGGTTTTCATTGTGAATACTAAAAATGTGTTTTAGATAAATTGAAGTTTATCTAATCATTTCTCTTTTTTGAATAGAAATGTATGAACGCATAAATGAAACCATTTTAAAATACAATATTATCGCAAAGATTATCTACAGTTTATTAGGACAGTTTCCTTCGATTTACTTTTTTTGCTTTTTTATAAAATTGTTTACAAAATAAATAAAAACCGCTTTTGCGCTTGTAATTGCGCATTTCTAGACTCCGTTTGCCAAGCGATTTTAATGTCTATTACATATATTCGTGACGTTATAAGGCAAACCAAGAATTTACACATTTTGGCTTGTAGCTTCCTCTTAATTGCGATGTATCTTGATCTTGAATGCCAGCTTACCGATTTTATGGAGGATTGAAAAAATAGTATGCATTTCGAAGTTTAAAATAGATCTTTGTTAAGTAAGTTTTAGCATTGAGTATATTTTTCTTCCCCCTTCGATGCCACTTCTCCCCTACAATGCAATTAAATACGCAATAGGTCACATTTGTCTTGATATGGTTAATATTTATATATAGATAATATTTCCGTACAATTTTGCATAAGCATATACCTTGTAATGATCTGCCCTTTTCCTTCTCTTCTTTCTACGATAAATTTTCTTTAAGTCCCCTAGGTAAATTTTCCATAAGGCTTTGGTTATGTATATATCCGGGGTAGGAATTTCCTCCCTGCCTTTTACAAGCCTTTTCCCCCCTCTTTATTACACACCCCTTCAACTGTGTGCATCATAATTTGTCTACGTGTTTTACGGCCTTGAACGTAATTATTTCACGTGACGGTTCCGTATAAAAAGGTTTTACCTCTCGAAAGGAACCTGTTGAGAAAAGTTGTTCGGATGGTAGTTTTATTTCGGAGATTACCATCTCCCCCTATTGACTCTAGATTTGTTCCTGTGTATTGCAATTTGTAAATTAGAAAGTCAAACAATTGATAAAAGTATTTAATTAGAAAGTCAAATAACAGATGAAAAGTATTCATTTTTGTTCAGTCCGGTTGCATCCAATCGCTTTCTATTCGGGCGGTCATACGCTAGCAAAACTCCCCCTTTGACTGACTGTACACCGCGCCCTGTTCCCGGCTGGAGGTGATCACCGTTTTAAATGGTACCCCAGTGTTTTGGTAGGTACTTTGTAGATAGGTGTTTTTTTTTATACTGCGAATTTATATTGGTTATTATTATTATTCCCCTAAAACAAATATTATCGGCCTACATATGAAAAGGTCGTTGGCCCGTCCCCACGCTCACAGCTGATAGATAATCTGATTGACACATTCCCTTTTGAAACATTACTTGGGCGGCAGGGGCTGTAAACTTTTTTTATGTTGTTCTGTTGCATCCGTCCTTAAGGGTCCTCTGAAATTTAATAAATAATATAAAAAAAACTCACCCAGTTAGCCATCTCCCACTCTCAGCGTGAAGTCTACCTGGTTACAAACTAAATAGCTAAATCAGTTTAGTTTTACGGTCTCCCCCCTACCGGCATTCCTCCCTCCTTTTAGCGAAATCCTTGCAATTTGTTCAATTTTGGTCCCCTCCCTACGCCTATAAAAGGGTAATTAAATAACTCTGTAAAATAACTCTGTAAATAAAATTGTACCTCCCTAATTTAACCTAATCTCTGTCAGGATTCGAACCCGAGTTTTATGATTTGTTTGGATTCTCTGGTTTACGGTCTCCGTGGTTAGAACGCCATTTCGCCAATCGTTAATCCCCCCCTAATCCGATCAAACACTTCCTGCCTTTAAATACGTTCACTCTGTTTTAAACGCAATCATTATCATTATTATTTCCATGTTTTTAAGACAAGTAATTTAGTTGGAACCGTATACACGTTTAATTTAACACATTTTATATTATAATCGCGATCGCACAACTCTTAGCGCCCTTGAGGTGATTTTTCACAAAACTGCGCTCTACAAATTATCCAATTATTATTATTATTAATTGTATTCTCACTGAGTCCAATCACTTTTTCACTTCACCGGTTCAATAATATTTCACTTTAATTCAATATTCAACAAAGCTTTCCAACACCATCTGAATTCACTAATTAACTGTAATTTCACACAACACTTCTGATTTGTATCGATTTCTCGGAGCTGTCAACGTACCCAAGTTCAAAAACCAACTGTCCCAGCGATCTCTTCTTTCCACCTTCCCGTGGGAACGTGTTTACTCATAAAACCTGCCTGTCAATAAATCTTCTCCCAGTCTAAACAAAAATTTTTTTGGAGTACATTCATTTCGTTCATTTTATGTGAGTATTCAAATCATCACAACCTTCAGCTTCAACGACAGCCATACTACTAATTTAATATCTTATCATAGGCTTATATTAAAAAAAAAAAATTAACATTTTAAGTCACGGAGTTGGATAATCTTGGCGCTCCTATTCTTTATCTTCTCGAAAATAAACGATTTAAAAAAGTTGAAGAGTCGTAAAAGTTTGCGCGCGTCTTCTTATAACATCTTGCGAATAACCAGACACCGAAAAACCTCTGCGCTTCATAAGTCGCCTCGATTAACGTTCTTGCGAATGTTGGAAACTAGGTACTATCTTTTCATACTTTTAATTATGTTATTTTTACAACATGGTTGCTAATGTTCAGTTATTTATGGTCTTGTCTTTATCATGTACGCCGGGTAAAGATTTCTCGTTGCGTATTTAATTACGCGAGATTGCGCTCCGGCTAGAAACCCGTCGATTATTTAAATGTTTATCACTCTGGACATATAGTGTCAGTTGTTTTACCCCTACCCGAGGAGCAGCGGCATTTTACACTTTACCACTTTTAAGTGATTCTATATAAAAAGAATAAGAAAATAATACTATCAATTTTGCGAGAGCTCAAACGGTTAAAAGGATTGAATAAAACTTTTGGTGTCTGGTCTACACTTCGACGCATATTGAAAGATATTGACAGCTGATGTTTGAAAGTTATGCTACAAAATCAACTCCAAATGTGATGTAGGTTTGTCAGTTTCTCGCTTGTACTACGAATTATCGGTCACCAAAATTAAGTGCTCAAAAGTAATGTTAACTTTAAAATCTACGAAGCGTCGAAATTTTCTTTGAATTCTTTATGCATTATGAATATGACTTGTAGAAGGACGACCAAACTTTTATGTTATGTTCTATTAGTAGTTATTACTCTTTAACAGTTTTTTGATTTGTAGATTTAAAGTTTTTAAATTTTTTTTACTATAAATCGTAACGTTTTCATACTTATTCACAATTCGTTGAATGTGGGCCGTGAAATCTCACGCACGATTATGCCAAGATCTAGCATTTTCGTTCCTCCTTTTAAATACGCTTTATTTATTGAATAGTCGAAAACACAGATGTTTTTTCTGTAAAACGACAAAAATTTGCTGTCTCGTGGTTATCTCTTTCGTATATATATAGACACACGTAATGGAAGTTTAAAAGTGATGTAGGTATTAATGTTTTTCATTACGCTCGAAGAAACCAACCGATCCATTATTATAAAATATTCATGAATTTATAGTCTACTTAAAATCTGGTTAAAAATATCTATCTCATTTTTACACCGTATCTTTTTACAGGCAAATTCATTGCCCAATAAGTCTGTGGTTTCTGCATCGTAAATTCCAAACCAAGGGTTTTTAAACCCCAGTGAGTTAAAAATTCCGCATCGTATTGATATCGTGACCCTGCGTAATAAAAGTGTAATATATCGGATTTAGCACTGTTAGATATTATTGTAAGTCGATGTGAATTACTTCATTGGCCGTCATAACCATAAATATTATTAGCACTACCTGGCGAGGTCCTTGCCCCTGTTTGGTGTTCGACTGAGATATCAATTCATTTTACAAGGAGCATGAGTATTCAATTCAAATATTTTCTAAAACAGGGGTGGACTGGACTGATATTAATCGGTAGGGCATAGGGTTTTTAATGTGGATTATATATAATTCTAGTTTGGACCATCCAAACCTGGTAATTCAACCTGATCTCACTTAAAGACACCTCGAACTTTCCCAACCTCTTGAGAGAATGTGTCGGTTATAATATAACATCCATTGTCGTTGCAGGATTCCGGACATATTTAGCTATAGCGCTTCACTCAAGCTTTATGCCTGTGGGCTGTGACAGACCACACTATAAGCGCGCTATATTCTCGAGGCTTGATCTATTTCAGCATATCCTCCTTTCCATTGGAAATGTATAGCGAGCAAATAGCTGAAATAGGCCAAGCCATGATGCGTATCTTGATAATTCGTTGTTGTTTTTTTACAAACGGATTGTTATCTTCATACGTTATTGGACGGTTGGCATTTATTCTTTGTAATTTTTTAATGTTAACCCTCTGTATTTCGTGTTTATCGTGAATAAATAAGCCTAACTAACAGCGTAAGTACTAACTAGTAAGCAGGTACTGATGATATTATATTACGATAATATTATGTACGATTTAACTCACTGTTAATATGTATAATATTATCCGGAACCTAAGAGATTATGACACTTACAATGGGAAAGGAAATGGAAATGAGTATTAGAAGAAGAAGTCGAAATGTATGTTTGGGAAGTAACAAGTAATACAACATTGTCACAAAAAATATTATTATAACTTTGATTCTTATTAGTAGCTTCCCAAGATGAAACTCAGCTTATTTTCCATCCTTAAACGGCTTTCGAAAATCTATACTAACAATTTAGCATATTTTGTTTGCATTTCTCCGGGCTTTGAACCCGCGACCTATGTGCACGGAGAAAAATAATCCTGTTAAAAAAGTGATAGCATTCCAATTTCCGGATAAAATATTAGTCAAACAGAATATATTGAAACACGTGTTCACGCACGTGTAATTTTCCCAATAAATATCATGAAGGAATGCGACAATATTGTTTTTTGTATGGACATGTGTTCCGCTGTCCTCATAAAACATTCGCTTTTAACTGATACTTTGTTAAAGGCCGGCAGTCCCGTTTTTAACAATAAAATGAAAAATTTGACCGTATTTTCAATAAATTAACAGTAAGTTTTCTCCGTGTGTTACAGCCAAAGAAAGCTCTTGTTACTAAGCCTCGTCATTCGCGATTTTTCACAATTTCAGCGGTATTAAATATTATATATTTATTATGAAGATCTGCGTTTCTGAAACATTTGTTGCTACCTTATCATGTTCCGCATCCAATTGAGAATTTCTAACAGGCCTATCAGGTTATATAGTTTTTAAGATCTTCCTTGTATCCACTTACTAAATGAAACTTGTTTGCTTATCGCTCCTCAGATATTTTATTACTTTATTCAATTCAAATCAATTAAATTTATTTATTAATTTTAAAAACAAAATTCTTCACATTAATTCGTTTTTAAATAGGACATTTCTTATGGAAAATTCTTTCATATATCAACCATACCTACTTGTAAAAACAGAGCTTGTCCTTTAGCAGGTAGGTACCGTCTGTTTGACCACTTTTTTTACTTTAGCAGGTAGGTACTGCCTGTTTGACCCCTCTATTACTTTAGCAGGTAGGTACTGTTTGTTTGACCTCTTTATTTCCACACTTCCATGTAATATATTATCTACTTACTTACAAAAAGCATAAAATCTAGGTATAATCTAAATGACATACTGTAACTTATCCAACAACTTTTCTCCACAGAACATTTTTTGTTTCAGAGACAATTTAGTTATCTTTCTTCTTTCACCTCATCCACACCATTCGGGTGATGTTTATCCGGGCCCAACTGCGTAACACGATCTGATACGTACACCTGGACACTGACCCCCAGATTCTCCTTTTTTGGAATTCAGTTTCATTTTCATTATTTCATTATTTTCTTTTGCATTCTTCTCTTCTCTTTTTTGAGATTACGGTGTCTGTAATAATAAACTAACCATGTAATTTTTACTGACTTGGTATTTCTATATAAAATTCTAAATGATTTAGTTGATAGTCCGGTATTGCTAGAATTGATACGCTTTCGGATTCCACAACGTAATACTAGAAGTCAGGATTTATTTCAGTGCAGAAATTCTATGACTTACTACCATATGTATTCCTCTTTGCCCTGAATACAAATGGAGGGAAACAATTATACCAAGTCAGTGGACATCTTCAATTTATATTTAAACAAATATAAAATGTTGTTAATGAAGCAATTCAGTTATGTACAATAAATAATGTATATTTCTTAATATTCTCATGTAAAAGCCCCGAAAAAGGGCGTTAATAAATAAATAAATAAAGTAAGTACTTGCATTCTGCTTGCTAAACCCCATTCCAGGGACATTGGAGTGTCGTCATTAAAAAAATGTGGCTTTGTTTAGTAAAAAAAGTGAGTATTGACGTATGCTGTGGAAGGATAAAAAAATATGTTTCCTTGTAACGCTGTTGGGAATGCCGTGGGTCTCCTCCAATTCCAAAAGATTCCTATCTACCTCACATAAATTTTCCCTTTCAAAAAAACTTCCTCTCTTTCCTTAAAAATATCTTCCACACATCATCCCCAAAGATGACAAATGGCCTGCGGAAAATTATTTACGGCAGGACCTCCTGCGTCGGGGTAATAAAAAATACAGCCTACAAAATTGACGAATATAGGGAAAATATAGAGGTAAAAGTACAGCGGCAAACGACCTGCTTCACAATCGTTCAGTGAGTATTCATTGAAATGCATAGATAAATATATCCAGTCTACCTCTGCAAAAGTTCAAAGTCAGATGCCAGATCTTCCGTGACACAATATGCCCAGATTACCCAGTGTGCCCCAGGCGCCAGTCTACCTTCATGAATATGACAGCAGGGGCGTCTTCATCTCTTATTATACAGGGTTTTCTAATAAGAGGTGTTATTTTGATATTTAATCGTAAAAGATCAATGGTTTCGTTGCTTGTGTGGCACGTAGCGCCATTTTGTTGAAAGTAAACGTTATCCAGATTAATACCATCCATTCCGGCCATAAAAAAATCATTAATTATCTCTCGATAGCGCAATCTATTCACCGTAACTGTTGCTCCAGCCTCATTTTCGAAAAAGTAAGGTCCAATGACTCCGCCGGACCATAAACCGCACCAAACAGTCACACGTTGAAGATAAAGAGGCTTTTCAACAATAACTCTTGGGTTTTCCGAGCCCCTGATGCGACAATTTTGCTTGTTGACGAAGCCACCGAGGTGGGAATGGGCCTCATCACTCAAGATGATTTGCATTTGATTCACTTAAATGAATTTTAATAATTTCAATGCGTTGTTGAAGCGTGTATCGTTTCATTTTTATTAATGGCGTAGTTTCTACATGTCAAATATTAAAAAATGACTGCTTCAAAACTAACATCTACCGAAATAGCGGGCAATTCAAAATAACACCTCTTATTGGAAAACCCTGTATAACAAAACAACGCCACCTATAAATGAAACGATTTGATAGAGTTTATAGTTCCTTCGGGGGTAAATTGCATAATGTCTTGTAATAGTAATAGATAATGAAAATAGCAGATTATGATGCGAAGGCGCGAGTAAAAACTTGTGTTTTTCACTTAGCACGTTAACGCAATGTTACGTCATTACTGAAAATGCATCAGGCACTCAAGTTAGTAATCTTAACTGTACGGAACATGAACACGTCAACACCAGTCAAAGACAGAAGGTAGTCAACCATAAAAAATATTTTATAATAAGCCTGCAGCGTTCTGGACGACCCATGTTGAGAGCTCCCCATCGCTAAGACATTGTTTCTAATAGTATTCTGTACCTTACGATTAGGCATATTCTTATTTTTTTTGTTTAACAGGTTTTTGCAACATATTAATAATTATTGTATGCATGTACGCATACACTTTTTTTATGTTTCGTTGGCCTAGCGCACACATGTATAAAGTGCAGTTTTAAGTCAAAACAATTACGTGTTTTGAAAAGCATTTATAATGATTACCTAATTACATTATTTTGTGGGAAATTTACGTTACTTGTTACATCAAGAATGGATAAAAAGTGGATATTCACATTATTTTTATTGCTTTATCCTTATAAATTGAATTTTTAAATTGCATTTAACACGTGTGTATGCTAGGCTATCGATGTCATGTGGCTATGATATTATTGATATTACTACTATTATGTAGTAATAATCTTCACCGGTCAATGGCCGAGTTGACATCGCGCTTGGGTCACACTCAGGCGTAGTGTGTTCAATTCCTCGGCTGGCTAAGTCCTCCATCACAACTCAAGCAAAATTTTCAGCTTACTGTGGTGGTAGTAGGAGATTTGTCTTTCTTTAATAATAAATAAATAAATAAAAAATAAATAAAAAAAATCTTTGTAATTTTTTGGAAAATATGTCGTAAAATACCAATGGGCGTCTAAATAAATAAATAAACTTAAGTTAACGGTTCCCTGGCAAATTAGATTACTTTTGGAAGTATGAAAAAAAGATGAAAAAAGTGTACTAAAAACCGTCTACTTTCCTAACCTAATCTAGCTATCCCTTTTTCACATTAATTTTCATAAGTGTTCTGATTTGTCACTTCTCTGTTGTACGGTTATGGTGGAAACCAAAATAACTTTCTTGAACACAGTATAGCTATGTTTCGTGAAAAGATATGTACGAATTTTTAACATTTCTCCATCCCTTTTTTCCCACCTCCAGTGTTTATAAGAGCCGCACAATAATTCTAAACTTAATACACTACGTGTAGTTATCCAGAATCACACATTTCAAGATAAAAAACAATCGTAATTTTTTGTAATTTTTGTAATTTTTTGGAAAATATGTCGTAAAATACCAATGGGCGTCTAAATAAATAAATAAACTTAAGTTAACGGTTCCCTGGCAAATTAGATTACTTTTGGAAGTATGAAAAAAAGATGAAAAAAGTGTACTAAAAACCGTCTACTTTCCTAACCTAATCTAGCTATCCCTTTTTCACATTAATTTTCATAAGTGTTCTGATTTGTCACTTCTCTGTTGTACGGTTATGGTGGAAACCAAAATAACTTTCTTGAACACAGTATAGCTATGTTTCGTGAAAAGATATGTACGAATTTTTAACATTTCTCCATCCCTTTTTTCCCACCTCCAGTGTTTATAAGAGCCGCACAATAATTCTAAACTTTATACACTACGTGTAGTTATCCAGAATCACACATTTCAAGATAAAAAACAATTTTTCAATTGTTTGCGTAATATCATCTTGCTCATTTAAAACGACTACTACTGAAGTACCGATTCTTTAATGAACGTCAGCAATAGATCAAATTAAATAAAAGTTGATCACATATAACTTTGTGCCAATTTACATAGTTCAAGACTCAAGTCCCAGTGAACATCTTGCCTCCGCCCTTACATTTCCACTGCGACTGCAGAATAAGATTATTTCGCATGTTTTGCAACTGACTGAGTTGATTGTAGGTACAATATACACACCATTAGGCATTTACGCGTAGTGATTATTACCCAGAAGATATGCAGATACAGTGAGTTCCCCACTCAACAACCACGACGTATCATTAATCACCCACTTTTATTGTAGACCTGCCATTCCTAGAAGCCGGAGAACTTGCATGAGTGGGATCAAGAGACTATTTCAAGAGCGAGCGAAAGGAGGATCTACGAAGACTAACTATTACCAAGTTATCCTCATTTTTGTATTTGATGACTATGATGTAGGTTTTGCTATTATGGAGCTAATGCCTTTGAAGCTCGCCGCCGAAATCTTAAAAGTATTTCATTGTGATTGTCTTTGATACGACGATAGGTCGTCCTACCTACATATAATATATTAACTAATTATTTATTTGCTGGGAAAGTTGAGCCATTGTGATTTCAATTTTTGGAAGTTGGCCATTTAGAATGTCCTTTTCGGGATGCATTCATAATATGAACAATTTGGCCAAATTCTAGTATAGTTTTTTATATTTGTGTCTTGCCGGGAGGGGTATATTTGTGGCTTGCCAGGAGGGGTATATTTGTGTCTTGCCAGGAGGAGTACATTTTTATCTTCCTAGGAGGGGTATATTTGTGTCTTGCCAGGAGGGATAAATTTGTGTATTTCCAGGAGGGGTATATTTGTGGCTTGCCGGGAGGGGTATATTGATGATATATTTGACTCTAGATCTGTTGTATCGGGTTCCAATCCAGATGATGTCTATGAATGTGAAAATATATAAATAAAGATGAATTTCTGTTTGATTAGCGAAATTGTAAGAAGCTTGAGAAAGTACTTACACAGAATGGTTTGACTTGGTGAAAATTTACAACAATATGAAAATACTTCGTCCATTCAGTCGACACAACGGACATTTACAACTAATAAAAAAATATTTGCTATCAAAAGGGAAAAACCAAGTATATGAAATCAGTTTTTTTCTATAATATTTTTGCAAAAATCTTAAATTGTTAGCGCAAACCCATGAAAAATCACTACAAAATTTACAAAAAATCATTGCCACGGCCCAGAATCGAACCGCGATCACTTGAATTTTCTTATTTCTTGATACTTCGTCTCGCCCATTCCCTATAATACCCAATACTATAAAAATATCTCTTGATATAACCAAATTATTCTGGAAATAATCACTTCTTCTTTGTCATTAATGCTGAATTGCAAGTGAAGAAAAAAGAACTGCTGCAAAAAATAATGACAATTTAAAATTTTAGGTTCTAGAATAAAAATACATTATACAACACCTTTTTATAACTATTTACTATGTGGGAAGCAGTAAAAATCACAACACATACCAATATAAATCATTCGATAGATATGTCTGCATTGGCGTAAGAAGTGGGTGTCGGAATTATTACTCTCGTTTAATCTGTAGTTAATATTGTTATTATTTATACGTTCTTGTGTGATTTATTCAAGGGTCTGCAACTGGTAGTGTTGAATTACTCTTTTTTGTTATTCACACAGATAAACAACATATTGTGAATTCTAATTGGTTGTTATAGTGTCATGGATCGTTGGTATTTGGCGAAAGATGCGAAGTGTACTAGATGGTGCCGCAATCGAAATGCACGTATTTTAATGTATCTTGTAGATGTTCACTTAGCACAAGAAGCATGAAAATACATAAATAGCAAAAATACATTGATGACAGTAATAATTTGTCAATAGTCAATATATCGATTTTAATTCCCTGCAGATGCTATTTTAATGGAGGACTTGATCCAAGTCCGGAAGTGACTATAAAATACGTTAATAACCCAAGTACCTATAAATATTTGATCTGTTATAATATTTTTATCACTAGAAGTTACTACACGGATTCACCCAAGTTTCAACACTCTCATTTTACGAAATATTTAAATTGTTTGATATTGTTTTTAAAGTAAACAACAACATTCCCGTACAAAATCAGCGATGTACAACTAAAAAGATTTAGTGAAGTAAGGGTCTTAGGTATAATAATGGACTCCGGAATATCTTTCCAATCACATATAAATTTTATCTGTAGATAAAATATTAATATAAAAATTTTATTTTGTAGAACCTACAAAAGAGTGATTAAATCATTCAGATCAACTCGTGTAGTGAAAATACTTTACGTCTCTGTTGTTCGCTCAGTATTAGAATTTGGGTCAGTAATATGGAATCCCTTAAATACATTTATTGACAGGTAGAAGAAATTTTAATAAATGTTCTGAAACTCTAACAGCCTCACTAAAGAAAAACAACTTCACTTTCGTTAAACGGTGTTTTTATTACTCATTATATAAAAACTGAAAGTTTAGATTCAAGTTGGTACTAATAAAAAATAGCTTTAACTATACTCCGAAAGAATTGATAACGTTGGATTTTCGGCAGATTGACACGTGAAATTCCGGTCCTGAAAAAGTAAGGTTATTTGGGACACATAATTCTTTAATTGACTGTTACCGCAAGAATTTAATAAGAATTCTATGAAAGTGATGTTTTCTAATAACGTAAATGTTTTATGTATGTGTAGGTAGATATAAATCAATGTTTGTATTGCGCTAACGTAAATTCAAAATCTCATTTTTTGTTGTTGTGTTATTTTGAAATTATTATAATATTTTTTATTATGTAAACGAGATGAAAAGCGACGTGACAGTTTCTTTCAAAGTCTAATTTAAAAACAAACATCTAAGATGTAACTTTATTTAGTTTCTTAAAATGATATGGTTTTACGACATCTTCGAAAAGAAGGAATATATAGCACATTTAAAATGTCTTGGATATATTCCGAAATTCAATGAGAAATTTCAAGTTTATACAACAGATAAACAACTCCCTTTATAACAATGTATATATCTTTCCATATACTTTATTATGTCAGCTTCTATATTAGTAATGTTTTCACATACTCGGTCTTTTATCAATTGAATAAAAATTTTACCACGTTTTTTAGAAAGATTTTAAATCTTTCCGACCACCCCAACATTTAGGCTGGCCGCATACATACGTTTTCCGTATTCGATTTCCGAATTCGTTTTCCGTATTCGGAATTCCGTGAGACTAGCGCAAACGTTCGTTTTTCTTCATTCGGAATGTATAAACGTCAGAACCAGTGTTGCCAACAAGGGCGATATATCGCCATTTAGGCTACTCAGAGCGAGAATCGGCGCCGAAAAAGACTGGTCGCCAATTAAGCTACTTCAAAAACATCAATTTTAAACATGTCCCGAAATTCTCTAGCCACCCCCCCATGAAATTTATTTTTCTGGGGACAAATTTTATTTTTGAGAAATTCTCTAGCCACCCCCCCCCCCACGAAATTTTTATTTTCACGTAAAAAAATCAATTTTAAACATGTCCCACCTAACAGCAAATTCGGCTACTTTACGCTACCTTATGTGAGAGAAACGGCGATATTAGGTCAAGACCCGTTGGCAACACTGAATTACTGACAGGAAATTTCCGAACGTTTGCGTCGACACAAACAAAATGTATGCAAGAGCTGCGTTCCACATGACGTCATTAGGTTTATTCCATTCGGTTTCTCCGAACGCGCCGGCTTGCATTCGGAACGTGCGTAAGGAATTTGTTCCGTTTGGAACTAAAACGAACGTGTGCGGCAGTTAATGTATTTTCTACTGATTCCGTGCATTCGGATGTCCGAATACGGAAAACGAATTCGGAAATCGAATACGGAAAACGTATATATGCGGCCAGCCTTAAAAGATTCATCAGTATTCCACAAACTGTCAACAGAAGATAGAAGAGTTATATCCGACCAAAAATTCTTATTCAATATCATCCACAACGCCGTTGACACCGACTACCTTCTGGAAACACACGATCAAACCAACTATTCCATATCCCACACTCAAAAACTAACTATACGCAAGATTCATTTTTCAGAAAGGACACAAATATAATAATATATTTCCATTATGTTACGCCGATATTTTCCATTTGTCCTTAAGTCAATATACTAAATTTGAATAATGAAAAAAAAAATCAAATTGTTTATGACGAGCCCTGTTCCCCTGCTGTGTGTAAGATAAATATTTAAGTTATTTTCTCAGTTTCATTAGGTTATTTTTCTTTCATTATTTCGTTTATATTTGAACATTATTTTATGATGTAAGTATGTATTATTTTTTTATTTGTACTTAGTTTAAACTATCCATCTGTATACTATTAATCTGTCTTTTTTATAGATTTTCTTTTTTGATCAACTACACTTTATGTTTTTTTCTGTATGTAATATGAATTTTATGCGAAAACTTTACTGGTTCATGCAACCACGTACCATGTAATTATTTAAATAAAATATGTATGACTGTTTGTTTCCCTAATAAATTAAAATAAAATAAAAAAGGAGCACAGATAAGACACGCCTTATTTTGATGGAAATAACAAGGAGAAATGAAAATAGTTGCCATGATCTCGACATATGAATGCGAATAAAGCGAGGAGTACATGCCTGGATAAGGTTGTATGCCGATTTATCCTCTTCGCCTACATCTGTGGAAAAATGGTGTGATGGCTAGTTAGTCACCTCACAGAGTTTCCGAGTATTTTGTAGTTAAATTACACAGAAATCGTATTTATCAGTGGTGTAATTTCCATTAACGAAACACCATCCTCGTGCACAATATATCAAGATTATTGATATTTATGTTTGGTTTGGTTGGCGTGTGCCTAATTACAAGTTGGTCCCTAATACCCTCGCATTGATTTGAATGCAGAAAAGGACTAAGCCCCAAATCACAGTAGTTGTTAGATGTTGGTTGCTGGTCACCCAATCACCGGGCGGGGCGCCACGCCCGGCCAGCAAAATGATCACTCGCCCGCAAAAAAAAAATCACGATCCCTGCTGTTGTTCTTTTCGTTTTTGGGTCTTCTTACCTTTTCAGTAGATGCATTAATGAGGAATTAATTGAATACTTAAACTAATTAGGTTTTAATTTAATATTTTGGAGCTGGTATTGAATTTTATTCGGTCCTTTACTTATTTATTGTTAGATTATGTTTAGTTTGTAGAAATTTTATTTTGCACTATATTTTTCCCCAGGGCATTCAAAATAATTTTCTGTTAAAATATTGTGATATTATCGTATCGTCCCTTAATATTATCCCACCGTATCGCTTGTCAGAATAGTTGGAACAATCAGTTCTAATTTCATAAATGACATTTAAGTTCAAAGCAAATTTGAGTTCATTAAAGTAGATTTCACGCAGGACTAACGCACATCACTGATAACAGCATGTTTGATTATACAACATAATCACGTAAACATTTCCAAGTAGGTACCTTATTAATGCAACCTTATAGGTAAACTTATATTTCCAATATTTAAACTCGGCTTCTCTACACACAAGTAGTAATTGATTTGTGTAACGTATGAAATCAATTTCTATTTCTGCTTTGATTTATTTTTTTTATTTTTTATATTTTTTTTGCTATTTTTATTTTTATCTTTATTTACAAAAATTTATTGAAAACAGAGTAATAATTCATACATTTAATATAAGTAACATTTTATTTTTTTATACTTACACTATAATACCCACGCTCAGGCTTCGCCTTTGTGGGATTTTTTTGTTACTCTTTCATTCTATATTACTATGTATGTACCTGAATTGTATATGTATCAAAAAAATTTTAAATTAAAAAAAAAAAAAAATTTTAATAAATCAAATTTAGTATTTACTTATGACCGCATAACAACACTTTATCTAAATCATGCGATGCCTCAGCACATGTTCTCCTAGTAAGGTGTTCACAAAACACTACTGTTAACAAATACATTATTTATTATTTTTAATACCAGTATTTATTTTATAAACTGTATGTATGTGAAAAGAAATACAATAAAAAAGTGATTATGTTCTACAAGCATTTTACAATCTAGAGATGGTTTTATAATTATTTTTAACGCCTAATAGTCCACGTTTTTCATTTGCTGAGACCTGCCTTATATGAATCTACAGCCTTGTTATTCCTATTTATTGTAATTTTTAAGAAAAAGCTTGTGAGAGATTATATCAAAAGCCTTTGAAAGGTCTTATATTATTGCAATACTTTTTTTTCCGCTGTCCATATACAATACTGTTTTGTCTTCCAAAGGAAAATATAAACACTAAAACAGATTATGCCTTCAGAGCTTTAAAATTACTTTGACCGCAGAACCGCAGAGTCTTGAGATCCTGTAAGTTCAATTTGAAACTAACTAAATTGGTTTAGCTAATGCTAGTAATGAAATAATTTAATGGAATGTAAAAAAAATCTTATCAAAATATACCACACACGAACCTTCTCATCACATTGTGAACGCCATAAAATTCATACTACTTCTCGGAAAGAAGCCTATGATTAATTAAAGAAGATTAATTTTATTAAAATAATTATAGTACCTACTGTCTGTATTGATATCTACTAATCAATGGCGGCAAGTGACTCGTTTCGTTCTTGCAGGCTATTGTTCAAAAAAACAACAACGGTGTCAAAGGACTTAATGGCGCTACTCATTCACACCACCTATTATAGAAATACCGATACAACAAACTGACAATACCCCATACACGTTGTCTGTGCTTCGGAGTTTTAAATCAATCTGTTAAGCCCCCACATTCCCAATGGCTTTAAATTTATTTAAGTTTTAAAGTTAAAAAAATGTTATTTTTTAATATCTATACATTTGTTATGCTGAAATGGTAATTATATGAATTTCCCTAGATAGAAAAAAAATTGCAAAGTTAGCTCTGATAATTATTAAAAACACTTTATTTTCTCATATTTATATGTTTTTTTTTTCATTATTTCTGGCTTTCACCCTTCTAGGGTGTTCTTGGCCATCATTTAAAATTATAGAGAAATAAAAAGGTGAGTATTAATTTTATTTAAATGGGCAAATTTCAAAATTCTAATGAAAATTGGATTTGAGTTGAGACTTAGAAGAGATGTGATGTTGAATGGAGGGGAGGCAATTTATGATAAGTCTTGATAGAAGAGAGGATATTTGTTTAGAGAGGGACAACCAAAAAATATGTGATCTAAAGTTCCCACTTCTAGACCACAGAATGTACAATCTGGGGAGTCAAGGACGTGAATTTTAAAAAGGTTGGAAGGAACGGAACAATGTCCGATCATCATTCGAATAAGTGAAATTTCTTTTTTGGTAAAATTGGGGAATTTTTGAAACCACGGTTTTGATGGGATAGTCATTTGTATTGAGGCATGTTATAGGCATAAAAAATCACAGTGTAACTTTCAATGCAACTAAAGCATTTGTCGAGAGTTTTTACTCTATTTCAAATGAGTCGTGTTTTATTAAATATTTTCACAATTTTCGCCGAGTTATTATCGTTTTTTTAATATAAGCGCGATCTTTCTAATGTTCGCATTTACATATCTTCCTTTCAAACGATCTTTAAGCGCTTACTACGAGGCATTAAGCAAAGGGAAGTTATCAAACAACAGATATAGTAATAAAGGTTTTTGGTGTCCAGATACTCCAGGCCAAAGGTAGGCCTACCAAACTCTATACTAGGATACACCAGGGATTTGCACAAGGTAGTCGGGTATATACTGTTCACCAAGCTTTACAGAGGATTTAGGTTGAGTATTGACATCGATTAATAGTCAAGTCGTTGAGTGTATAAATGCGTCGGAACCAGTTTAGGCGTGGGATCAGTATTCCTTTGTTAGCTAAGTCATTCATCATTACACATGCAACGTTTTCCGTTCATAATGGTGATAGTAGAAGTTTTTTAAATGTACTCAGGATATTCGTAAACTGGGATTTTTGTTATTTTTAAAAAATAAAGCTATAAAGATTTGGTCCCTTCACCTCAAGATTACGCTGAGTACACGGAGAACAATTACTGATATGAAATAATGTTAATTTATTAAAAATTTGGTCAAATTATTCGATTTCCGAATGTTTTATGAGGACGGCCCCTGTTCACATAAATACTGATATTATCGCATTCCGTCAATATTATTTGTCATTTAAAAAAAAAACAATTTTTTAACAGGTTCATTTTTCTCCATGTGCATTTTTTATTTATTTAACGCCCAGAGGGCTTTTACATGTAGGTGGTACAATTTTAAAGACAGTTTTGAAACATAAAAAAGAAATAATAAAAGTATATCACCTAAGTATTGGTTTCCTAAAGTGTAAAACCGTTGTATTGGGGAATTCGCAATGTAATTGCGCTTATGTGTGTTGCAGTGGAATAGTGTATTTTGTCGTGTTGTTATTGTAGATAAGTTTATTCGTAAGTTTATGAGTTGCAGAAGCTCGCAACAGTCGAATTTAGAGTTTAGAATCTTGAATAAAAAAGTTAAGTCGTTTATTTTACGCCTGTCTTCCAATGTGTGTATTTTTATAAAATAAAATTTAATATGTTGTCAATAGCTTTCTTGCAGGAAAGATTGCTTATGTTGAAGGAGACTAGATAATGGATTCAATCCTTTTTGCTTTTAATCAT
Organism: Hesperophylax magnus; assembly: GCA_026573805.1. Lineage (NCBI taxonomy): Eukaryota > Metazoa > Arthropoda > Insecta > Trichoptera > Limnephilidae > Hesperophylax > Hesperophylax magnus. The sequence goes on along the minus strand of JAIUSX010000006.1, from coordinate 9,665,619 downwards.
AAAGAAAGAAAAAAACAGAACCACCTCGCTGAGATGACTTTCATAGTTTTATTTCACGTCTTTGCAAAATGAATATAATGATACGTGGGTACACGGAAGTGGTTGCGGAAATATTTCATGCCAAGGGCTAATAATGACCATGTACGTATGCTGTGTGGACGAGTATATTACCAGTGACTATCCCGCGGAAGGATCGACAGGATAATTCATCTAAGCATCTCATAATGTTATTATATCCCGAAGACGTATAGCGCAATTATTGGAGCAAATTTCCTTTCATGAAGATTTACTTTGCTCGCTTCTTGTAAGACTGGGAATTATTCGATCAGGCTTAGTGATAAATAATTAATGATCGCGATAAAATACTTCCTTGCAGTATGACTTTGTTCAGTTAAAACACGATTTAAATATGTATTTTACTTTACGTAAACGTATACATTGCGTATCATTCTTCAACTTTGAAAATTTGCTCAATATGAAAAAAAAAAAAAAAAAAATTATTCTGAAAAACAGCATTGCAATGGTTTTTCTGCCATCTCACTCAAAATAGATAATACGAAGGGATAAGAACAGGTCAGTAGAAAACGTTGCACATAATCGTACTGCGTATACCGGCCGTAATACCGCAGTATTAGTGGAAGACAAGATTTTTAAACCGCCCGGCCCACAGGATTAGGGACGAATTACTATGGTATTAAGACGGAGATCACGGACTTTGTTAAAAATTCATTCAATTGTTCATTTGAAAAATATGGATCGGTCGCGCAATGAAAATATAAAAAAGCAGTAATACCCATTGGCAGCACTTTTAGAGGAATATTGGGAATTATATCAAATTGGCCAAATTTCGAAGCAATTAAAAGCAGACTGTTAAATGTTATCTGAAGAAACCTGAAGTTAACAACTAAACGCGAAATGCAAAAATGACAGTGTTTTTGAGGATTGGAACAAAGTGGTGCCAGTCTAAAAAAATCTTCCATGACTATTATTATGAATAAATATTTCAACCTGAGCAGTACTCTTCTTCCTTCCTTGGCCCTTCTCACCTATAACAGCGTTATACCAGCGCTCCAGCGGCGTATTAGTAAGTAATCTTTATAAGTAAGACTGCTAATATCTAGATAATCTCGTCCTAGCGTTTTGCGTTATTACGTGTTATTATTAGTACGCCTTATTACAAACTAAGTCTATTTCTTTACTACCAAACACGAGACATTTTACCCACTTGGGGCCAGTTGTTTTACAGAATTTGAAAAATCCAAAAAATTTCAAAATTAGTTTTCAAGTTCTGTTTAAGATCTATTATTATTTCAGTTCTGTTAAACAACTGGCTTATAGTGAAATGATGATAGAACTTTCACAGAACTAGAAAATTAACTTTGAAATGTGACGAATTGTTCAAATTCTGTAAAACAGTTGGCCCTGACTCTTTAATTTCATAAGATCTCTCACCACTACAGTGACATAGCTTACCTGGTCTTATACTGTACGGACTTCGCATTAACCAATAATTTCTGCCCTAAACGGAAATACGATATGTTAATCGATAACAACAAAAAATTCTTCCAAGAAATAATGAAAAATATACGTTCATGTATTCAATAAGAATAAAAAAATTGAAACCACTTTTAACTACTTAAGAGCATTTGATTATAATAATCAAAGACTCCCATAAACGCATAAGTGCCAACGGTGTTCATCGATGCCCCTGAAATAATATCTTCATTAAATTCCAATCATTTGATGTAGAAAAAAATGTTTTTCCAATTGTGTAAAGGTCGCCATTTGAAAATTACGCATTCAATCATAATAAATATTACTTATCCATCAATTTAATGTACGATGATAATCGTGATACTGTCATTTGTTGGTATTACTGAAGAGGGTTATACGAATTGGCTTTAGTAATTGCTTTGTACTTATTTTCAATAACTATATTTAAATTCGCGCGTCGTAACATTTTATCATTATTATTTATTTAACAATATCAATTATGTTCCAAGGATTCACCGTGAACTATGAAGTCAGAAGTAACTTAGATTATTTTTAAGTAATCACGTATTGTGTATGCGAGATATTGATAGTGAATGATATTTAAAGACGGCACGACCTTATTGTAAATTAATATATAATAGCAATTATCGCAAATCATATTCAGTCGTTCTTTAAATATTAATTGAAATGAACGATCGTCCTATTTAAGTTAATTTATTTAAATTTAGATTTTTTCTAAATTGAATAAATAAAATAATGAATGAGTGAAATGGAATCGATTAAACTGAAACTCGGCAGATAAATTCGTTGTAGATGACAATGTGTTTATTTCGATTTGATACAAGAATGAAAGGACGCTTGAAAATGTAATTTTTTTCAGATTTAAGAACTGATCAGTTTAAACGCTAATTTTGCGTCGTAGAACGATGTGAAAGTTAATGTTGTGAATACCAAAGTCCTAAACTCAGAATTGTTCGAAGCCAAGAAGATTAACAGAATCCTCTAACTTAGGTAAATATCAGTAATAATTTTTTTTTTACAAATTTCAATGTTTGCATTTCGAAATCTGGCGGGGTACACGTGACGTCATACGTACTTCAGTTTTCTCGGTTAACACTAAGGTCAATCCCACTCGGGTCGGTATAAAAACAAAAAACCCACTTTAAATATTTAGCAAGGTTTCCGAAAAAGCATGAATTCTTTTGAAATTATTTGTTAACCGCAATACTTAACTTGGCACAAAATTGTCCCGATTCTTAATGCACGCGGTCTTAATGCAACCCGTGAGGTAGCCGTTTAAGTGATGTCCGAACCCGTCAACCAATCAAAGGGCGTTTGAAAGTATCACGGTTTTAGTCGTTTATAAATTAAGATTTATTAACTCTACGTGTGATATATAATAAAACTTGCATATTTGGAATCATAATTTGTTGATCTACATGAACATATATTAAGTTAGTCAAAATATTTTCACTCAAATTCCTTATTATGGGGTATGCTGTAAAGCTGATTGAATTGGGTGGGGAGGGGGAGTAGGGATTGAAGAAGGTTGGGAAGTACCTGACTACTCAAATCTGGACACGAAATACGGCCAAAGCCATTTCAAGCAATGTTTCGATTCAGTATGGTAATCTTTCACCAGGGCGACACTTTAGTTGTTTCACAGATTTTGAACAAATCATCAAATTTCAAGGTTAAAATTCAAGCTCCGTGAAAGTTCTGTTGATATTTCATCAAGTCAAGGTTGTTTTCCAGTACTTAATACGGGTTGTTTCACAGAATTTGAACAGTCAAATTTCAACAATCAAGGTTGATTTTCAAGTTCTGTGAAGGTTCTATTCAAGTTCTTTCATCATTTCAGTTGAAACATCTGGACAGTAATGATATAACAACAGAACTTGAATGGAACCATCACAGAACTTGAAAATCAACTTCAAATTCTGCAAAACAACCCGTCCTTAGATAATAACAGAACTTGAATAAGATTTTCACAGAATTTGAATATTAGCTACGATAGAATATTTACGTCTACCACTATTTGCGCGAGCATTAATTGTGTGCTGTTAATACATGCAAGATGCTGAAAGAGTTCTGTTGATTTAGATAAACTTTTTTAAAGTCGTTTCAAAAGTTACTTCACGATAGAGAGATCGGCCTCGCTTAATTATTAGTAGAATAGTAATCTTCTTGATAATGTTTCCACCCCAATGCGTTTATGTAACGGATGCCATCCATCAATCCGATTCCGCAAACACAACAATACATGCAATGAATTCAGAGAGTAGTGCAAGCCTAAGCGGATTAGCACACTGTTTACTATCAGGCGGTATTTACTAAAGATTACTTTAGCTAACTGGCAACTAGCTACGAATCCATTAACATCCAGGTACGCATTTGCTCATTATTTCGGAATAAATACCTTACAATTACTTACACTTGGCGTTAAATAAAATGAAGTATTATTGATGTGAGTTTTGATTAACGTTTGCAAATATTATGAAGGAAAAATTAACCCTTAGTTTGGGTTAACCGTGCATAAATGTTGATCCCCAGATTCCTACCCATCCTTCATACCGGTTTCTTTCCCAGAATTTCTTCTCCTTTATTTCCTAAAATACACCATTTCACAGCATATTCAAAAATGACATAGCCTCCTGTGCGAAGCAAACTCTTTCATCATCTCTCTTTCTCTTCCTGTATTTCTTTTCACTGAATAATATTTCGTTAATGGGTCTACAGTTCAACTGGCGCTAAGGAGTTATATTTCATGTAAAATTATCGTAACACCTTTTTTTAAAACAAGTTTTTAGCTTTTTAACTAGCCACATAATTCCAAGCTATATATAAAGATGTATATATATTTTTTAAAGAAAGGGAATCATTCTCGGGTTACGAATAACCTGACAAAATTTGAAAATCCCTCGTACCACCACAGTAAGCGGTAAATGTTGCTTGTGTCGTAATGGAAGACTTAGCCAGCCGAGGAATTGAACACACTACGCCTGGTTGGGACCTAAACGCGATGTCAACTCAACCACTGACCGATCATAATATATTAATAATAATTAATAAAGCAATAATAATTTTAAGATTTTAAAATATCTGGAATCAGTGAATTATTTTCCCGATTGATCTCTGGTGATTTGACGTGTTGTTTTGTATTAATTATGCTTATATAATGCACTTGCATAATGTGGATTGACTATATGATCATTTGTGGAAAAGTGTGTGGAAGGGTTTAGTTTTTCCTGTGGGGAAGATTTTACCCGGACATAAAGTCGGAAAAAATAAAAATACCTAATATCTTATCTGAAAATTATTCCACATTATAGTATATTATAATTTTAACCTTCCACAATTATTTTTTTTTACAATAGTCATGGATAATAAAATAAGCAATTACTACTTCCAATTGTTATATTCAGTGTCTACTTATTTATATGTAAATGTGACTTTATATTTTTCAAAGAAAGCTATATTCTCTTTGTAAAAACCAAAGGCCGCTAATTTGAAAGGATATGCATACGTTTTACGTGTCGGCTTTACGCTGATAGTCCACAGATGGCGTTACTAATACGATACGTTCAGTTTAATGCCATTTATTTTTTGTAGACTGAGCACATTAGTCCCGCGACTGACATTCAAATTGGAATCATTGGATATTTAAATGATTATATATATATTCTTTAGATTTTGATTCGGAAAAATCGATTGCATTTAGTCACACAGAAAATTCCAATAAGTCTGTGTAGGTTTTATATACTCGCCATATGTTTTCTGGAATCGCAATAATAATTTTTCCGTTATAATTATATGCAATGGTGTCGCCAAAAATATTTTTTTAAATGACGTTATTAAAACTCTTTTATATCACAGCTCTTCTACCCACTGTTAACAATATTAAACAAAGTCAAGTAGATGATTTAGAGAAATGGTTTACCCACATTTAGAGAACGCTTCGAGTAGATTCAATATATTTTTTTAGAATTATTTTAAAAAGAAAAAACAGAGTGATCAATAAGTGTACAACAGACAGGGGTTAATAATAAGAAAATTACAAAGTACGTATACCAACCATCCAATGACGATGTACAACAGTATGTTATTTAAAATGATCTACATAAGGGCAAGTATGTAATATATGTTTCAAGCTGTTAATTAATACCTCCCAAATTGAGAATAACTCGTGTTTAGGGAGGGAGGGTCGTCTTAAGTTTTTGATATTAAATAATTTTAATACTACCATACATATAAACTTTAAAATTATGAACATATAATGTACAGAATAATAGTTGCCTATACGCTAAATATTGTAAACATAAAAATGAAAAGTACAGAATATAAAGCTTTAAAAAAAATCCTGTTTGTATATATAATTTACACAGATTTTTTATCCAATAATATAACACTCAACCAAATTAGTTTGAGGTAAAGTGTATTATTCTTAAATTTTTCGTAATTTTTTTTCAGCTTTATTTCTTTAGGGAGTTTGTTAAAACATTTTTGTTGTTGTATTGACTTTAGAGATTATCATTTGTCCCGTGGTCCCCTCGGTCTGGTGCTCAATGACTCTATTATTAGTTTATCTTTGTGGATTTGAAGTAATGCATATTTTTGATAGAATCTATTTAATTTTAAACTTTAAATTCTTGGAATAATTCACGAGTCGAATAATCTAATAGAAAAGAAAAACTAAGATTTATTTATTTCCTAGATCCGAGATAAATATACTGAATATAAAACTAGTCGTAAGGACAGTCGCACAATGTGACATGAATTGGTTGACTACAGCCATTTTTATGTTTGTGTGATGTAGCATGTAACCGTGGATTTGTACAATAAAATTCAAATATAATATCACACATTCAAGTATAAAGGGTACCCCTTCGAAATAATTTACCACGCAATTTTCACGCCTTCGAGACTGAAAGCCGACCTCTAATTCCACTTGTCCAATTATGTATCTGCATTAACTTGGTGGCATTGTCCTGTTTTGGATTGAGCTCACACCACATTAAAAATAAGAAAAGAAGTGTTTTTAATCATAGATGAACGTAATTCTTCAGTTCAACCATTTATTCGAATATGAGTACGGTCACCTGAAGTTTTTGTAAGTTTAAAGAGTTTTAGATCGTCAGCGAAAAGCAACACATTAATATTATTACCAAGTACAGTAACGAAATCATTAATAAAAAAAAGTGTTGTGCCTAAATGTGACTCTTGAGGTACACCGCTTATAGTCACTAATGTGTATGACAGGCACTAAGCTTTTTCTTGCAGGATCGTGGCCCCGAGACTTTGGCACCCAATTCTAAAAGGTCCAGATGAGTACATATTGTTTTTTTCTTTTATCGTTTTCAAAATTTGTGCATGTTATAAATTTGAGTTCGTACAAAAGTTCCAATAGCCCGGAATCAGTGAAACGTGGAACTATAACAACCCCCTTTTTTGGGGAACGTTATGAGACTGATCAGCGTTGGGAAGAGAAATGAAAAATTAATGAAGAGAAGCTAAGGCAGGTTAGGAAGAATTTAGCGGACACACAGATCTGAACTAGCTCAAACATGGTGCAAGGTTTTTTGAAAACTATTTACTTCTGACCTATGGTCTATCCCTAACAGTGTGATAATGTAATGTAATCCTTTTAGATTCAAATTTAGGTTAAATACTCGTTTAGAACCTATAACCTGCGGGTAAAGATAGACAAGAGCTAAGGATCCTATTCCTCTTACCTAACGGAAGTATTACCTAATCGTTTTATCAAACTAGTTCTACATTACTTCATTATTGCATTAAAAAGTACCAAAAATGTCAGACATTACACACATCACCTCGATTGTTAGTCTATAAATGCTGTCCTCGTATTATTAGGTCGAAATATATAAGATCAAATATAGGTACATCTAAGATTCCAAGAATGACGGAAGGCGGAAACACGAAAGGTTGAAACTCACTCCACATTCTCATATATTGTTTTCTCGTGCGCTTACTAACTGTCGTTATTTATCAACGCCTTACAATACAACACGAGCGATACGTTTATGCCCATATTTGTCCATTAAACAAACAAATACTCATGACACATGGCAACACATGGCCTATTATCTAAGAAGGTATATCTACCTGTTGATCAAGGACTTCAATTCTTCATTAGAAAATTGAAGAGCTTTGTGGTAAATTTGAAATGATTTAATATTCCCACGACCATTGTCCTATTTAATTAGGGTGTTTGGCGGTATTGTGCTTCCTCCTTCGATAGCCCTGATGATGAACACTGCAAGGCTATCTGAAGAAGAAGGGCAAAAAACACAACAATTATTTTTATCATATTTTAATTAAGGTAGGTACGTATTTAATTTAATACTGACTGTTTGGGAAACTTCTGTAAACTGCTAAATCTCAGTTGTTTAATGTTATACACTATTTTATTTATTTTTATTAGTATTATGAAGGTATTTATTTATTTACTATGGGTTCATGTAAGGATAAGTACTAAGTTCGTAGGTGTATTATCGTTCATGATCACATCAACTAGACTGAAATGGGTAAAACGCTTCAAGCCACAAAATGAAAACTTTACAGGAGACGATAAAAACGAATAATCATGTGTTCGTAAAACTAATTAAATATCTCAAAGTTTATATTACATTAAATTAATTGTTTAATTAATTATTTTGTTGTTTTTCAAGATTTCATCGAATTTTTTCATTGTATCATGTTTTTCAAAATGTTGCAATTCTATTTGAAATTGAGAGATTATAGGGATGAGTTATTTCACATCCGATTTTTTCAAAGTAACCTTTTAAATTTGTAAAAATCTTTAACCATGTTGTACTTTAAAGACTATGCTGTACGAAATCACGTAAAAGTAACATTCTCAATCAAGCTGATTTATATAATTATGGCCAAATTTACTGATTAAGGACGGGTTGTTTCACAGAATTTTCAGATTAAAGATGATTTTCACGTTCTGTGAAGGTTCTATTCAAGTTCTGTAATTATTTCAGTTTTTCTGAAGCAAGTGGCCAATAATGATATAATAATAGAACCAGACATCAGAAGGCACGGGTTCAATTCCCGTTGGCGGCATTTATTTTTACTCGGGAGATATTTTCAATTTGTATTGATATTTCAGGCGATTAATTATTGCTTATAATTATTTAAGTTTCATAATTTAATATCAGTTTCATTATTTAGGGTGCACGAATGCATGGTACTTTAAAATTGATACAAGCGAAAGTTGGCCCACTTTTAATGTGCGCTTTCATGCATGGCTCTGTAAGCAATTGGAATGCATTTCACTGATGTCTTGGATGACGCATAAGTACGTCTTAACCATTAAAGAAACTGCATCTTTTTCTTGCGATTGACTCCCGATGCGACATACTCGCAGTTTTTTTGGTTAAAGGTCGAAGAGATAAATGTGAGAAAATGGCAGTTGTAGAATAATTATCTCCCCACCGAGCTCTTGATGGCATTATTCCATTAATTAGCAATTGGAACTAGCAGCCTCCAAGTTTTTGGTTAAACTTAAATTGGGATATAAAATTTCATATTTGAAACTACATTTAATTGATTTATTTTATTTTAGTTAAATCAACAGTAACAATATGGTTGTTTTTTATTTATTTAGTTTATTTAGGAAACAGACAGTGGTACATGTGAATTAATTTTACATTTAATTTGAATATAACATAAACCAGTTAACTTCCATTTATTTATAATCTCTTTTATGATTACAGGTTAGGAAGAAAGAAGATATTTGCAGATATTGTAGATATTGCACATTTATTACTTATAAATGTACAATTGACTTAACTAAGAAACCAATTGTAGATTTCCTCATTATACTTATACAATCTGTATTAAACAATTAAACAGTACTGTGATAAAATTAACAGATATAAAAATATAACTATAACAAGAAAAACGCCATAATATTTGTCATTACATAGTATATAATGACATTTCACGTAGTTTGCTTAAGTTGATGTACAAGTGAATACATTTTTATTTATTTTAAATGGAGTTTATATTTATTGAAATTGAAGATATATCAGATAGAATTGTGTTATGTGTTGAACACAGTCTCTTAAAGAAAACCAAAATGTTTGCCTTAAGAGACTGTGTTCAATACATAATACAATTCTCTGAAGATGTATACATCAGAGAGAATTGTATTATGTTTTGAACACATTCTCTTGAGGCAAACCAAAATGCTTGCCTTAAGAGACTGTATTTAACACATAATACAATTCTCTGAAGATACATACATCAGAGAGAATTGTATTACGTGATGAACACACTCTATTAAGGTAAGCATTTTGGTTCGAATTAGTTTAAGCCAAATTTAAATAGAGACAAATTCAAGATGTATATTTAATAAAAACACTCCCATAACAATATCCCACAGCATTCTAAAACAACAAAAGTGCTTCCAAAAAGACCTTAAACCGATACATAATCAACTTATTTTTTTCACTAATATAACAAATCACAAGCATGTAAAAATTATTCCCAACATATGTAAAGCATTGTTAGTTAAAGTACGTACACAAGTGTACTTAGGTGCACTGAAATTAATTCTGTCTCCTTTATAATAAAGTCCTATAAAGCGATACCTTGGATTTTTAATTGCATTATATCTATTGGAAGTGGAATGCGTTTCATTGATGTGTTGAATAAATTCTGACTTCCTTAAAATCAATTCCTGTAAAAAAGTGAATCTATGGATTTTTTATCATGTTCCATGATGTTCTCATGACCTTTCGAATGTATTAATCGACTACGTTTGAATTAATGGTCAACATGAATAATTGATTTAATTTTAAACATTAATATCGGTGCTGCATTTTTTTACGTTAGGTAGGTACTTTAATTATTAATAAAGTTTATGAACGCAGTATTATTATATCACATTATGTTGTATCAATATCTCAAGGATAGTCGTAAGCAGTTTAGAATTACAAAAAACGATTGTAACCGACTTTATAAATAAAATTTTATAATAATTTAATAATATGGGTCGAACACTGAACGTAGAAACATAAAACTTACCGTAGAAAGAGAACAAAAATCTTATGTTAACGAAGTTAAATGACTGAATTTTTCAAATAAAAACTATCATGTCAACGAAGGTAAATGACTGTATTTGTCAGATAAAAAATCTTATATCAACGAAGGTAAATGACTGCATTTGTCAGATAAAATAACTTATGTCAACGAAGGTAAATGACTGTGTTTGTCAGATAAAATATCGCTACAGAGCAAATTCGACCCAATTTCCTTCGGTCTTTTTTTTTTTTTTTAAAAGAAAGACAAACATTCCCGGGTTCGAATAACCTGACAATATTTGAAAATCTCCTACTACCACCACAGTAAGCTTAAAATGTTGCTTGTGTTGTGATGGAGGACTTAGCCAGCCGAGGAATTGAACACACTACGCCTGAGTGGGACCCAAGCGCGATGTCAACTCGGCCACCGACCGACCGGTCAAATTTAACAGTATCATACTTTGACTAAAAACTACCGACATTATCTTCATTTTCTTACCGCATATTTTATTGGCTGTTATCTTAAATATTAAAAAAAATAATTCATACTCTTTAATTTGTTTAAAAAATAAAATCAAATTTAGTAGTCGACCTTGTCCTTGATAATGCTAAAACCATTCCAAGCAATGTTTTGACAATGGTTAACGACTAAGAACTACTAACATTATCTTCACTTTCAACGCAGGGGTACTGGGTTGAATTTCTCGATGCTACCGATTTTTTCTGTTTTAAATATTATAATTTAATTAATCACAATTTGAGACTAATTTTGCTTTTACTACATTTTTCATTCATTTTGCAATAGGAAGATATATTGAGATATTTCAAACCTGAAGTTTTATTGTTGAGGGATTTAATTTACATTTCAGATGACGAATTTAGTTCAGTAGTCCCGTAGGTTTCTTTTAAGATTCTTATTTGCATACACTTCCAATAATTTATGCATACCAACTTTAGAAGGTCCAAAATACACGGACTATTGGTCTGGCGACTCCATTCTTAAAATAAACATGACGCCGAAGGGCGTTTTGTGCAAACCTGGTCAGGGACAGGACAGTCCGGGCACCTGGACACCATGAGCATTACTCTACAGCAGAAAGCTTGCGTTATGTCAGAGTGAGCCTTCGCCCCCCCCGCCCAGGCTCGTCCGCCTCCCGGGCCAATCCGCCCCCGTCCCCCGCCCCCGCCCCCCGCTGGAGAGGGGGACGCCAGCACTCAGTCTGAGTGAAGACATTGTGCGAGCAACTAGTCCCCGCGAGTTTAAAGTGGATAGCCGGGGACAATAACAACAGCTGTGGCGTCGAGCAGCCATGGCGACGGGTAAGCTCTCGCATATATTTGATACCTATCCTACTCACACACCTGTTCCCCTAACACGGACCCGAAATCACCCTTCATTTTTTACCGTACTCCGCGGTCGCTCTGCGCGGGATATCGCTACTATAACTTACACTAGTTATCTATTTAAGTCTAAGAGGTATAAATTGTTATTGTGAACCTTTTGTTAATTTGCAAAGTTAGAATCTAGCCTAACTGACTGCCAAGGCTTTCTCCTGACGAGAAGATTCCATGTTTGATAACAATAAAATGATCTAGCGTGAGATAAATCAACAATAACAAAGTGGTGCAAAAACAACCGTGGTAGTGAGACGTAAAACTTTTTAGTGGCATTCAAAAACCGAACTGATTCGTCCACGATAACACAGCTCCGTTCTCCGGAGAAAAGTGATTGTTGTGTCTTGTGTCTGTGGCCGCCTGTGATTGTGCGCCGAGCGAGTGCCGAGTGGCGGGGAAGGATTGTATAATGGCGGACAGCGCGAGCGGTCAGCCTAGATATACAGTGCTATTTAAAGACAGCAAACACTCTAGCACCTACACACTGTACAGCCTCTGAGCCAGCGATGTTTGTAGCCAAGCGCTAAGCTATGCACTTATTTATCTCTGGCGGCTCATCTTCGGTTGGGACCTACTCCCTAGCGCCTGAAGTCAGAGGTTTCTAACCTCGATCTATCACGCCATTTTTCCTCCTAGAAATCTTTGAGTCTGAACTCGGCTCATTTGCTCAACGCTATGAAGACACTGTCATCTCCGGAAACACCTAATAACCTGTCAAAGACCACTCATCTGTCAACGAGCTAGCACGTGACCCCAGTGAGCGCAACCTTCCTCGCACTAGAGATAGACAGTGTGACACGAATAACCAACGAATCTTGGTGGATTCAAAGTAAACAGAACCGCTGGGAGTTTGAATATTAAACATTTATTGAATCACTAGACCTTCAATTGACGAGAACAAAAGAATATAATTTGAAAAACATTATGGCTGAATTCTAAATGACACTGAAAACGTATTATTGTCGACATAAAATGTACGCCGACTATTTTAACATGAATTATTATGCGGTTTTGAATATCGTCATATTGGCGATCGACTAAGAAGTGGGTTTCACGCGAAGGACTTCATCTAGGAACATTAAACATTACTCTCTCCCACGTAACACAGCCTACGTTAGAGGTCGACCTCCGTCATATTATGGCTCCTTCATTCCACTTTGCTTTTTAAGCGAATACTAATAATATAATATGAATAACGGACATTTACTTTTGCGATGCTCGAATCACGTTGAAACGAGTTTTTAAGTGATACCTCGGCTGTGAAATTAAGCGCTTACAGAAAGCCGTATATCTGGCGGAGGTGGTTTTGCATAAATCATAGAGAATTATGGGTAAGGCTGGCTAATTAGATTTTACCCCGGCAACGAATTAGATAAAGACGGCAGACATTCTTGGCATTAAATGTAGATAAGACAAGTAACAACTGTTAAAGTTATTTTTCATCAGCCAGTAAAGGCAGGCCGCTGATAGATTATTTTTTTTTATTGTTATCATGTCTATTTTGTGGAACTCCAGTTTAAGTTAAGTTTTTTTAAATGTCAAAATATAATTTATTTAAAAAAAAAAACTGTCTCTATAAACTAATAAGTCAAACTGTTTGATAAAACCCTCGGAAGGTGAAACAGCTGTCACGCCTAGTAATAGTTACACGGCATAACTTGTTTATTAATAAACCTTTTAAAAACATAAGTTAAATAATAATGTTATGGAATATATGAATGAAAAACTTTTAAAAAGCTGATAGATCCCTTTGTTACATTTCCACATTTCTCATAAACGTCACATTGCTCAAACACAATGCTGAGTATAAACAGGACAAAATTTCCGCGAGCGAACAAAATTTGCGGTTGCTTCGTTCCTCTCCCATAACTCGTGGCTCGGCTTTGTCCTGTTTATACGCACCCTTAAACGATGAAATATCACAAAGGAACTCTCCGTGGTATGCACGTAATGTACTTCGCCGTATAAAATAAAATAAAAAATAAAATTCTTCTCTGTTTTTATTTTTATTTACTGTTATTTATTTTTATTTATTTGTTAACGTGTTGGGTTATGTAATATAATGTGTATTTTTTGGGTTAGCTGGAAGAAATAGGATGTAACCTATAAGCCCTTTGTACTCTTTTTGTGCAATAAATATTTTTTGAATTTTATATCCGGAAATTAACTATGGACGTAAATTTCGTATTCTTCATAATATAATACATGCTTTCTGGCAAGCGGAAATGTATTTGTTGTGACAGGTTAACGAAAATTATTATTAACTTTAAAAAATAATAATATTCATTTCCAAAAATTATTTAATTATTGAAGACAATATTAGCAATTTTTAATCGAAAATTGAAATAGAAAAAGGTACTGGGTTCATGTCCTATATATGACCGTACGTTTTTTCTGATTTTTATATTTAAAATTTTCGTTTAAAAATTGCTAATGTTATCTTCAATAATTAAATATTACAATTTGAGGTTTACTCATTAACTAAACTGTCTCAGTAACAATATTTTGTATTGGTTAAGTGATAAATTGTAGATGTTCACTGACTCGGTATTATTATTTCCTCCCATAAAGTATTCTGGGCAACGTTTTTGGTCCCAGAATTTCTTCTCTGAAATAAATCCTGACGTATAGTATTACGTAGCGGAATCTGGAAGCTTAGCAATGCAAGCAATTCTGGATTATCAAATGCATCATTTATAATTTTATATAGAAATACCAAGTCAGTGAAAATCCTTCTGTTCGACAACTTAAGGCTCAATGCTAAATCACTATTTTGATTAATCTTTATAACGAATTGGTGTACATTATGAATACCAAAAATTATGGTTTAGATAAACTGAAGGTTTTCCTTTCGTTTCCCTTGGTTAGAATACAGATAAAAAATAAATCACTCAATAAAAAATCTAAATGTTAACTACAAAAAAAAAAACAATAGAAATGTATGAACGCGTAAAGGAAACAAATTAAAAAAAAAAACATTATTATTGCTAAGACTATCTGTGACAGTTTCCCTTGATTAACTTTTTTGCTTTCCTATAAAATTATTTTTTAAATAAATAAAAACTTTTTGTGCTTGAAATTGAACGTTTCTAGACTCCGTTTGTCAAGCGATTTTAATGCCTATTATCTACATTCGTGAGAATATAAGGCATCCTTTTAAGCATATTTATTTAATGTAAAAGAGTGTTATAGTTCAACAAAATTTCTGAAATACCCATATTAAAACTTATAAAACGAAGGATTTATTTTGTTTTTTTTTTTCATTTGTGTGTACATTAATATTATGAACTGATTCCTATATTATAACTATTTTGGGTACCCAAAATATAATTATAATTTAAATGCTTTAAAGTACAAGCTCTATAATTTACATCGTGATCAGTATAAGTTAGTACTAGTGCATATTAAAGGAGCTATATTTCAATATCACGACTGCATGTAATTTCTACCAACCGCATTTTTTACATCAGTTTTAACCGAATGTAATAATTATTTTTCTTACATAACACTCGGAGAAATCGGTATCCGATAAGAGTAATGTTACTCGTGCTTCTGCGGTTCACCCATGGGGGTATTATCATGACTTGTTTATATTGTATATGGGGAACTCGCCTGTGAATGATTCCAAACATCTTCAAACTACACTGTGCTCTTCTTCTGAGTTCACCGTTGCGTGTGAGATAGATTGGTATCATAATTCATTCACTATACCGTAAATAAGATTCCTAAAAGTGCTGTGAAAAACCTGATATTTTAAACCACACTAAGAATTAAGAATACAAAAATATTTTCTTATTTTGCCCATAGTCCATATTAAATTCATTGTTAGTTAAAAGTTTTCTACCTGCTTTACGATATTTTATTTAAATTATACAATTTAAAAAATAAATTATATTTTAAATAAATTTAAATAATATTCATGTTATTATTTAATAATAATAATCAATGGAGCGATTTTTGGCATATTATGCCGTGTTTGCAATAATGTTTTTCGTTAGTATTAAAACCGTTAGTTAAGGGTTAGGATAGTTTTACATGCCAGTACCAACCAAAATATTTCATAATTAAATAGATAGATGCCAAAAATATGGGGAAAATTAGTTGCAAGATGAGATTGTTAATTCTCGACGATTAATAAATAGGTTCCAGTGGTCCAGTTGGTTAAGATGCCTGTCCCGATAAGACAAGAGATCCTGGGTTCGATTCCTAGTTGTGGCTGTTATCTTATTTTATTTTTCTGTGTCTTGTTCTGTTTCATGTTTCGTTTAGATTTATTTTACACTTGTTTTAACTCAGCCATTTGGCATTTCATCTGTTGTAAATTTGTTTGTTACGTTCCGGTTCCGGTTCAAGATGGTGGACGTTTTGGATACTACGTTTTATCCCGCCAGAATTCGCACGATCGTGGTTTCTACTACGAAAATATAATTTTGCAGTCCATCATTGCTTATTTCGTCCCTTTTCTGTTGTAAATTAGCGTGTATTAACTATCCCGCAGCCAAGGAGTAGGTAGTACCCAAAATTACTATCCTCTTTATATTAGCTTAAACACTTGACATATCATTTTAGCATTTTACGTATTCCTGCGCAAATACGAGTATATCGTACATACGTTACCATTTATAATTGACTGAATAATTGGGATTTCTATAGTTTAAAATCCCATAAGACAGAAAAATGTATGCAGTCGTCGGAAAACCCACTTGGTTACAGACGTTTTGTTTGGCATCTTGGCCTGGATGTACTATCCTCATCATATTTGTATAAAATATATTAACTTTAAATTAACACTGTTTGAAGAGAAAAAAATGTTCCCTAACTATTTTCTATAAATAAAAGTATTTAGCGAAAAAGTAAAACTTTAGACAAATTAGCATTCCTGAAGATAAATTAATGTAAAATATTGGTCACCAAAATTTTCGTTAAGTAAAAAAAATTTGCTTTTCAACTTTGAGACGAGACATGTTTCAAATTTATTGGTTCAGTAAATTCTATTTGCGCAATTCAAATTAAAATTGATCAATATGACCCCATTCTAAAATTTGTTGTTTCAACCAATATTTATTCAGCCACCGCAGAAAAATGGGTAATTAAATTATAAAGTGTTCTTTACCGTAGAATGTATTTTTTTCAAAAATACATTATGAACTCATTTTATCTGCATCTACCAGGCGATGTTTTTATCTGCATCTAGCAGGCAGTGTTTTTATATGCATTTACCAGGCATGTTTGTTATCTGCATCCACCAGGCAATGTTTTTATCTGCATCTACCAGGCAATATTTTTGTCTGCATCTACCAGGCAATGTTTTTATCTGCATCTACCAGGCAATGTTTTATCTGTATCTACCAGGCAATGTTTTTATTTGCATCTACCAGGCAATATTTTTATCTGCATCTATCAGGCAATGGTTTTATATGGAAAAAATATTAATACCGCACAAGAAGCCCAACTGCTCCCAACGGTCTGGAGATAGTCAGACTATAGCATCCACAATTGGGCTATGTTGTGAGGCTGAAAGTAGTAGGGAGGGGATTGAGATGGAGAAGTGGAAGGTTGGGGAGTACCTGGCTATTCAGATCTGGTCACCAAACATGGCTAAAGCCATTTAAAACAACATTTTATACTGAGAGTATCTTCCACTCTAAGTATACTTTATATTTTGACATAAATAACACAAATTTATCAAATAAAATTTATTTGCTCCGATATTTGAACCCGAGACCTTCAGATTGCTGATCGAGAGCCTTACCCCTGGACCACAGAGGCCATCGTCGTTAACGAAATATGTCCATGTTTTTACTTCTCGAAGATGATTATGATTGATCGACACTATTCCAAAATCCACAGAGGCAGAAGAAACACGTGTTATTCTGTTCACGTAAATTGATTCGACGGACTGGAACTGATATTCCAAAAAATCTCTGACATTTGATTAGTCATCATATGAAAAGAATTGTATTCTAATACCATTTAGAATCTCTTCAATACTCAAAATACGTCTGTGCTACAGCGGGAAATACTCTGTCGTGTGAAATAATTGCAAACAATTCACATTATCAATATTTTACCAACTATATTACTCGATCTTTCGGGGTATACTTACTTACTTTTATAAATAATGTATCATATTAAATAAACAGTATTTTTGTCAAACATTAAGGGCCGGTTGTTTTACAGTCTGTGAAAGTTCTATTTTAGCTTTTTCACCATAACGTTATTGGCCGGTTACTTCACAAAACTGAAATGATAACCGAACTTGAAAATTAAAGTCGAAATTTGATGAGACAACTGGCCCACCATGTTATAAGAAAATGTTTAATTAATTAAAGCAGATGTTTCTCCCTTTTTATTGAAGTACAGACTTTCCCAATAAGAGCTGTCATTTTTTGACATTTGACAAGTAGAAACTACGCCATTAATAAATATGGAACGACGCTTCAACAACGCAATGAAATTATTAAAATTCACTTAAGTGAATCAAATGCAAATCATCTTGAGTGATGAGGCCCATTTCCACCTCGGTGGCTTCGTCAACAAGCAAAATTGTCGCATCTGGGGCTCGGAAAACCCAAGAGTTATTGTTGAAAAACCTCTCTATCCTCAACGTGTGACTGTTTGGTGCGGTTTATGGTCCGACGGAGTCATTGGACCTTACTTTGTCGCAAATGAGGCTGGAACAACAGTTACGGTGAATGGATTGCGCTATCGAGAGATGATTAATGATTTTTTATGGCCGAAATTAAATGGTATTGATTTGGACAACGTTAACTTTTAACAAGACGCCGCTACGTGCCACACAAGCAACGAAACCATTGATCTTTTACGATTGAATATCAAAATAACACTTCTTATTGGAAAATCCTGTAGTTTTCAAATGTTTTACTTACCTCGGTAGCATTGAGGATAAAACATATTGATTGGGGCTGATGTTTTTTTTCTTTTCACGAAATCAAATTAAATAATTACTTCATAATTGGTATCTTACACAGACCTCGTTGTTTTATCTTATTTTTTAATATTTTTATATCAATCAAGTTTGAAAAATGTTCACAATAATTAACGTAATTTGTTTCCAACCAAACTGTTTTGGTGTGCGGTGCTGTGCGTTGCGCATGAGATACAATAACGTTCCGCAGTTGACATTCTGAAAAGTCAACCGCTAAAACATCAACGCACGGTTAGTAAAAAAAAACCCATACGAAACCTGTTTCGGCCGCCCGCTCTCTCGATTTCTTCACATTTGTCAGATCGCATAATAAAATCGAGAATTCGAGACTGCTCTTTTACTCCACCAGACTCTTAAACTTCAAATGACATTTAGAACGCTGGACACTTTTAATGTTCACCTTTTAAGGATTAAAAAACTAGCTAACAAGTCTCTAACCGACATACCTACTGACCGCAATAGGTTTGAAATGATTCAAGCATTAGTATGTACATATAAAAACAAATATGCATTTATTTTTGTACAATAAATAAAAGTCAGGTGTGATTCAAAAAATCTTCAAGCATTGCGCGCATCTGTTTTAGTATAGTAAAAAATATTGGATCAACCTAACCTAACCTAACTACTACTCAACGAGAATACCTACGGATACTGACCGCAATCATATTAATACAAATTTCTGATAGAAATGTGTTATGGCCCACAATCCTTGTGAGCATATCCATGTGCGTAAAGTAAGCTCATTTTTTCCTCACTTCTGGTGAAATTGATCAAACATTTTATAAAATTTCTTTCTTCAAACTGATTATCAATTTCATTGTTCTGTCAGGGGTCTAGTAGTCGATAGTTCTTATGGTATTTCTTTCAAATTGGTATTTATACATCACACTACTTTGAATATTCTTCTATATTATAACCGCAATAATATAATGAATCATATATTAGTATGTACTATACATACACCTATATATATAAAAATAAATGTTTTTCTAAACAAATACACATGAAATTTGGTTTGTTTTAAAAATTCTTTAAGCATTACTCGTATCTTTTTTAGATCATTCGAAAAAATCGAATTCCGTGGTTATTTGAACATTTTTGAAACACCTGTTCCAACATTTTCATTTTGGAATAACGGAGTGAATTGTTTGAAATACCTTAAGACAAAAGACAGGTAAACTTGCATTTGTATATTTTTCCTAGTGAAATTTGAGAATATGGATTATAAATAGCCTTGAAAGTTTTTTTGATATGTTCCTACGGTTTACGACGGTTTTATGTTTCAGATAGGCTGCTTCGGTTTCAAGGTCAGCGCATTTTGAGATTTTGTATGGTATGGCATAAAGTATAGTTTCCTTCTAAATATCTGAACTTTTTTTTAAATATGGAGACACAATTGATTTTTTTGTGTTTTTATAAATGTTACAAAAAGTTTTTTTAAGTGAATAAATACAATACAAGAATCCCAATTTCTCCCGACTGTCCAAAGCCAGTGGGCCAGTTGAATTCTCAATTGGGGTATGTGGTAAGGTTGAATGAAGTGGGAACGGAAAGGAAATGAGGTAGAAGAAAGTTCAATAATGAATTTTAAAAAACAGTAATCTTGTTTTAACCGCACTATTATTTTCAATCGTTGCCCAGGTGTAACACGTGCTCAAGTTTTATCAGATCTAAATAATATAAACTGCGAACGCTACTATTAATGTAATATGTTGGGTGTAATTGTTTCTAGAATACGCTGACCAGATTTCGCGTGTAACCAATCTGCAAATCTGCAATGGGCTTATTTAATATTAACTAATAATAATACGTAAGATTGAATACATTTGCAATTTGGTTAGTCACTTTAATATTAATTATAATTATGGACTGAAAGTCGTGTTACTAATGTTCATATCGTAAAATCCTCTAAGTTCCTATCGTTAAATACTTAAGTTTATTCAAAATAAACAAAAATCAATACAAAGTTATTTATTCGAAGAAAAAATAATTTCCCTAATATTTCGGCACATCTCAAATATAGTAAATATAAACACGAAGAATGCTATTTATCATTATTTGCATAGTGATTTAAACACGAAAGTGTTTATTTTTAAAGCAAATAACCGGAGAGAGGACGGTATCGTGCATCGACAGAAATTAGAAATAAGATTTTGTTGTTTATTTTCTGGAACTGACATCTAACATGGCATAACCAACATGATGTTTGCAGGAAAAAATGGTACATGTACAACATTCTAAACATTTTTTATCACTGTGTACTTTCACTTCAAGCACTTATATTTTTACATGTATCTAATTGGCAATTATGTGTCAAAATAACTGAGAACGTGAACATGCGAAAAAAGTTAATCTATAAATGGAGTCTGTAAATTATAGCAACGTACCGCATTTCTCAGCCACGACATAACGTACATTTGCATTCATTCAAAATCAAATATGGTATTTGCATTAGTTCAAAATCAAATAAAGTATTTGCATTAGTTCAAAATCAAATATAGTATTTGCATTAGTTCAAAATCAAATATAGTATTTGCATTAGTTCAAAATCAAATATACTATTTGCATTCACTCAAAATCAAATATAGTATTTGCATTCATTCAAAATCAAATACAGTGTTTACATTCATTCAAAATCAAATACAGTATTTGCATTAATTAAAAATAATATTATATTAAAAAATTAATTAATTAAATCTATATGGTATCATTATGGCACATTACAGGGTGGTAGATACTCTCATTACTGTGCAAGACCATCATTGTTGAGCCATTTTTCGTGATTGGATTCTAATAGCCAGATATTTCCCCACCTTCTTCTTTCCCATCTCCTTACCCCCCACTATATTCAGCCTCACAACATTCCCCCCATAGTCTTACTTGGTTTTAAGCAGTTGAGACTGAAATAAAAAAATGTGGAATATTGCACGGTTGACAAAAGTGAAGAGAGGACGGAGATGTGGAATAGGAATGTTAGGAAGTAACCGTGCTTTTCATTTCAATGTATTTAAATGTTATTGGTAATTTCACACAACTTCAAAATAAAATAAAAATATGGTAATAATACTTTCAGTTTCGCATTGGTGAAATATCATCTATTAGAACGAAGCTTTGATTGCAATATTATTGATTCAGCCGTATTAAGCGACTATGTCTTAAGAGCAAAGTTACTTCCCAACCTTCCTAATATCTCCTTCTTCTCCTCAGATCTGCTCACCAAACACGGCTAAAGCCATTTCAAAAAACCAAAGTTTCAATTCTGAAAGTTGTCTTTTACCAGGGCAATACTGAGAGCATCTTACACTCAGGAACATACCACAAAAATTAAACATACCATACTCCTGTTTGTCTCTGCGTACGTGATTTAAAATATTCTTTAGATTTTTAGAACCTTAGATTTTCAAAATTGGAACTGATAAGTATTAAATAATATCAGATAAGCGTTAAAGTGGGTACCATTTTTTTTAAATTAATATTAGCACTAATTCTATACGTTAATTGTGTATTTCTTTTGATTACATTTTTAATAGATCTTAACATTTTACCGATCTAAATATTTGACCATTCGTTATCTGAGTTATCTTGTTTTTTTTTCGATTGGCAACAATTCTGAGGCAAACATTTAATAAACAATTTAATATTATTATTAATGAATTAATGGTGAAATAACGCAAGCTAATTAAGTAAGATTTAATTGCGCAAGCCGGGATTTGAATCAGCGAATCATAGAGCTTTAACCCTCGATGGAGGCCGTCATTACATAAAAAGGAAGAAAGTATATCCACAACCTTTACGTAATATCATTATTTATAAATTGCAGTCTTGCGATATATCCAAATTAGACATAAAACCTTTAAAGGTAATATATTGTTCACCTTTGGCAGACATATCTTTTTACACCTGCAACGAACGGAGGTTTATAGCTGACACTTCTTTACAATCTTAAAATATTATTATTTAGATATTACTTTGCTTACAAAGAGTTCTGCAGAACGAAGTTGTGCTGCGCTCGAACAGATATGATATATTTTTTAAATTGGTTTGTAGTTGATTGTAAGGCTTTAGCGTGAATACATATATTTTTTTGCATACACATACAAAATTTTATCCATTTAATAAAATATTACAATACTATTCAGATATATTGTTGAAGGTAGTTTTGTGTAGGTAGTATTGTGTCCAATATATGTTTTTATGATTTTACTTGTATGTATTTTCTGCGTGTGAAGTGTTGGTTTGCAATAACCTTCCTACATTCTTGAATAAACCAGTTATTTTCATTTTTATACTATCTTAAAGAAACATACTTTCGACGCTTTAATGACTTCAAATAAGATTTTAATGTACCACAATTTGGCACATCAGATTATAACCTTCGTTCATTATTCGCAATTTCAATATGTAACATTGCTTATTTCATTAAAATATGGTTTTACAAAAAAAGATAATTTTTTTTTTTTTTCTAAATTTTTTAAATGTATTTAGTTATTATGATGATTATTTTCATATGATTTATTAAAATCGTGCACACATTACATAATAAGCATTCCCAATTTCTACCGATTTATAACTCTTTAAGTTTCTCTTTAACTCTTTACGTTTTTATGTTCCAAAAAAAAAAATTTTTTTAATATAATATCTATCTATACACTTGTTATACCGAAACGTTAATTAAAAGGAATTCCTCCAATAGAAAAAATCGCAAAGTAATCTCGGAAAATTATTATAAACACGTTTTGTTCTGTTATTTAATATGTTACAAGCATGAAAAAATTCACAGTGTATCTTTAAATGCAACTAAAGCATTTGTCGAGAGATTTTTGCTCTATTTCAAACGAGTGATGTTTTATTAAATATTTTCACAATTTTCGTTTAATTCTTAGCGTTTTTTAATATTAGCGCGCTTCCTCTAACATTCGTATTTTCAGATCATCTTTGAACTCGTACTACGGGGCCTTAAGTCACACCACTTGGAAACTAAATATTTTGCTGGATTGATTTGATAAAAGGCAATAAACAATTCGATACCATATGACATAGATGTTATGCCATTATTAAAATAGTCCCCCCCCCCCCCTTCACTGGATGAGCAACATGAGCAAAGGCTTTAATTTTAATGATCCCTTATATTTTGGTATATATTTTCAAACGGAAGATCGGTTTAACGAAGATCCATTTGTACCAAACTCTTTGACCGTGTTTGCACAGTGCGCATAGTAAATAATAAACATGGGGCACCTTGCAATAATAAGTGTTACTATTTGAGGAACCGCTCTCACGTTCCACTTTTTTATGACTTTCATTATTTGCCGCCATTGTGTCAGTTTTTCTCATATTTTGGCCACTGCCACTTTAGTACTAACCAAGAAGATGATGCATTAATAAATATACTTGACATGTCGGCTATTGCTCACTTAGTTTATGACACCTAGGAAATTCCATACTGTATCGACACATTTTTGAAGACGGAGAAATAGAACCACTATTTAAAAAATATTATAAGCATTAATTAGTCGCTTCAAATATCCATACAAAATGAAAATATCTCCCGAGTAAAAATAAATGCCGCCGATGGCATAATAATTTGTTATTCTTTGTGCCATGCATAAAAAACATTGTCTTATAAACATTAGTTTATCATTAAAAATATAACACTATTTTAAAGACCACAGGTCAGGTGTGCAAACTTGTAAAGTGCAATTTTAAGAAAAACAGCATTTGCAACACATTTTAATTGGTTTCCATTAGTAGACAAATATAAAGTTTAATGTTATATTAACATAAATTAATTCATCACCTTTATTTGCGTTGATTTTGTAATTATATCTTATTCATGTGGATACGGGAATCGTTTTGTTGGAAGTAAAACGAAATGAAAGAAATGCATTTTCAAAGATTACGTATATGATAAATTTGCAAGTGTATTTGCAGTGCATTTTAGGTAAATATAATTAGTGCATTTATAACACGTCATCTCTCAAGTCGAATTTATTATTAGTTAAATCAACATCCCTATATTCATCATCGATGTTAATTAAGTTTATTTAATCATTAAATTGATAAAGTAAACGTTAAGATGTATTTTCATGTCATACTGTTTGCTTTGGTTTGAAGGTCATTCATTCATCGACATTCAAAATGTTCATCGCAAATATATTGTGCCGAAAAATAAGTTCATTTAGTTACAAAAAAATATTATATTTTAACTCATCTGCAATGGTTTCCTTTGTCTCAAAGATGATTTATTTAACAATACAAATAATATCATAAAGAGCATTCATTCTGTTCTCTGTTGCAGACATGTTATTATTCTACTTTATCCATTCAGAAAGCGTTAAAAAATTGTTTTATTGTCTAGAATAATGACTAACTCTGAGAAATTTTGTTTAAAGTTCCGACCCTATCATTACAAGTTTAGAGGTCGTAAAATTATCCTCCACTATTACCTTAATACGTATTGTACATTATATTATATTTTAAAATAAATGTATTTTTCGAAGATGCTAAATTGACCGACGATTTAATGGCAATATTGTTAAAGACGGAAATAGGAAGACACTGAACTTTGGTGGTTATCTAGATTTATGTATACTGGTACGCCTGTATAAACATTACACCTATAATATTTATTGCCCGCATACTTGTTGCGAATGTTGCAAGCACAAACAAGACAATTGCATTTGCTTGATTCATTCATACTCTTATCGACAAATACTACACACTCAGATCAAACGACTTCATTTTTATTACTCTACTAAAACAAATACACGCTTTTTTCTATCAATAAGCGTGTTACTTTATCGATGGAATTATCAGTCCATTATTTTTTTTATCTCACAGGTTTCCCTTACACTAATGTTGGTTTGAGCTTCGAATTATATAAAGTAGGTAGTTTTTTGCCGTAACACAATTATAATATTTCCATACAAATATGAATGCTTTCAACTGTTATTACCAGAGGGTGTAAAGAGGACTTTATTACGTGATACCACTTGTAAAAAATTATTACCAATGTGCATATTGCGAATTAATCTGTTTTATAATATCGCGCCGGTGCTATTTTCTTTATGGCCTCGTTTATGGTTAATTTGAAAACATATTTGCTTGCGTCTGTGAATTTAAATTAACTGTTGAGGTAAATATGTAATGGAAACCATTTGAATAACGATTGCTGAAAACTATTTGTCGGTGCTAATTAAACTGTGTGAGTTGCCTGAATTTTAGATGTTTAATCAATGTGTAGGCTTTATAACATCTTGCGGAGACATTTCAGAATGTGACTAATAATGTTTTCCACATTTACTTTAGTTTTAAGCCTTAAACACATTACGCTGTATTATTAGCGCACAAATTGGGCATGACGTGTACGTATTACATGCGTGGGTTGACACACTATACTATAATTTTCCTTAGGAGATGGGGTCAATTCAATTGGGGGACTGCCGCGCAATATCATTTCTTTGTATGGGATCTGTCACCTTGACATGTGACAGCCGCATAAATACGGCGCTCCGTAAATTGTTCTGATCCCATCTCCTCCCGTAAGTAGGAGAGGGAGTCGCGTAATTTTCAAATAAAGCCTGGCTAGCAGATCCCAGCACATATCGTCGCCACGCCCACACTTATAGCACATCATCTTTTTAGGTGTCACAGATCTGTATGGCATTGTATTGTGAGCAATATGAGTGATATAAACGTTTTGAATTTATAGCATAATCTGTCACCCCCTTTATGTGTGAATCCTTACAAGAATTCTCTTGGCTTTTTATAGTACGGTAAGGAGTTGAACTCTTTACACTATTGGGTGACACGGGCTAAGAGAGTAGCCATTTGACGGAATGTGTTAATGTGGATCCTGTAGAGACCTGGATTAAATTGTTTTATTAAATATTCACTCGCTCACAAGACAAGTCTTTTCACAATAGGACAACTATGAAAAAACGATTCGTTCTGCTGATATCAACATTGAACAGGTGTTCCGTTCTTGTTCGCCGAGTTTTTCGCTGTTGCACCGGTGAACAATGTTGCTAGTTCGTCTGAGCAGGTTCTATTAATATAATATTATATCACACAGATAGTATTAAACATATTATCAAGCAAATAGTTAGATATTATTTGAAATTCGTGGAATAACTTTAGAGCACTTGATAAATACTCAAAATCATTCTATTGGGAGACCTCCGCTACTAATCGAAACATTTCTTTGCTTTAAACGACTTTAGCTATTTTAGTAATACGATTTGAATAGCCAAGTACTTTTATATATCTCAAATAAACTCCAACAGTACATTTTCCCATTTTAGTAAGATATTTTTTTTAATGTGATACCCCACATAAGTATGAAGTTGGGACAATGGTATCCCCGATTGAGGTATGTTGTGAATCTGAAGGTAGTGGGAAGGGGAAGGAGATGGGGAAGAGGAAGGTGGGGAAGATGAAGGTGGGGAAGAGAAAGGTGGGGACTATTCAGATCTGGTCGCCAAACACTGCTAAAGCCATTTCAAGCAACGTTTCAATTCTAAATGGTGGTCTTACACCAGGGCGAAACTGAGAGCATCTTCCACTCTGGAACGTTTTTTGTGAAATACCACAAACTAATCCAATAAAATTTACTTGTGCACGACGGTATTTGAACCTGCGAACTACGCCTTACTAGTCGAGAGCCTTACCCCTCGACCACGAAGGTTTCAAGAGTAAATATGTTCCACTGGTTTCAATAGTGGTGTTCTTTTACTAAGTTTATTTTTAAAATTAGCGATATTAATTTTGGATTTTTTTGAAAAATTTATTTTGACATAATTTTTCTCGTGAAGAAAAATACAGTTTTTTTAACTTAGAAATTAAAAATAGAGAAAAAAACTAACATAAACTTTTGCATGTTTCTAATATTGCTTTAATTCAAAATTTGGAAAACAAAAATAAATTACGTAATATTTTATATTCAAGAAAAATGTTCGGTTGATATTGGTACATATCGCATATCAAAATGGACGATGACTTAGAATAGTTTAACTATTTAATTAAAAAATAAATGATTGATGAAATATTGCACTTACACATGAATACAAACAGGTAATCTGACACGTGCAACGTGCATTACACAAGGAAAAAAACATGTATACCCTTTAATAATATATGGTAAATGACAATCAAGCCACAACACACGACGTCATCTAATAGAGGAAGCAATGAAACTAATGAACCATGTTCCTGATCAAATAACGCCTCCCGCAATCATAACACAACACTCGTAATCAATTATTCGGCCATTGAAAGCATTAAGACAAGGAATATACAGTTACCAAGAGACGAAGGTTGGATCAGACTTCCGAACAAAATACGTTAATAACTTTTTCAATTTCTTATTGCTCTCTTTTTATGCTCTCACGACCGCTTTCACAAATCCATTATTAATCAAATTTATTTAAAATTTCACCTCGGTCGATGATTTAACGAAGGATTGATGAATATTTCACAATATTTTTTGATCGTTTGATACTAATTTTGACTCACGTTCGTTCATTATGATTTGTAAAAACAGACGACGCTTTGTGAGAAAACATCATTCGGTTATCCCCCAATAGTGATTTATTTATATTTTATCAAAGTTATAAAAATACCATAAATTAATGATACACAGAAACTCTAGAAGGATATGAAAAAGTACTATATATGCTGAACTTATAAGTAGACTTGGGTGAAATCAATATTGATTAAAAAGATTTGATAGTTTAGCTTTCTTGTACCTACATTCTGTGCAGTTTAATAGATCCGCCACATAACTAACTTCATATTATCTAGGTACAAGCGAGTGTTTGAAATGCTCACCCTGGTATTGCTAAACGTGATTTTGAAACGAGTATCGCTTGTAACTAAAGAACTATACGTAATTTTTAGTGTTGAAATATTCAAAAGTCTTCATTTCATTCCCATATAATTGCTTTTATAAAGGATATAAAGTTTAGAGTCGAAAATTATGCCCAGAGATGGTTTATATGGAACGGAAATCTGGAATGGGCGAAGTGTGTAATAGAAACATATTTGTTTTCTATTGAATTTGAAAAAAATATCATTGGACAGCAAAATGAATTCTATATTTTTTACTTTAAATATGTTCGAGAATCGCTGGTTAAAATCCTTCGGGTACGTGCTGTTACATCCTGTAGGTATACTGTGACTTTTCAGTAAGCTAGAGTAGTAAGATTGAAAAATAAGACTTAATTGATATTATTGTAGCACATATACGCACATGTAAAACATAAATCTAGTCACACAAAAAAAAAATAAAGTTTTTTCAGATATTACTAGATTAATAATCGTAATTTACCAGCAGCTACTTCTTCTGATTAATTGTGACTAAACATTTTTTTTCAATTGTTTGACAAATAATGAAAAAAATAAACGATTGACACTGGGCGTTTCTGCGTTCCTTTAAGTTTAAATTGTCTGTTGTTATTCATCACGGATTAAATTAACTGTTATGCAATATAAATTCATAAGGCTAATATGGAAATAACAAGGTACCGCTAATCAGGTAAGTCCGAGCCAATGCGTGGGAGGGTCCTCGTTACGCGTGAGAATTCGCCTTTTAATCGCACTGGTGTTGCCGACTCGTTTTTGACCGGTGAAAGACTTTTTTAACCCTTTCGGACCGTCCGTTACAAAATGACATGGATCACAAACAAAAATTGCCTCCCTATCTGAGGCAAATAAAAATAACCTATTACTGGAACATATTGGACTTTTTTTTCGCCGAATTCTAAACATTCGTTCGGACGGTAGCCATGTTTAAATTTTGACTTCCTCCGTGGTCGAGGGGTAAGCCTATCGATTAACGCTGATGTTGAGGTCGCTGATCTGGAGATCGCTGATCTGGAGGTCGTGGATCACAAATCCCGGCGTGCGCAAGTAAATTTTATTTTCGAAGGAAGCAAATACTTTGGGGTGTGACATATTGAATGAAAAAAACATACACTTAGTAAAACACCACTTTATTTTTGAATCAATAACGATAGCCAACCGGGTTTCGCTTGTACTAAAGATAAAGACGACAAACTAAGCCACTCGGGCATATATAAACTTAATTGTAATGATTGTTCTGCTTTTTATATCGGAAAAACGGCCCGGAATGTCAACTTAAGAGTAAAAGAACATATACGATTTTTAAACAATAATGCCTTTTCAGAATTCGCGAATCATTTAATAGAATCTAATCATTCATTCGATAAAATCTCTGGAACTAAAATATTGCATAAAAATGGATCTGGAATTAGATTAAACAACTTAGAAGCCCTTGAAAAAAAAGCAGTTAATAATAATTTAAATATAATAAATAACCAAATTAATTTATCTGATAGTCCCATATTAAATTTATTCCGCCGCTGAAATTGTTCTTTCCGACCCCCCCCCCCTCCCTCCTCCTCGTCCTTAATAATTTGTCTCCACCTTTTCTATTTTGCATCTCTTTCTATCTGTTTTGTATCTCTTTCTATCTGTTTTGTATCTCTTTCACTCATTGTTTTCATTTACCTATATATGTGCCTTTATCTAATTAGTTTTAGTTGATATTTAGTCCTGATGAAGCTTGGGACAATCGAAACCCGGTTGACTAGTAGACCACCATCCAGAATTGAAACGTCGCTTGAAATGACTTTATTCGTGTTTGGTGAAAAGCCAGGTCTTCGACATCTCCTTTCCTTCCCACCACCTTCAGCCTCACAACATACCCCAATTGGGGATGCAATAGTCTCCAGACTGGGACTCTTGTGCAGTATTCACATAAAAAAATTTAAGTTTGAGCTTGATCTCGAGTTCAGCATTGTGCAAGGAAACACTGAGACATTTTATTATTTCAAATTAACATTGCAATCATTATTAAAATAGGTAAAGAAAATGAAAAACCAACTTAACAAATTTTCAAATATGTAATTTCACATGGTACAAGCATCAAGCATCAAATATTTGAAACCATTGCGATTTTTAAATCAGGGTTGAAAGAGGTAATTGAGATAGATCGCGTTCCGCCGGATGCATGCTCAGATTGATTGATTTTAAGTACACATTTAATTTTGATAAGCTACGGAAGGGGAAATGTGACCGACAGAAATGAGAATGCGCTCAGAAAATACAACTTTAGATAAGGTAAACAGGTTAAGATCACGAAAGGTTACTGTTGTTCCGTATCACGGATGAGATTGTATTACAGATAGTATAAATAGCGTGTGTCTGTTAGAAATCAGGGGAAAACTTTCATCCAATACATATATTAAGTATTTATTAGTTTCATGTTTACAAAGCTGGATCATGTTTTAATAATTATCGATGTCATAAAGTCGGTCGCCAACAAAATAACACGTTATTAAGCTAAATAAAAACTAATATTTACCTAACCCAGTTTACATCATTTCACTGAATATGTCAGCGAAATTAAGAATTATTGCATGGTGTACGTACCTTCATGCTCTAATTTCGCACATTTGCTATATCAATAGTCTTTGATATGATTATAATATAGATGGAGCTATTCGACAACAATTTGAAAAATTGACACATGAAAAATGCCAAAATCTACTTAATTTTAATGACATATCCCATTCCCTGTCTCACCAAATACACAAAAAATAACAAGCCGTTTTAAGCATTAAAAATGTAAGTAGTTTATTTGTACCACTTTAAAAATTATTGTAAAAGTTTGTCATACAAAATGGCTGCCAGGCAATTTCGC
Source organism: Hesperophylax magnus (assembly GCA_026573805.1). NCBI lineage: Eukaryota > Metazoa > Arthropoda > Insecta > Trichoptera > Limnephilidae > Hesperophylax > Hesperophylax magnus. The sequence continues at coordinate 9,634,004 of JAIUSX010000006.1, read as the reverse complement.
CTCACCTAGATTTGACTTTAATGTCATTCATGCAAAATCGAATTAATAATCTGTCGAGGGCTTTTTATGTTAATGAATGTTATTAAGCTGAAACCATTTTTTTATATTCTAAAACGCTGACAGCTGCTCCAAATTATATATAATATATAGTTCTGTGAAGGTTCTTTTCTAGTTCTGTTATTTTATCGTTGTTGGCCAGTTGTTTCACAAAACTGAAATAATAAAAGAAATTGAATAGAACCTACAAAGAACTTGAAAATCACAACTTTTTCATTTGATTATGATGTTATAAGTACCTACATGTACTCGCTTACAAAAAGTCAGAGAGAAGTATCCGCTTATTATGGTGGTAGTAGGAGATTTTCAAATATTGTCAGGTTATTCGTAACTTGGGAATGTTTGTCTTTCTTTTTTAAAAAAATTAAAAATTAAGTATTTTGCAGTGGTTGTAGCTTAAGAAATGATAGTCTGCGAGGACAACTTCGGAGAAGATATCTGATTTACAAATCATTACATAGAATCATTGACACATTGAATGAACAGACCCAGTAATCAGAGAACCTGGAGATTATATGTCAAGGTGCATAACTGGTATGAATAGAACTAATATACATTCATTCAATGCACATATTTTATAAAATGCGCACATAATCTGATGAAAGATAAAGAATGCCACAAGGAAAATCTTCGTTATTTCATAATAACATTTAATCACACGCACAAAGAAGAACCAAAGTCGTATAAAAATATTATAATAAAAGGGTATTTCGTTTAGTATTTATTGGGATGATTTATGGGAAACACTGTTTATATAAATGTTATAATATGATTTTATTAATCCAGATGACTTAAGGCTTGTTTCTTTACCAGATCTCAGACGATAATAATATCTTTGCTAATCACTACCTACCTACCGTAGTGATGTGACATACTTGACAAGAGGAATACCTTAAAAATACCGATATCCAAATTTTTAATACTAGAGGCGGGGACTGTGGACGTTTGTGAATTTCTTTATGATTTTATTGTTAAGTAAATATTTTTCCAAATATACCAAATAAGTATTTGTTCTACTTTCCCCCGATTCAATTTTCAATAGTCTTTCTGAGTAAATAGTGCAAAAACTTTTAAACCGAAAAAGAGGACTGTAGTCTAATACATAATTCTTGTAAAACGAATCTACTTTAAATTTAGAGTTGATTTTGTGGTATAACTGATTTGAGCTACTGTGATACTGTGTATAATACTTCTCGTATTTTTTATTAGTCGACAGATATATACAACTTCACCAACGATCAAAAAATCAAATTATTGCTGGGTACGATATGAATACATACAAATCACAATACATCAAGTACTGATTTTGTTCATGAAAAAAGATCTATTTAGAAAAGAACAGGCTACACAATACAATTATGAACATCGTGCCTTCATCTTCAATCAACATCACCGGCGAAGATGCGTGCAAAAAATATGAACTTAAAACTTTAATGATCGCTAAACTAACCTGAGAAGGTTGTATCAATCTCGGGATGCGACCTTATTGACTGAGGAAAACATTAGCCATTATTTGTCGGATAAACACTGCGATATTAATTCCTCCGTCTAATCTGCCATTAGGGACTAGTGTACGCTAGAAAAACATGGCCTTGCAAAGTCAAACATAGCGGTGCTTCGCTCTCGTGTTTGAAATATGATAATGTACAGCTAAATATGATAGGACTCGTTGTCATACTATTTCATATAACACTGAACATCGACATTGATTTCAGCGTGGTATTGAATATCAACAGGAATAATATTATACAGGGAAGTTTTTAGATTCTCACGGCCAAAAGCATTTTTGTTGTTTGTTTTTGGGGTGTTATGCCGTGTTGCGCTAACTCCTTCTTTAGCCGACGTTTCGGACAGCGTTGTAGTGTCCATCATCAGGGCAGATCCGGTAGATCCGAAGATGTGTAAAATGAAGAAATGTTTACACATCTTCGGATCTACCGGATCTGCCCTGATGATGGACACTGCAACGCTGTCCGAAACGTCGGCTAAAGAAGGAGTTAGTGCAACACGGCATAACACCCCAAAAACAAACAACAAAAATATTATACAGGGTTTTTTCTCCATTCTGAATAATTTAATCTTGGTCATAATCGTGGCTTATTTCGGTTCATTTGAATTTCATGTAAATGTAACCACTGTGAATCTTACAATTATCCAAAATGTAGAGCACGTGTTTCATGTACAGAATTTTCATCACTAGTTCACTAGTGCATTTCAATGGTTATGATTCTTGATAATTCATTTATTTATTACGATGGTAAAAAATTTTTTTTTACAAAAAAAGGATTACAAAACAACATACAGTGATATGAATATGATAACTTAATTTTAATCAGGCCATTGAAAACAAAATTTTAACTAATAACTATTTTCAAAAAATATGTGAAATACTATTTTGTGAGTTCTTTTGGTGCTATTAAAAAAATCTGCATTTTCTGCATATTGGTTGCCTTAGCTGGGTCTGAGCTGAAATTTATAAACGAATTTGCATTGACATTATTGCTGCAGTGAAATATATTTTTAGTTTGTGTAACTCTAATAGGAACATGAAATTAAATCAATTGCAATAATGCAAGGCTGTCAATAAAGGAAATAATGATTTTAAAAATAAAAATTACATCAATGAATTGTTGGCTGTTTTGAAGAGGTATCGAATAATTTATCCGCCATGACATTATACCTAATTCTTTAAAATCATTTTTAATTATGAAGGTTTATAGGTTTGTAAGGTCATTATTTTAGATGCCTCTTTTTTTGCTTTCGAAGCTCTTTGAACGCTTTCCATAACTCTCGATAACAACCTATGCAACAAAATTATTAATTACATTAGTAACTTTCATTTCATATAATATATATTAAAGAAATCTTGTCAGTATAAAAAATTGTGCAGTTGAGAAATGTTTTGCTCAAAATAACAAGTGAATGTATTATTTGTCAATCTTTCGCTCAAGAATGTTAGTCAAATATTTCTTAAACCACCAAGATAAAAGATAAATATACAACACCGCAAAGTACATATTGACATGCTTAAAGGGTTCACGAACTCGCAGAGTCAATGCAAATAGAAGCAAAATACTTTAAATACCTAAGGAGGACTCATTAGTTTAGATCATTATTCCACTCCAATTAATGCATCATAAAAAAAACAAAATATTTGATGGCTTAGAGTTAAAATACTTTATCTCCATAAATCACAATATTGCGAAAACTTAAATTGAAAGTTTGCAAATCTTTGAACATTAGATTTTATGATATATAGAAAAGCCTCGCTATCCTCAACGTGTGACTGTTTGGTGCGGTTTATGGTCCGGCGGAGTCATTGGTCCTTACTTTTTCGAAAATTAGGCTGGAGCAACAGTTACGGTGAATGGATTGCGCTATCGAGAGTTAATTAATGATTTTTTATGGCCGGAATTGGATGGTATTGATCTGGACAACGTTTACTTTCAACAAGACTGCGCTACGTGCCATACAAGCAACGAAACCATTGATCTTTTACGATTGAAAATCAACATAACACCTCTTATTGGAAAATCCTGTAGTATCTGCATCAGATGTAAATACAACATTTTGGCATGGACTTTCGTTAAGCATAAACTTAAATATTATTATTAAGGAGATACAATTTATGTATTCATTTCATTTGGATTTATAATATATTTTAATGTGATTATATATTTGGGCCCAGTAAGAATAGGAGAAGCAATAGCAAGAAAATTTCAGTACCTATCTATTTTTTTAACTTAAATTGGAGATACAATATTTTAGCACTAAGTCATCGATTATAAAAAAAGAATTCGGCGGTAAATTACAGAGGTAAACATATTGTATCAATGCTGTAAATTCTTATTAAGAATCTGACCATTGACAAACTGGTTCAGTTCCTCCAATAATCACATGTTATTTATTCATGTATCCTGTGTGTTACCCTCATATTGCAAATACTAATCCACATCATTCGGAAAACGAATATTACATAACGTTGACCCAACGTACTAGGCAGATATAGAGCAGTAAGAAACACATTGAACCGAACAAACACACGAACAGCCATTCACGCAACAGAATACAGATTTCTACATTAGAGAGCTGTTCTCTACTTATTACTTATTCAAAAGCAACAGTTCTCGATGCCGTTGAAAAAGGGCGTGGAATATTACGTAGACCGTATGTTAATTACTTGAGTCTACACCTCTATTTCAATTTGCTTCAAGGATTTCCTTGGAAGACACTTGAGTCCACAGTTTGAGCACGACACTTCCTTGAGCATCATTATAATAATATGCCAGAGCGCTTTGCATATCATGCTGCCCTGGTAACTGTATAATCTCGCCGTACAACACATACGTTAGTGGTTTAGGATTCCTTCAATTCTGAATTATTTATGAAGCTCGTGTGTTGAGCTGAGTTGAGTTGAATGTTTCGTCTACCTATCGATGTACGGTGGTGTCATCTAATTTCCGTATCAACGGTTTGCCTACAGCAAAATCCAATACGCACTAAGATTTACGAATATGTGAAATTTGAACGCATTTTATAGAATCCAGAGGAACGATTACGGTTTTATCTACTTAAGGATGAGGTTGTCTCTAACCTTAAAATTAATGCCTATTTTCGCTGTCAATCCGAGAGAACTGAGGGTCGATTTCGGTTCTACTAAGGATAAGGAATTGTCCTTAACCTTAAAATTAAGGTATTTTTTCGTCGTCATATGAGAGAACTGGAATCGCAGTTATCGGAAAAGTCGTTAACTCGCGTTTAAGAACAATAGGGAATTTTCATCTTTTTTTTTCAGAAAGAATTACGAAAAAAAAATAATTATTTTATTTTTATGATGACGAATAAATTTTCCATAACGATTTAAAATGTGCCATTTTGATTTGCCGCCAAAACGATATGATCGAATTTGGAGCCGCTGACGTCACGCCGGGCAACGTTGGTGATATCCGTCTTACCAGTCAGTGGCGGTATCTTTGTCATAGTGACCAGTTGGAACCGTTTCGGAATGGGCCGTTTTAAAAATCAATAATTATGAATAAAAATATTAAAATTTTACGTTTTCAGTAAAATTATCAGAATCAGAAAAATAAATCTTTGACACATTTTAAACCGTATTCACAGTTTGTGAAAATACCCCATCCTGCGGCCAACTGAACTGAACTGAAATCGTAGTTTTTTATGTGAAGGACAATTCCTTATCTTAACATCACTGGACTTTCCACCTGGAATCGCAGTTAACGAAAAAGTTGTGAATTTTAAGGTTAAGTATAATAATTATTCTAATGTCACCCGAGAGAACCGGAATCGCAGTATAAAAGTCGTTAATAGTTTTAAGGTCAAGGAAAATTCCTTGTCTTTAAGAAGAACCGAAATGTCCCCCAGATTTTTGTATGGTGTGTTTGTTTTAATGTGTGATTGATGCATTAATAGTGTAATATAATCACTTCTACATATCCAAAGCAACAGATTTTTTTACCTGTGTTGCTCGTTAGAGTTCTGATTAGGTCCAATGCTCGTAGGTATATCATTATTTTTTCATAATAATATTTAGAAACATTTTCCTTTCATATTTTATGCACGCACTCAGAGATAATCTCAGCAGTAATTCTTTTGTCGAGTTTCTTTCGCTCCATTAAAATATTGAGCTTTTCGAATTTTTTACTTATTATTTTAATCTTCAAAGGAAGGTTTAAACCATAAACCCTAAGATTTATAGGGGTTAGACACCACTTTAATGTGCTTTACATGTGTGGAAAAGGGAAGAAGTCGATACCCGCTGTAGAATACCTTCAGAGCGTTCTATCGATTGGATTTTCATCCACTATTTTTCCTATATACGAAATACCAGAACGAAAGAAACAACTTTTACAGAGAGGATTTTCGGAGAAATGATCACAAAAATACCTAGAGCTTTGAAAGACCAGCAATATATGTACTAAAATTATCAACATTAAAATAAATAAGAAAAAGCGTGTTGATTACGAGTATCAAAATTATGTCTGGACATAATAATTGCCCTGGTAAAAAAATGCTGAAAAAATAACAAAACATCTTTTGCATCCAATCCTAGGAAAAACTTTCTTGCAAATAGTGTAGTGAAATATGTCATCGTTGTCCCGTATATTAACCAATTTAAAACTCGATTGGATATTGGATAGGCAATATAGTTTCCTTGTATTGTATACTGACTTAGATTCAAAGTTATCTTGTACGAGAACCGTGTTTGGATCAAGCTCTTACTGTTGGTAGTACGTACCTACACAAGCATGTTTGATTGTGGTTTTATTTTTGAAAAAACTGCAAGAAAATTAAATGCTTTGCTAAAAAAGAAATGTTAACCTAAGTACATCGTGCAGAGTGGTTCTTTGGGTACCTTAATACAAGCGGTGTTTATGAAATTAATAAAATCTCCGGACCGTGCGAAAGCATTGTTCTTCGCCGTTACTCGAGGGTACCGATCCACCTCCCATCTCCTCATCACGGTGATGGGAGAAGAAGTCGGTTTTAACCGCGCTGGGACAAGCAGAAGAAATGGTATCCGCTAATTTAATAAGTTAATTACAGCGCCGGGAATCTTTCACAAAATTGTTCCCCATGGGTTTTAACTGATATGGGAAAAAATGGTAGGTACTTTCTTACTTCTTACATTGTCGTAAATATGGTGCTTGCATGCGGATTTATAGGTGAACACACTAACTGTAAAATTTCTAAGAATGTTTTGTTATGAAATTTTTAACGTTTTAAGTAAGTAATGAAACATCCATTAGCAGGATTACGACTTCTCTGAATACAGTATGGGAGTAAGATGATCTGAGGCGTAAGATCATAATATCTTAACTTGCGGTACCGTGATCATTAACCGCATAGTTTGACAATGCTCACATGTACATTAGAACCAACTGTCAAAATATGCGGTTAGCTTGTGATACATATCTTCTGACATCGCTACACTAAAGCAATAGTGGGATATCTAAAAAAAAACTTTTCTTGGATATATTTAGTCAACAGGAAAATCTCAGTGTTGCTCTGAGTAACCAGAAACTTTAGTACTGAGATTTTAACTGTAATACAGATATATTGTTTCGCGATATCCCAGTGATACATTAAGTAGAAGCTCGTGTTTTTACATCCTACATAGCATACTCAAAAGCACTTTTTTCAGAGATATCTCTCTGTTGGTTTGGGGTAGATAAGACGTACTTGTTAGCGGTATCCTGGAATATAGCTCCATTATTTGGGCCCCTTCTGAACACAACGATGTTCTGAAAATATAGAAGTACAAATTTTGTACTACAAGAGAGGTTTATGCGTTACATATATGAGAGAATATACATACTATGCATTCCAGTAACCATCCTTGTTAAGACACGAATACTTAATTTAAAAATCTTAGAAACATATTTTTTGTCGAAAAATATTAAAACCTCTGGAACTATACTTTATCTACGTTCAAAGAGTTTAACTTATATGTTTCTAGCAGGAATACTCCGAAAGCGAGGAGTGACTCAACTGCTTAATGATTCTTTACTCACATTTTCCTCAAATTTACTATCTTCTCCGTGATATATTGGTAAATAACCGTTTTACGGAGAACATGAAAAATAAATAAGTGGAAACTGTCAATATATATGGTAAGCTTGCGATAGCTTCTGATATGTGGGAACTGTCAATATATAAGGTGAGTTTGTGATAACTTTTGATATGTGGAAACTGTCAAAATATAAGGTTAGCTTGTGATAAATTTTGATATGTGGAAACTGTCAAAATATAAGGTTAGCTTGTGATAAATTTTGGTATGTGGAAACTGACACAATATAACTTTAGCTTGTGTTAACTTTTGATATGAGGAAACTGTCGATTTACGCGGTTTCACTCTTCTGTGGAATTTTCTTACCAATATTTGAATCGTTATTTTTTATTTGTCTGCCTTCTATATTCTCATACTCTGTTTAAGCTTAAATGTGTTTCCATTGTATGTTCTATGCAAGGTTATTTGGATTATAAATAAATAAACACAATCAATATAAATGAATCTCAATTAATTAGGCGAGGAGGAAGATTTGGCATTAAATTGAGCAATATAAAATTAATAACGAATAAGTAGTTTTTTTTACAAATGGTCGCAATTATTGCTCCATTTAACAATCCATGACCCTTCTCAATATCAATATTCTAATCGCAGTTCACCAACACAAATAATTTGTAATAAAACATGATATTTTATTTTGGAAAACGTATTCAATTAATTCTGAATGCGTTCATCACATACATATGTCAGCCCAAACATGCAGAAATCGTCTTAAATTTACTGATGTCTTCACGAATTCCCATCAAAGTTGCCCGTCATGCATAGGCGGGCATGACGAGGAGAATTCCAAATTTCGGAACTTTGCATTTTTTACTGCAGACAACAACGAGTGCAACGAATTCTTAAACGAGGACACATTTACATGAAAACAATGTAGGCACTTTACCTCTTCGTGGCGCCATAGAAAGTGGCAATATGATACCAACGTAATGCATCGATATTTTGTATTAAAGATAGTATTTAAAGCGGTGCTGTTTTTAACAGGATTACGAATAATTTGAAAAGGTTTTAAATAAATTAGCAATATTTTAAATCAGTAAGTTTTCTCCGTGTACCCACCTAATTTTTTTGTATGTTTTTTACATTTTTATTTTTATATCTAGAATAAACATTTTAAAAACTTATTTCTGACATAGAGGACACTATACAATACATCTAAAACTTATTATTTATAGTATTTAGGCATAACCCACGAAAAGCAGCAAGGCTTTTAGCTTCTTTAACATCTGTCGGTAGTTCATTAAAAATCTTTAATCCTTTAAAATAGAGATTATTTTGGGTTCGCGACAATTTGTTTTTGGAAGTCTAAAATCTCCACAGTTTCTCGTGAGGTAGCCATGTATTGCGAAATTAAAATTTATATTCTTAAACATGTATTTCGGGAACATCTTATTTTTTAGCTTAAATATAAATAGTAGTAAATTTTTCGCTGTCTCACAGTTAACATTCTTAGTTAATTCTACGTAATAATTATCTTAGAATACCTACTACAATTCAATACTGCTCGCATGCCTCTATTTTGAATTAATGCAATTTCTTTATCTGTGTTTGATTGCACAAGAAAAGTAATTTAAATGAGATGACACTAGAGAAGTAATTTAAATGAGATGCTACTATACTAATCTATCTACATCTAATTTATTCCTTATTCTTCAGACAAAATAAAAAATTTGTCATTTTCTTATCTAATAATTCAAAGTTAAATTTGAGTCGATTGATAATGTCCAATTATTCGATTTCCTCTACTTTCTTTATTTCTTCGTTGTCTATGATATCTGTTAGATGTCCGTTGAATTTTTTTCTGCCCCCAGACAGTAAGCAAATGGTACCCCAGTATCCCAGCTCGCCAAACTGAGGACTCCAACCTGGAGAATTCAGTAAACTGGCAAATCGGAAGGCAGGAGAAGCAGAGAAAAGTCACCAATTCAATTTGTAATCTTCTTTGTAATATATTAAGAAAACAAATAAATAAATACATAAGTTTGCTCCATATTCCAGGACAATCACAGTACCGTAATGTAATCTTAAAAAAAAACATATTTTCCTTTCACCGAGTTTTTTAACATTGTATTATGTACATTTATTAGCGTAATTTTTGGTATAATGACATTAATGGCCTATATTTCTTAATCCAGTTCCTCTCGATAGTATAATACACGTATGAGGGCTTATCTAGTAATTTATTTGTCGATGTTAAAATAATATTTGCCATTATAAGCAAATACGTGGTGGCATTAGATACGCCTCTGCGTTTGTTTCAATTTACGGTACCTCACTGCATTAGTCGTCTGCCTTGCGAAAATCATCCGTAAACAATACCAAATATGACGGAACTGTTAAAACTTGATGCCTTGTATGGTCGGGCGCACCTAGCGGTAATTTTTTTGCTTGGACTTGAAATTAGTGTAAAATGATACTTTAGATGTAAAAACACGAAGAATTTTTCATTTTAGACAGGCAAGGCCATACCTGAAACCTCGAATCAAAGGGTGGGCCATCCCATTACTTAAAAAAATATCTACTTGTAAAAAGATACTTGTAAGACGAGATGATTCCAGATTTAAATCGATATTGATTTTAGGGTACAAGCAACCAGAACAAGAAGAACAACAAGCGAAGTCTTCACCTAAAGCGCAAGAAAATATGCATTCAAAAATAGAATGATTTGGATATACCTACTCGTAATTTATTTATATATATATTGTACGCCCATACGACCTTTTACAAACTTGTACATAATAATTCAGTGGAACATTAATCAAAAGTAAAATTTACTTTATAAAATATATTGAACTCAAACAGAAGAAAAAATATTATTATAGCCTTCTTGTAACTATATTCCGTGCAGTCGAACACATCTGCGAAAGTGTTACCAACTGAATGCAGTTTAGCGAGTATCTAAATATTATTGGTGTAGTAGTTCTAGTTATATGGTATATTGAAGTGATACGCAATAAATGAGGCCTGCCTATAATTCCATAAGTAATTTTTAAAATAATTCGGAAACAAGTCTTCTATCTGAGAGTTTTAATATTTTTACAATAAGTTTGTGGTAGTTTCTGAGTGGGGAAGAGAAAGAAACAATGAAGAGTAAGGTTGATAAGTAGGTACTTGACTATTCAGATCTGGTCACCAAACACGATTATCATCATTTCAAGCAACTTTTCGGTTGTGAGTTGTGATATCTGTAACAAGATTATTTTTAAACATGAAATTTAAAATCTTCAATATTTGTTTGTTGTACATAGGTAATTGACATTTTTTTATATTATCCTAAAAGTAGTTTCTTACCTCCCTGATTGGAAAATTTTTCGTAATTAAACGACTTTAACTTTGCCTATGTATTTTTTATGTATTTTTTAAACACACTTTCTTGTGGATTTTCTTGATTAGATATTTAAATAATTTTGTCTTCATGGACAGCCTTATTAATTCGCCACTTGTGGCTTCATTGTGGCCCCAACAATAGGCCTGCATCACATACGAGTACGCGCCAGTCAACAAGCAGGAGCAAACATTTCACAATAAATTATTATTCTTAGAAAATTGGGGCACGGTTTTAAAGTCTGTCAGCACTCTGCAAGACTTATGTCTTACGAATCACTTAGGAAAATAGTTAGTGATGTACGTTCAATTGCGTGTTGAATTAAATCCTATTCATGTCACGATTCTTTGAAAACCTTTGATTTTCTTGGTGATGGAATTCAACAAAGTAACAATAATATTCTGCATTTTCCTCCCTAAATCTTCATTGAGCCATTTTGATCTTCTTAAAGAGATCATTTTTTTTAACCTCACAAGAGCGCCCCTGTCGACATAGTGTACTTACGTACAATGGTCCTGTTTATGATCTGCCTGTACAAAATATAAATAAATAACAATATATGTACATTCTAAGGCAGCATAACGTTCGTTGATCATGTATTATACATATATTGTTTTGTATTAGTGATCGACAAACCGGTGGATGAAATCTGTTAGCTATAAGTTGATAATTGTTTCGACTGGTCTGTAGTTAGTAATAGGATAGATAGATCATTGTAGAAATTTATTATATATTTGTACATCGCCCTTGGAGCAATTTTTTACAGAAACGGCGCTATACAAATCTTCTAAATATTATTATTAAAAACAAGGGTAATACATCGCCACCCGGTTTGAGCAGCGTTGTCAGGCGGGTTAAGGTAGGAGCTGTAGCAAGGGATTTATTGATATGGGTTTCGAGGAGGCTTAGATTATATGCAGGAGGAAATGCCAGCCAACTTACACAAAAAACGAGTCGAAGGAACGACCTGTTCTCATGTAATCAGCATTACCTATGAACGGGTATTCCGCTTGTAACCGTCGAGTTTCGCATAAGAATATTACACATATAATAATCTGACAATATTTGAAAAAACAATATAAGCGTTAAATGTTGCTTGTGCAATTATGCAGGACTTAGCTAGCTGATAAATTGAACCCAAGACGCCTGGGGGAACCAGACATATTTATCCACTCGGCTACTAAACTGTTTTAGTAATCTTTTTTTTGTTATAGCCAATAGGCATTTGAAAGAGCCACTCCTTTTCAAGGCAGATTAAAAAATAAAAATAAAAAATTTTAAATCCTCTGAAGAATGCATTTTTGTACTTGAAACCGGTTGGTTTCAACCTGAAATAGAATAGCTTCTAGATCTAGAGTTTTTTTTCTTTTTTATCAATTGTTCCATTATATTTTTCTTATTTGTCGAAACCAGTTTCCTGTTTGCTCGTTTGATCAGATAGTTTATCAGAAGCTATTTCTCTTAATGACGTCAGAATTCATTGCTTATTCCGATGTCGAAGAAATACCCGTGTACTACACAGGAAAGCGAAAATAACACGTTTATTGTACTGGTGTTTAGAGGAGGTAATAAAATATCGTAAGCGGGTAGCGTCATGCAATAACCTTCGTGAAGGGCGAATGGATACCTCTCTGCACTTACATTATAATAAATATTATATTTGGGATCTTCACTCCATCCGTAAAAACGACCCGTTCTCATGTCCTGTCAAAGGGAGCAATGTTGTCATTTCTTTGTAGCATCTTCCATTGTAATACGGTAGAACAAGGACGGCATACCTAACTGACGCCTGTGCTGTAAAGATTGCAATCCGTCTGTTAATTTAGGGGAATCTATCCAACGGACCGCCAGCACTTGCATAGTTAAGGATTTTTTTTTATATTTTGGGGTTCCAGACCAGAGGTGGCTGCCAAATTCAACAGTGAGGCATACTTTCGATTTGTACAAAGATATCAGTTGTGTAGTATTAAAGTATCTTCGGGACCTGTACAGTTCGCCCAACTTCTGAGCTTGAACTTGACTTTGGCTACAATCATCATTGCTGTTACTGTAAGATTTGGCCTTCTGCTTGTTTAATACGTCCAAAAGTAGTACCAACCTAGCTTCAATAAGTTCTGTTTCCTCTTTCATTCATTCAAAGTATTCTCCTGAGCCGCGTTGTTACACTTATTATGTAATATGTTGACCTTTAGATTTTGTATAATTTTTTACTAACTTTTCCTACTAGCATAATTCAATACCAGGTTTAAATGGATAAAATACTGGACACTACAACTACTACAATTTTTTGGCAGGTTGGTAAATGGATGTTTTGAAGCTCCATAGCTCTAGGAGACATTGAGGTGATTTCGTAGACGTGCCCTGCGTTTCATTAAGAGCAACTTAAAATTCAGGTCTTATTCCAAACGGCACGTTCTGTAGCAAAGAAAGATCCAAGTAGGTACGTAATAAATTCAAATATATCGTAACACGCGTTTATGCACTTGCATTTGCTTTGTTAATATATTATGACGAATTAAGAAAATATTAAGAGTTTTCTGAACACGTGTTCCAACATCGTGATAATACATTAACAGGAGACCTATCACTTCCTTCGTTAAGGGCCTGCAATTCCGTTTTCAACCGGATTATGAATGATTTTAAGAGATTCTTAATAATTAGCAATACTCGTTTTTCTCCGTCTGAGCTTCTAAATGGGTACCTAGTTTAAAATGAATTTATTTAATTAAACATGACAAATATATTGTAATCATTCTACAAGTGCCTTTGAACACAAAAGAGGCAACGGACGAACCTATCCGACGACATCCGGCAAGATACCAACTTGATGTAATCCACCAATAATAGAAACACTGCGCACACATCTGAGTCCCAGGTATTTAGCGCTTATTGACAAAAACCTGACACAATAATAATTTACTGGGTTGACATTATTAAATGTTTCGTACATTAAGTCAACACTGTTGCATTTATATTATGGCCCAAAGTAGGATCGGATAGTCGCGGATGTGGGGTACCGAACGATACATTGCCTACAAAACTGTTCAAACATTCATACAGAAAGTGGGTTAATTCATTTGCATAATAATTGTTATTGATCCGAATTGGTTCGTCCGAGAACATAAGTGCGGAATAATCTACATATCAAATGAATGAGTTACTCATTAATGATGAGCTAATGGTGATCGTATCAGTTATAGGTTAATGCAAACCAAAAATAACACAGATGTATATAGCATGTTTTAAACTTGTATTTTTTATAATAATTTTGGAGTTTCAAAAAGAAAATTAAAAAGAAAAAGAAAAAAATATATATTAAAAAAAAAACTTTTTCGAATAATTGTAAAATATAAAAGATACGTACGTTAAGGACGGGCTGTTTCAGAGAATTTCAACAATTTTTCTAATTTCAAAGTTGATTTGCAAGTTCTGTGAAGGTTCTATTCAAGTTCTATTATTATATCATTATTGGTCAAATTTCGTGAAATAACCCGTCCTAAGTCTTTTTATCGGTGAGATTATAATAAATTACATTTATTTAGAAACACGGCGTTTTATAAGTTTGTAGTGTCCAGGAATTTAATTAAATGATTGAATTAATTTTGAATAAAGAAGTTTTGATATGCGGCAAAGATTAGGGAGAACACATCACGGGTTCATTCTCAGACGTTGTTAAATTTAATGTGTTATTTAAAATAATAAATTGAAATTCGATCGCCACGGTAAAGGCATTATATCGAGAGGCGCTTTTACACTCGTAAGTGCCTCTTTTGAGCGTACTAACATCATCTAATTTTCATATAAATGTGTCGTAAAACAGGCGCACATCGAGGAACGTACTGCTGGAAGCTAAACTCGAAGCCCGACGCTCCATGTTTTGAGATAGGTAACCACGATGTCATCATTTGAGCGCGGGAAGTATGAAGACACCGGTTAAATGACACGCCCGCACATGTCGTATATCACTCTCAATGATCTCCGTAACTCGATACTGTTTGCTCAGCCTTATGGTATCACTACCTGTGCCAGGTAACACTAGTGTTGTTTTAGGTCACAGCTGATCAATCAGATCCGATGTTCCTAGAACCACACAGTCCGGTTGTTAACTTCACATTAAACAGGTTAAATATAAAACAAAACCTTATTGGGTATTATTTATTAAATGGCTTATTTATATATTCAATAATTCTAGGAGACAGTAAGACCATTAAGTTGAACACCGTCGTTAGTTATTGCTTAATACGACAGAATCAGATTACGCAAAACTGACAGCGTTTCACACATCTGATTTTAACGACTGCAAAAAAGGCTGCGTCTGTAATCTCTACTACTGTTGAAGCTTTGCAGACCATCACTCTTCATCTGACTTCTCTGACATACTCTAAATGTTAAGCTAACAATTTCGGCACCTTCAAAATGGTGACCTCTTAATTTTCGGCTCTAAGAATAGATCATTACACATTCCTAATAATAGATTATCGATTAGTACCTACCCACTTCTTGCTTATTCAACGCTCTAAATTTGTATAGGTCGAGGATATTTTTACTGAATTGTTTACCTCTGGCATTGATATATCTGAAGTTTTTTTTTATAAAATTGCTGACCATATAAATTTGTTGAAACCACTCTAATGTACGCCCGTAAAACAGCTTCGATTTCAATTAAACGCCGAAAAATCCATTTAAAATTTGCATGGTAGATCACTTATTTCAGAGCCAAGTCAATTGTGTGAAAGGTTTTAGTTGTAACGGCCTCGCTTTCAACTACCTTTTAACGTTTTTGATGACATCTGGTCCTTACATTATTTAAGTGGATTTAATTTAAGTGGAGTGGATTTTTTGGAGTTGGACAATGGATTCCTATAGATTGATGCAACGTAAAAACATTTAATTGAACACCTTTTACTTATTATTATTTCTGAATTTAGTTCCGTTTCGATATACGTACACTGTCACTTCTTTACAGTACGTGTTCGTAATTTAAAATCATGAACTTAACATCAAGGTGCTTTGACGTGTTCATAATTTTCGTAAGTCAATCAACTGCAATTAAAACGGTATGCAGGAGCGTACGCATTGTCCAAATTCTTTCTTAGTACGAGACAAATGTTAATGGAATGGTGGTTTATATTCATGTCACAAGTAACACAGTTTTAAGTGGTTGACATTCAAAACATTCGAGGACGAACACACGAAGAATTAACTACGAATGTGTCTAGTTGAAAACTACTGCTAGTCTATCAAAGACTGCAAACACTTCGTGGCTTGACATTACACAAATGAAAAAAAAGTTCTTTTTTAAACCGCTTTATTTAGTTATACAGGTCGACCGGTTTCGGTTGATCTCAACCTTCATCAGGACAATAAACATATAAATTATATACATTATATGTTTATTGTCCTGATGAAGGTTGAGATCAACCAAAACCAGTGAACCTGTACCATATAACGAAACGAAATAAAAGTGGTTTTAAACAAATAACTATTTTTTATTTGGTCATACATATTCATATCACATACTATTTAGGTACCACACTTTCTTCGCTTTTTCAATCATAAATATTATATTAAGTGGTCCTCTGTCACCAAGTGTAGTTTCTGACTCCACCAGAGAGCAGCTTTCTCCAATTTTTCACCAGTATATTTGGTTGTCCTCAGTCGCAAATTAACTTTACTTAAACGAGAGATATATTTTGTAGCCATGTCACAAAAATTGGTTTCTGACTCCACCGGGTAATATAAACTGTAGCTTTCCCCATTTTTTGCAATATTTAGGTATACTCTCCAAGTAAATTTCTTCGTTTCGATAATAAATATACATATTTAGTTGTCCTCTGTCAAAAAGTGTTGTTTCTGATTCCACCAATATGTTGAGTTTGTCCTCTGTCGCCTAGTTGTCGTGTTGCTTCTGGCTCCGGTGGGCGATGTTATATGCAGCTTTCCTCCTTTTTTGTCGATAAATATATTCGTAATCCACCCATGCATGTTTTTTGTCAAGTATTTCGTATTACTCAACCGAGCAAAGTTTAATACTTGGTACTAACTTGTCAAGCTGGTTTCATGGTAAAGATTTTTTACGCGGTTGTTTCGAAATTTTCCCTGACTCGCGGTGCTTGGACAAGAGATTTCAGTTTGGAATTGATCACAAAGATAAAGAAATATCTTTGTTTCGATCCCACGATCAAAATCAAAATCCGAACAACAGGTACCTACCTAACTTGTAGAAGGAATTCTTTTGATAGTGCATTGATGTCCGTAATCATATGTCAAATAAATTAGACAATTACAAGGCAGTTATTGAACAAACCGTTTTTATTATCATATAGTGATTACGCATCAAAGATAAGATACATAATACGATTTTATTATTATGCATATACATTGGCAAACCCGTGAAAAATCACGGGATATATACTTATTGTAGGATTTGTGACGCTAAAAAACATTTAAAAAAAATTATATCATGGTCATTCAAAAACAAATATTGCAAATTTTCTTCATGATTTTCATTGGCAAACCCGTGAAAAATCGCGGGATATATACTTATTGTAGGATTTGTGAAGCTAAAAACATTTGAAAAAAAAATTATAATATGGTCTTTCAAAAACAAATATTGCAAATTTTCTTTATGACGTAATTATATTTTTTGTGAACAAGTTAAAATTTTCCTTTCAAAAAGTTAAAAAATACCGTTAGTTAAAAAGAAAAATCAAAGAAATACGCACTTCAAATATAAAATCATTTAGATTTTAGGGATATTTTATCGTTTGTCTGAATTCACATGCAATAATCAAGTTTGAGTAGGAATCTAATCACGCAAGCCGAAATTAGTATGTTTAATTGATAATTAAATAATATGTACAATTACAGCCAAGCTTTGTAATTAACTTTTATGTGAAGACAAATTTAAAAAAGGAAACATTTGCATTACAAATTAAAGTGATTATCAATTTCTGCAAAAATAAGAATTTTATCAATTGATTTATTGTGTTTCTTTCCAAGCAATCCAGCTGCTTTGTTGTTGGCAATATTTTTATATGTTTTTTTCTTTTAGATCAAAAACATTATAATTCAATTTATAAACAAAACAGTTTATTTATAAACAAGTTCTGCTGTGTAATTATTACTACGCGTGACAGCTGTTTTGCCTTCTGAAGGAATTATCTGTCGGTTGGTGATTTTATTATCAAACTGAAAGAAGGCGAAACAGCTGTCATACGTAATAATAATTACTCAGCAGAACTTGTTCACAAATAAACTGTTTTTTTTTTTACTTGATAATAATTTTACTGAATATATAAAAGATAAACTTAAAATATAAATGGAGACATACAAATTAAACTTGATACAATAAAAAACAGTTAAAAAGTTGGTAAATTTGTTTCAGGAATCGGAAAATTAAGATTGTTCGTAGTAAAGTGTCAATTTCTTTCGAAATTTTGTTTCCGCACACTGTGTTAGTTTGTGTTAATATATGTAGAGTAGCAAATAAGTGATACGATCTTTACATAACAATATACATCCAACAAAATAATATTGCTGTACATTTTTCGTTTATATGTTGAATATTGTTATTTTTATAATAACCATTGCATTTGAAAAGATTCATTACTGAATTGAAGAGATTCATTACTGAATTGAAGAGATTCATAACTGAATTGAAGAGATTCATTACTGAATTGAAGAGATTCATTACTAAATTGAAGAGATTCATTACTGAATTGAAGAGATTTATTACTGAATTGAAGAGATTCATTACTGAATTGAAGGGATTTAAAGTGAAAATAATATTTTCTTATTGCAAGACTAAAATTATTATAAAACGTGGTTAGTATTATGACGAACCAAATCTCAACTCTTTAAGGTTTATTTTGATTTTTTTCTTGGTATGAAGTATTTGTAATTGGTAAAACGGCTCATTTTTTATTCCATATGGACATATAGACAATAAGATACATTTTTAATTTGTTCATAATGCTTCCTTTAATAAATCAAACACAAAGAGTATTATATAGCCTACGGGTTACTAGCATTTTTTAGTTTTTTAAACAAAGTAAGATAATTTATTTACAATTTGTAAGTCTGCGATGTTATTTATCGATAGTCAAATGTCAGTTGTTAAATTATTTTATAACATCAACAATATATTGGAATACCCATACTTGATACTCGTATCTTGGCAATAGTTAGGTTAATCGTAAATCATTAAATTAATTGCATTTACCAAATACATCGAGGAAGATACTTTTACATTCACTTTGGTGCGACATCAACATTTAGTATTGAATAAATTATTTAATCTATGTTCAGCAACTTAATCTGAATTAAAAGGTACCTTTTAAACTTCCTCTTCTTCTTCTTCTTCCTTTGTCTCTGTCTGTTAACCTTCAAAGATGACATAGGCCCTGAGGGAAATTATTTTCTTCAGGGCCTCCTGTGTGGAGTTAATATAAAAAAAATAAAAAATAAATCATGGTCAGTATGGGGTTAACTAGAAAGTTTATAGGTTTCAGAATGTTTTTTCAAATCTTCTTCGCTGACTAAAAGCACTAACCGGAGCTTCGTTCTGTTTGCCTCGGTTGAATCTTGTGCAACCGTCCAGATCAAATAAGGCCCTTAGCTCTAGTGCCAAAATGGCTCCGTGTACATGGAGAAAAATTAGTATTGCTAATTTATTAAGAATCTCTTCAAATTATTGGTATTGCAGGCCTTCAACGAATGAATTAACAGATTTCCTGATAAAACTTTGGTAAATGTCGAATATATTATCACGATGTCGAACATATGTATAATAAAATAATAATAATAATTTTTCTTCGTGTACTATTAGATAAATATCAGTAGATACACCGAGAAAACCGATATAAAATATTACTAATTAGTTAAAAATCTCGTTAAATTATTCGTAATCCCATTAAAAACGGGACTGCAGGCTCTTGACGAATAAATTGATAGGTTGCATGTTAAACTTTTATTAATAAAAGGAATGTATTAACGCGACGTCGGAACACGTATGTCTTAACAGGGCAAACGCAGATGCATGAACACGTGTTCCAATATATTCGGAAAGTTCTAACATTTTATTAAGAAACGGCCTGCTTTCCCGTTTTCAACAGAATACTAATAAATCAGTAATACCAATTTTTCTCTGGGTATTTTTACTAATGATAATCAAATTATCAAATCATTATACCAAATATCTTCGAAGCGTTCTGTTTTCTTGGTTTGAAATAATGATGATAGCAATATCATTCACTCGTAAACCGTATTTACCTTTGAAAACTACAATGATTGCCGGTTTGATCTGAACAAATAATACATAATAGAAATACATCTGGGTTAAAGTTACTCACGAGAAAACCACAGGTTAGATTTCATTGAAATAAAAATTATTTTAGTTAGTACCTATGTCAGATCTTATTTACATACTTTATAGAGTCGACAGAATTTAGCATTAGGTTGGTACCCAATTGATCCTATTTATTATCGAAAATGTTCTTCCAGGATCATCTTGCGAGCAGTAAGGAACTTTGTGAATGTTTTGTCCAGTTTTATTGTAGATAGTAGTACAGCATTATACTTACAATAAAATTATCTCTACAATGTATTTCATGGTCAAATAAAAAAAATCATTGTTAAAACCCTTTATGTATCAATGGTATTAACTCCAATACTATGTCCCTCAACGTTAACGTAGTACATGTTCCGTCTTACTTATAAGACTCTTACGCATTCGTTCCATACTTTCTTACGTATAGTTAAGCCAGGTTTAATCCTTCAATCGTCAGTATAGATGATCTGTTTCATAACACCAAAAAACGTATCAATGCCATTTGGGAAGTTCTAGTCGCTTTGAGCCCACTGTATTATATAATCTACATACCAGCTTAAATGATTTAATTCAATAAATGACGACAAGAGGAAACTTGAAAAACAGAATCAATTTTTATGCAACCTGTCAAAAGTGTTTGATTCTTGATTTCTGCAGGTATTCAAAAAATATATTGAAATTAAAATAAATAATCTTTTTTTGTAGGTATTTATAAAATACTTAATGATTATTTTTTTATTCCCCTTCTTACGTTTTTTAAACATTGATGCATCTATTTTCTGATGACTGAGGATTATACCTTCCTACCCGGAACTGGAATCGACAACGTTACCAACTGCGCCAAATCTCGATTGGATAAGACCGACATTTATTGGGTATGTTAACTGGTTTAAATCATCGAATTTCCGAGAAATGTGTATAATCGTGTGTGTGTGCATGATTGCTACCAAGTTGATAGAATGCATTGTCATCGACAACAAGTCAATCTGCAGAGTTTCAGTTCAATCGGGTCGGGAAGTGGACTAAATTCTTTTCCAAGGTTTGTTTTCTTTCCCGAAAACAAAAGTGAAACTTAAGTAGATGTATTTAATAAATAAAATAATTAACACAAAAAATATTTAAATGTTTTTTTTTTATTATGAAAAGAAATACCGAGCAGGGAAGGGTTAAGTTTGGATTAACTATAGGTGTGGTGATAAGTCAAGTTTCTTACAATTGTTTAAGTAAGGGGATTATGTATAGGTATTGTTTTCGAGGAGATGCATACGGAAGTACTGCATTTTCTGCAGTCGGACAGCCTTTTACTTTGTTAGCCTTTGTTGCAAGAGTATTACGAGGGATTACCACCTCCGTGTCGTAGTGAACATAACTGTAATCCTTTTTCCAACTTGTCCACCTTATTAAGTATTAACCGAGTCGTGCAAATTGTTGAATATAACATGGTCGAAATGGAAACTGTAGATACGTAAAATATTGTAATACGTTATAAAATACGCGTGGGACGTTTGAGTTTATTGCGAATCTATTGCTGAAAATTAATGTAATACCATGGTGTACTTGATTTTCAATTTGACAGTAGCAATAAGCTTAACTGTAAAGCAGAAATCAATTTTCTGCAGTTGCAGAAACTCTCGAAGCACAGCACTGGCGTCATGTCATATCAACGTATTTGTCTCTCTGAGATAGTTAAGCGCACTTGAAGTGAAATGACACTTAACTGCGCTATATAAATTCCATGTTATTATTATTATTATAAAAATCATATCCACAGTTTACATTGCACATTAATTTTATATCTCTAAAAATTACTTAACGCCGATTTGTTTTTTTTTTTTTTTTTAATTTTTTAAAAGAAAGACAAACATTCCCGGGTTACGAATAACCTGACAATATTTGAAAATCTCCTACTACCACCACAGTGAGCTGAAAATTTTGCTTGTGTTGTGATGGAGGACTTAGCCAGCCGAGGAATTGAACACACCACACCTGGGTGGGACCCAAACGCGATGTCAACTCGGCCACCGACCGGTCATTATTTGATTATTATTGATTATTATTTGGTTTGATTATTATTCAACAATTTATATAAGGTACTAGTTGATGCGCCTTATATAAAATAATACCCAGCGTTGCTCGGGGTTATTAATGTTTTGGAGTAAAGTTTTGAGGTTATGAATTCTTGTGTACCTGAAAACTGGGTGTATTTTTAAGGATTCAGTAATATTATCGTAATAATCGAAATAGCTTACTTTTTTAAAAGTATTTGTTTTACTTGATCGTCCCATTTCTGCCTTAGGCATCCTAGACTTCTTCTGCTTTTCACTTTCGCGTCATAAATTCTCCTTACACCCCTTTCGGCCTTCATCACATACACCTCATTTTACCACACGATTCATTTGATCTTGCATGTCTTCTTAGTTTGTCCTCGACTTTCTAATTCGCTAACGTTTACCGCATTTTTACTATTAAAACATGATATTTTATCGATTTATATTATTATATGCAGATATAATGCGATAAGTCTTCCTTGGGCGTCCCCGACTTCTTATACCATTTTAACCATTATTTTTGTTTTTGAATCTGTGGGGGACATACAAAGAAACATAAATAAATAAAGATAAGATTTGCAGAGAGTGTGAGAAAATTTGGGTATTAATAATTGTTAAGTAATAGTTGAAAATATTATGTTCTTAAAATTTTGAACGCACGTCCAAGACAACCTTATTCTAGATTCACAACAAAATAACCTCAGACCGAAAAAATAATATATCTTAACTAAAGAAAATTTTTCGTCCCATTTATCACCGTTAGGATCAAACGATCTGATAGTCAAGTAGGATCCACCACGTGTTATAAAATAGTAGCATCCAAAAGTTGACTGAATAGCAAGTAATTATCGCAAATGAAACAAAATAAAACAGAAAAATAATTTTTAATAATTAACCCTAGCCGTATTAAGGCGAAGCACTACGTCGTGTAATATTTTAAATTGAGCCGCTATCAATAACAACCCTTACGTAGATGGCGATAAGGTTTAAATTCCCGCTTAACACCATCCGCCTGTTTTGATTTATGCAAGAAAAAAAACATGGCCAAAAAGTGCCTTTTATTTTATTTTGTGGATGTTCAGGCATAAATATATTTTTTTTTTTCGTTCATTTTATAAATAACTTAATTTTCCACATTATACAATAAAACTATAACCGAAAATGGGTTCTTAAGTAGGAGATTTTGAACTTTAAAGAAGTTTTCATAGGCCTTATACATTATTTTTTCTGGGCTTATAAAAAGACTTATCTAAAAAAAACTCGATTATTTCAAAGGCCAAGATGTATTCTACTCGCAGTATTTAATTAAAGCATCTGAAACATTTCCAGGCGACCAAATTTTCAAACCAAAAACACATGATTTTGCATTACTACGTATGGAATCGCCTTAAACACATGCCACTGCAAAATGTTATCAACAAAATGTTCAGCTTTATTCAGCCTTATTATTAACAAAAAGGCAGCAAAGAATTTGTAAGAGTCACATGCTTTAGTAATTTTTATTATAATACGTAAAAGGTCTCGAATTTCAGAATGTGAACCTTGCAGATTTCTAGCTGCTATTTTGCTTATGATGGCAGTATACATTTTAACTAACAACTTACTTCACTTAACTAACAACCTACTTCCCCACCTTCCTCTTTCCCTTCCCCACTTACCTTCAGCCTCACAACATCCCCCAATTGGGGATGCCATAGTCTCACTGGCTCCAGACGGGAGCAGTTGGGACTCTTGTGAGGTATTCACTATAAAAAAAAAAAATAAAAAAAATTACTGATGCTGCTTCATCTAAAATTATCAAAAAATCGTGAAGTTTACTAAAAATAGAGACAAAACATGTCACACGTTTTGATTCGTCTCGATGATATTGAGAATTGGTGCACATGTAAAGAAACATGGAAAAAAGTCAAGCCTCATGGGTGTTAAAGGTCTACTAATCACTTTATTTTATTAAGTTCTGGAAAAAGTCATAATGACTCTATGTAACTTGTATAGTCAAGATACTGAAGTTGTCTCTCAATAAGGGAAAAATGTTCATAAGAGATCTCATCTACTAAAGTTACAACCATCTTCAACAATCCAAGAATGCTGATTCCGTTCTTTTTCTGACAAGTGACGCAGGCTATGCTCTTCGTTCTTCGGTATTGATATCCCTGTTCGTCAGTTACCTGTGGACAGTTCAAAGTGATTTATTTACCCGAGTTTTAGTTTGCCGGGAAATCAGTCATCACCTCCCGTTACGACCACGAGGAATTTACCAGGTTCCCATGAAGTGGAGGATTGCATGTCGTTATTTGTTATTATTAAACCAGGGTTCAAGTTGGATCAGAATGATAAACAATAACCATTTGATGTTTCCCGAGGCAAATTTGTTACAATTCACAACGCATTCATATTTTATTTGAGGTTGAAAATGATCATTTTAAGCGGGTGAAAAAATAAATAATTAGCTTAAGAGGGATGGCTGCGCGGCCTTTTTCATGCGAAACATAAAATTTGGACATGAGGCCAAAATACTATTAACCAAACTATATAATATTTTTTGTCAATGATACAGGTAAGTCACAAAATAATTGCCAAAGTTACCCCTAAAATGTTTTATAATTTGAAAAACAAGTAAATGAAATGGCACATACCCGTACTAGTTATTTGCTGCACATTTTGAAAAGTGTATTATTCAGTTTGTACAAGTATTTTGGCATCAAATCCAAATTTAAGATTTGTTTGAAAAAGGTCGCGCAACCTTTCCTCTTAACGACTGTCATTTTAAATTTATTCATAAAAAACTGAAAGTTGTTGATTCATGTGTGAACAAATCAAGTGCTAAAATTGCACTTTCTTCGGACGGGTTGTATCAGAGAATTTGAACAATTCTTCAAATTTCAAAGTTAATTTTCAAGTTCTGTGAAAGTTCTTTTCAAGTTCTGTTATTATTTCAGTTATTTCAAGTAACTGGCCTGTAATGATTTAATAACATAACTTGAATGGGATTTCGCGGAACCCGAAAATGAACTTTGAAATTTGATGAATTGTTCAAATTCTATGAAACAACCCATCCGATATCAGCGAGTTATTGTTCAAATTTTAAAGCAGGACCAAAAAAAAATTTGAAAAGCAGATTTATGAGTAACATTTAACAAGGCGTAGATTATATTCCCTCTACTTTGTAGATGTAACAGTTGGGTGTGAATCCTTCTTTTGTCGTTTCCTCATTCATAGGATCGTGACCCCGACCCGATTTCCATGGTGGACATAGATCCTTTGGTTCTGCGCTCTGTAAAAAGCTGCGGATACTGACCTTTCGGATGCCTATGAAATTCATGGACCTAAAAGCCCTGGACAAAAGTGCGATTTTGTATAAATAAATCTCTTCAAATTATTCGTAATCTGGTTTAAAACGGGATTGCAGGCCCTTAACGAATGTATTGATAGGTTTCCTAATAAAAATTTAGTCAAATACGATTGTATTATAACTAATTTAAAATCCTAATATTTACGCATTTCGCCATTGTATATTATCATGGTAAATACAGGTGCAAGAACACGTGTTCCGATATATTATGAATGTACTAAAAGGTAAATGCAGGTGCATAAAAACGTTTTCCGATATATTACGAATGTACTAAAAGGTAAATGCAGGTGCATGAAAAAGTATTCCGATATATTATGAATGTACTAAAAGGTAAATATAGGTGCAAGAAAACGTGTTCCGATATATTATGAATGAACTAAAAAGTAAATTCAGGTGCATGAAAAAGTGTTCCGATATATTATGAATGTACTAAAAGGTAAATGCAGGTGCATGAAAAAGTGTTCCGATATATTATGAATGTACTAAAAGGTAAATGCAAGTACATGAAAACGTGTTCCGATGTATTATGGATGTACTAAAAGTTTATCAGGAATTGGACTCATTCTAATTTTTAAGCGGATTACCAAATATTTAAAGAGATTTTTAATAAATTATCAATACTCATTTTTGTGTGTTGAGTAGGTTTTGACATTTTTCTTACATCTTTCCCCTCGTCCCACGGCTTCAAACTGTTCTCAAATAGCTCCATCCAAGGACTTTTAGGTTTATAGTGATATTTGGTTACTCCAACGCATCTGTGATCTTCTTCTGTTTCGTCCACCTTCCACTTTATAAGTGACAATAAGTTTCTCCAGGTTTGAGTTCTCGGTTTGGCAAGTAATGTGTCCAAAGTATCCTAAAATACGCCGTAGGCTGACAGTTGATAGCCTATTGAGAATGCTTAACTCTTCCAGAAAAGACATTAATGCGCCTGGTAATCCGTGGAATCCTGAGAAGTTTTCTCCAGCACCACATATCGAGAGCTCTATCAGCTTTCTCGAGTTGGTTCAAATTGTCCATGTTTATGCACAGCATAGAAATATGTAGAAAATCAAAATCACAATAAAAAATGTCACATTGTAAAACATTTCAGAAAAAACTTACAAATGACAAAACTCGCTCTACATATCGCCATCAAAGTACCTACCTATCGATGTGTTCTAAAAATATGGCTTTTTAAGTTTTTATACACAAAAAGGGTATTTACTTTGATACGTCTACGCACGCCACGTCCTGAATCAACACTTTTTTTGTTATTTATTGAGCGTAATAAAGGGATCGAAAGGGATGTTTCACAACGTTGTGGAATAGTACCTGCCGAGGATGGTTGATACGTCGGCCGGTAAATAGGTACAATGAAACCCCGCGGGGTGAGAACATGCTTAAAAAAACTGTGGCTTTCATCCCAACAAAGCGTTTTTTAAGTATTATGAAGTCCGATAATCGTCATCATATTTTTGTATTTTGTATACGGCTCGCTGGGACCAATGCACTCCGACGAATGCTGTGGAAAGATAGAGGCGTTTTTTCTACGATACCTCTCCGGGAGAGCTGCCAGTGGCGGAACAATACATTGCAAGACTCCGTAATGCCATCGGGCCCTCATTTATAATAATATATTACAGTAACTTACTGGTAATACCTTTGTTCGAGCAAATAAATTTGTAAAAATGAGAGATTTCTTATAATTAAATTTAATAGTACTCAGTTTTGTAAGACCTATTTACATAGGTCAAGAACAATTGTAAAAAGAACAACTTAATAAAAATATTTAAAAAGCATAATCTAATTACATTATTTTGTCACAACTAGTGAACACATGTTTTCAGGGTAACAGTGAATTGAAACAATAGATCAGTATTATTTGAGGTAATTTTGTCAGATTTTAATATCGCAAAAGGTTTATCAATTTTTATTTAGGTAGGTAGATTGGTAAAATCTTTTTTAAACCATTTTTACGACTTAGAAATGTAATATGTACGGAAACTTACAAGTTTACATTGTTATAAGTAAGTTGTTAGGAGTACAATAAGTGCATAGTACATAACAAAAAAAAACTGAGTATGAACGATATAAGCAGGTACAATACCAGTTATCATATACAGAGTTCTGTTATACAAAGGACTTCAATAAATGTATATTATTATAACAAAAGTACAAAATAAGTACCTACTTAATGTACTATGAAAGTTGTAACAGAGCAATGTGTATTTTATGGTGGCTTTACCACGTGTCTTTAGTGATAAACAGAAAATCAACAGAATCATGATCTTTACCGATTGAAAGAAAACTTTTATAAAGAGTTAATATATTGAAAAATATATGTTTTAATTTAAGCAGATGTGAGGAAACATTGAGCCTACTTAATGCACAAAGATACCTACACATATATTTACTAGTCTATTATATATTTAAACGGGTTTTCTCACGTTGTTAATAAATTTTACGTATTTAAAAAAATATTATTTAAACAAAACAATAATATCTTTATAGATTGCCTTCTTTAAGGGAGGGCTGATTTTTTATTGCGGGGTACAACATTTTTAGTTCCGCCACTGACAGAAACATCCGTCAGAGGGCGGGAAGAGCCCCGCCCCACCCCTCCGTGTGGCAGCCCTGGTTCGGGCCTACCTGCCGCCCGTCAGGGTTGTCAAGTCACAACATGTGTATTTTAAAAGTCAAGAGGGCATTTATCCACTTCAGGTAGGGCCCATTCAAATCGGTATTCGTCACACACAACCTAACTAGTTCTACGCGTCCACTTGCTGCATCCGACATGATGAAAAAACGGATACGCAATCAGTCTATCAATATCTATCACTTCATCGGCCATTGTTGCGTTATTGATTGTGTTTTTTTTTCACTTCCCATCCCTTTGATCGTGTATTTGGATAAAGCAATAGAGATGTCGTGGGGTGTTGATGATTGATTTTTTACGAATGCTGCTCCATTTGTAAATATAACAATGGAATTTGTTGAAATAATAAAAACGTATCTATATAGAACAAAATCAGGAAAGGGGTACTACTAGGGGTACTCCTAAGGGACGAACCATGACCAACGAAAGCTTACTAGAATATATTGAGTTTAGAAAAAATAATCTCTTAAGGCAGAATTAACTCGTATGTTAAAATGGTAAATAAAAATAGATGGTTTTTGCTACAAAATACTTAAAAACTTGAAGTAGGTACCTTGATAGAATTTCGAGACGACTTTCATTAAATATCTGGACTTACTTATTCATTGGAGGACTTTTTTGGGAGTCATTTGCTATTAAGAAGTGTTTGATCGTAAGTAACAAATACGTTATTTATCACGGTCAGTTATTGTGTTTTAAGGCATACATCGTGTTAATTGGAACTTGCAGTTAAAGTAAGCATGTAGATAAGAAATAAGTCATTTGGCTTAAAAATAATTCATAAGTCACCAGTTATTAATTCTGAGTTATAAATAATTTAAATTTTGATTTCAATTTTTTAGTTTTTTCTGTCATTTTTGATTGAGAATCATCACCGGAATTCGTTAACAAAAAGTTTTTATTAAAAGGATAATTTTATTACACTATTTTTTATACTCGTACATGTTTATATTGATAGAGTATTGGAAAGAAAATATTAACTTTGAGCGAACCAACCCGCGACGTCTCTGGAACTTAATAAAGACTGTAATTTCCGAAGTCACTGTTCCAACGAAAATAGATATTACCCCGGAAGCCTTCTCAATTTTTTTTCCGGGAAATAATTGAATCAATTCGTGCTTCCGCATCTCACGCCCCTCCGTCAATATTCACTGTAAATTCTAAAGAAATTTTGTCTTCCTTTAAACCCACAACGCTGGAAGAAGTAATAAAAATTATTTCAAGCTCGCCTAATAAGCAGTGCAGTCTTGATCCTATACCGACATGGTTATTAAAACAATGTTCTATTGTTTTAGCCCCATTCCTAGTTCACGTTTTTGATAAATCACTGAGCACGGGTGACTTTCCTGAACCACTCAAGTCAGCTGTAGTTACACCAATACTGAAAAATTCACAACTAGACTCCGATAACGTAATTATCGACCCGTTTCAAACTTACCATTCATTTCAAAAATCCTGGAGAAAATTGCTGCCGCACAAATAACCAGTCACTTGAATTCGAATAAATTATTCACCAAACGTCAATCTGCGTACAGAAAGTTCCACTCAACTGAAACCGGACTACTTCGTATGCTATCAGACATTACAGGTAAGAGTCAGAGTAAGTTATCACTTATCTCAGTCCTAGACATGAGTGCAGCGTTTGACACGATTGATCATGAATTCCTCATTAGGAGATTAGAGGAAACATTTGGTTTGAATTCCGACATAAAAAATTGGCTGGTATCCTATTTATCTAATTGCTTACAAGAAGTTATGGTTGGAAATAAATTGTCCAACTTCGCAACACTTTCTTCAGGGGTACCCCAGGGATCCGTTTTGGGTCCACTTCTCTTCATCCTTTTTACAAATGATGTCGCCAAAATAATCGAGTCATTTGATCTCTTGTCTCACTGCTACGCTGACGATCAGCAAGTTTATTTTTACTGCGCTCCAAATGAAATCAATAGTCTCAAGATCCGTATAACTGAATGTCTAGAAGCAATAACTCGTTGGATGTCTTCAAACAAGCTAAAGCTCAATCCATCTAAGACTGAGTTTCTCTGGGCAGCCACAAACAAACGTCAACATTTCATAGACGATTCACCTATAACTATTTCCGGCAGCGATATCATCCCAAAAACAACAGTCACTTCTCGGTGTCAATTTAGATTCAGACTTTTCGTTTAAAAGTTAAATAAATAGGACTGTATGCACCGGTTTTTTTGACCTAAGACATCTCAAGACTGTCCGAAGAAATCTTCCTACAGAAGCAACAAAACTACTTATCAACTCTTACGTAGTCTCGCGCCTCGATTACTGCAACGGCATTTATGCCAGCCTTCCAAAATATCAAATTGACAACTTCAATCAGTGTTTAATGCAACACCACGGCTCATAACCGAGGTTTCAAAATATTCGCACATTTCAGAACACCTTCGTAACCTTCACTGCCCCAAGTGCCCCGAAAGAATCCAGTACAAACTGTGCTGGATGGTGTTTAAATCCATCAATGAATTGGCCCCACCCTACATCTCTGAAATATGCGTCCTGGAAAACACTTGTCTGAGGCAGTCAACTCTTAGATCAGCAACATCATCAGCTGTAGGCAAACTGATAGAACCTATGCGCAAGCCAAATACTAAGTTTGGTGATCGCGCTTTCGGAGTATCTGGGCCGAAGGCTTGGAATAAACTCCCTCCGAAACTAAGATCCATAACAAGTCCAACAGAATTCAGGTCTAAACTAAAAACTTACCTTTTTTAAGCTGTCATACCCTTAAATTAAATATACCATTCCTGAGAGAAAGTCCAATTATATCCAATTTTCTAATTATGTCCTAAATCCTGTATCTAAATTCCGCTAATAGACAATTAGATAATTTTAATTAAGTGTTAATCTCAAGTGACCTACCAGGTAAGTATTGTACTGTATATTATCTCTATAAATAGTTAGTAATAACATAGATCACTATAGAAATGTATTATATATTTGTACAGCGCCCTTGAGGTGATTTTGCACAAAAACGGCGCTATACAAGTCATCCAATTAGTATTATATGGTAACAACCACTGTACCTAATAAGTAAGTAACATTCCGAGCCCATCGCTCGTAGGGCTTAAACAATGCGAGCGAAGCCCCGAGCTTGCGTATGTGCATACAAACTTTAATTTTCTATTAGCTTTTTTATGTTCGTCCATTCTCGTGGAATGCGCCTAACTACCATTTTAATGCAGCGTGAACGTTCTCCGATAACCTATTAAACATATACTCCGATTCAAAATCAATTGTGAGAACACTTAACCGAATAATAACTGAGTCATTGATCGGTCGGAGAATTCGTTAGGATATTCCCAGCAGTACGTTACGCGTATAAATAGCCTAATTACCTCATATGAGTTTTTTTAAAATATTTTTTATTGTTTCTATAATAACCTTGCTGCGGAGTTTCAAGGATATCTCGTTTTAATTGGCAGCAATTTGACAACTGCGGATCTGGCCCCGTCATTCCCATCTTCAATGTTATTATTTTAATAATTTCCTCTTGATAATATGATAATATTAATGTAACATTGCCATTTTTAAAACTAACTTGCATTTTTATTGTTCTAACGTTGCATATGCGATTGAATAATTAACATCAGTGCATGTAATTCTGTTATTTAATTAGTTTAGAAATATGACAAAAAAACGTAATCGCGTACTTTGTAAGTGAATGCAACTACAATTCTTTTTTTTCAAATCATAATTAATAAAAGATTTAAAATATAAAATAAAAACTGAGAATTTTCAAGGTTTTCTTGGGAATCGTCAAGTGCATAGCTTTCGTTTTACCTAGTAAGATGGTCTTGTATTTTATCAGAGATTTCTGCAACACTCTTCCAATTTGTTAAATATATCGGCCAAACGATTTAAAAGTGATGTTCCGATATAAAATCCCGTATTTTCTCATCCATGTTTTGAAAAAAAAAGACATCTGGTGTTGTAAAAAAATATCTTGCAATTTTTTTGAATGATAGTAATGCCACCATGATATAAAAAAGTTTTGTGGGAAGGCATTAAGAGTGCAATGTAAAGAGTTTTGGGGGAAGGCAATTAGAGTGAAATGTAAAGAGTTTTGTGGGAAGGCAATACGAGTGCAATGTAAAAAGTTTTGTGGGAAGGCAATAAGAGTGCGATTTAAAGAGTTTTGTGGGAAGGTAATAAGAGTGCAATGTCAAGAGTTTTTGGTTGGTACGTGATTATTTTTTTTCGAAAATGAATAGTGCGTTCCATTTTATAATGTAAAATACGAGCACTTGCTTGCCGGTAAATGTCTTTCTCGACATCTTTTTTCCATGTTTCGGTCGACCCTTTTATGATATCAGCTTTCCTGGAATAAAAAAAAACAACATTCCCGGTCTGTGATAATATAAATCATTCTTACGTAAGTCGACGACAGAGTGCACTTGGTTCTGTAAAAAGAAATAAAAGTCTATACATTTATAATTCAACTGCTGATGAAATAAAATCCCTCGGAGATTAATCTTAAGCTCGGACCATACCGTATTTAACGAATTAATACGAGAATCCATATTTTTTACCACACCGTAATATTATATTTATGGCCGTCTGATTTCGAAGGTTTTAAATCCTTTAAACACGGTGAATAATCCAGGACGTCGTAAATCAGAATAACTTTTTTAAAAAAATCCATAACCCAAGTTATCTACCTACCAAATTTACAGATCTTTGAATCCTTACTTTAAGATTCCAATATATCAACGCATTTAGGACTATTTGGGCTTCCGCGGTACTGCAGCGCTTCGAAGATTTTTTAAAGGCCGCTCCACAGATTCACTTTCATCTTGAGCATCTTTTAGCATGAACGGTTCTCATATTAAGAGAAACGTTTGTACTATATTTCCCATCACAAGTAAAACACAAGAATTCCCAACATTTAGATTTTTTATTGGATTGTTTTTAAAAGTGTTTATTAATATTTTACGAATTGAATTTGGTTTTCCATTAAAATTAGAATGGAGTTTTGTATTAAAAAAATTATTCGTCATAATTTATTGTACTTTATATTTTTATTAAAAAAACTGACGCAAACCCTTGAAATATCACTGGATATTGTAATTGAAGGATTTGTGGAGCTGGAAGTATTTATTTTGACAAAAATATGCCTCATGATCATTGTCTTTTAAAATAAAAAATATTACCCATCGAAAAAATCTTTAAAAATTATGACATTTGTGCATGGCATTATAAAATTCGAGACACGTTATATTCGTACTAATCAAACAAAAAATGTAGCACCGCTTATGAAAAGGTTAGCCACTCAAATAGTATAGTATGAATAGGCCTCTAATTATGTCCACTGGACCTACTCGTAGTTCATTAAAACAACGCGCGTTGTCTCAGTAACGTAAATTCATTTAAGCATCCGTCAAGCATTTAAACGAAACAAATACGAATTTCGAATAAAGAATTATTAATTCATAAAATAATGTTGGTAGGTACCTACTTTGTCGCTTGTCAGATAAAGGTAGTTGCACTTTTGAAAATTAAGAGTTCGTTGCACGCATCATGCAGGAATATTTCACATTACTTACGAGTACATACCCTCGCTCCAGCAAACGAAAGTAGTGCGTTTAATAATTCGTTGTATTTACAATAATTTTTTATATTTACAACACAATTTTTTTTTTAAAACAAATACTTGCTGTTGACTCTATTCATAACACATAAATATATAAAAATATTAAAAACACGCGTATCAGTATAATAACAAATCACTTTTCATCAACACAATCAATGGTTCAAATCGGCTGTAGCTATTGTTTAGTTTTTTCTTTAAAAAAACTTCAGCTATCTATCAAAACATTACAGGGGTCGAGGTTTAGTCTCTGTCTACTATTAAATCATGATATCAGGCTGACATCTCAAGTCAAAATTTAAATCCCTACAAAAATGATTTCATTACGTGAATTGGAAGATGGTTCATAGACATAGTATGTAAATTTTTGAGCTTTTTTTCATTAGGGATGCATCTACGTCATCAAATTGGACATGATTTTTTTTACCCGCAGCAAAAAGTAAAATAATTTATCTTGTCTGATTGTTCTCCGGGCTATATCGTCATTTTGAAATATGATTCTTTATTTATTATTATATACAGTCAATTACTCAGATCGTTACTCTCGTGTCTCGTGTAATGAGGATTGATTGTTTTATTAAGTTTTTACTAACGTTCTTAATTAAAGATGTAGATTTGGTCTAGACGATGTTATTTGTATAAAAGATGTTAGATATAGACGGATGATATTCAGCGCCGGATGGTAGTAGGGCAGAAAATATTTTAATGATTAAAATGATTTTAAAATGTTCATTATTTACCAGTAATCAGTATTACTTATAAATTTTATTTATAAGTCTTATAATGATGGAGCCTCGAAATAAATTATATTAAATATATTAATTGAAAAACACCACTTTTATTGAATTATCAAGCTTCATCAGTACTAATATATTATATAATCGGCTTTCGTTTATTACAAGTTGTGTATTACAAAGTATGTTTTTTCATTAAATATATAACATAAACACCCCAAAATATGCGCTTCCTTCGAAAAAAATAAAACTTGTGAAATATGTTTGAACCTCAATATAGGTACATGTGCGTAAAGACAGTTTTGAGAATCATAGATGATACTTGTCAAAACATTAATCATGTTTTCTAAAGAAATAAAACAATTCGATGAATACTACAACGAACATAGCTACATGAAAAATCGTTGTTTGAAAATAATAGTTTATCAGTTTTACGGTTATATCAAAAACTTCTGTTTTTACTAATGTAACGCAACCTGCTCTCTATTATTATAAAAAAATAAAATTGTTTTATTTATTACGTTATAATTCCACCTGCAAGTCTCTATTGGGGAAATGGGGCTTTAAAGAAAAATTCCAACGATTGGATGGGCGTCATTCATACTTTCTGTGCTGGAGGAAGAATATTGTAAATCCAACCCTGATATATTCCACAACAAAAACTACATCTTCCCGTCCCAAGTTGTTAAAATAATCACCTTGACTTTGTGAGGATGTGTGAACAGACCTTCAACTGCCGTCAGAAGAAGTGATTCATGTCTGTGGAAAATATTAAAATCATCACACCCCTGAAGCCATAAATCATAGAGAGGACCCTTCTCAGGTCAATCTAATTGTCTTCTAACCACAAACTCATCCCTTATCCTCAAGCTTTTAACATAAAACCAATGCAACAAACTGCTACTAAAGCCGACCACATAATAACAGTAGTAAATTCACCATGTTGGAGATTTTCAAGGTTGGAGATGATATTTTTATTATTTTGTAGAGGTGCCTTTTAGCTTTTGTTCGAATTGGGTTTTTAAATCTTACTTCTGTCGGCAGAAGCAGTTCAAACAGATTCAAAATAGAAGAACTGCGGTATTTTCAGGATCTTGAGATGAGAGTGTTGGTGATATTTTAATCGATTCAGTTCAAAGTGTTTCAATAAACGCTTCCTGTTCCCTGTAATTATTAATTCTATCTACGGATAATTAATAATTACTCGATCTACGGATGCAATGTTAAAGGGGTTTATATTTTGTTTTATTTAGAGAACTTTTTTTTTCTTTTCATAAGCTATACAGGCTGATCTTACCAATCTAAAAATGGTGGGTGATTCACTTATTAACTAATTTGATTACAATTTATCTACGATGTTTGGTTTAGGTATAAAGAAAATACTGTACTTTTTTTCATTTTCACATCTTATATTTTGGAGTTAAATGTTATCAGCTGGATTATCTGTTAGATAGTCGTGTATTTGAAGCTCATCAAGATGTCACGTGTCACTTTTTTAGCCATTGATTTATTTTGAAAATATAACTAGTTATTATGGGGAAACTATATAAACACATTATCTGGTAAGATGGTAAAATTTAAAAATATATAATTTTGTAAAAAGTACCTAAGTTGTTACGAAAATAGAATCAGCTGGCGAACGGCGAAAATTTAGTGTCAGCAAACAAGAAGTTAATGAGAAACTTTTGCCAAATTTTTTTATTTTATTTTATTTTATTTATTTTATTTTATTTATTTGGGAAAATCAACAGATTATTTACATATATAAGAATAAACTAAATAATAAAGATAAAATCCAATAACAGATTTTCACTTAAAATTATAATAATAATAAAGAATATTAAAACAAAAAACTAAGGGTTCTGTACCCGTGGCCTGAGAGATTTACAAAAAATACAATATTGTAAATAATAAATAAAAATAATAACAGATCTAGGAACACAAATAAATTAAAATTTAAAGTTAACTGATATACTAATAACCAGCTAAATTTCAAAAATTTAAATTTAACTGTTATACTAATAACCAGCTAAAATTCAAAACATAATGTATTGTAAAATTTCAACACAGCAGCAATCAATAAAAGCACTACACAATAGCAATAATAACAATATAATAAATGTATACCTACAACTAAATTGAACACATGAGTATAAATTGGAAGGTAAGTAACTGGAAAGGATTCAGAGCAATAACATGATAACTTCCAGTAGAATATTTAAAATTATTTAATGTTAGTTATTACATATCTTTTAAAGGTTCCTAAATTACTTGTGAATATGTCCATATCATTAAAATTCTTATTAAATATACTACAGGCTCTGAATATAAACGCATTTTGTCTGATATTAGTAGAACATTTATGGAGATAAAAAAGTGATTTTTCTTTAGTTCTAACGCTCGGGACTCTAAAATTAATTTCAGACAGAAGGGGAGAACAATCAATAAAGCCATTGATAATTTTATGGAGATATATTATATCTGCGGAGTCTCTTCTAGTTTTTAATGGCTTAAGTCCATAAAGGTCCATCGAGCTGTTTACGTCAAGGTTTGAATTTAATTTGAAATTTAAATGATGGACAAATTTTCTTTGGATGGCTTCAATGCGATTTATGTAAATATTATATTGAGGATTCCATATGGGAGAAGCGAATTCAAGATGACTGCGAACATAAGAAAAATACAATATTTTAAGTGTTATGATATTATTAAATTCTTTTCCAATACGGAATAAGAATCTTAGCATTCTAAGGGCTTTCTTAACAATCATATCAATATGAGCCTCAAATGTAAGTTTACTGTCAAGTATAACACCTAGATCACGAATTTGTGTAACTTTTTTGAGTAGTTGGCAAGCTATATGATAATTATGGTCAAATTTAATTTTATTTCTAGTGAAGGTAATTACATAACATTTAGAAGTGTTCATGTTGAGACGATTGCGGATACAATAATCATTAAGCCTATACAGATCTTCTTGTAGTTTAAAGCAGTCAATTATAGAATTAATAGGCAGGAATATTTTCATATCATCAGCGAAAAGTAGAACATTTGCATAATTAAAGCATTTTATAATGTCGTTGATGAAAATTGTAAACAGTAACGGTCCCAGGTGATATCCTTGGGGCACACCTGAGGGTATATTTACAATCTCAGAGATGAAGCCATTTATTGTTACTCCCTGAGTGCGCCCATTAAGATAGGAGACTAACCATCTATATAAATCCCCATGAATTCCCAAAGCTAGTAATTTGGACAAAAGAAGACTGTGGTCAATTTTATCAAACGCTTTTGAAAAGTCTGTATAGATTACGTCAACTTGGATTTGATCATCCATTGATTTAGTAATATTTTCAATGAAAATGGCAAGATTAGATACAACCGATCTTTTTTTCATAAAGCCATGTTGGTTCACGAGTATTACAGACTCGATGCAGTTATAAAGTTGTTCATGAACAATTTTTTCAAAAATTTTACTAAAGATTGGTAATTTAGATATCGGTCGATAGTTCTGGACATCATTTTTAGCCCCAGACTTAAAAACAGGTGTGATGAGAGCACTCTTCCAACGATCAGGAAAGATACCTTCTTTCAATGAGGTTTGAAAGAGCAATAATAGGGGATTCGAGATTACCTTGATACACATTTTGATAAAGAAAGCCGGAATTTTATCACCACCCGCACCCAGTGAGCTAGAAATAGTATCGATTATTTTTTCTATTTTTTGTTTTGAAACTGATACCGAGGAGATATTAACTTGATTGTCAAAATGATAGTTGGTAGAGTGTACATCGGAAATAGTGTTGTAATTAAAGGTGGAGACGAAATGCTGTGAGAACAGGTTACATATTACGAAAGGATTTTCAGCAGTCACTTCGCCCAGTTTCATAACATGAGGCAAACCAGAATTATTTCTTTTTCCTTTAACATAAGACCAAAAGTTTTTAGGGTCACGAGATATATTAAGTTCAGCGTTTGTTATAAATTGTTTAAGACATTCTCTAGACAATTTCTTTTGCCTTGATCGAAGGATACAGAATTCATGGTAGTCTAAAGGATTGGACCACCTTTTCCACATTTTAAACACTTTATATTTTTCCTTAGTCAGTTTTATTAGGGCTGGACTAAACCAATAGGGATAAGAATTATTAATATGAACTTCCTTTGACGGGACGTTTAATCGAATGATTTCATATAAAATTGCATAAAAGCGGTCAATAGCAGTATTGGTTGATAGGTTTAAAAATTCTGCATCCCAATCAATACTACTAAGGACGTTATTTATTGTTTCATAGTTAGCTTTCCTAAAAAGATTGATTGTTCGTTTGTTGTCCACCATAGGAGTTTCCAGAGATATGTTAATGTGAACAAGAATGCTTTTATGATGTTTACATTCAGGGATGAGATACTGGTCACTATTTGATACATTTACAGGGATCGAGCTAAAAGGTCTAGGTATGTATGATTATTATTTGGAAAGGTGCAGTACTGTGATAGATCAGTAAATGAAAGGGTGTCAGATAGTTTGGAAATAATTTCAGATTTAGAGCCATTCGTAATTTGCATACTATTACCATTACTTAAAGACCAGTTAATTTGAGGTAAGTTGAAATCACCCGATATGACAAAATGATCATCGTGATGTAGTCCTCGAAGTTCACATAATTTATCCATGAATTCTAAATTAGAAATTGAATTGAACATGAAATTTTAAATTAGAAGAAAAGACAGTAAATATGAAAAATAAGTTGTAAGTATGTAGAAACCATACGAGACGGTGCTAAAACTAAGAGAATGATCAGCAAAAAACCTTAATTAAGTCAGATTCAAGTGTCACTTGAATAATTGGACTAGTTTCATTTTTGCGTATGAATATTTTACCATATTTAATCCACCTAAATTTGAAGTTTTTTTCTTTGCTTAAATCTCGTACTTTCTTGAAAAGTGCACGGGTTGCAGCCGTCAGATGCTCGTTGACATATATGTTATTATCACCTGGAAGCTTCAGGTCACCAGAGTTGAGGCTGCCTTTTTTCCTAATAGCAGCAAGAAAGTTGTCTCTGCAGCGGCTGGTTGTGAACCTCACTACGATAGGCCTAGTAAATTTCGGATTTTCTCGGGGTAGTTCCTTTACCCTTGTACGCGAAATACCGTCAATATCCATCTGGAGAATATCAATTTCAGCCTTGGTTCCTATTGTTTTAATTAAATCTAGTAAATTTTCATTTCTTTTTTCTGGAACGCCAATAATTTCAATGTTGTTTTTTAGTGATGTTTGCTCCAGGCGGTTTAATTTGGTTAGAACTAGATTATAATTCGTTTCTAGGTCCTTATTTTTCATTGTGAGATCATTAATTATATTATGACACTCTCTTAATTGCTCATTCAATGTTTTTAACTCCGTAAACACTTTGATAATTTCGTGTTTTATTTCATCTTTGAATGAAATTAGTGAGTTACTTAAGTCTGGCTCTGAGCCCGTGACGTCGGACGGGCTATCAAGTGGAGCATTTCGCCGTGATTTGACACCTGATCTAGTAGGTGGGACAGACATTACTAGGCTGATGTTCAGTAATGTCAGTAAATACAAAAATATAAATTTTATCACCAGATCACACGGAACAAAAAATATAAAATGATTATAATCAATTTGATTGCATTTTTTGCGAAGTAGCGCACTTTTATTGGCCCAAATAAATATTCCAACTGACAACTAGGTTAAGAATTCGTATCGAAATTTACACTGTTTATATTTCAATTAATTAAACAATTTATACACTGTTTTTTGTGTTGAATGTTCCATCGAAGTGGTTTATACACTGTTTCACTGATATTAGTTAAGTGTTCACTTGGGTTTCAGAGATTCTTATGAATATTTATATTCTTTGTTTAGTCACTGTGTATGAGATTTTTAGCGGCTGATAAATCCGAAAAAAGACACCAATTTGAATTAGAAGTAGGCACAGTCGATGCGCGATATTGGATTTAGTAACTTCAGCAATTTACGGTTCGATCACTTTAACTTTATCTGTTGTTATCTTTAATAATCTAGGAGATGACAGTGGCACGACACTTTGAATTATCTTATATATCGTGGGTACTTTAAAGGTGTGTCTATAAATACATATTTAGCGATTGATCTTTCATTTAAAAGATTGGTTTATCAGCCAAGTGTAGTTGCCAAACAGGATACAGAAAAAAATAATTTCATGGTGTGTTTTATTTTTAATTTGGATCCGTAAGTCTATTACAGTAAACGTTTTTAACAGCAAAATCGTTTTTATGGTAGGTACAATTAACGCACACACGTGAAGCATCACGGGATATTTTAATAGTAGGATTTGTGAAGCTGAAAGAAAAATATATATTTGCCTCAGGATCATCGCCTCTTAAAATAAGAAATCTACAACTCGAATGTTAATAAACTTAAGAAATTAAGACCTACTGTCAACAATATAAACATAAGAAATGCACACTTCTTGTATAGAATCACTAATTAATAAAATAATTTTGGTACCTACTCATCGCTTGTCTTATTTGATTTATAGTTATCAGTTCCAATTTTGAAAATTAAACGTTCAATGAAATTAAATAAATGCAGGTATTTTACGGCAGAGATTTACAGGACGTTAAGCAATAATATAATATCAAATCACGCACTCATGCACAAATGAGTGTGTTTAATGAAAATTAACTTAGGTAATAGTTCGTAGAATCCTGTAAACAAAAGGTACAGACAGCGTCATCGAATAAAATGAGAGCATTACTCGTGGTCGGCCGATCGCAGAGATAAATTCCCGGACCTCCACGAGCACAAATCGATTCAAGAGCACAAAGGCTAAACTATGCCACTTTGTATGGCAGCAGGGCTCTT
This sequence comes from Hesperophylax magnus, assembly GCA_026573805.1. Taxonomy (NCBI): domain Eukaryota; kingdom Metazoa; phylum Arthropoda; class Insecta; order Trichoptera; family Limnephilidae; genus Hesperophylax; species Hesperophylax magnus. The sequence goes on along the minus strand of JAIUSX010000006.1, from coordinate 9,592,437 downwards.
TGATATAACCGATTACGCAACGGTGCCCGAGAAAGCAATCGTGAGATCTGCGAAACGGTAAAAACACTGTGGCCGCAGTGTGTGACGTAACAGTACCTTAATCAGCCTGATAATGGACCCGGGGCCGTAATAATCTGAGCCATGTGCCCGGGGATTCTTGCCTTCTTGCCTATCGAACATCGTTATAGAAACGATACTGAGGTAAAGGCTTTGACAAGGTAGTAGGTGTATGGAAATTCATGCAATAACCTGGAACTAGCATGGTTTTAAAACATTTTGGAAAAAAGCGTAAAGGTATTTTTAATAATATTATTTTACCTTCTCCTTACGGTTATAGGAAATTACACTCAGTGGGTGTACATTAACAGCCTTACTAAAGATATGGTGAAAATTATATTGAATTGATACCCGTAAATTTGAAAACCTAAACTAATTGAAACCTAAAATAAGAACTTTTCCGAATTAAATAATGTTCTATATGTTTCTTCATTTTAAAGATGTCCTGAAAATAAACACTATTTTAGAATGTAAATAATATTTACATTTATGTATTTGAAATATTCTTCAATATTTAAAAATTGCAATATTTTAATTTCAAACGTGACAAAAGTTATCACCATAATTTTTAATTAAACCGTCGTAAAATCAACAGTACAAAACAGAGTGCTTCTATTTAACAAATTTGCAAGAAAATTGTTATTTCCCTTTTTATCTTGTCCATACAAATAAAATTATAATTATAACAAAGAAATCACATTTATTTTGCGAAAACACTCCACAACATCCTTTCCCCAGATATAAAGCGAGTAGAAAAGTTCAATGTTTAAGAATCTGGCTGAAAGAGATCAACGAAAAAACATTAAAAACGACATAGCAAACACATAAAAACAGGTGACCCTAGTGAGAAGGACTAAGAAGTATAATTACTGTACACATATTCACTATCATATTTTGTATGCACAATGTTCAAATAGTCGCTAAAATAAAAAAAAAAGGTATTTGTGAGATCTGAGAAGGACTAAAATAATTGAAATACGTAGTAAGTAATCCACGAATTTCCAGACACGCAGTACAGTAAAAACTATACACATAAGACTTTGAAAGCATAAGCTAGGTTTTGTGTTGCACACGGAAAACGTTACCTATTGAGATCATCATACTGTGGCATTAATTATTTTCCGCTAGTTTGACGGCCGGCATAGTCCAGTGGTAACGCATTGGACTGCCATTCCGAAGGTCGCGGGTTCGAACCCGGCGTGCGCAAATAAATTTTATTTGATTAATTTGTGTTATTTCACAATTAATTAATTAAAATAATATATAGTATATTTGCGGCACGTTCCAGAGTGGAAGATACTACCAGTATCGCCCTGGTGTAAGACCACCATTCAGAATTGAAACGTTGCTCCAAATGGCTTTAGCCGTGTTTAGTGACTAGATCTGAATAGCCAGGTACTTCCCCACCTTCCTCTTTCCCTTCCCCACTTACCTTCAGCCTCACAACATCCCCCAATTGGGGATGCCATAGTCTCACTGGCTCCAGACGGGAGCAGTTGGGACTCTTGTGAGGTATTCACTATAAAAAAAAAAAAAAAAAAAAGACTTCTGTGAGGCATTGTGATGGAGGTAGCAATTAATATGGTGGGGTTAGGAGGCTTAATTAGTTCCCCATAAACCTCACCTATTCCCGGTCAATTCCCATAAAAACATCATACTACCTTTTCCTTTGTGAGCCTGCTGTAAGGAACTTGTACAATATAATGGATCGATGTACTTAAACGTAGGCTTAAGTAATATTACATACATAATACTTCGCAACATGATCCAAGCTTATTTAAATAACAGTAGTTGCCGCTACGCCTTGTGAAATGATCGGGTATTTTTATTGCATTTCAAGCAAATTTCAGATTTAAAAGTAATGCGTGGAAAAGGATAGAATACACGGAGAAAAATGAGTAAAGCTGATTTATTAAAAATCTCTTCAAATTTTTAGTAATCCTGTTAAAAACGTAACTGCAAGCCACTTCCTGATAAATTAAATTCATAATAATATCGGAACACGTGTTCATACAACTGCGTTCGTCTTAATAATATATCATGACAAAATGCAAAAATGTGTAACAAAACATTGGTATTTTAATTAAAGTTTCAGGATACTTACCAATTCACTCGTTAAAGGCCTACAATCCCGTTTTTAACAGGAATACGAATAATTTGAAGAGATTTATAATAAATTGGCAATATTTTTTTTCCGGAAGGTTTCTCCGTATGCCTTTCGTTGAGAATGACCCAAAGATATTAGAAGAACGAGATATGCTATGTTGGCCGCCGGACCGTAGGCGGAGTACTACCTAATTAGGGTACTTTGAATACGGGAAGAATTCGTTCATTTAGTTGATTTGATGTCGTAACCGTGTACAGTTTGTGCCCGTTTTATTCAAAATGCCGTCTTGTTCAGTGGAACTATGCAAAAACACGACAAGTAATGTTAACTTTAAGATGAATGGAATTTCATTTCACCGGTAAGTACAAAATTAGAGTACTTTATCAATTTTTGATTAATATTCAAAGTTTTTATTGACGTAAGGCCCCGAGCGAAGCGAACATCGCCGCCACTAGAGGCTAGTGATGGGGACGCCAATTTTTTTTTAAATACCGACTATCGATTTTTCGTAACATTAGCAGGGCCATATAAAAATACATAGAAACTTATTATTTCTTTTGAATTTTTTTGTAGATAATTATTATGGTAGATGCTGATTGATGGTAGAAACAAATGCAATGATTTTGTTTTAAAATCTTTATTTATTAAAATTAATGTTTCTTTGTTTGTTTCGCATGCGTTCCTCTATCATTTATCCGATTTTCAATGAAACTTTGGTGATTTTTTGTACCCGAGCCCGCGGAGGTTTCTATATACGAGTATAATGGTGAGCTGTAGCATTATGAAATTATTTCCTATACCATTCATCCGATTGGGATGAAAATTTGTTGTATAGTTATGGGCATGCCCGTGAAGTTTTCTATAAATATAATGGTGAGCTCTGGCGTTATGAAATATGTATATTTTTTGGCACATTATCAGTTTGAAAAATGTTTGTATTTCATATAGTTTAACGGCAGGAAAGGAAGGAGAAGGGAAAGAGAATCCGGGACGAGGGATCCGATAGGGGAGGGTTATTTGAGTTGGGGGGTAAACGAAGAAGAGGGTTGGCAGGGGTGACAGAGGGATGAGAGGGGGGGGGGGGTTCGCGGAAAAGGAGAAGCATAACAAAAAAGCGTGATAATTTATTTATCTTAGGTAAAGTATAATTAATATCCGTTTTTAGATGTTGTAACATATAGTATTTTAATTGTTTCAGATTTCCGAAGAGCGGAAAAATTAAAGAAAAATGGATTGACGCAACGGGGAGAAAGGAAAACTGGTTTCCGACTCCCCATAGCATCATTTGCTCGTCTCACTTTGGCCAAAATGATTTTAAACCAGCAACAAAAATTCGGACCCTTTTTGCGTGGGCTGTTCCTACATTTAAACTGCCACTTATTTATGATTCGGTGTGTTTTCTATTTAGTTTTTACAAAGCATATTTAAGAAGAATAAATATTTTTTCTCCGTTTGCACAACTTTCTGCCCTTTTAACCAGTAATTTTGGTTAGTTACAGCTCTTAAGTGAACCCACATCATCTACTTCGCTCACTACCGCTGCATCGCAAATACCAACTTCGCTCATTATAGCTGCAGGACAAACATCAACAATTGAAGATTCATTCAAACTGCCTATTACATGTGATTCGGTATGTTTTCTATTTAGTTTTTACAAAGCATATTCAAGAAAAAAACATATTTTCCCCCATGTTTGCACAAGTTTTGCCTTTTTAACCATTAATTTTGATTAGTTACAGCTTTCAAGTAAACCTACAACATCTACTTCGCTCACTACAGCTGCAGCGCAAACACCATCTACGCAAATTACAACTGCAGGACAAGCATCAACAATTGATTCATCTCGAGAAAAAAAGTTGCTGTTATTGATTGAAAAATATAAAAGTATAATTGGATCTCAAAAATTGCATATAAAACGTCTTCAAGCAACCAAGAGGCGATATAAAAATAAACTGATGTCAATGACAGATGTCATGAATGCATTAAAAGAAAGAAAATTGATTAATGCAGATCAACAATCGTTGATAGAAATCTCCGACGTTGGAGTCAGAGACCTAATGACTCGGTGTAACACAAGGCTAACATCAGGACGTACGATTAAAACAAAATATACTGCCGGACTCAAAACGTTTGCGTTAACACTTCACTTTTATTCGCCAAAGGCATATGAATATGTCAGAAAAAAGTTCGAGACATGTTTGCCTCATACACGTACTATAAAACGGTGGTACATGTCTGTAGATGCACGTCCAGGCTTTACAAGAGAGTCTCTCAACGCACTAAAGGCAAAAGTTAACTCTACCGACTATAATATTGTATGCAATTTGGTAATGGATGAGATGGCTATTAGGCAACATTCAGAGTGGGATGGTACACAGATGCATGGATATGTAGATATCGGAAAAACAGACGGAGATTATCTACCTGAGGCCAAAGACGCCTTAGTTTTTTAGTAACTGCAATCAATGGTGCCTGGAAACTTCCAGTTGGGTATTTTTTAGTTAACGGTGTGTCAGGTGAGCAGCGGGCTAATTTAGTTAAGCAGTGCTTAGAACTGGTCCATACAACAGGAGTCCAAATAGTATCATTGACTTTTGATGGATGCCCAGCCAATACTACAATAGCAAAACAGCTAGGGTGTTTATTAGATACTGGTGAAATGACAACTAGCTTTGATCACCCTGTTTCAAAACAGCCTGTTTATGTTTTTTTTATGCATGTCACATGCTAAAATTAGTTCAAAATGCGTTTGAAGCAATTGGAGTATTTAAAGATTGTCACAACAGGTCTATTAAGTGGTCTCATTTACAAAATTTAAATAAGCTACAAGAAAAAGAACACCTTCATTTGGCTAACAAAGTTAGACATGGTCACATTTTTTTTAAAAATCAAAAAATGAAAGTTAAGTTGGCTTCTCAATTGTTCAGCAACAGTGTCGCAGATGCTCTAACATTTTGTACGGGTCTAAACAATTGTGACTTTCAAGACGTTGAAGGTACCGTTGAATTTTTAAGAACTATCAACAATCTATTCGACGTTCTTAATTCGCGCAACATGAGTCAACTTCATTTCAAAAAGCCACTAAATATGTTTAATAAACATTATGTTTTTGAATTTTTGGTGAATGCAGAAATATATATTAAATCTCTAACTCTTTTTGACGGATCTAAGGTGATAAATTCTAGTAGAAAGAGAGGGTTTTTAGGTTTCTTAATATGCATCAAAAGTCTGAAAGAGCTATATCTAAGACTCATCGAAAAGGAGAAAAATTTGCAGTATCTTCCAACATACAAATTGAGCCAAGATCATATTGAACTGATGTTTGGCCATATACGTGCCCACGGGGGGTGTAATACAAACCCGACGCCTCGGCAATTCCAAGCAATTTACAAAAAACTTCTTGTGAAGTCAGAACTGAGAGATTTCCAAACAGGAAATTGTAAATCATTGGAAGAGATATCTTTATTGTGTTGCTCGTCTGCTGTTGAAAAAAATAATATCTCCACTGATAGAACAAATCTCTTAGAGAACTTTGATGACGAAGTACAATTACTCCACGAACAGGCATTGTTTGATGATGAAGTTGATTTTCTGGTACGAGATACTTCACAATTTAGTTCTCAGGTGATAGCTTATGTAGCTGGCTTTGTTGTTCGTTTTCTATGTGGAAAATTAAAATGTGATACTTGTGTCGGTGCATTGATTGCAAACGAAATTACAAGTCATCATGGATTTATAAAGTTAAAAGATAAAGGTGGCCTTTTTTTCCCTTCCATTGATGTTATAAACATTTTGCAAAACAATGGAAGTGATAATAAAGAACGCCATTGTAGATGAAAATAAACTGAAAATTAAATCAAAATAAAATATAAAACAGGAACTAGTAAACAAAGCCTTAAGACATTTTGTTGGAATGAAAGTATTTGAAAATATTTATTTTCATCAATATGACCAATCACCAATGGACAATCATTTAGTTCAACTCGCTAAAGCCGTTTTGGAAAAATACCTTGATATCCGTTTACATTACTTAGTTAAAAACGTAACACCAAAATTGTCGAAGCGACAAGCACTAAACAAATATCTCCACTTTACCGGTCAATAGTATATATTTAAAAAATATTTGTTATTTAAATGAAATACCTCTCGTACATATATATGTGAATATATTTTTGTTGATTTGTTGAAATTGTTGAACACACTTGACATTCAAAAGAGGAGGAAAACAACTGTTTACATCTTATTTAAAAAAAAAACTACCTGTAAAACACGGGTAATAAATAGTTCTAAAGGCCCTAACACGGGTAGAGCACATAGCGTTGCCCTAAATACTTGTCAATATTATTGTAAAATTATTAACTGTGAAACAGAAATGTAAATATATTCAGTATAATCCTGGTTAAAGACCACCATTGAGAATAGAAACAATGATTTGAATGGTTAAGCCGTGTTTGGCGACTAGATCTGAATAACCGGGTACTTCCCCACCTTCCTTTTACTCAGCTTCTTCCCCACCCCATCACCTGAAGTTTCACAACATACCCCAATTGCGGATGGGACTCTTGTGAAGTACTCAAATACAAAATAAACTAACATTAGGTAAACACTGAGAATCTCATTTTGTGGATTTTCACAACAACAAAAACACATTGTGAGTATAATTGTGATTAAATTGTTGAACAAAACCAAAAAACTGTACAGACAAAATTTAATTATAGATTAGATGCAAAAAAAATGATGAGGATTGTTATGTATCGCACTTATTCCGATTTATCTGTTGTGAGAATATGAACTTTTCATCAAATAAAATTATTAACTTGAAAAATTTTTTCATTTAAATATCGACATTGCGATTTTGTATTATTGCCATCCCTATTAGACTTCATTTGTATGTATTGCTAATCGCCAATGCTATCGGGACGTGTACGCACAGAAATCTGTTCTATGTATTAGTGCCAACTGAAACGATACGTTTTTTGTGTGAGTTCGAAAAGGGGCGGATACCTTAGCGTAAGCGAAGGTGTGCAGTAGTATTGGTGAACAAAACCGGCGACACTGGGCAAAACAATTCCACACAGTATAAACTGCTCATAGCACATCTCGTTCTTCTAATATCTTTGGAATGACCCTTCATATCAGTCTAATTCATTGGGCACTTACGAAATTATAAGAACTCACGTGTTATATATATAAAAAATAATTAAAATTTAAAAGCAGTCAAGTATCAATAATATTTCTCGATATGTTTCATAATTTATTATAACATTTTTCAACAATAATCATATAACATGTACGTAAAGCATCTTTTTACGCTTCTGCTCTGCTATAAGTTAATTCATTTCGGAAAACATTAATACAAAAACTTTGTTTTACTTACTTGCTACGCTTTTTTTACATGACCGTTGCTCTTAAAATAGGTTTTGACACCATTTATTTGTATTGTATCTTATCATGATTAATAAATATATTTTTTATGTGAACCCGCACAAGAGTCCCAATTGCTTCGAACCGTCTCAGGCCAGTGGGAGTATGGCATCCCCAATTGGGATATGTTGCGAGGCTGAAGGTACTAGGGAGGAGAATAGATGGGGAGGGGAAAGTTGGAAAGTACCTGGATATTCAGAACTGGTCACCAAACACTACCAAACCCATTGCAAGCAATGTTTCATTTATATCTTATATTAGTATCATCCACTGTGCAAATTGTGAAAAACACAAGTTAATAAAAAAAATTACTTTAGCAAGCCGGGATTTGAACCCGCGAGGTCCAATTTGCTAGTAGAGAGCCTTGCCTCTAGACCACGAAGCCCGTTGGTTTTAATAATCTCCTGATGAATAAAGAGCAGTCCTGAAACGGGTAGAACAAGGTGTTAAAACTAAGTGGTTCAAAACAAATATCTAAACATATATATTGTGGTAATAATAATAATATTTGGATGATCCGAATGGTGATGTCTCTAGAGATATTTTTACTTACTACTGTTAGGTTCTACTATGACTCCTACTACTAGACATGACGTACAGGTGGATGGAAGAGACATCCTAGTTAATACTTAAGTTGGGACGTGCTTAGAGACCGAATAACAGGTAATGATATATAGTATGAGAAACTGGGAGTGTATGCCAAGACAGAGTTCGGTGTCTACTCCTGCGGTGATTTGGTCTGATTGCGTTAGTTAGGACTTCCCAGTTTGTCAGAATATCTTCTTTAGTTAGATCCTACACTACCGTCCTCCAGTCGAATTGATTCTGTTCTGTTTGCAGGGTTTCCGATGTGAACTCTTGCACTTTTTTATAAATATATAGCACATTTTACGGTATTTACCGCTCCATTTCTTGGTGCATTGTCCACAGCCCGCTCCACCGGTCAGCGAGTTTCTCCTGTTCTTCGACAAAGAGCTCATGACACAACCGTCTGACCGCTTGCTTTTGGTTGCAATAATGCATACAATATTCAGCAATACGTTGAGCATTGCCTATTATTTTCTGATTTATTGCGCAAAATCGCGTTTGCAATAAAAGACATAACAAATTACTGAAGCCGAGATTTATTCTTCTCGTAAAAGACTATTGTTTCGTATGCCATCAAAATCTTTATAAAATTTCGATTTTGATGCCTTTACAGCGGCCTTGCGCAGAGTCCATTGTTCACTATCCTTGAAGGCGGACATAAATCCTCACATTTGCTTGTTATTCTCGACAATGTAGAATTAGCACTCATAAGTGCAAAATTATTTACTGTAGGAATGAGATTTACGAAGGAAGCACTTTGTCAAATTACATATTTGATGCTGCAGACAGTGAACTTGGAATAGAAACGTTTCTTATGTCAAAGTCTAAAATTTTTTTGTCAAAGTTAATCAGCGCGTGCCGCAATCATCTTTTATTTTTCCGGGATAAAGATGTGTCAGTGATGTCTAACCAAAATAAGTCTCTTCGTATTTTACCAGTATACACCCATATCTTACTCCAGTTAATCAGGCTCCTTTCACGACTTGTCTAACTGGATTATATACATTTGCAAGCCATCAAACATAAGATATTTTGTTTTGAAGAATACAGGAATTCGATATAAATCATTTGTGAGTTTAATTTGCTTTTAGAACGGTAGATTAAATTAATCTATTGATCAAAAAAAGTCCGAAAGGGTTATTTTCTTCTTCAAAAAAATAATAATAAATTATTAAAATATGCTAGGACTCCGAACAGCTTCTGCAAAGCTAAAAATTACATGAAAAATAAACAGTACTAAAAAAACTACAACTAGATGGCACCTTCCTATTAACTTAAATAATAAACTTTAAAATCACTTATAAACGATCTTAATCTTCAAAGGAGCCGTTTCTATTCAAACCTTCAAAAATGCACAATTCTTTGCTGATTAGAAACCGTATTAATTTGAATTAGATTGAGCAAATCATTGCTGTAATTAGAAGCCCGACGTAACACACCTAATGGGTTTTTCAGATCAATATCAATCCGCCCTTTTTATGCGAATGGCTCATTGTACGACCTTCTAGGAAACATTGATTTGATTATTGCAATACAATGCCTCACTCTATACATCTCTGTGCATTCAATCTACTTCGCGATCCAATCTTTCTTATTTCGGAGCAGAGTCGTAGCAAAGGTACCGCCGCCATCTGAAGACTTGAAGAAAACTGTACTTATATGTGACTAAACTACGTCGCTGTCTAATAACAAGCTGGCGTTAGCTTAAATTCATATTAGGAGAAGGGTTTTCATTTAGGGACTCATTAAGAAGACTGTAGACTTCGTGAGAAATTTGATAATAGGTAATTTACGTTAAGAGTTAGGGCGACACAAGACTAATAACGGGGTTTCGCTCGAGGCTCACAATTAATTCCGACGAATTCATTCAACCATTGGCAGGTTGGTCCTACAGGCAGGAATATAGAATTATCTATGGTGACGCTATCCAAGATAGTCATTACTCATCAGGAACATAAAGACTCACGCACTCCAAAATAGCTGAGTTCTTGATATCGCCTCGCAGCAGTCTGATGGGTGGCGGCATACCCCCCTCTCTTCTCAGGTATTATAAATTATGCCCACATAAGTATTGGTTATTAGATATACCGAATAGCTGAGGGATAGCAGGAGAACACCGTACGAATAGCGAAACAACTTCTGTCTCAACAGTATTCATTTAAACTCAAATGTTTTTTCTAATGAAATAAGAATATGTATTAGTTTTAAAAATATAATTACTCGAGTTTTCTTTTGAACTTAAGGGTCAAAAAAACAAAGACTTCAGTGAATGTTTTACAAGCAGAGAAGAAAGCAATTTACATTGTACACTATCGTAAAATACATGTCAAAGAAACTCGTGACAAAAGACATTATCATTAATGCTTACATCTTACGTAGTGAGTAAAATGTTTTAACATCAAGAAAAGTGTTAGCATATGTAAGTATGGAAAAAAGAAACTTGAATAATTGCAATGAAAATAAAACAGTGCCTGAAGGTTGTTTTGTTAATAATTTTGGCAAGAATTCATAAAAGTTTGCAAGCCAAAGTGTTTATTTTTATTTTTCTTATTGTAGTTCTGTGTCACATAGTTCTATCCTTGATTTCTCTTTGTCCTCGGCAATGGCACGCAGTTAAGTTTCTTATGGTATTGAATGGGTACCTAACCTAATGTAAGTAACACAACGGTCATCGAACCCTTGGACATGACCATAGCGTACGAGTACAGTCAATTAATATTCATCAATCTGCAACACGTTTTTGAAAAAATGTTGTATGACCTTTAAATATATGTTATACTATACACTTAACCACTATAAATTCCTTAAATTCAATTAATTTTGAAGAACTGTTTTTAATGTAAATATTGAAATTAATAAGGTTTAATTAATTTGTTAGTATTTTTCATATTTCAATTCTGACTTTTATTTATGTTTTTACTTATTGCTTAGCTCATATAATATTTTTGTCACCTGCCCGATCATCTATTTAAAATAACTTAGCTAAGTGACATAAAATATTATTATACAATTAGTAGTCAAAGAAAAATAAATTTAATTATCTAATTGAACTCTGGCATTGTGAAATTTGCACTGCTGTTTCTGACTGAAATTTCTAGATTAATGTAACTATTTCTATCATGTGTTATGGATATTTAAGTACAAAAATAATAAATAATACAAGATATTAAAGTTTATTTTTATTTTCCGTTTTGTATAATTTATTTACACCATTGGGGAGTTTACATTAAATTAGTCTTAATTAATTACACTAGTGCACTAAATTATGTAACATAAAAAAATAGATATAATGTATTTAAACCTAGTATTGATACCTACTACTCTAAAATAATAATAATAATATTGGACAATTTGTATAGCGCTGCTTTTGTGAGATATCACCTCAGGGACGCTTTATCAATAATCAACATTAAAATAAAAAGTATGGTAGGTATAAATGTGGTAATAAATATTTGGAAAACAAAAAGTTAGATATTTCTGATTTAAATTTTAGAATGTAATAAATAAAAATATATCAACGGAACTGAATTTATTTCCAAGCCTACACGGAGAAAACTTACTGATACTTACTAATAATTTTGTTAGTTTATTAAAAATTTGGTAAAATTTTTCGTTTTCCTATTAAAAACGGGACTGCAGTCATTTAACCTATGGAAAACCGTTCGTACAGTAGTAAGTGACAAGAATTCTTTACCGCCAACAAACCATTCGTGCGCTGCTGGCATTGAAATTTCGCCCTTGTTGGAACTTTTTGATATGCGATTTAAACCTGTATGCCATGAAAAAGTGCATAATGGTTTTTAACAGATTCGCTTGCACTTGAAACACTTTAGAGTTCATTTTTGATTTCAATATGGATTTCCCTTAAAAAGGGTCTGGTGTTCCACAAGTTAACGAATGAATTGACAGGTTTCATAACAAACTATCACGAGTGTGTTATGGGAATGTCGGGACACGCATTAATAGTAGACTAATATTTAATTAGGAAATGGGCATGCAGTCACCATTTTAACTGTATTTTGATCAATTGCCCGTACTCATTTTTCTCCGTTTACGTGGCCTTTGGACTGGGGAATGAACGAAATAGTTTGTTTTCGACGAATAAACAAAGAACAGCTCTGGAAGCTTAGTGTTAACGATTTGGTACTCGGAACGTTATTATACAGGAAGAAACAAGATTCAAAACTGGTTATTGTGCGAAACCGGTCAGTAAAAACCATTAAATTAAGAAAAACGTTCTTGATCGTTCTTTATGATGTTTCACTGTGATATCTGCGTAATTGCAGCGAAATCTTTATTATTTTAATTATATGCGCATTTTAAACAATGAACGTAATGTAAAGGAATGATACTACAGTAATTAAAAGCAACCTTCCACAAAAATACTATCTTATAAAATATAGGTCATCCATGTATGTTAATGTATACGTCTTTATAACTAGTGCGCAATGTGCTCTGCTCACTCCGCGTGAAGGTGCTATTGCATGTAGGCTCTTTAAGGCTTAATTTAAGGCTCTTCCATTTCATTGGAAGAGCCTGAAATTTAATATTATTACTGATTAAAAATAAGGTAATTTTACTTGACTTGCCAAGGTGGAAACTGAGAAATTTTACTCAACAGAATATATATTTTTTTTACACATTTCTGAAATGTAAAGAATATAATTTTTTACATTAACCCCATACAGGAGACCCTGAGGAAAATAATTTCTCTCAGGGCCTATGTTATCTTTTGTGATGCTGTGTCGAGGGTCTTTTTTAAGGAAAGGAAGGATAGAGAGTTCTGGGAAGGTAAAAGGTATGAGGTTTGGGTAGGAATCTAGGGATCAGTGGATCCTGGAGTGACGGACATATGAATATATCCCACAAGACGATGGGTCGAGAGACCAGTTGGATAGATCATAGGGTCTCCCCAAATCATTTAACCTCTCTCAATTTGACACGCCACGCAGCACACAACCCGGGCACCCCTGCTAAATCACCAAACGTAGCGAACCATTTGGGGTGACCTATGGCAGAGGTGTTGGTTATCCAATAAAAAGATCCTGGGGCAGCAGTACCCCTACCCGCCTCCCAAATTAAATATTTAAAATAATGGTCTTGTAAAATATTTATGGTATAGCTTGTGGGTACCAAAAGATTATAATAAATTATTATTATTTTTAATTTTTTTTATTTGGTACAATATTTTTTACATTTCAAAGTTTTCCAGTAATGTTGGCCTCACTAGGTGGCTTGCCCGTGCTGAGGCCTTCATTTTATAATATGAAAATATAATCTACATAATACATTTAAAGAGAAAATAATACATTTAAAATATAATCTTTTGTGTTTGTGAGTGATGTGTTATTGGTTTTGTGTGTTACGTGTAGGTTTTATTTTTATTTTATGCTATGACATTTTGGTAATATTGTCTTTTTTATTCTTTAATCCATTTTGTAATTTTGTGTGTGAATTTATTTTTATTTTCCTCAATTTTAATTTCAAGTTTTACACTGTTGAAAGCTTTTATAGCATGGTATTGGTAGTGTCTTTGTCCAAAGCTTGAATTTACTGTCGGAGTTTTTATGTTTTCTTTGTACGCTTACTGGTCTGTTTGTATTATTTTTTGTATGTTGAAATTTATTTTTTTTGTCAATTATGTAGTTTAGTAGTGTTTTAAAGTATAATTGGCGTATATCTAGTACGTCACAGCTGTTGAATATTTGGTCTGTATCAGTCAGTCTATAAAACATACTCATTTCGGAGAAACGTGTATTTCTTTTGTTGAAATTTTTCACTAGTTTACTAACGGTATTCATTTGAAAGGTAAATTTCTGACATTTATCTAATTTTTTAACAAAAAAATATAAATATTTGTTTTAGAAAGGCAATCCTGAGGCAAATATTTTGCAAACTTTACGATTTCTCAATTATAATATTCCGTGATTTTTCATGTGTCTGCGCTCGTAATACTATCAACTATCTGTAATCGATCGAAGAATCGAAACATTATTTGAAATTTCTTTAACCACATTTGGATGGCCAGGCACTTCTTGTATAGCAATCATGTAAAACAATATTTTTATAATGGATGAGGCTAAAAATAACAATCTTATTTTTGATCCATAAATTACGATAGTGAAGCGAAAAGTTCGTTATGTTCGTTGCTGTATAGGATGTCCGGGGTAAAGTGCGCAAACTTCGAGGGGGATTCTACATGATTGTAGAATAGATAGTTTTAAGGTAGTTTTCAGGTAGTAAAAAATATTTTTTTTAATGGAAAAATAAATCGAAAAATATTTTTGTACGAAAAAAAAGTTGTAATTTCGAAAAAGGTTATGTTTCATTTTAATTCTACCATCATGTAGAATCGCCTCCCAAAGTTAACGCACTTTACTTCCGGACACCCTGTATAAATGTTGTAAATTGTGGATAACTTTTACGATATAACTTTTTCCTAATCGACTAAGGTTCAGTCGGAGATTACAAAGTTATATTATTCCGACTCTTTATGTGACGGGATGAGGTGATTGTGGAGTATTTAATTGCTTTCTGGGTGGTCAAATGCATCAAATGGCTCCTGTACAGGAAAAGTAATTTTACTACGCATTTAAATGAACTCAAGAAATTATTCAAACCTACCAAGGCGGCTTAATCGTTTGAGAGTGATATCAGGAGGGAAAAGGTTCACGTCTGACATCCAAATAGTGCATTGTGTACGTATCTTTCATTCAATATCAATCAATGAAGCCTTCAGGATTAAAGATAATTCAAATATACATTAAAACAAGCCTTTCGATTGTGTTGAATTTCAAGTTGAAGATGATTTGATTACTGTGAATGTTGAAATTAATGATAGGTTGATCAATCGTGGTATAATAATATGTCTTGCCTTATATGAACTGCGATTATTATTATTTATAATAATTGTATACATCTCTTGAATGTCTGTTGACCTCTGCTCAACTGAAAACCTGAATAGTGTAAATATGTGTATATACATAATGTATGGTTTTGTCTTCTGTACGTGCACCAATAAGAGTACTAAAGTAAGCAAATATTTACTCAATTTATTCTACGACCTTACATGAACATCTTAAAGTTTTTTTATATTTTCTGCCAGTGCATATTCTTGTTCTGTTTATTTGTTTGTTGGTGACTTGGTAATGAAATGCTAAAGCAGTGTTCAGCTAAAAGTAGAACTTGCTTCAGGAAGTTGGCGAGGTCAGAATTCAGACAATTTCTAATAGAAATCCATTGTTCTTTCCGTTAGTTTCACAATTCAGATCAATTTACAGACAGATTGATCAATGACTACACAAAGAATAACAAATGCATACAGTATTTATATTACTTCATACATTTTTTGCCAAATTATTTGACAATATTATTGCTTATTACTTAACCATTAAAAAGCTATTAGTATCTAGGTGGCTTTCTTCTTATTTGATTCTGTGCTACAAACTTTTTGTGTGACTAAAAAGAATTCGCCTTGGCATTTATAGTGACATGTTGTTCTAGATTCTAATAATATCGTGACAACAGCGTTGCCCAAAATGAACACAAAGTTTTTATAATTTATTGATGAATTATTTTTTTTATTTTATTTTCATAATTATATATGAATATCGTAGCTTTGTAATGCATTCAAAAGGTGAAACGTGTAGGCAAAAAACTAACCTAGCCAAACAAAACAATAATAACAAAATTTTAGACTCCTGCATTATAAAATCTTCTTATGGAATAATTATTTATAACATCAATGACAAAGATTTCCATCAAATCTGTGTGTTTGGGAGGATAGAGCTGAATCACAGCTATTTCAGTGTGTTTAGGAGGTTAGAGCTAAATCACAGCTATTTCAGTGTATTTAGGAGGTTAGATCTGAATCACAGCTATGTCAGTGTGCTTAGGAGGTTAGAGCTGAATCACAGCTATGTCAGTGGGTTTAGGAGGTTAGAACTGAATCACAGCTATTTCAGTGTGTTTAGGAGGTTAAATCTGAATCACGGCTATGTCAGTTTGTTTAGGAGGTTAGAGCTGAATCACAGCTATTTCAGTGTGTTTAGGAGGTTTTTTTTTATAGTGAATACCTCACAAGAGTCCCAACTGCTCCCGTCTGGAGCCAGTGAGACTATGGCATCCCCAATTGGGGGATGTTGTGAGGCTGAAGGTAAGTGGGGAAGGGAAAGAGGAAGGTGGGGAAGTACCTGGCTATTCAGATCTAGTCACTAAACACGGCTAAAGCCATTTGGAGCAACGTTTCAATTCTGAATGGTGGTCTTACACCAGGGCGATACTGGTAGTATCTTCCACTCAGGTTAGATCTAAATCACAGCTATGTCACTGTACTTAGGAGGTCAGAGCTGAATCACAGCTATTTCAGTGTGCTTAGGAGGTTAGAGCTGAATCACAGCTATTTCAGTGTGTTTAGGAGGTTAGAGCTGAATCACAGTTATTTCGTCAAGTGTGGGATGATTTTTTTTGGGCAATTTCTCTTTTTGAAGCTTTTTGCAATACCAACAACGTTTTTTGCAATATTACAGCAGCTATGGTGGTTTGGACGTAACGCTAAACACTACTAAATAAAAGCAGGATTCGTAAAAATATAATGTTTTTTTTCCATCCACCGTATTCAGACAACAAACCATTATCCCCACTGTGAGTACAGTATTACGGGTTCCTCCGGTTTTGAAATCACAATACCTAGACCGCACCACGTACCTAAAAAGTTGCGTTAATTACCCACGAATTGAAAAAAATACCATTGTGACACTTAAGTTGGTACACGACATTGAATTCAACAAAGGTTGAGTTATATAGCTTTGATCGTATTAAAACAGCGTCGGCAGCTACAAAAATGTTTGTGAATACAACACAGTTAGTTACAGCATGCCAATGATAACTTTGAAGTCACAGCCAGAGATATTGAATATGCCAATGAATGTGTTTTCTAAGACCAGTTTTCATTGGCATTCCGATTTGTACTTCGCTTTAAATCATAAAATAAACTAAATTTTCGATTTGTAAAAATGCATTTGAAAATGTTTTAACAAAAACTTTTCTCCTCTCGCTGCCTGCAAAATCACTGTGAAGTTGCATTGTGTATTGACTGAGCGTAGCGAAGTCCTGTTTTGACTCGAACGTTTGGCATTTCATATGTCTGTACATTTGTTTGTGTGTTCGATTTCCGGTTTAAGATGGTAGCCGGATTGGATACTACTTTTTTTATCTCGTCAGAGTTTGCATGAGCGTTGATGTTAGAAATGAGCTGTCAAATTTGAATAAATATTACTGCATCTATCTGTCTGAAGAAATTAAAAATAAATTGTTTGTTTGGACAAATTATATAGTTACTTATTTGAAATAAAATAATGTAACATGAAATACCTACTTATGGTTTATTATAAATTAATTAAGTATTTATGTACCTACTTACAATTCTAATTGTTTCAGAGGAAAATTTGGTTGTAATTTATTAATTAAGAGAAAATAAGAAACGTGTTTTTTGGACGGGAAGTTAACTGTTCATATAACTACTAGTATAGGTAGAAACAAGAGCACATACTGGGTAGAAATCTAAGAAAATTCAAATATTATTCTGCGATGTAATACCATTCTAAGGCCAGCCTCTCCAGGTATCCGGTGGTAAGTTTCTTGAACCTCTCGCCACACACATGCAGCTGATCTGTTCCGAGGTGTAACCGCAATGAGCCATGCGCCCGGGTCTGGGCGCTCCGCTGCCTCGGATAAACACCGCACCGCACCGTACCGTGCCTCCTAGTTCCTAGTTCCTAGTCCCGCCAGATGAACTCCGTACTCCGACTTGGTACGGTAGACACTGCCAACGCGGGCGAACGCTGAACGTTGAACACACACCTAGAAAGTACGTTCAGTAAAGTATATCCAACGATCATTGACACAACATTATAATATTTTACAGGCAGGGTGACATAATATAATTGTTAGGCAGGGTATGTTTACTGATTCCATGATAACTCATCAAAATGACAATTTAACACACCTCTCAAAAGTGCTATAAAGTTATGAAAAGTGATGAAACAAAATGTGTTGAATTATCATTTTGAGGAGTTATCATGGAACCGTTTGTGAAATTTCACACAAATACTAAAGAAACTGTTAAAAGGATCAAACGAGTGACTTGGTTATTTTCTTGATTCTTCTTCCTAAAGTTATTTTTGTGTCCAATTAACATTTACCGTAATTTAAACCCATTTCGATGAGATAACGGAAGAACCAGTTAAAAGTGTCGCTGTTAACATTTAAAAAAGAAAGTCATGAACTTTAAGCCCTGTTATGCAAAGATAGATCCAGTACAGGCAGATGAAAGTTGAAGAAGTTAAGAGTGAAGCTTCGTGTAATTTGTAAATACACCTCGAGAGCGGAAAGCTCGCTACAAAATGTATTCCGCTGTGAAGTGCAATTAAAGCTAATTAACCCGTCGACATTTGTCATAGCCGGTACTGGAATTAATGAGCTTAGGAAGGAAGAAGACGATAGGTGTATAGATACATAGTGTCCGTAAACTCGAAATACATGCGACAGACTGATGAATCTAAATCAAATTTGGAGTCTATTTTGTAGCTTTACTTTTTTCTTATCTAAGCTTTCGTTTTTGAGTAAATCGAGTCAAAAGTTGGAATTTTTGCTCCATTTTTAAAAATCTTTCGCTAGTTAACTGTAATGGCCACAAAAGTATTTTTAGCTCTCTAATTGACAAAACAAAGTAAAATATAAATAAAAATTCATAATTTCACAAAAAAACTTGTTTTGGGTTCTGTGGTGAGTTGATTCCTCGGATGGTTTACCAACTGCCAACTATCATGGAATCAGGTTTAATATGTGGTGGTTCTGTGACAACTCAAAACGCAAATCAACACACATGTGATATAAAGACATGAAAATGTAACTAACCTATAAACCTAACTTAACGTATTAGCTTTAGGTCTAGAAGACCTAAAACAAGCACCATAACACCATAAACAATATTAGAATTAGATATTAGATGGAGTAAACATGGTGACTGGATAACTCGTCAAAATGACAATTCAACACACTTATAAATTTTCACCTATAAAAAGTGCTATAAAGTTATGAAAAGTGATGAAACAAAAACTAGATTAAATATGTAACTTGTTTTCACCACTTTTCTTAACTTTAGAGCACTTTTTATAGGTGTGTTGAATTGTCATTTTGATGAGTTATCCGGTCACCAAAATTGGTTCCATGATAACTCCTCAAAATGACAATTCAACACACCTTTAACTACCTCAAGAGTTTGTTTTTTTTATACAAGCTTGTGGAGTTAAATGGTTTATTATTTTTCATTTACAATATACGTTGGAATTTTAGGTTCCCATAAAATGTGGAATACTAGTGGTCTTACAACTTTCCCCAAATGTTTTATAATTTAGACAAATGTAAAATGTTAACTTTTACATTTTTAAACAATTTCCTAAGAAGACGTGTTACAAATTACATAAATGTTCTTCTAGAGATTTGCAATAAACATTTACAAGATAAAATTATCACAAGTTTCTCTTTTTATCATTGAAACCGAATATGGTCTCCGACGCAGTTCTTTCTCTTTTTTTAATATTTATTTGACGTATGGAAATTCTTAAAATGTAAAAGGTCATTCAATATTCACAGTTAGTAGGAGTTACCATCCTTTGAATTCGCTCTTCTAAAGTTATCGCTTCAAAACGTAACACAATGGTCCATTCTGTTATGCAAATTAGTATAGCCGGACCGCCAAAATTTATGTGGAATATAACAATAATTTACTGACATTTTTGAGTGGGCAAATCAGTGGGGTGAGACCTAGATGATCCAAAAAGATTCAGTTGGCAACGGTTTAATTTCGTGCTTTTATCAGGTCGTTGAATCAGTACACACGCCACGAACCTGCAACCCAAAGACCAATTGTTCGGGGAGCTTCTACCTATTTGGATTCGGTATAAGGTATAATGATACCTCTTATGGCAATCGTGCGCCGTGTACCGCTGGCCGGACCGTTCGGGAAATGTCCAAACTATTTGTTGAAGAGCCGGGGATTATCGAACTGGAGAAGAACGGTACCTAGAACTATAGTGGAAGACCTTGTTTATGTGAGATATATGAGGGCCTTGCAGAACAGGTTTGGAGGATTCGCTGCACCGCGCACTAAATATCAAATTATAACCGTCACAATGCCAGCTAATAATCTTAATAAATGATCGTATTGGTATTCCTAGATTAAGCTCGTGTACACTTACGGAGCTAAGAGCAAGCAATTACGATAAATGCATGGTAAGTTTTCTTGGAAGGAAAACTTTCAATAGTTTGAGAAGCATTTACGCGTACCCAGTAATATCCAGCTATCCTGAACGGTTAAGGCAACAATATTGTTTTAATGATATTTACGTTGGTGACAATGACAATACACATCTAAATTGATTCAAGTAGTTATTGCCGTGGTATCCTTAAAGAGAATCAATGTCACAAGCTATAAATTGGTTTTAGAACGATAATTTTTTTCCCATTGAATTCCACAAACACCTGCAATTATCACCACTATCGTCAGCCACTTTGGTTCCAGTATTGTAGTTAAACTATCTATAAGATCTCCACTTTGGTTTGCCGTTCCTTCCTCTCGCAAGGAGCTTATAACTAGTCTCACGTTATCAGATCGACGGATATTTGGTCTGCTGGATTTCGGCGGCCTATTCTAGATCTCCAAGCTGAAAACGACATCTGTTACTTTCGATTGCCGGCGAATCCATTAATTTGTTATGTGATTTCAAAGTAAGAATTGAGACATAAGGCGTTTCTTTGATATTTTCGGATTCATTGCTCGCCCATTTTTTTTTATAACAGTGAATATATCAATTTCATAGATATAAGAGAAACAATTAATGGTGTTTTAAATTTTGACATTTAATTTTACAAACTTTCGTTTAAATGCTATTTTTAAATAGATAGTAATTAATGATAAAAATTGACAGCATTTAGTTGGCCTACTTATTTGAACCTGGTTTTTGATTAATATTTATTATAAGAATGCTTGTATTGTCTTCAAATTATCTGGCTATTCATATCTGATCATTTAAAGAATGGTGGTCTTTCACCAAGGTGAAAATGTATCTTCATCTAATGAATGCATGAACTAACAAAATACTTCTTTTTAAACACGAAGTTGACAACGTAACATATTTGTTTGCATCTAGATGCATACATTTTCATCTGTTCATTTACGATCGTATAACATACAAAGAAGATGTCTGCTGAATAAACCTAAAAAATCTCGTAAATCTCCCTGTGTTTGCCTAATCCACCTGCCGAGTGGAATGAATCTCGATTCTGGTGGAAGCCATTTAAATGCACCGGGGATGGAACGAACCGATAAATCGCCTTTATTTATTTGCTTTGCTAAAATCTTTCTCAAAGTCTGCTTTGTATCTTGTATCGCAAGAAGGAACATAAATTTGATTACCTAACGATAAAACGGTTGCGAGGTCTTCTTTCTCTATTTAGAATACCGTTTGGCGGAATTTGAATAGTGAAATCGCAGATGAAGCTCCTTTAAGAGGAATACATTAACGTTAAAAACGCCTTCATTCTTTAATTGGTTAGAAATCTTGACTTGTTTTGCTGATGATGCAAACCTCGAATATAATACAAAGACCTGTGTAATTTTTGTAGATTTTTAATTCATTGGGTTTCGCTCTTTACCGCTCGTTGGTATAATTTTAAAACGACAAATCTTTCCATATTAGATAATATAGTATATTATTTTTATCGAAAGACTTTTTAGCTAGACGTTTATATTTTAGAGAAGTATGCAAAACGTGAACACTATTTTATAAATATGTATGTAAAAACCAGTTTCATTTATATTTAATTTGAAATTCCTTTGAGAATCCATAAATAGGTGGTGGTAAGCATGCCGAGAAAATAAGAAAGAAAATCAGTTCAAATACGATTTGTAATCTTAATTTTCCATAAATTAGCGGAATTTTCTAGTATTCATATTCTTTCTTCTATTTTAAGGACACGTTCAGTATAGCTTCACTGTCTTTACGGACCTCACGAACACGGACTGTTATATATATTACGAATTTTAAGAGTATTTAAATATAGTTTAAAGTTGTTTTCTGCCCTTGTTAAATCCCAAAAATATAATATTTCACACAACTGGAGCTGCACTGTAGGAAAGTCACAGTCGCCTACGCTCCGAAAATTATAAAAACACACTTGGTTCCGTTATTTCACATCTTACAGGTATGAAAATATCTGCAGTGTTTCTTTAAACACTATTTAAGACATTTGTCGAGAAATTTTTGAAAAACGTATAAATTTATTAAATATAATCGCTTGAGCCTACTATTTATAATATTTTTTCTTTAATATTAGCATACGCCCTCCAAAATTCGGATTTACATATCTCCATTTCTTCTTCTTTTTGAATGTTTACTACAGAGCCTTAACACTAAGGCATGCATCGATATTATTTCATCTTGTAGATTTAGTCAGGTCTTTAGTATCAGGTTTTCTCTCCCAATAAATAGCACGCTCTGAATAGCGCCGCGAGTATAATATTACACAGACCTTAACCCTTACCTTTGCCTCTGAAATACCTGCACACGGTGGTTCACTGTTCATGCGAAACACAACTTGCATAATTCGTATTATTATTGTTCTCATTAATGTCATTTAACACGCGTGCCAGTGCCAGACGGCAAAACATTCTCGGGTTACAAAAAAGGGCTAAAAGTGATAACTAGGCTGTAATTTAATAAGGTGAAGTGCGCGTATGAAGGTTATAGCAGTTTAATTGTTATTGTTACAAGAAATTCTTTCTTATTTCCTGAGTTTATACGACTTTTTTCTGATAATCTCATTAGACACATATTATTTCGGTGTTTCATTAACTCAGCTTTGGGTCTCCAAATGAAGACAAAAATGTATTTATTGTAACTATATGAGGCTTTTCACATAAAAAATTACTATTGTACAGTAAATACTGGTGGGAGAAAACTATTCATAATTTATTTGTTTTATTTTTTACAATGTGGTACATATTTTTTAGAAATTATTGTGAAAAAAGATGCATAGTATATAAAGTTTGCAAAATACTTACAGGAAATAAAAAATGCAAATAACGTAAAAACAGGTAATCTTAATAACTAAAAATAAAAATGGTCTTAACAATAATTTTTAAACTAGGTAGGTAGGAAATTTCAGTATAGCCGTGCACTGCACGGAATTCTTGAAAATCTTCATACAAAAAATCAATTTTTCGAAAAAAAAAAAAAATCATTTTCAGCTTCAACAACATCAATTAAGCCATTTTTTGTAATATTAGCACTCTAGTAACCCAAATGCCACGAGCCGCCACTGGGTAGGAATGTTTCGTGCAAACGGCTTTTGAAGTTTCCTA
Source organism: Hesperophylax magnus (assembly GCA_026573805.1). Classification (NCBI taxonomy): domain Eukaryota; kingdom Metazoa; phylum Arthropoda; class Insecta; order Trichoptera; family Limnephilidae; genus Hesperophylax; species Hesperophylax magnus. The sequence continues at coordinate 9,568,837 of JAIUSX010000006.1, read as the reverse complement.
AGCATAATTTATTGTCAAATACATCCAAAATATCGTTTAAATATTTTTACAAATCCTCTGACGTTATACGTTACTTATATTTTATACCCAGCATGTTGTATTGGGGAGTGCAAACCATAGTTGGAAAGATTTGCGCTGACAGCATTACTAAAAAAACGGCGTGAAAATTTTATTCTCTTGATAAACGACCGTGTATGTGAAAAAAATGAAAATGTTACCCATATAGAAATTTTTTTAAATATTTAATTAAAATTAAATTTAATAATATATTTATTAAGTTCTGCAAGTATTTTTTGGTTTTTGTTAGTGTTACAGCTGTTTCGGCTTTCAAGGCCATTTTCAAACTCAGACAGACAGTTCAGACAGTTTGAAAATGGCCTCGAAAGCCGAAACAGCTGTAACACTAACAAAAACCAAAAAATACTTGCAGAACTTAATAATTATATTATTAAATTTAATTTTAATTAAATTTTTAAAAAAAATAAATGGAGTTCTACGAATTAAACACAAAAACAATAAATAAATAAAAAATTTAAAAAAAATTTAAATTAAAAAAATATATATATATATACCTAGAAATTGACATTAAATAGTTCATGGAAAGATATAAACGTTTTTATATTTGAAAGGACTTAATGAATAAAAACTCAAATTGTAGTATTTAATTATTGAAGACAATATTAGCTATTCTTAAACAGAAAATCAGAAAAAGATTCATTCGTATCTAGGACTTGAACCCAAGACCCTCGCCTTGTAGGAACGCCGCTCTACCATCTGTTCTAATGGGATTCTATCTCCTACGGTCAGATTGAACTGTATCATATTTTGAATAGGAATTGCTTTATTGAACAGATCTGAATATTTCCCAACCTTCCCATTCCTCATCTGATATTATTTTCTTTTCTTTAAACTCGCCGCCTCTATTATAGTGTGGATGTCATAGCCTAATTACTTCTGTGTGGTATTAATTATTTTTAAATATTTAAGGTGCGTGACTTTTTCTTGCATTTTCGGATATTATAATTATTTAGGGATATTCTATTATTTTTCAATTCATTTCATTTTTATTAATAGACTTAAAATTCTAAATAGAAGTAAAAAAGTATCACGGTTCGTGAAATTATTCACACGGTTGTAAAACGAATGATTTATGTCTATAGACAAAATCAATTTATTAAAACTAATTTATTCGGCGTTAGATAAACATTAAACTTGGTTTCTTGTCACCTTATAGACATGAAAATCTGCCAAATAGTAACATGATCCAGGATTTCTATTGGCACATAAATTTAACATGGTTTTACGAAGATGATTATTTATCGTCTATCGGTCTCAGCGACGTCTTATTGCCTTGTGTTTAGATAGAATAAAAACGATGACTAAACCCAAGTAATACAAGATTAATGATTGACATTAAATTTACTTAACAACAAGTTATCTTTTTTCATTGTTGTATTTATAATATGTTACGTAGTTTTTTGGGGCTCTTGCGACTTGAGAGTCGTAAATATTTACATAAGAAACTATACGTAGAATGAAATATCTGTGTAGATTTATAAAAAAAATCATATTAAAATAAGAAGATAAGTATTGCCGTGATTAATTTTAGGGTTATAATGCCTTGTTGCGCTTTCTCTTTCTTTATCCAACGTTTCGAAGAGCATTATGGTGTCCATCATCATCGCAGATGTGTAGATTGTGGTGAAGTATACGTGGAGAGATACCGTGTTAATACGTAGTTAAATTATTGTGGTTTTCGGCGATTAGTTTTGGTGTAGCCGACAATTTCCGGATACCAAGAACATCACGAATTACACATGAACTTCGATGGACACAATGACCCTGTTCAAAACGTTGGTTAAAGAAAAAAATAATCAGTATAATATTTTGTGCCATCAAAAATTTAAATCATATTAAAAAACATTTATTTCGTTGGTATAAACTTATTCGTGAAAAACGACTTTTTTTTAAATATCTGAAGTCCAAATTGTGGCAAAGTGTTTGCCATCATATTGTGTAGGCTAAAATATAATTTAGTTTCCTCTTTCATAGAGATAGCTGTATGGATCCATTTTGGTATTGTGTCATGTACATTTGTACATGTCGCCATATAAGTCTTTGAACTAGGTTAAGTGGCGTAAGGATTCAGAAAAAAATATGAATGTGATTATTTGGGTCCTTACGTAGGTACCTACACTTTTAAGCCAATGTCGAGTCATGCTAAAAGATTGTAATATTATGTCTGTCTTCTAGAGTGTACCGTCTAAGTAACGGTTCTATGCGATTTGCACGTAGATAAACGGATATACTTGTGTCCATAATTTTCAAACTTGCCTTTTGAAAACTGTTTTTATAATATTAATGCCGTTTGTAGGTAGCTTCTCTGTACCACAGACTATGCGGCAGTTATTGTGAATATTTTAAAAGAAAATAAATCAATGAATATGTTTTGAAGACAAACTCAAAAAAACTTTTTAATTTTAGTATTCATAAAATGTTTTAAATTTATTAAAAGGTTATCAGGAAACCTGATGATTTTCTGTTGTTTGTAACCGAATAACCAATAGTTTAAAGAGATTATTAATAAATTAGCAATACTCAATTTTCTCCTTGTACTGGACACCAAATTTGGGAGGCGGGTATGAGTACTGCCACCTCGGGAACCATTCATTGGATAACCAACACCTCAGCAACACTTGCGGCGGATGCGTCTGCCCACCTAAGCATCCCCAAAGATGACATAGGCTCTGAGGGAAATTATTTTTGTTGTAATCTTTTGTGTTTATTAAATTAAAACATATAACACTTTTTAATAACTGGTTTTATTGACGATGTACGTATTACAAGAAGGATGACAGCAGTGTACAGAGCATAGATAAAAGAAACGAAATCCAAAAGGGTTGCCATACACAAGATGTTGCCAACTTTTAAACTAACATTATTATTATAGAAAATAATGTATTACATTGTATGTTTTAACACCCCCACTCAATGTAACACATTCTTACATTATCTATATCTATAACTTTTAACCACCTATGTTATAACTGAGAGATTTTACATTAGGCCACATTGAGTAATAAATTTAAACAATAGGTTTTTGTTTAATGACTTAGTAAACATATCAGCTATTTGATCCTCAGTCTTAACATACACTAAACATATCTTACATTCCTTAATTAAATCTTTGACAAAATGATAACGTATATCAATATGTTTTAGTCTTTTAATATTATCAGTATTTGCAACCATTATGGCAGACTGGTTATCACAGTATATAGGTACAGGACAAACATTTATGTTATTAAAGTCTTTCAATAAACTTGACAGCCAACAAGATTCACTAGCCGCCATACTGACTGCAACATATTCTGCCTCGGTTGATGATAAGCTTACGGAACACTGTTTCTTAGAACACCACGATATAATACAATTGGAGAACTTGAAACAGTAGCCAGTGGTAGACTTTCTATCTCGTGTGTCACCACCCCAATCTGCATCACAATGCCCAACAAGTCCATCATCATTACATTTGAAAATCAGCTTATAATCTAGAGTATATTTTATATATCTTAAAATTCTTTTTAAATGAGTCAACAAAACATCACTTGCATTATTTTGGTACCTACTTAATATAGATACAGCTACACAGAGGTCTGGCCTAGTGCCTGAGACTGCATACATTAAACTTCCAATAATTTTCCTACAAGTATTTTCAATATCCTTGTCAGACTTACATTCTTTGGATTCTAAGATTTTTACATTAAAATTTTGATCAATAGGGGTATACATGGGTTTGCAATTATCCATGTTAAATCTTTTTAATACATTTTCTAAATAAGATCTTTGACATAATTCAGTTACACCATCTTTCAAATTCTGTTTAACACTGATACCAAGAAAATTTGAAATTAGTCCCAAATCTTTCATCTTAAACGCATTGTGTAATTTTAATTTAAGATCACTTAATTCCTGTTCATTATTACTAAACATCAAGAGGTCATCGACGTAAAGTAAGACATAAGTTTGGTTTTCTCCATTACATTTAGTAAACAAACAAGGATCATTCTTTGACTTTACATAGCCTGCTTTACTTATTACATGGTTAAATTTTTCATTCCAATATTTAGGGGATTTTTTTAGCCCATACAATGATTTATTTAGTTTTACAATATTATCACAACCATTATATGCCCCTTCCGGTAATTTAATAAACACAGTTTCCTTTATATCCCCATATAAAAAAGCCCCAGTGACATCCATCTGATGTATTGATAGTTTTAATTTTGTAGCAACTGAAACAAATAATCTAAATGTTGACAATTTGGCAACAGGTGAGTAAATTTCATATAAATCTTTTGTATCATTCTGTTCAAAACCTCTGGCAACCAATCTTGCTTTATATTGAATAATATTATCAACTTTCTTTATTTTGAATACCCACTTACTACTAATAATGTTTTGTTTTTCAGGTACAGCGCAAACTGTCCAAGTATTATTTTCTTTGAGAGTATCCAGTTCTTGTTTTACAGCTTCTTCCCACTGACAGGCATCACTCCTCTGCATAGCTTCCTTATAGGTGCCTGGTTCTGTCTCTGCAGTGTACACATTTTGGCAAGTATAGAATTGTGGCGCCTTTCTGACACGTTTGGTTTGACGAAGAGAAGCTGGCTGTAATTTACTATCACTATCGCGTTCACTATCTTCATCACTTGTTTCTTCAGGTTCATATAAGCTGTGCTGCTCATCATCTGACATCTGATTTGTAATGTTTGGATCACTCACAACATCTTCTACTAACTCTTGCTGGTTATTGTCAGTTTCATCGTTGTATTCTTCTGTTACAGACTCTAGGTTTAAGCTATTACATTTCCCAATAACAGGTTCCAGAAAAATGACATCCCTCTTTATTAGAACATCATTTTTATCAGGATAAAAAATTCTATACCCTTTCACATTTTCTCCGTACCCTACCAAGATTCCATTTTCTCCTTTAGAATCCCATTTTCTTCGTTTTTCTTTTGGAATATGAACAGCTACGGGCGTACCAAAGATATGTAGGTTACTGAGATCAAAATGTTTGTCTGTCCATAATTCATAGGGTGTTTTTCCTGGTTCATTACTTCTACTGGTTCTGTTGAGAACATAGGCTGCAGTGTTGACTGCTTCTGCCCATAATTTTTTTTGAAGGTTCTTGGCACACAGCATTGACCTTGCTGCTTCTGTTAAGGTTCTTATCTCCCGTTCCGCCTTGCCATTCTGTTGTGGCGTGTATGGTACAGAAGTTTGGTGTACTATACCCCGGTTTGAGAACAAAGTTGACACAGCCTTATTAATGAATTCTAAGCCGTTGTCACTTCTAAAAGTGATTATTTTGTTACCCGTAACATTTTCAGCTTTGTTTACAAAATCTTTAATATAATTAATCACTTCGTCCTTCTTTTTAATAAAATATACAGTTCTATAGCAAGAGTAATCATCTTTTAAAATCAAGAAGTACCTCGCCCCGCCGACAGATACTGCCTCCATCGGCCCGCAAACATCGGCATGTATCAGTTCACATGTTTTGACAGCTTTTGTCTCAGAGTTCATAAAGGGCAGCCGGTGTGATTTACCCTGTAAGCAGCCTTGACACTTCTGAAGAGAATTACTTGAGACTTTAATATTATTGTTCTCTAACACGTCTTTCACCTGCTGTATATTCTGGTGTACAAGTTTCTCATGCCACTCACTCAAACTTGATTTAACTGTAGTTACATTTGCAAAGCAGTTTTTATATTTATAACGAACATCCATAATATACATATTTCCAACACGATTTGCTACCGCACATACTTTATTATTCTTGGAAAATTTGCAAATGTTTTGATCTGTCAACATGACATAACCTTTGTCAGCCGCACAATTTACAGAGAACAAGTTTATTTTTAAGTCTGGCACACACAGTACATTATATATGGTTGTCTCGACCCACCGGTGTCCATTGAATACTTCTAGTTCCACTTGTCCGCAACCAATAACACTTATTTGAGTACCATCACCTATTATCACAGACTTTTGTGACACTTCTGGTGAAAATGTCGAAAATAGATTTTTGTCTTGACACATATGTTCGCTGGCTCCTGTGTCCACCAACCACTTAGACTGTTGATACAGTTCTTTAGGTATTTGTTGTACTACAAACGCATTTTTCTCCTTTCCTTTCTTATGCCAGCACTCACTCTTGATGTGCCCAATTTTGTTGCAATAAAAACACTTTTTTTCACTTTTGTTTGGAAAGTTACGATGGTTATTATTCACATGACTCATACACTCAGATTGATAATGTCCCATCTTATTACATTTGAAACACTTTATATTTCTTTTAATTGGAGCAGTTTTCTTTACCATAAACGCAGATGACGGCGATGCGAGTTCAGCCTTTTCCCTTACTCTCTCCTCTTCCACTAACAAACGAGCGACAAGGTTATCATAGGTTTGTTTGTTATCTGGCGCAGACTCCCATGCTGATATGAAGTGTTTGTAAATATCTGGCAATGACATCAATACCTTCGTAATTATGAATTTTTCCGAAATTTCTTCACCCATTTGTTTGAGTTGATTTTGTAACTCCTGTATTTTTGACAGGAAGACTGACATCTCCATTCCTTCTTCATATTTATATTGGAAGAATCTTTGCTGGATTATGTGAATACTTGTTTCACTTTTTTGTTCAAAAATGCTCGTTAACTTTCGCCACATCTCTGCAGCAGTAGTGCAAGATAATATATGTAACATCACTTCCTCGGTCATCCTGGTCACTAACATTGTTTGAGCCTTAGCATCTTGTGTCTCCCATGCTTTCTGTTCCTCGGAGCCTTGCCCTTTTACGCCTTCAACGACATTAATTAAATTTTGACCCCGTAACAACACCATTGTTTGAAACTTCCAAACATTCCAGTTTTTTATTCCTTCCAGTTTGATAACTGTATTATTTCCGTCCATCGTGTCTTTCGATTCCTTTCTTACTAGTATTTCCTTCCTTGCAGCCGAATGTAGCAAGTATTTTTCTCCTTCCCGGCAACTTAACCTCCAACGCCAACACGGTGTGAGGTTTATTTGCGTTTCTCCGGTAATTGTTTTCAACTAGTCACTTCACTGTACTTTTATTTTTGATAGGTATGTGGCCTGTGGTGATCTGGGCCCATAACCTGTTGTAATCTTTTGTGTTTATTAAATTAAAACATATAACACTTTTTAATAACTGGTTTTATTGACGATGTACGTATTACAAGAAGGATGACAGCAGTGTACAGAGCATAGATAAAAGAAACGAAATCCAAAAGGGTTGCCATACACAAGATGTTGCCAACTTTTAAACTAACATTATTATTATAGAAAATAATGTATTACATTGTATGTTTTAACAATTTTCCTCAGAAAGTGAAAACACTTAACCGCATTAAAAATCAGCACGTAATATATATAATTCTTTCAGACATTTATTATTATTATTATTCATAAAAAAAATCGTTACTGCAGCTGATAGATACGTGAATAAATTTCTAAAAATATATTTTACAAAAAAGCAAAATTTAAAAAAAAACGGAAAAACACACAAATTTTATCGAAACGCCGGAATTTCCCATGAATATATTTTACAATAATATGCACAATATATTCCCCTTAAAAACCGATAAAATCATCAATAATTTGATTTTAATATCCTTTTACTAAAACTTGTTTCCAACGAAAAAAAATACGACTTCTGTATGGATCCTGGGTTTAATGTAACTATTAGAATGACGAAGATATAATTTTAAAAATGATATCATAATTTTATGTTACAGTTGTCAGCAACATTCTGTCGATTCATGCGGCCGCCGCCGTGTAAATCAAAACCACTCCAAAGAGGTTTAAGTCCATTAAAAATGTTTCTATTATCGAATTGCTTAATAACGCCAAAGAGAACCTAAAAGGGCTAGAATTGACGCCAGACATTATAAGCACTGGTTTAAGTTTTATCTCTGATACTAATATCTATTATATTATAAAGGGTTCACTTCTCGGGTGAATTTAAATAACAAAGCCTGAATCGGTAGGTTTACCACTTTGCTCATCGTTCTATATTTAGATGTGATCGGACGGCCGAGCTACCGTGGAGAAAAGGAAATATAAATAATTTGTAAGGGAACCACACACGGGAAGGCTTCTACTCTTTAAATTGTATTATCCTTGAGGTGATACTTTAGGTACGATTCTAGACTTGGGATACTTTATCTCCCCCATTCTTTCCGTGGCTGTGAGATCTTAGAATATCTAACTTCGGCTTTATGTAGATATATTTATTTTTTAAATTTGAATACCGCACAGGACACCTAACTGCTTCCAACCGTCTAGAACCAGTGAGGCTATCGCAACCCCGAATGGGGTATTTTGTGAGGCTGAAGGTAGAAGAAAAGGGGAAGGAGTGGAAGAAGAAGAAGATGGGGGAGTACCTGGCTGTTCAGATTTGGTCACCAAACAACTAAAGCCATTTTTTTATTTTTTTTTTATTTATTCATCAATATAAAGTTTTATTACATAAATTTTTCGACATCTGTCTCACTAGGTTTACGTTAACGTTTCAATTCTGAATGGTGATCTTACACTAGGGCTATACTGGGAGTATCTTTCAATCTGGAACGTCCCGCAGGTAAACTATTAATTATTTTTAATTAATAAATTGTGAAATAACACACATTCATTTGATAAAATTTACTTGCGCACTCCGGGATTTGAACCGGCGATTTTTGGCTTACTAGACCAAGGAGGCCATCAAAGGCCGTTATATGTGATGACGTACAAGAGTCAGAACTATTCTGAGTGAGTGGAATTTCAGGCTGTAAAAAGAGGAGAACAGAGAAGAGAATGTTTTTCGGTACTAATGTAGCTATTCACATAACACTAAACAGAATTAAAGCCATTTTAATCATGTTTCACTTATGGCGACCTTCTTCGGAGTTTTATTAAGAGTATCTTCCGCTTGTGAATGAGGTGCAAATTTATTAAAATGTAAATATCTACATATTAAAGTGACAGACTTCTGTATTAAAATAAACTAAAAATTAAAATAGCAGTGTGTAGTATGATGTAGTAATTTACCTAATTGAACCATGCATTTTTTAAATTTATTGCTTATACTTTATACCACACATCAATAGATGCATTCCTATAGAATATTATACTCATGTAGTTACGCAGATAAGTATCTTAGTTTAGTTTTACCGTATTTTTTTCAGTGGCGCTGATCTCATAAAATGTGCGCATAGCTCCAGATCATGTGAACTGGATAATGATTTTATAATGAGATTAAAGTATAATTAGCCTCAAAGTGACTTCATAGTGTGGTATTACGATGCACAGCAACGTCGAAATTCCTGGTGCTCGGGTTCTAAAATAACTAATCAAGGTGGCTACCCTGCAAATAAATAAAACGGTTACGACATTTGTTAATAATAATAGAATTGTTATACTATGAGTGTTAAGGGACGTACTTGACTTACTTTAAACAGTTATTCCTGACATTATTTCGAGAGAAAAATGTAAGTGAAATTTTGGATTCCGGTGACTTTTTAAAGTTTTTTTTCTTTCACATATCGTCACTGTTCAGTCAGCCTAGTAAATTACCAACCTCTCACACCGATCCTAAATGTCCAATACCAACTAATTTATCATATTTTTAGTTGAAAAAAAAACAGAAATGACACCGGATTCCAAAATATCATTTACTTTTTTTATTCCAAATAATGTCAGAAATCACTGGTTAAAGTTAGTCAAGTACGTCCTTTAACACCCTGTATAGGGTGACATATATTTTTTTAAGTTGCCATTTTGTTAAGGTGTATTTTGTAAACCGCACAAGAGTCCCAACTGCTCCCTGCAATTGGTGAACCAGTGAGACAGTGTCATCCCTAATTGGGGTATGTTTTAAGACTGTAGGGCATGAGGAGGGTGAAGAGATGGGAATGATGATAGTGGAGAGGTTTTTGGCTGTTTACATCTGGTCACCAAACATGGCTAAAGCCATTTCAAGCGACATCTTGATTATGATTGGTGGTCTAAAGAGTATCTACCACTCTCATATTTGATACCACATTACTAGCTTTGTATGCCTTGAACACTTTTACACCCCCAATGTAAGGGAATATTCTGGGCTATTATAATATCTTACTTTATTAATTATTTATAATTAACAATTGAAACCCAAAACCTATCGATGTCAATCCTGCAACATACAAGTGTGCTATTATGATATCAAAATCAAGGAGAATAATCCTTACAAAAAATACCATATTGTCAAACACGTTTGTTAATCCGGGATTAGTTATGAACCATGCAAGAACCACGGCTTATATTAATTTATAAAAAGATATCTATTCCCATCTTTATGTTTGCAAAACGAAAATTAATACATACAAACTGCTTCTTAGGGTTATTAAGATACACAAAATAAACTGGTGCTTAAATAAGGAAAAAACGTTAATCTTAACTTCTATGTAGCTGAAATCTGCTTGAAATAATAATCGGTCAAAACTCTAAATTTGCACAGCTGTCTGGAATTTCTAAGCCTACACAAATATTTTTAACTCGCATAATTCTATCATGAGCTTCGATATCTACAGTACATTATATTATATTGTTTGACTTATTTTTGCGATTGATCGATAAGAAAAAAGCGCGTTTTGAAATAGACAAAACATGGTATATGGGTAGATAGTAAGTAAAAAATCAAATAAAAACAAAAATTAAAATAGTTTCTAAGATAATATTTTTGTATGAATATAGAGGTTGTAATTCTCTTTTTGGTTACATAACGGGCGTCGTATAATTGACTGATTACTTAAAACTAAAATTCACATAATTATCCTGTTTCACCATAATAAGGTAATTTTCAAATTACTCCTAATTGAATGTTTAGCATATTATCGTGAGGCATTTTCCATACTTAGGTATTTAAATGGTTGAACCCATTTCACTTTCGGTTTTGCATAATTTTATGGCCCTTCGTTCTCCCATAAATTAAAACCAACCACTTGGTGTGGTCCGCCTAAAAGCAATAGTTAGAAGGTTCCTTTGGCTCCATTAACTCTGGGACATTGATGAAGGTTTGGTTTGACTTTCTTGTCAAAGCAAGCACCTTCTTCATCTCCTTCTTTTGATGGCTCTTCAGTTTGTAATGGTTTGCCGTCATGTGTGTATGGATTTATCTGACGCAGTCCATCTTGCTTGACATTAATATTAGGCTTGTAACCTGCAACTTGACACAAGATCAACGTAAACCAAGTAAGATTAAATCACAGTCTTAAAGGAGTCATTTATAGAATATGCGAATACTGATGATATTTTTTTATCGCACCGAGACTTACTCTTGATTAAATGATATAATAATCATTATATATTTTACAAAATTGAAACAATTACAGAATTTGAATTGAACCTTCATGGAACTTTAAAATCAAACTTGAAATTTAATGAATTGTTCATATTCTGTCAAACAACCCGTCCTTAGTAGTTACTTTGTATGTTTTACTTTTTTCCTCTTTTATTTTGCTTTTCTTTTGTTTGTTTTATTAACAACTTATTTTATTGAAATAATTATTATTTTAAGCATTTACGCGTCAAAATATTGGATTTCCTGCATATATTATGAGCTAAAAATAAGATACAACAACAAATACTTTTGTGTACCAAGTTCGAGGCTGAGAAGTTAACCTTTATTTTTAGACTGTTTTTATGTTCAAGGACATACACCTTGTCAAAATACTAGGTATACTAAAATATAGGTTATACATGCTTAAATCTATCTAAAATATTAATATGATTTAATCTTCATATTTCTAGATATTCCATTCATTTAATTGGGTTCTGTAAACGCCAGAAGGAAACACAGCAAAGCCGGATTTTTTCGTCGAATATTAAAAAATATTTATCGATTAGACAAATATCTAAAGGTCAGCTCGGTTTTTTTTGCCAGAGCGGGCCAATGACGTTATAATGTTGACTCTGTCACCGCTACTTCTAGTCCCGCCTCGTTCTGGTCTTAGAGCCTTATTCTAACAACGTGATAAATCCAATCCACCGTGTTTTGACCCCTTCTCTTAGTTTTGTTGCAATGTAAAGTGCGCGCGAACGTGGGCGAGCCTCTCAAACTATTGCTTATTGATATCAACTGATTACGCGAACTTGGGAATGAGAGCACGCCTTACATTGCTTACAAGTAGTGGTAAATTTATAAGAATGCGTTTAATTTGTTATAAGAATGGAAAGTAGAAGGGGTATGTAGCATGGTAATAAAATTGAATTATTATTATTAGATATTATCAAAAGTTTGACTGAATCAGTCCTTTCTACTGGTCTAAATACAATTGTATTATTTTTTTCTGATGCAGAGCCGCTAAACCAGTTTGTTGCAAATGATGAAAGTCAATGCGGTGAAAATGACACTATTTGAGTTACTACAGTTTATACGATTTTTTCGGCTATTACTTTGAGCGGTGAGCATTTTTGTGAGAATAGTAGAAGCATCATCGACGCTTCAATTCTTGGAGGACACTTTTTAATGGGAATACGGCACAAGAATCCCAACTGTCCACAACTGTCTGGAGCACGTGGCACTATGGCATCCCTATAGAATAAAGAAGAACACTTAATTGCCTTACATCTAGATTTGAATAAAAACCAATGTCACAACTGACTTCTAACCCAAACACGCGCTGTGTCTCTCTTATATCTTAGAAATTCACAATGATGGCGAAACACACATCTGCCTGCGAAATCCTTAAATTTTTGTAACACGCGCAATTTCTTGTGTTCTTCTTTATTCTATGGGTATCCCCAATCGGGGTATATTATATGGCTGAAGGGAGTGGAGATGGGAAAGAAAAAAGTTGGATAGTACCTACCTAGCTATTCAAATCTGGTCACCAAACACGGCTAAAGCCAATTGAAGAGAGTATCAATCATTCTGGATTACGCTAAGGATTATGCCTAAGGCCACAGTGTTATCCCCCACACAAGTCAGCCATCTAAGCTTAAGACTTCACCCTTTTAATTTAGGTTTATCACTGAGAAGCCTCTTTGGTAGTCGCTAAAAATACTACTACAAACCTTTCAACAAAGCATCATTTATTTTTATTTTTTTATCTGGTGTCGTCATATTGTTGTCCATTTAATTGATTTCCTACCTCCCCGAAGACGACATCGTTAGTTCCTTTTCTTCGGTTTATTCGAGTCCACCACGCCTGCAGACCATTGCATATTGCATTGCGAAAGCCAGGTAGGTACCGGGTACCCCTTCCTCTGCTTACCCTACCCGCAGCGCGCCATAACTGGTCTAGCGTGGTAAGCAAGTAGGTACCACAATGGCGTATACGGATTTTCGTAAGACGCCGGTTTTGTAATGATGATTTCATTGTAAGAAAAAATTCGCCTTTTGAAACGAGACTACTGGATTTATACGTATAGCCTGAGTGATAATTAATGGGCGGATTAGAGAGGGCGATTCTAAATGCTAAAGACACTGAAGAGATAAAGTGATACGAATGTATCGTGGGCGTGTCCGTGTGCACGAAGTAAGCTAATTTTTTTCTTACTTTTGTAAAATTTGGAGCATTTTCATGTATCAAAAACTTTCTTGAACAGATATGAAATTCACCGACCTGTCTGGAGCCTTGAAACAGTCAACTGTGTTTGGGATACCGGTATCCTTCTACTAAAAAGCCATGATTTTTTTTAAACGATTTTAACCCTTACGTATAAAAGAACTATTTGAAAGACACGGTCAGAATCGCTTGCGCTAAATATCAGTATTTAGAAACGATTTTATTTTGATGCATACAGCTTATTTCGTGACTTTGAAATACATTATCAAGTAACACAGTCAACGGGTAAAGTCAAAATGTCTCATTGGTGATGTCAGTTTTATTTCAAATCGGCGTAGGTCACATTTCTAGAAATTCTCTATTCAGTGGCTGCAGGTTTGCGTTTATACAAGGTGTCCTGAGGTGAAATGCATTATTTTCTGAAATTGATTCTGTATATACGACCTGCCCAGTGGATTAGTGGAACCATCCGGGTTTTACAAATCTTGTCGTCTTTAAACAGTTGGCATAACTCGTTTTCGACACCCATATCTTTGATAGCTTAATAAATTCATTTTACTAATATTTCTCTCCAAACTATTTTTAGAACAGGTCTGATGAGTGGATGCTTCTCGATTTTAAATATCTTTGAAAACCGCGGATATATCTCTGGCCATATATCGTCTGTCAAACCTTGGATTATGTCATTTGACGGCGTAAGGGTTCCTAAGTAAATATTGTAAATAAACAACAAAAAAATTGTGGTCAAGCTATATCACAAGAAATGGGAAAAAAATTGTTACGACGGAGTTGCGGTACATACGTAGACGTGAATACCAATTTTCAATGGGTCACAAATGTAGATTATAATATTATATAGAATATTTTTAGTAAAATTTATTGTCACAAACGAGAAAATATTCTGGTCAAAAAAAATCGGAAATTTTCACCCGCACAAACTTTTTCCTTCACCGCTCACATTTTTACAAGTTTTTTTCTTCATTTCGCACTTGTTAAACTTTCTAACTAAGTAGAATATCTTCCCGAAGGCATTGCACTTCATCTTGGGACACCTTGTTTATGACCCGATATGACATGGTGATAGTTGGTGTGGCATCCAAAAACACGTTATTTTTTCATGTCTCTACCTCGTTTATTTGACCTTTTGAACAAAGTTTAAATGTTATTTTCTTAGAAGACATATTTAATGTATTAAGTTTCTATTACCGGGATTATTTACCAACTTACAAGAGACTACCTAATCCAAAATAAACACCCGAAATACATCGATAATTTTCTGAAACTTTTTTCAAAACTTATAAAATTGCTGTATTATTTTTTTCTACACATTAATTATCAATTGCCACTGCTATTGTCAAGGGTCTGATATAATGTAAAGTTGCATAGATACCATTGGGCAACTGCTAATCTTGAGAACTAAGATAATTAGAAAAAAATATATTATTTCCTAAGGTTTTTTCTTATGATACTAATCATTTTTTGTGTCTTTTTTATTTTTCCATAATTAAGAGACAACAATCATTATTACAATGAATGCATCAATATATTTTTATATCTTGCTATGTAGCAATCCAATGAGTTATAAAATTCAAACTTACTTTTAAAATCATTGGGACCATTAAAGGTATTAAGTAGCATAAATTTATTAAAAAATTTCACTGCGTTTCCCAAAGAACAACAAAGTATGCACAGCTTGTAACTTGTACCTTTTTTCTACATTACAAGTAGCGTAGCTTCACATACACTGCCCTGGGGGCAAGTTTGTTAAGCGAGCCCCGACGCTAATTTCCTGTTGTATAAGGCCTAATAGTGTATAAGGCACTGAATACTATCATTTATTTGTTTTATTTAAATACAAACGGTATAACTTGTGCCATTGACGTAAAAATTAAGTTTAAAGGTACTAAGTATAAAGTGATTTTTTTTTATGTAGAATAACTAAAAGGTAAGTACAAAAGGAAATAAAAAAAGTTTTTTTAATAATAATGTATAATAATAAAAAATAATAAAGTTGTAAAATTACTTTATGTCATATATATAAATGAAAATTCTTTGTTTACACCATATTCTATCAATAAAAATCTAAAATTTTCTTAGCTTCTAAGTCGTTGTTAAGCATAGTGAAAATTAACGAATTTAAAAATAGAAGTTTAGACAAATAAGTACATATTATAATGAAAAGTGATTAATTAGTTATTATTATAAAACATAAAAATAAATTATATAATTAACCTAAATGATTATAAAATCACTGTCATACTTTTTAGCGTATATTTTTTAGTCACTTAACAGTCTTATTCAAAACAACAAATAGGTACTTAATAATCGGGTGTAAAAATCTGATACACTTAATTTAAAATTCTAATCAAAAATGTATGATTAACTCATTTTTGACTCAATTCTCGTTTACATCGTTTTGGCTTTCCGGCGCCGATTTATATATATATATATGTATGTATATTACAGCCTTACTAAATAAAAACCATTCGTTAAACGGTGTTTTTGTTACACTGTGTATAAAGAATGTGAAAGTTAAGATTCGGGTTGGTACCAATAAAAAAATATCTTTGAATAATCAATGTATTTTATGTATCTTTTCTATGACAGTAACTGTTTTATGTCAGTTTCTATTTTACGTTTCAATTAGTAAGTTTTTCACGGTCGTATATCAAATTAATTAAATTTTCACCACGTTTAGTAAGAGTGTAGTTATATTTCATATTCTAAATATTAATAAATAACTACTGAATTTGGCTGAAGCGGTTTATAATAAGATATCCGAAAAATAAATAAACGTAGAAAATACAACAGAATGTTTTACGAAAGGTGGGTTCGAGAATGTTCCGAAGCGCGTCACGTAGGCAAATAATTCGATCTCGATGTCAAGGTTGCTGGTATTGTACTGTCGATTTCCTTCCCGCTGTCGCTTATATAGGTGAAAAATAAAACGTTCTCGTACATTCCAGTTGCTACAGTAACAGATATTAAAAAATATAAGAAAATCCAAGAAGCTTGTTTGGCAAAAATTTATTTTTCTAGAATGACGTCCGACTCAAGTAGTGGAGTACCACTACAAGACCGCTAGTGTATTTGCGCCTCGTTCCAGAGTTATGAATATTTTCAATATAGCTCTGCTAAAGTACAATAATTGAGAATCGATAGTTGCTTGAAATGACAGTAGCCGTGCTTAGTGCATAGATTTAAATAGCCAGGTACTTTCCATACCTCCTCTTTCCATCGTCCTCCCCTACCCAATTCCTTCAGTTTTGATAATATACCCAAATTGAGAATGTCAGCCACACTTGTTGGGACTAGCTTAAGGCAGTACGGACTATTGTGCGGTATTGACGTAAAAAAATTAAACACATTTAAAGCATTAGCACGTAGACGTGAATATGGCAATTTTCAATAGGTCACAAATGTAGATTATAATATTATATAGAATATTTTTAGTAAAATTTATACGCATTTATTCAAAATATTCTCGTTAGTGATCTTATTATTTAACGGTGTTAAAATAATTAAAAAAACACATGAGATAAAAATGAGAAGCAACCAACAGATAATATAACAAATAATAACAGCCCAACATCATTACACATACTCAGCAATAAAATGCTTTAACGAACTCCCTATAGAAATACAATCCGAGAGGAATTATGAAATTTTTAAACAAAAACTCAAAAAACATTTTTCTATTAAAGAATTTTTAAGTATGTGTTACGATGTGCCAACCTATATTTCCACTATGTTCAAAACAAATGCCATCTTATATTTTTCATTATGTATAAAAAAAATTTCATTATGTACAAAAAAAAAAATAAAATTGAACTTATATTTTCATTATGTATAAAAAGAGTAGTCCTTCATGCATCTAAATTGTAACAACTGATAAGTATGTATAGTACTGTCAATTTGATAGTGCTCCCTCCCTAAACACGAGAATTTCTCAATTAGGGAGAAATTCTAATGATCTGTTCTAATGTGACTACAGGAATTAAATTATTTTTGAAAATAGCTCGCTTTTAGTCTGCTAATCTTTGTTCGTTTTCTTGGGCAATCGGATAATTTTGTGAGAAAAGTAAATGTAATTTTTTCCTGTATAACAATATATCTGTTTCTAATTTGGTTACATAAAAATATGAACGAACAATGAACATATTGACATCGTTCGTCCATTTCATACGCTGTCTAGGAATACCTGCTTTTGTTTTTTGGGGTCTTAGACTATCCATGTTCATCTGTACAGATGACATAATAATCCCCTGTTCATCTACGTTGGTTGCAAATGACATTGTTGTCATTTTGCAAAACAACTTGGAGAAGATTGTATCGTTACTGCTACATTCCAGTAACCAAATCAATAAATAATTTTCAATATGACCAAATTAAATATTCTAATCACTAATAATAACTTTGTTACCACTAATATTATATATTATATATATATTGGTTAATTATGTATTATATTTATATATTGGTTAATAAAAAAAAAAATATATATATATCAAGACCAAATTCGATAGTTTTTATTGTTTTCTTCCGATATTTGTTTTTTCTATACAATATTATTATTTTTTACTGATCCGTGTCTTACTGGAGTCCATTTTCACCCCCGGGTCCCTGGCAAATACGCCACTGGTCTTAAAAATCTACTTTACATTTATTTATCTACCTAATTCTGAAGGTTTATCCTAGCTGTTTGTAGGCACTCTTTCCCAACTTGTGTACAGTAAAAATGTCTGTAAAATTTCACATCGCACCATGCATGTCTATTTGTGAGGCCTTTATTGTAAATTCCCATTGTGATTTTGATCAAATTAACATACGACGATATATCGTTGGTGCTTTATTGTTTGGCATTCGATCAAATATTTCGCAATTAGTTTTCCAATAAGTAGTACAAATCATTTCGAGAAACTGAAAGAAACTCGTCGACTGTGTAAAAGTAAAAGAGGGTAACCAATATTTCTCAAAAAAATGCAGGTCTGGAAATCTCCAACAAATTAGGTCAGCGTATTTTATGATGCCATATTTTACCTCTTTGTTTAATATGAGCTACTGCTGCTATAGAGAAGCAGATGTACGCTTTATAACCATGTTAACGTGGTAAGAGAATATGTTAAAATTATTGCGATTACGTTGAAAGATAATTTAAGATTTTTGTTTTCATTCTCATTAGAATTTTAATGCTGTAACTTTGTTTTCACAAGACTATTTGTAAATATATTTAGATGCTGAAAAGGTTTATTAATTTTTTATATTTTATTTTATATTATAGTAACAAACAGTACATGATTTACAGTGATGAAACAATATACAGGAATTAGATACTTCAATTTGGATACCTATGATATGTTTCCTTGTAATGTTTGCTAAGTGGTATGTTTATTCCTTAATTACCAGGTGACGTGTATAGTAGGTATATAAGTGTATGTGTAATGTATGTGTGAATGTTTTTGTGTGTTTCTGAATGTACGCGTATTGAACAGTTAATATTCAATTCTAATTTGAATGACGTTAATGATACAAATACATCAATAATTTTGCATAAAAACCTTTGATAGGTACCTAGGTATATGCTCAATCTGGTAAGCATCTAAAAACGTGCCCACTGCATTTCATTAGGATGATCCGATGCTCTGCTGGGAACCCGCTTGTACAGCTCGGGTGTAAACTATGCGCCCTAATGTTTAATTTTAAACTTACGGAATTCAATACTTGGTTTGTGAAAGCACCGTGAAACAAAAACTAAAAAAAAATAACACAAATATCTTTATCCCAACGTGTGTTCCTCTATGAAACTCTAACATAATCCAATAACCTAGAGAAAAAAACAACTTTGTTATTATTTTCTTGGTGGCCCTTATCTCATTTTTTAAATCTTTCACTTGCGATTGGTTAGCACACCCGAGCACTCCTTATAAGTCTAGATGGTGCAAATATGGTTCGCATGCCGACACCACTTTTATCAACTTATGCAGTGGTGTTGAATGCACTATGCACTTTTACAGCAAGGTACTTAATAAAGTATAAACAGGCTGTAGGATTACGTAGGCGATCTCTGCATTAAGTGCATCAAGCGAGATGTGCACTGTCCACTAGGGTGGGCCGTTAATATATGGACAAATAAATTATTGACTTTTGTATCCAATAAATCCACAGTTTAGTGTGTCGATCTGTTTGACTAAAGGCTTTTTCTGAGGCTTGTATAATACGGGAATAGGAACGCCAGTCAAATGAAACTTCACCTTTAAACTAAACACTTTTAATAAAAATGTTGTTAAAATATTTTCCAAAGTTTTAATTTTTCAAAGCCCGCCACAACGATTGTAATCTGGCGAGGTATGTGTGACATCAATCGTACCCCGATTTTGTCGGTTAACAATAGGACCATTCTTAAACGGGTCGGTAACAACAAATTTCAATTTAAATAATAAACGAGAATTCAAAAAACATTAATATTTTTGAAAAACACTTTGTGGTAACCCGTGTGCGATTTCACGCAGCGCGAAATCGGCATAATTAGGAAGCAGCCATAGTTCTCGCCCACTAATCACAGGGCGATTGAATCTCTTATGCTTTTAATCGTTATTATTTATTCGGTATTTTTCCGAAACAACGTTTGTTGATCTATATGTTTGTTGATTTTTAACCTATAATAATATTCATTGGTATTATTCCTTGAATACCAATAATACCCATGAATATTATTTGTTTGCATAACGTTGCAACAGTTTTTCAAATGTGTTCCGCGGTTCTGCTGAAAATCTCAAACCTAATGATATAAAAAGGCACAGTGAAGAGACGTTTTATTATATTAAATATCAAATAATTAATACATTTTACGTATTTGCTCGTGGTTGAGGAAAAGTTAATTAAGTTGGAGGATTGAATTTGAATATAATTATACATTATGATGGAGTTTTGTCCGTAAACACTCATAGAAGTAAGATAATAAAAAAAGGTTTCTGAATACTTGTCTCCGGTACAGAGTCAATATTAGTATGTTATATTTTGCGTTGTCGATATCATTATTCGAACGCGCAACATTTTACAGTTCTGTATAGAAAATAAAAATGGAAATGCCCACCCTAGTTCGACGTACCTATAGTGTGTACAGCGATAATAATTAGCATATTCCTCTTGAAACAGAACCGATGCTAATTTATTTATGAATTAATTTCTTTTTTTAGAAATACACAGTAGTTATATTTTATTACAAGATATCAATACAAAATTTTACAAAAGTACTCACATATTATGTATGTCCACTGCAAAACTACATTATTCTAAAAAAATAATATTTCAGCAAACACAAACTATCATTAATAGACGCATAAATAAAACTCCGCTGGTAAACACAAGCTCTAGACAAATGAAAATAAAAATGATGTAAACAAAAAACATTTCAGATACAAAATTAAAAGATGGATTAAATAACAAAAAAGGCTATTTTACATTTTGAACGTAAAATAATAAAACGTGTATACATACTACATAATACTAATACAATACAAGAGTACTGCATGATTTTTGATTTTTTTTCATTACTAACTTCATTGGTGTGTTTTATATTTATTTACTCTCAATTTATTTAAATTTAATATGTCATATCATTTTTTAATGAATTTAATGAAATTTTAAGATGAGTAAAGACAGGTAAAGTACCCAGTTAAGCCCACTCTATCATATGTTGTTTAAAAATACATAATATTATCGAAAAATTAAAAATACAATTTCTTAACTGAAATCATACAGGAAGATACTGGTTCTAAATCTTAACTAATTTTGTTTATTGTTGTTTATTGTTTCTTTACGTTGTATCTTTTTACGTTATTATTTTTAACCTCACTGGGGTAAGCTTTTGTTGAGACTACAAATTTTACAAAATAACACAAAGATTATATGTTGAGAGAACAATATTGTTACATAAATGTTTCTACAAATTGGGTTTCTACAAATTAAGTATTAAGCTAATTCCAGCCAATTCATTATAGTATAATGTAGAAAAAAGGTGACCATATGTTGATATTAGATTGTAAAAAAACATAATAAACTATTAATTTAAAAAGACAAGAGAGAAGAAAAAAAAGAATTACGTTATTAAAGGACAAATAATATAACTGAAAATTATTATTGATTTTATGTCAGTGCTATCTAATTCCATTGAAAATAGGAATAAGTTTATATATATTACAAGGAATCTTATTCATTCGCATGGTGAGGGTCAGTGGTAAAAAAATATACTGGATGTCTTATAAAACCATCCAGAATAGAAAACAAAATTAAAACTATAATGCGTTTGGATTTAGCGGTTGAAGTTCATCTATTATGTAGACGGTCAATCATTCGCAATCAGTCAATTGCAGCTTCAATCTGTACCGAGTTCAGACACTTCAGCATGTCTGCATTAGTATGGGCTATGACACGATGGATTAATGGATAGAATGCCTAATGGTGCCATGTCTGCATAGGGAAATAAACGTTTATGTTGGCTGTTAGATAATGGACATGCACAACCTGTTTACATTCTGATCTGATCGCATTCTTCCTTTCCTTTGTAATGTATGCGTTTATCCGAAGTACTTACTGAGAAAATCATGATTCCAATATTTATTTATTTATTACTTTTATCGATTTTGTGCCGTTTATTTATGCGTGACAGCTGTTTGGTCTTTTAAAAGTATCAAACGTGTGTAAATTACATTTGATGAAATTACACGGTCTATATATACAGTAGTATATACGGTAATAAATTGACAAATCAAATTTTGTAAAGAAACATTTTTAGAGTATTCGAACTATTATTTTGAGAGGTACCTACAATAATTTTGAGTTCCATATAAGCTAACCATAAAAATCATGAAAATATCTTAAGTCTTCTTTATTGAAATTCTTTACAATTTAAACATCCACTGAGACACGTTATTCTAATACATTGTACACGGAGAAAAATTACTGATAAAAAAAATGCTAATTTAAAATTATTCGTAATTCGGTTAAATACGAGAATTCAGTATATTAACAAATGAATCGAGAGGTTTCCTGATAAACTTTTAGTAAATACGGGAACGCAGGCTCTCAACAAATGAATTGAGAGGTTTCCTGATAATCTTTTAGTAAATAGGGGAATGCAGGCACTTAACGAACAAATTGTGAGGGTTCCTGATAAACTTTTAGTAAAATACCAATGTATTGTAATTAACGATGTCAGATCATATCTTCATAAAAATCCTAACATTTTGGAATTTCGTCATTATATATTATCATTACATATTATTACGAATGTTCTAAAAGTTAATCAGTTTAAATAAATTAGCAAATCACATTTTCCTCCGTGTAATAATATAATTATATATTCCGTACTCGTACATGTAAAATACAATGTTCAAATGTTTTTAAAGGAGTATAAAAGAGATTTAAAGCCTTGCCCACAGAGCTCTGTCACGACTTTCTAGACGTAAACAAGAAATCGAATCAAACAAGTAAATGCATAGCGTCCATCGACTGGCGAGCTTGATCATCATGCATTTATTCAGTTATCAAAACGTGAAAGTCATTCTTCAAGGAGGCAGCCATTAAAAATATAAATTTTCCCCACCCAGCATCAGACAAAACAAAAATAAAGCTCATATAATATATACCACACGACCGTAATGGCAGGGGATGGCACCGGTTTTTATTTGGATTCTGAAACAAAGAGCGCTGCCGCCGGTTTTAATGCGAACTGAATTTAGAACAATAGGCCGCAGCTAGAAGCAAATCGCTATAGCCGATGTCTGCCCTCGGAGTATCGCTTATATTAGTTCGCGTATATCGCGGTGTTCGTTTTTTCGCCCACGGCAGCTTCGGCCATGAAAGCCCCGAGAATGTCACAGCTGCGCGAATGCGGACCGGGGCGTAATAAAACGGTGACATGCACGCCCTCGGGATCCGATACCCGAATCTGATCGCCTCGCGTGGGCTCTACCCCGACTCTGCTCTCCGTGTTGTGTAACCCGGCTCGATTATACATCATGGTGCCAACGCCTGACAACGCGACGAATACATCATGCTTAATGCTGGCATCTGGTGAACAATCACAATCGGTGTCGCCATGATTTGCACGAAATCAATACGTCATGATGTTTGAAAATTTCGGAAAATTCGCCTCTACGTATAAATAATCGTAGATACAACAATAAACGTCGCTCAATCATGCCAACTGATTAGCTAAGAAACTAATTACACGACATCACTCCCTTCTATATAACCAAATGCTTTATTGGCATTTTCTTGGGAAAATTGAAGCAATTTATCTATTGCATTTTTATTTTGCATTTATGCAATTTTTCTATTGCACTATTAGTAAGCCTGTCGTAAGATGTTTTAGAATTAAATGGTTAGAAATAAAATTAATTTTCTAATTAAAAATCAATTTAATTTAATTAAATTATAATTCAATTCAATAATTGAATCATTTTTCTTATACATTCGCAAAGAAGGCGGAGATTTCAATTGTACGAAAAAAACATTTTTTTTTTTTAATATTTAATTTAAAACCCGCAACGGATACACATAATTAATCAATTATAATAATTGTCACTTCACTGTTAATTTATCTTAAGCGGCGTAAAAAGAAATAATGTTAAATTAGACTTAGACAACTCTACATAAGGTTTTTGTATATTGATATCTAATAATATAATGATCCAAAACACAAGAAAATAAGTTATGTGGAAAGATAAAACCAAAAAAATTTGCTGAATGATTGTACAGGCACTAATCCAAATCAGATTTACAAAAACTAGAATAATTACCTGTTTTTAAATGCAGTGAGCAGTCTAATGTAGAACAGGATATCCTTTGTATTTTCATGATCGCGTAATGTGAGAAAATTGTGCAGTAATGGATAATAATAGCTGGTTGATCATCGCCTTCGTCAGGTGTTGTTATCGTAATTTCATAGATATAGGAATAAACGGACCATCAATAAAAAAGTTAAGAAGGACAAATTAAGTGAGAGGTCGGTATCTACTTTACTGGTTGCCATTTACAACAACTTATTCGTATATCTACTTACAATTTAGCACTTGTTATGCGAAAGGCGTTTTAATCATTGATATATTATGTTAAGATGAGACATGAAGCTGAAAAATAAGTTCCGCTTTTTTATCTACAACTGACCTCCAACTCTCCCAATGGTCTAACCATGCTCTAACTAAAACTACCGAATTCGGTCTACGCGCAACGGTTATCGCATTCTAATTTAAAGTGCATCATTTAGTTTAAGTACAATGTTTACAAAATTATCTATTGAGATTTTTTCCTTTACTTTAGATGTCTTTGCCACGAAAGATCAGACTGTAGCGACCACATTTCTGGATAGAAAAACCTATTTTGGAAGATTTTTAACTTATACAAAAAAAACACATTTTGTTTATTTTTTATAATAACTCCATGTAGGGGAATTATTCCCAATCATCTTTGGGAATGCTCGGTGGAGACTGTAGATATCTATAGTTAAAGTTACATTTATAATCTTGCCAGCATTGTTGATACCTAGTAAAGAACATTAC
Source organism: Hesperophylax magnus (assembly GCA_026573805.1). Classification (NCBI taxonomy): domain Eukaryota; kingdom Metazoa; phylum Arthropoda; class Insecta; order Trichoptera; family Limnephilidae; genus Hesperophylax; species Hesperophylax magnus. The sequence continues at coordinate 9,543,654 of JAIUSX010000006.1, read as the reverse complement.
GATTAATCTTTGCAATTTAAAATTTTTAACTTTTCTCAAATTAATCTGTCATATTTTTTTCTATCGTTACAGTTATTATAAAAAATACAAAAAAAAATATATTCCAATGAGATAAAAATGCTTACAAAAAAAGTTACAATTATAATATAATTATAAAAACCTATTTTGGAAGATTTTTAACTTATACAAAAAAAAACACATTTTGTTTAATTTTTATAATAACTCCATGTAGGGGAATTATTCCCAATCATCTTTGGGAATGCTCGGTGGAGACTGTAGATATCTATAGTTAAAGTTACATTTATAGTCGTGCCAGCATTGTTGATAGCTAGTAAAGAACATTACGATTAATCTTTGCAATTTAAAATTTTTAACTTTTCTCAAATTAATCTGTCATATTTTTTTCTATCGTAACAGTTATTATAAAAAATACAAAAAAAAATATATTCCAATGAGATAAAAATGCTTACAAAAAAAGTTACAATTATAATATAATTATAAAAACCTATTTTGGAAGATTTTTAACTTATACAAAAAAAAACACATTTTGTTTATTTTTTATAATAACTCCATGTAGGGGAATTATTCCCAATCATCTTTGGGAATGCTCGGTGGAGACTGTAGATATCTATAGTTAAAGTTACATTTATAGTCTTGCCAGCATTGTTGATAGCTAGTAAAGAACATTACGATTAATCTTTGCAATTTAAAATTTTTAACTTTTCTCAAATTAATCTGTCGTATTTTTTTCTATCGTAACAGTTATTATAAAAAATACAAAAAAAAAATATATTCCAATGAGATAAAAATGCTTACAAAAAAAGTTACAATTATAATATAATTATAAAAACCTATTTTGGAAGATTTTTAACTTATACAAAAAAAAACACATTTTGTTTATTTTTTATAATAACTCCATGTAGGGGAATTATTCCCAATCATCTTTGGGAATGCTCGGTGGAGACTGTAGATATCTATAGTTAAAGTTACATTTATAGTCTTGCCAGCATTGTTGATAGCTAGTAAAGAACATTACGATTAATCTTTGCAATTTAAAATTTTTAACTTTTCTCAAATTAATCTGTCATATTTTTTTCTATCGTAACAGTTATTATAAAAAATACAAAAAAAAATATATTCCAATGAGATAAAAATGCTTACAAAAAAAGTTACAATTATAATATAATTATAAAAACCTATTTTGGAAGATTTTTAACTTATACAAAAAAAAACACATTTTGTTTAATTTTTATAATAACTCCATGTAGGGGAATTATTCCCAATCATCTTTGGGAATGCTCGGTGGAGACTGTAGATATCTATAGTTAAAGTTACATTTATAGTCTTGCCAGCATTGTTGATAGCTAGTAAAGAACATTACGATTAATCTTTGCAATTTAAAATTTTTAATTTTTCTCAAATTAATCTGTCATACTTTTTTCTATCGTAACAGTTAATATAAAAAATACAAAAAAAATATATATTCCAATGAGATAAAAATGCTTACAAAAAAGGTTACAATTATACTTATCATGTATCTATTTTTAGATTATTTTAAAAATAGATACATGATAAGTATAATTGACAAGCATATTTAGTGAATTTTCTAGAAGGTTCAAATGGCAGTTAAACTTCAGTTAGTTACTGCAAATAGTGGAAATACAGTATGAGTAAAATCACCGTATATGAATCAGACAGTGAAATCTTTCCGTTTGAGTCACAAGTCACAATAGTCACGATTAAGGACAGTGACATTATAATTTCGGTAAAGTACGTGAAATAATGATAATTATTGTTTTTATTGCAAGCGTTTCGCTTCACGCTCTGCCTCAAGCGTAGTTCCAATCCAAACAAACTGTCTAACGGAACCTAACTACCGACTCTTCTATTTATTATTTTAATCTTCTATTGCAAAGTGTAAGAACTCGTGTGTTATTCCATTACTCGTTATTATAATTCCTTTTTTACTGTGGGGGGCATTCATCCAGTTAATGATATCCTTGCGAGTAACAGGTAACAGTATCTGTAGACTTTTCTTCTCGCCAAATGATGACAGCGATTTGCAAAGCGTGATGACAGCGGTTATTATGCAGGTAATTCACTCAGCACATAGACATGACATTTTCACAATAAAATCGTCCTTGTTGATCTATAATAATCATGCATAATGATTACAGTTAATCATGAAACCTGGAACTATCTGCTATAAATTTGAGCATTCACTTTCATGTTTTTTTTATAAAATACACTGATTTTTCAATGCAATTCTTTTGATGATGTCACTATTTTATCTTGATCTGCAGTGATAAAAATACAATAAAACAGCAAATTTAATATTTTTTTAAACTTTAAATAGGACTGCATCATTATGGTATTCTTGGTCGAAAAATACATTCGTTCGTGGCAGAGCGGTAAGCTACTTGACTCTGGGCCCAGAGGGTGAATACATTATTATTCTTAAAAATATATTTTGTAAAAGAAATGCTACCTTTTTCTCGTCTTTAATGTTCACAGTACTCCTCAGATAGGCATCGAATAAGTATTTTAATACAATTGGTTTCGGGGAGACGAAGCTCTTGTGCTGTACCTGATGAAATTATAATAGAACCTCATTATTGTTGAGAACTCCAAAGACGACAGTTCTTTTATACTGTACAAGAGGGTTTTACCATCGTATTCGACAGATTAGCATTTCTTATGGTCCTGTGACAATCATACTGGTTGCCAGAATAGATTTACAAGATACCAAAAACGGATAGACCGGTTGCTACATCTTCTGACGCTTAGCAAATAATAATAAATATAATGATGAAGTATTCAGCATTACGTACTTTGTAAGACGCTATGTTCCAGATGTTGAGAACAAGATTCTTTATAATTTCGCAACCAGATGCGATCATAATTCGAGATCGCGTACCTTTATTCAACATTACAAAGCTTACTTAATATAAAAGGTATCCGGCATTCTTGTCTTTATATTGTATTGTATTTTTAAAATTATAGCTGAACTTTAAAATAACGCTTTATTATTTTAATTGTTTATTTTTAACACGTTTTAAAATATCAAATGAAAACGAAAACGTATATTGAATCACGCTGGCGCAACACTTATTATTGATAAATAAACCAAATTCAAGGCTTTCTGGTTTTATCAGTTTTCGTAAAACAAAAGTAGGAACATCCTGCCCAATTAAAATTCGACTTTGAAAAGTAATTACTGTTCGGTCTGTGAAATACTTGGCCAATTGTTAGCGCTGGTAAATGTTATCAGCGCTTCCAATTATCACAATGAGAATCTTTAATTCCAGCGATTTCGTTGGTACACTTTGTGTTAGATGACTGTACATAGAATAATTAACTATTTTTATATTAATCTCCAAATAATAAAAACGCTTATGGTTTTATGACTGTGAGAAGAACAAGAATAATTTGGAATATGTAACAAGTTTCGTAGTATGCTACTAGTTATAGTTTTCTTCTGAGACGCATGGGTTGGGTAGCAAAATTGGGTAGTTGGTTTAAGGAACAAAATCTGGATCTAGTTCAGAATTGGAATTCAGTATTGAATTTCCAAACAGTAGTCTATAACTTTAGTTCAGCTCTGATGTTTAAAACTGGAGTTCTGAAATTAAGTTCTGGAGTTCAGAACAACAGTTCAAATCAGCGAGTATCAGAAATTTACCATTTCTTCAATGGCAGATCCTTCAATCGTCAACTCCTCAAGCGAAGCATTTATTATTAAATGCGATTTCTTGGTTATTGGCTGATTAGTAATTTAGATATTTTTAAATTTATAAAATTGTTGTGTTAGTAATTTTGATATTTCTAAATTTCTACTATTGTTGTGTTGGCATTTTTGATATATTCATATTTTTACTATTGTTGAGTAAATATTCGCATATGTAATTTTTTGTACTATTATTTTTTTTTTTATGCTTCCGATTTTGTTGTCCGGGTTAAATCTTCCCCATAGGAAAAACTAAACCCTTCCACTCACTTTTCCACAAATGATCAGCTAGTCAATCAACACTATGTAAGTGCATTATATAAGTAAAATAAATACAAAACAATACAAGAACAACAACATGTCAACTCACCAGAGATCAAATGGGAAAAAAAATTCACCGACTCCAGATATTTTCATATCAGAGGGTTCGGCTCGGTAGAACTTCTAACAGGGCCTATAAATCCTACTGATCCCTCAACATAAATATTTAAAAAATCTTTCGTTATCCTACATGTATTCAAAATGACCGACTTTTGCATCTTTATATATAAATTTTTTGATAGATCTAATACGCCTAAATTTTTAATGAGAGAGCTAGGTATAATGCCAGTAGCCGAAATAACGAATGGTAATATTTTTATAGTCTGAGAATGCCAAATTCTTTTTATTTCGTTTCCTAAATCTGTGTATTTTCTTATTTTTTCATTAACAGATTTTTGAATGTTACAGGAATTTGGAATAGCGACATCAATGATATAAGTTATTTTTTTAATTTTGTCATGTAAAACTATATCGGGTCTATTATGACTAATCGTTCGATCTGTCAGTATAGTTTTATCATAATATATTTTATAAAATTCGTTTTCTAAAAATGAATTTGGTTCGTATTCATAATATGGTACTATATTACGGCAGTCAATCAAGTTATGTTTAATTACCAAATTTTGGTGAATTATTTTTAAAACTTGATTGTGCCTAAATGTATACTCGGACGGTGCTAATATAGAACATCCCGATATAATATGTTCTATAGTTTCCGGAAAAGCCAAACATTTTCTACACAAATCATCAATTTGATTTGTATCTTTGATTATATGCTTTCTATAATTTTTAGTATTAATGACTCTATCCTGAATGGCAAGCATAAATCCTTCTATTTCTGCGCTCAACTCTCCAATACTCAACCATTTGTTTGACGAAAATTTGTCAACATACGTTTGGTTGAGATAATCGAAGTGTTTTGCGTGTAAAATTTTATTTGACCAGGAATCTAATAGTTCCTGGTTGGGATTTATAAAAATGTTGGCATTCTCATCGTATAAATTTAAAGGTGTAATATTTCTATCTGCCTTGCAAATTATTTTGTGCATTTCTGAGCTATGAGCTTTCCTATGGAAAAAAGTTCTTAGCATTTCTACCTGATTATTTTTCAAAGAATTTATTTTGACTATGCCTCTACCTCCTAAATTTCTAGGTAAATTAACTCGTTCTATAGCTGAATTTGGATGATGGCAATTAAATTTTGTTAGTGTAGTTCTAATTAATCTTTCTAAGTTATCTAAATCTGTATTAGACTATTTAATTATGCCAAATGAGTACGTTAATAGAGGTATTGCCCAAGTATTTATTGCTTTTACTAAATTTTTAGCAGATAGATTGCATTTTAAAATTTTCCTGATCCTAGTTTGAAATTTAATCCTTATATCATTTTTAATACTAGTATGGTCTAATCTATTTGATTGTGGGTATCCTAAATACTTATAAACCTCATCCCTTTTCATACTAGTAATTTGGAAATTTCTAAATATACTCTCGTCCCCATCTACAATTTTGCCTTTCTCTATATGGATCGTTCTACATTTATCTAAACCAAAAGTCATTTTGATATCATCTGAAAAGTTTTTAACTACCTCGATCATTTTCTCTAAATTTTGTTCAGAATTCGAAAATAATTTTATGTCATCCATATATAATAAATGCGAAATTGTACTACTCTCCCTTGTATTACCCTTAACTTTTATTCCAAACTTGCTTTTAATTAACATTTTAGATAGAGGATTCAATGCTAAGCAAAACCAAAGAGGACTCAATGAGTCTCCTTGAAAAATTCCTCTTTTAATTGAAATGCCCGGTATTACTATTTTCTTACCTTTTAAATTGATAAGTAAATTGGTATTCCAAAAGGACATAATATTTTCCAAAAAGCTAATAATAATGGGGTTAATTTTATATATATTTAATACTTTGATCAGCCACGAGTGCGGGACACTATCGAAAGCCTTTTGGTAGTCTATATAGCAAGTATGTAAATTACGTTTTCGAGTTTGAATCTGTTTTAGAATTACAGAATTGATAACTAATTGTTCTTTACATCCCATATGTTTTCTGCGACAACCTTTTTGTTGTTCAGATAAAATATTTTTTTCATCTAAATGAGTATATATTAAATCTGTTAAACAAGAGGTTAAAATTTTGTATATTGTCGGTAAACATGTAATGGGTCTGTACTGAGAAGGATTATTAATATTTTCGCTTTTGGGTAACATATAAGTAATGCCCTTAGTTAGAAAATTTGGAAAATTTTGAGGTTGACTGACAAATTTTGAAAGATTTTTTGCCAAAAGAGGATGTAAAGTAGTCAGACGTTTGTACCAACAATTATGTATCCAATCGCAACCCGTGGCTTTCCAATTATGAGTATTTTTAATAATTTTGGTTAACAATTCAACCGATATATTAGAAAAACTCATTTGTTCAATACCTGAAAAATTGAGTTCTTCATTTTCTATCCATGGAGTTGAATCGTTATGTTTTATATCTTTACTCCAAATTTTAGTCCAAAAATCGCGCATATCTGATTCAGATGGCAACGGAATATTATTATTCGAAGTAATATTTTGTTTATCGTCAAGTTTGGAATAAAATATTTTTTCATTTTTCTGGAATAATCTATTATTATTTTTTTATTATACGTATAATTATATCTTTTTTTTTTTAGTATTCTGATGTTTTTAATTTTTACTATTATTGTGTTAGTATTCTGATATTTCCATTTTTTTACTAGTGTTGTTTTAGTATTCTGATATTTTTAATATTGTTGTGTCAGTACTATAATCAAGTTGTTACTTTTGTGTATATTGATTGTATTCAAATTTTTTGCTATTGTAGTGTTAGTATTTGATGTTTTCAATTTTTAACCATTGTTTTGTTACTTTTGTACACCAAAAAAGTCATTTCATTAGTCAAGTATTGCACTCCTGCATACCTTCTAGAATGGTATCTATAGTACTACTATTCGTAGTAGTGGTTACAGAAGCTACTACAAAGGGTTGCAACAAATCTCTTCACAAACATCAAACGAATCTAGCCACATGAAGGCATAAACTCACATCAGAAGAGTATAATAAAATAATTTATGATTAAAAGAGTAATTAATTTAATCATTGCTTCTACATCAGAGCTCAGATTTCTATTTCAAAAGTTCATTGAAGATTTAGCTGACAGATGTAGCGTCGAATGTGCTATTTATTCAAGAGATCTTTAGTCACGTAATGCTGGGAGTAAACAGGCGAATGTGAAGGTCTTTCTCGTGGTTCGCCATCCGGGAAGTCGAACGTTTCAATGTCTATTGCGTGGTCATACATTTATTTACCTATTTAATTATATCGATTCTGATTATAATCTTATACGACCTGAAAAAGAAAACTACAAATTTAACTTTTTTTCAAGGGCAACAATGGGACGAGAATTTGTAATGCCTACAAATTAAGTCAAACTTGAATAGGTGCATAAATGATGCAGTGTTTTTAATGTCACGCCTATATCACTAGCCAACTCTTTTTATTAACTCTTATTTACGTACGCTATGTTTATTATATATATATCATACCTTTTGAGGTTTTTATGTGGAAGTTTTTTTCCTGAATTAAAATGTTTACATAATATGAATTTATTTTTGAAGGAACCAAATTTTGTTAGGTACGAATTATTGTTCTTGTCAAAAATATAAAACTTTGACATAACGATAACTTTATGTGATACCAGTGGTATGATCCAGAGCCACGACCGTTTGTGGTGTCAACTTTGTTCATATTGTTAAAAAACTAGATAATATAATGGATATTTTTTTCGCTTTACTGAACTTATGTCAACCGTAAAATATCTATCTATAGATTCTCTCGAAGTTCGATGGGATTCTGATAACTTTATTATTCTCCGCACTATTATGGAGCACCGTTCTTAAAGCAAACAATTCTCACTGATGCACTCAGCATGAAAACGCAAGTAGAACTCGCTTCACTTAAATAATCTCGTTGCAAAAAGTCAAATTACGTCAAAACCACTCAACTGGTTACGCGGAGAAACTTTTCACATGGATTTTCACGCACCTACTTTCTTTCAGTTGCATTGTATTAATTTCGAGTGCACTTATAGAAAATGGAGTATTCCCGTTTCAGTATTCATACAGTCACGAGTGCATCAATTCAAAGCATTGAATTCTCGACATTGTGATGAGCCAGAGGTCATTCTATGGATTTTCGTTACCTTGAAAAGGTTTCAATTAGCGAGATACAATCGGCTAATGATGGAAATGAGCACGTGCCACGTACCAGTATCCAGGTACTGAGCCTAGAATGCTGCCATGTAAATCTGCATTCAGCTTACACTGCACATTTGTACGTAACTACAAGTGCATCTCAATTATGCACACAATTAGATGGTGTATTTTATTACGTTAGCTGAATCCATGTAATTATTTTACCCGACAGTAGATAATATCTATGTGCCTACATTGTTGCCATACAAATTATAACTGTTAATTATACATTATACACTCATCTTTTGTATGGAAACGAGATTAATTCTCTAAGCAAACTCGGTTTGGTTGTGATCGGTGCTCTGAGTTGTTTTGTAAATTAATTTAAAGCAAAATTTGTTTGTTTGATAGCCCGTTAAACACTTATTTGACAGGCAAGCTTCATTGATAACCTTATTGATAGCACGTTAAACACTTATTTGATAGGCAAGCCTCATTGATAACCTCATTGATAGCCCGTTAAACACTTATTTGACAGGCAAGCCTCATTGATAACCTAATTGATAGCCCGTTAAACACTCATTTAACAGGCAAGCCTCATTGATAACCTCATTGATAGCCCGTTAAACACTTATTTGACAGGCAAGCCTCATTGATAACCTAATTGATAGCTCGTTAAACACTCATTTCAGGCAAGCCTCATTGATAACCTCATTGATAGCCCGTTAAACACTTATTTGACAGGCAAGCCTCATTGATAACCTCATTGATAGCCCGTTAAACACTTATTTGACAGGCAAAACTGCTATTTTTTGAGCAGATGTTCAAAGAGGCATATTTTTGCTATATTAAGAATTATTGCGTCATGAGAATTATATGAACAATATAATATTGGCTATTTATTATTTTTTTATTTATGGGCCTTACTGGGCTTACATGAAGATCACAAAATAATTTTAAAACAAAAGTAAGTACATAAATAAAAAAGATTTTTAAAAATAAAGCGTAAAATACAGTTATTATCACACTTACTTTTAAAAAAACCCAGCAGTGAACAAGTTTGGAAAGGTTCAATATGATTGTTATTAAAGTTAACATTTATATTTATAGGTGTAGCTTGTAGCATTCGTTCAATACTTTACATTTCTTAGTACAATTTAGTAATGTTGGTCTCAATGGGTGGCTTACCCGTACTTTGGAAGTGATTAACTTATTATGTCATGGCAGTCAAACATTGAATTAATCGTTTAATACAATAAAAGGAGATCAAATATTTTTCGCATTTTTGAGATGTTAATAATAATTTTATGGTTTTTAGGTTATTAAAATCTTTAGCGATTCTGAGAAAAAATCGAAGCAGTTATTATTCCTACTGGTAATAGTTATAATATGATTGAAGAAGCATAATTTGGAGTCAAAAATAATGCCAAGGACGTTGAATTCATAGATTCTTTTAAGATTGATATTATTAATTGAGTAATTAAATCTTAGGGAGGTTGTTGATCTGTGCAGACTGATTGTTTGACATTTGTCTATATTTAGATTTAATTTGTTTACGGGGCACCATTTATAAAGTTTATTTATTCATTTCCAGAGTCAAACAATCGGAAGAATTTTCAACCGATTTAAAATATTTTTAGATAATCTGCGAATAGAAGAAATTTAATATTCTCTAAAATTAATGAAATGTCATTTATAAATAATAAAAATAGAATTGGTCCTAGGTGGGAAACTTGGGGGACCCCACCCAAGGCAACAAAAGTGTAAGAAGATGTGGACGTAATTTTTAGAGATAGTTTCTTATTTGATAAGTAACTTCTAAGCCGTTCGAGAAAGTTACTGCTTATTCTTAAACGTTCTAGCTTTTCCAATAAAATGCAACGAGAAACAGTATCAAAGGCTTGAGAAAAATCAGTATAAATCGAGTCAACTCGGTAACCCTTGACAGAGCATTAGAAATATAATTTTCGGAAAGTAATAAGTTAGATGTCGTAAATCTACCTGCCATAAAACTATATTGATACGACGTTATTAGTGGTTTAATTTGGTGCATGATGTAAAAAATTGTGCATGGCGTTGAGTGCATGTAAATGCATGCATATGCATGCATTTGTAAAAAATCTTTAAGTATATATCAATTCTCATACATCTTGTATTTTAAGTAATTTTACCTGATGTGATTTTAGGCCGGGGGCACGGATAAAAAGATTATTGCTAATTTATTAAGAATCTCTTCAAATTATTTGTAATCCGGATGAAAACGGGATTGCAGGCCCTTAAAGAATGAATTGAAAGGTTTCCTGATAAACTTTAATCAAACTATCACGATTTTGGAACACGTGTTCGTAATAATCCTTACATTTTCGCATTTTGCCATCATATATTATCAAGGCAAATTCTGGCGCATGAGTACGTGTTGCGATAAATTATGAATTAACTAAAAGTTTATCAGGAAGTAGCCTGCAATCCATTTTTTACCGGATTACTAATTCTTTGAAGAGTTTGTTACTAAATTAGCAATACCAATTTTTCTCCGTGTGTTTATATTTTTGATTTCATAGGTAGGTATTATTAATATTGACATATCACTGCTATTTTTATTTATTTTTTTATTTTCATGAGCTGGTTCAACTCCGTCAAAAGCAATAACCAAATAAAATACCAGTCAAAAGCAATGACTCAAGGATAGGGGTTCATTCAGAAAGGAAAAATAAAGCCCTGATAATATTGGCAGTCAAAATCCACTGGGCGTCTTATTTGTAGTCAAAATCACCCTCAAAAAGTGGTAGCTAACGGCAGCTGACATTTGCTAAAAGCATATAAAAAGTTTTTTTTTCTTTTAAAACATTTAGACCCGATATTATAATACATAATAACATGAGAATTATGTCAGACTGGTTGTGTTACACAGAGTCACTAACAACTTAATTGACAGTCCTGCCAACATTGTCACTATTAAATTCCATATGCCGACTAGGAATACAAGAAAAAATAAAATATTCTTCTGCAATACATACGCAACCAACTATGAGACACATTCACTGACCAATAGGATGCATGATCTGGGAAACAAGTAAGGGGGTGCTATTGATATATTTATTGTCTACATTTATAGAATCAAGCGTAATCTATACTAGTACTTGAATCCTATAAATTAGAGTAGCGTTGGTGATGTGGTTTTAGTGATTGGTCTTATACAGGGTTTTCTGATAAGAGGTGTTATTTTGAATAGCCCGCTATTTCGGTAGATGTTACTTTTGAAGCTGTCATTTTTTGACATTTGACAAGTAAAAACTACGCCATTAATAAAAATGGAACGATACACGCTTCAACAACGCATTGAAATTATTAAAATTCACTTGAGTGAATCAAATGCAAATCATCTTGAGTGATGAGGCCCATTTCCACCTTGGTGGCTTCGTCGCATCTAGGGCTCGGAAAACCCAAGAGTTATTGTTGAAAAACCTTTCTATCCTCAACGTGTGACTGTTTGGTGCGGTTTATGGTCCGCCGTCATTGAACCTTACTTTTTCGAAAATGAGGCTGGAGCAACAGTTACGGTGAATGGATCGCTATCGAGAGATGATAATGATTTTTTATGGCCGGAATTGGATGGTATTGATCTGGACAACGTTTATTTTCAACAAAACGGCGCTACGTGCCACACAAGCAACGAAACCATTGATCTTTTACGATTGAATATCAAAATAACACCTCTTATTGGAAAACCCTTTATGTAGTATTGTTCTAGTTTCTATAGTATTTTATATTACTGTTACATGTTTTAATTTTTTTTTTTAATTTTCGATAGGTTACTAGATATATTCTGTTTTAAAATGCATGTAAAAGCCGGAGGGGCGTAAAACCAAATGAAATAAAATCCAGATAACGTTGCTGATAGTGAAAAATCGTTAGATAGCGAAAGATTCAAAATGCTTATAAGGAGCAAATCCTACCGATGCTGACGTGACGTATTCATCTAGCTTCAAAAATATGTTAAAGTCGGTAGTTTGCAATCCCAGGTAAATGCATTCAGTTATTCCCAGAGAATTCCAATTAATTCCAATGAATTCACGTTTAATTGTAGCGAGACCACTAGTCACGTGGGCCCCGTCGGTCAGCGCTAAGCGAAAAAAATAAATATGCAGACTTTGAAATCGTGGGTTCACTTTCACTTCGAACAGAATATACACAATACACATGAACCCGTTAGCAATCTTTCAGATATGATAATACATATGTATAATTGTACAATACACTACGGTGATCTTTAAAGGCTCGGGCATTAAGCCAGCACTGAAAAAATAACCCAGTCCTCAATGACACCGACACAATGGCGGCTCGGTACTCGTATCTCGTATGACGGCTACATGAAATATGATGTTAGCAAGAGCAATGTGTGTAGTGTATCGTGTCAGTATACACTCACACCTGGTATCATTTTATAAGTCAATCGGAGCCTTGTGAAGCGTCAGCTAAGGCTTCGAAGCATACTTTACGTACTAAGCCCTACCACTAAAAATAATTATGTCAAGTGGTTAAGGCTTCTTAGTAAGCGTTCGTCAATAAGAAGAAGGTGTTCTGAAAGGAAGATATGTTAAAACGGATGTTAGAGGGAGCGCTTTAATATAAAAAAAACTATTATCATCTATAGGCGTAAGTGAAAACTTTATATAGAGCAAAATCTATGGATGTAAGTAACATTGTGTAATTTTAAATTCTTTTTACATGTTAAATAACAAAACCGGATGTGATATTTTGAGATTTTTGCAATTTTTAGAAACATCGTGAATTTTTTTCATTCCTTTAACATGTTAAATAACAGAACCAGATGTGCTATTATGCAATTTTTAGAAACATTGTCAATTTTTTCATACATTTAACATGTTAAATAACAGAACCATATTTTGAGATTTTTTTTTAATTTTTAGAAATATTGTGAATTTTTTCACACATTTAACATGTCAAATAACATAACCAAGTGTGCTATTTTGTGATTTTTTTCTATCGACGGAAATTATTATAATTACTTTTCAGCTCGACAAATGAAGAATATTTTCAAAAATAACGTTTGTTTTTTAAGAGCTTGAGGGAAGTATGTAATAAATTCGTAAAGCGGGGTCTTAAATGAGACATTTTTAATGAGAATACCGCCCAAGAGCCCCAACTGCTCCCGACTATCCGGAGCAAAAGGAATTATGGCATCTCCAATCGGGATATATTGTGGGGCTAATGTTAGTGGGGAAGGGAACGAAATGGGGCATAGAAGGTTGGAAGTAAATCTGGTCACCAAACACATCTAAATCTATTTATCAACGTGACCTGAGAGTATCTACCACTTAAATGGATGGTTTAAGAATGATTTGGTTTAGAATGTTATGTGAGTTTAGACGTAACGGTACAAAACGATCCAATTACATTTTGATTGGTAAGTATATCAACTCGCAAAGTCATTCAGCTTCCTATGAATATTGACTTTGATGATATAATTTGACTTTGAATTGCCCACTTATTTGCCAGCCAATAAGTGGTCAATTTAGGAGAAGTTTTATCCGAAGAGTAAAACATAAATTTGCCCAAATTTTAATTCCTATTGCCTAATTTTTCTTCTAATTGGGTTTATACATATTGCATTAAATTAATACTTAAAGAATATAACATATTACTTGCCTACGCAACTTTGATTTTTTTTCTGGTTTATACGAATTTCCTAAAAGCGAGAAACTGGTGAATATACTTCACATAGAGAACCCAAAAAACATTTATTTTTAAATATTGAAGACAATATTAGTGATTTCTAAACGAAAATCTGAAACAGAAAAATCAGAAAAAAAAAATTTCATTGATTTTTCTGTTTCAGATTTTCGTTTAGAAATCACTAATATTGTCTTCAATATTTAAATATTACAATTTGAGGTTTTACTCAATAAAGTTATTCCGAAAAATAAATATTTATTTTTAACCTGAGCATTTTGATATTTTAAAATCTTTTATCCAATTTTTTCAGCAGCTAGAGGGTTAGAAAAAAACGGAATATCAAATAAAAAAAAATCAACTCCAAATGTGACGCAGATTTTCAAGTTTCTCGCTTGTATTACGAGTGTTCGTATACGTATAAGAAGTTTGGTTTTTCTCAAAATATTGAAAGAGTCGTAGCGAGAATTGTAGCTCAAAAATACTTAGTTGTTCTTGTTGGAATCTAGATTCAAGATAAAGCAAGTTTTTTTTGTTTTCAGGAACAATGTCTAACACAGATATATAAGATACCGTTTGGAAAATACCATACAAACTTAATACTATGGTGGTTTCCTAACGTCGCGTCCGAACGTCCTAATGGTTCTAATGGTCGGCACATTCTAAACATTGTTTTATATTCGTGTTGAAGTTGAATAGGTGGAAATCTGAATTTCTTAGTTCTCACTCTGTTTATTGGTTTATTCCAAATTTCAGGCTTTTTTCTGGTAATGTTGCTCCAGCGATCTTAAAATTAAAACAGGGTATATATATGTAATTTAATTTATTGTTTACATTACTTAAAAACTTGCTTCACCTTGAATCTAGATTCCAACAAGAACAAATAAGTATTTTTGAGCTTCAACTCTCGCTACGACTCTTTCAATATTTAGAGAAAAACCAACCTTCTTATACGTATACGAACACTCGTAATACGAGCGAAAAACTCAAAAATCTGCACATTTGAAGTTGATTTTTTTTTTATTTTATTTGATCTTCCTTGATATGTTATGGCTAAGGTTGTCACGGCTGTAAGATGAAGAATACTTTTCTCGGTTTACCCACGAAACTTAGTCCTTAAAAGAACTTTTTAATTCCTTACGTTTCGGACAGATCTCACTGTCCATCTTCGGAGGCCTTATGTCTTGAATTTCGTCTTAAACTGAACGCTTTCGCGTGTCTGTTCGGTCTAGAAATCATGATACAAGTTAAATATGTTTTTACACTAACACATAGGAAGCCTTAAGGAAAATAATTGCCCTAAGGGCCTATGTCATCTTTGATGATGTCGTGTGGAGGGTCTTTTTTAAGGGAGGGAAAATACGAAGTTCTGGGAAGGTGAAAGGTATAAGGGTTGGGTAGTAATATCGGGATCAGTGTATCCAGGAGTGACGGACATTATGAATATAACTCGCAATTTTAATGCAACGCCAGATAGCTATTTAACGTGTTTTTGCTTTGGGATTTGTCATTGTCAATAAATAAGGTATATTGTTACCAGGCACAATTGAACACCACTCAGTAGCCTATTGTTTTATTGAGAGACCAGTGGTCTAAAGCTGTGTAGGGTCTCACGATCCTCACGAACTAGCGTGGTCAATTCATTTAAACGTAAACTGTTGACAACCATTTATTTTCTTAAAAATTCAAAATAATAATTTTACTAGCATGAATTTCGTGAAATATTACTACAAATGCTTTCAAATTAGTTTTACTAGATGGGCAAGAGCTCTAAGCATTACATTTTATACCATTAGTACTCCAGTAGAAAAATGTAAAATATGACTTCCATGCCTAAGCTAAGAATTCTTTGAACAAATAAATTAGTGAATTATATATATATATATATATTACAGTTACTGCATGGTGATGCCGCTGAAAGATCCATTGTAACATCTCTTTCTATTATATTACAACAGAGTTATCAGCGGTATGCTTTTATGTATTTTAATAGTGGGTAAGTTAAGTACCGACTTTCATTACTTATCAGCATTGTTTATTACAATAAATTCCTCATTGCTAGAAAGTATTGTCTGTAAGAGGCAGTTAACTGCGTGTAAGATAACTTTTGATGTGAAATTAGACAGTTATAATAATAATCAACATGAATGTATTAACATAACTCCAACATTCCTGTTCACCAAAGCGAAATATCTCATTCATAATAATATATTCTTGATTCCGGTAGAAAATGGTTTTTATTTTTTTTTAAATTTAAAACATCTGTTGTAGATTTGTTCATGGTAAATTTTAAGGGTAATAAACAGGAGAGGATAATATAAAATTCGAGGAATTATTATGATTTTCTAATGAAGCGTGCACTGTGAAACGCAGCAGCAATTTACTACATTCGAGAGCATTCCTATTCCTATGACGAATTAATTATGCATGCAAAAGTGTTGTGTTATACTTGAATGTCCATCAAAGGTATGATGACGAGATACCTTTCACATTGTGTCTGGACCAAAAACGTTCTTACAAGATATTTATATAAAAAAAACATATCCAGATATATTGCGCACGCCATTAACGTGGGCAACATCTCAGCAATTATACCTTTCACCCCTTTTATATTACGGACATATTCTCGTATGAATAATGTGAAGGCAAGTGTATGAAAACTGATACACGGGCGTTGGCCCAGAGGCTAGCGGTCAAGCAAAACATAATAATATTACTTACATAACAGACAAGTTGTCTAGTATCTAGTCCAGTTCACAGTGCTAGTGGAGTGGTACACTGTTAGCAACGGTTCTAAATGATCTATTGAATTATTGATGCCAAATAATTGGCACCAGATCACATTTTGCCATTTGGAGAACACCGTTCTGCGATCTAAATGGGAACTAAAGGAAATTGGAGAAAATGGCGATTGCGACAACGTTATCAATAAGCAATAATAATGCTGACTGAGCGTAGCAAAGTCCTGCTTTAACTCGATCTTCTGGCATTTCATCTGTTAGTAAATTTGATTGCGTATTGGGATTCCATTTTCGCAAATCTGCTGCATCCACTTTATTATGCAAGCAAACCTTACTATGACTAGATGGCTAACTTTGACTGTGGTTCAGTAAAGATTTTTTTTAAATTTAAAATCGTCGTGTTTATTAGGATTTTCATATTTGCATGTTTTCAATACTATGGTACCTACCTACCTACCTGAAGATATATTTTAAAAAAAAATTGTCGTTTTGATGGACAAATTGTATGATTTATTATTTGAAATAAAAAGTACATAAATAAATGGTTTATAATTTAGCAGATGGATATTTAAGTTCCTACTTGAAAATATAACGATTTGAGAGGAAATTTTGGTTTTGATTTATTAAATATAGGAGAATATTTAGAAACATACTTTTTGGACGAGTGGTCTGATTTACACAGTATTATTTATAAATTTTAAAGGCCGAACTCTTACGAGTCTGCTCTGCACTCTCGGAATGACGTCTCACTGAAACATTTTTTCTCTATAATAGAGGGTTTTTAATTGGCCCTTTGTGTACCCCCTGTTTCACCGAGAGTGTAAAGCAGGCATAACCGAAACGATGCAAGGAGAAAAATTAAATGTTAAAAAATGATGGCATGCCAACTTCCTGATAAAATATTAGTCATTCAGAGTATATCGAGAACACGTGTTCTTTTCCTAATAAATACAAACTCAGTATGTCATTATCAATATCAATATTTGTATGAACACTCATAAATGTCCTCGTAAAACATTCGCTTTTAACTGATGCTCTTTTAGGAACTATGTTAATTAATTTGTTAAAGGCCTGCAGTCCCGTTTTTAACAGGTTAACAGTATTTTATGTTAGTTTTCTCCTTGTGTTATTAATCGTTACCATTCTAACGACTTCCCTTTGTACAGAAAAGTACATGCATCTTTCCATCAGCTTTCTTACTCATTATCTGTTATTAGAACCTTTATCGCGTACAACTACAATAAACGTTTGTTAGGGTTGCCGACAAATCCCCGGGGAAATGAGCTCTCCGGTAAATGTAATTCCGCCTCAATACACGTGTTAAATTCAACCGGTATTTTAGTGAATCAAAACAAAGTGTCTCGGGTCTTAGAAGTATGGGTCTAGTAGAGATTGGCCGAGCCGAGTAATTCAGCTTGATGTTTGACCCGGCGCTCGAGATTGTTGAACTTTGTTAGCGTTTTGATTACGCCCTTGTTGCTCGGATTACCTGCTCGGAATTACGCTTAGAGACCAGGTAATGATCCGTTACACGGGAAGGCCTTGCTAGCAATAGGACACAGCGAGACTAGTTACAGACACGAACTAGTAGACTTAGACTTGACTCTCTGTGGCGTATAAATATTGGATACCACCATTTAGAGGCTTTAAATCACCGAATTCGATCCGGAGAAGAGATTAATGCTTTGTTCGATTGTGAGCTTTTTTCACATGGAACCTTTTTATTTTATTTGATTAAGAATGTTTGAATGTTCTAGGCTTTTCTAACAGATAACGGTGATTGAGGTAATATTTAAAACTGTACAATATCTTCTTCTGGTATTATATAGTTTATCCAATGTTACTGTCAGCCCACAGCGTTACATCATTTTGAAAAATCTTTTATTGTCATCCAAAAATTACAATTTTATTATAAATGCCATGATAATTGTTATTACTCCGGTGATATATTTTTAATTTACATATCTACTGAGTTAACTACGCAATCATAATTAGAAGTAAATTATGAGACGTGAGAGCATCTTGATTTTTTGATGCGACGACAACGAATAGAGGAATTCTTCCACGTTTATCTCATTCTTCATAAAAAAACATTATTTAAAATAAATTGACGTTGCTGAATAGATTACAGGTTTTTCATGCTGGCATCAATGAACAAATTACCAACAGAAGATGCTTGGTGTGATGTTAATTGTATCAAACAAACATCTAATCCTACCAACAACGTGTTGCTCAAGTATGTAATATCTACCAGCTAGGATCTGTGTACCTGTCAGTAATCATTGTAATCATCCTTCGTGTTAAATATTTTATAATTAAGTTTCGCGCGTTTGGCTACGGTTAAAAAATGAATATCTCGTTAAATAGAAAAAATCACTGACTGGTCTTCTGAAATGAACGAAGATTTGATACGCCTATTTGTAGAATTTTCGTTGACACTTAACTTCCAATAAAAAATAATTGCGATCTATCCAAAGCAATTTTGTAATTTGAATCTCGTTATTTTGATCGGGCCGATCGGGGGTGATTAAAATTAATCCCGGATGATCATTAACGATAAAATTCTTAATAACCATTTTAATGAATATTAAATTATTAGATCTATTTTAGAAAAAAAAAGTTCTCTCATGTACTCAAATAATTCCTTCAATTTTGTAATTAAACGATATACCTACCTGATAAACGAAATGTTACCTCTCTATGTCTAAAATAATCCATTTAATTATTAAATGTTGAAGTTCTTTATCTCTGTCTGACTTTTTGTTTATACGGGGTGTCCGGGGAAAAAGAAAAAATTCGGGAGATCAATCTACATGATGGTAGAAGTAAAAAGGATGCATAACTTATTCAAAAATTAAATGTTTTTATATAGTTTTCGGGCATAAAAGTTGAATTGTTTGTAAGGAAAAAAATAATATTCTTCTACGGAAAACGGAATTTCGAATTTTTTAACTAATCATGTAGAATCACCTCCCGAAGTTTGTGCACTTTACCCCCGGACATCATGTATAAATATAAATTGACTGGATTTAAAAGTTGCTAAAATAACTCGCAGATTAGAGCAGTCACCCGTTTAAAAGATCCCTGTAATAAAATCCTAGCAATAACCAGTTTTTCTCGTGTGATTATTGCGTATAATTTGATCGTTAATCCTGATGGAAAATTAAGAATTAAATATCTGTTAGCCGCAATATTAAATATCTGTTAGCCGCAAAAAAAACATTTCATTAAAACCATCAATATATACTTTGAAATATACCTACTTCACGGAATCATCACTTATTTTACTGATAAACATAAGCCACGAGTTATCTAGAGTGATATCTAATTTTTATGTTGCCTCTTTTCATGTACGCAAAAAAACTTGCCAAAATGCATGTTTTATTTTATTTTGTGAAGTTCAGATACAAATATTAATATGTTTATTAATCATTTTTCAAAGATTTTAATTTCTCGAATTATATGATAAAACTAAGCTTTCCTGAAAATATCCGAAAAGGAGTTCATAATGAAGAGTTTGTACAATTCAAAGCGTTTTTAACTTTTTTTTAAATTTTTCCGACTTTATGTCCGGGTTAAATCTTCCCCACAGGAAAAACTAAACTTTTCCACACACTTTTCCACAAATGATTATCTAGTCAATTTACACTATACAAGTGCATTATATAAGCATAATAAATATAAAATAATACAAAAACAATACGTCAACTCACCAGAGATCAAATGGGAAAATAATACCGACTCCAGATATTTTAATATCATAGGGTTCGGCTCGGTAGAACTTCTAATTGGACCTATAAATCCTACTGATCCTCAATATAAATATTTAAAAAATCTTTCGTAATCCTACATGTATTTAAAATGACTGATTTTTGCATTTGTACGTATAAATTCTTTGACAAATCTAATACGCTTAAATTTTGACTGAGAGAGCTAGGTATAATGCCAGTAGCCGAAATAACAAATGGTAATATTTTATAGTCTGAGAATGCCAAATTCTTTTAATTTCATTTGCTAGATCTGTGTATTTTCTTATTTTTTCAGAAACATATTTTTGATAAAAGACCAATTTAATTAAAGCATCTGTAATATTTCTAGGTAATTTTTGCAGGTCACGCACCAAGTCGTGTAACATTTGGAATCGGGCTGCTAAAAATAACACTCCTTATTTAGATGTCGATTAGGTTCAAATTCCCGCTTAACACCAGCTGTCTGTTTTGATTTACACAAGAAAAAAACATCGCCAAAAAGTGTGTTTTATTTTATTTCGCGAAGTTCAAAAAAATATTTAAATGTTTATTTTCTAAAAAAAAAAACCGTAACCCAAAATGGGTTCGTAAATAGGAGATTTTGAATATTAAAACAGTTTTATAGGCTTTGTTTTTTTTTTACTTTTTCTGGGCTTATAAAAGATTAAAAATGCTCGATTATGTATTCTAATCTCAGTATTTGAAGCATCTAAAATATTTCTAAGCGATACAATTTTCAAACCAAAACACATTATTTTTCAAAGCTTCGCCGTAAGCCCTTATAAGTCGCTGGTTAGGTATACTTGGTACTTTTCTATGAAATTCCATAATTGTACCCTATAAAGGGTAGCCATCAGTGTTTTGAACGAAAGATGTTTGACAGTGTCATACCCAGATGATTTGGTATCCTGTTTCAACTGGCGTGATTATGTCATCCATATAACTTGCTCAACAATAATTTATTGAATATTCATTATTAAAAATTCAAAAACTATATCATTTGAGTCATCGTTATTTTTTAAAAGACAAACGCGCTTGACGAAATGATTCCTGGGAGACTTTTTCTCCTGTTTTAACTGATGAACTTGCGTCACTTGTCATCCAGTGTAACAAACTACTTCGTATAGCTGGCTCAATAATGTTGATTGAATATTAAGCTACATTGGAGCAATCGGCAAAAAAATCATGTTTAGAAAGAAACAAACGCGCTTGACAGTATCATTCCTGGAAGACTTGGTATAGCTGGCTCAATAATGTTGAATGAATATTAAGCTACATTGGAGCAATCGTCAAAAAAATTATGTTTAGAAAGAAACAAACGCGCTTGACAGTATCATTCCTGGAAGACTTGGTCTCCTGTTTTAACTGATGAACGTGCGTCAAGTGTCAAGAGACGTGCAGCCATGTCCGAGAAGAGGAGATCGAGTGGTCAGATAGAATTGTATGCAGTACTCCGCTTGGATTAATGTAGGTGTACGTAATTTATATGATTGAATCAGTGGCGGAGACATATCCGGGTTCCTTAGCAATACTGATAAAACTATGAATAAATTTTATTTTTATTTTGTACCACCCTGAATACTTCCAGTTAAAGACGTAGGTATACATATTTTTACAGCTAGTTTCACGTTTAACAGCTTTTAATACACTTCTGGGTTCAATACTGCATATCTTAGCAAATAATACATTTGTTTATCAACTCAAAAATGTTGTTAAAATTTTTCAGAGTTGACATTAGGATTAATGTTAAGCAAATTAATGATACTTTAATAGTTGAACTAGCAAAACGAGTTTCTTGAACAATTAATTCAAAAGGCATCGGATAATTTTACTTTTGCAATGTCACTAGGAAAAAGGGAGGAAGTATAATGCTAAAGAATTGAAAATAATAATTCGATTTGATTTAAGGCTACGTAGTATATAGTACGGTACATTGTAGTAGGTAAGCGTTCAAAAAGAAGAAAATGATGATTTAAAAGGGAGGTATGTAAATACGAATATTAGAGAGATGCGATTGTATCAAAAAACGATTAAAGTAAATTAATCGTAAGCGAAAATATTTAACCCTTCAGTACTTTTAACACTTTTATTTTTTTTTATTTTTTTTTTTTTATTAAAGGAAAAAGTACATGTAAGTAATAAGGTTTGCAATTTACAGTGACAATATTTAATACTACTCTTCCAGAGAAGCATTTGCTTGTGGTTGGAAGAGGAGTGTACATTATGTTATTGTAGATATACATTTAGGACGGGTTGTTTCGGAGAATTTGAACAATTCATCAAATTTCAACGTTCATTTTCAGGTTCTGTGAAAGTCCTAATCAAGTTCTGTTATTATATCATTGTAGGCTAGTTGCTTGACAAAACTGAAATAAAAACAGAACTTGAAAAAATCTTTCACAGAACTTGAAAATGAACGTTGAAATTTGATGAATTGTTCAAATTCTCCGAAACAACCCGTCCTTAGAATCAAGAGAAGTAGGAAAAAAAATATTGTAAGTAAAATGTACTACTAGTAGCTATAATATATAAATAAAAATATGATGTTATTAGTTTCTGGGATAAAGACAATTGTTATTATTATTTTTTATTAATATGTATACTATATTTGGAGAAGAAATTGCTTCTTAAGCAGAATATTTACTTTTAATTTTTTTGAAAATTTATCTTTAAAATATTTTTTCAAAATGCTCAAAGCTCGGCTTTTGTCGTTTATGATTCTGATTTCTTCAGGGAGTTGATTGAAAAAGGTTCTTCCTTGGTATGCAAAGTACATTTTATGCAAATGAAGTGTGGAAATGGAAAAATGTATTTAAGTCGAGTGCGGTTTTCAGTTAAAAATTCAGTTTGTATTGTTTCCTGTGTATTTAAAATACGCTATATACTCGTACATCTAATTGAATACTGTTTTACAAACTAGATAAAATAATTTTTCGGTGAAAGCAGTTAAAAAACATTACTATTTCTAAGTAATAAAATTTTGATATTAAACGTGAAAAAGATTGTCATAAACGCTAACCACATTTTTACCTAGTTTTTTCTATAATGGCATTTAAAGAAACACTGTGATTTTTTGCACACCCATGTTGAATAACTGAATAAAATATGTTTTTAATAATTTTTGGAGAATATGTTTTTTCTATCGAGAGATATTTATATAATCACCGTTTCCGTAGATATTATCTTTGAAATAACTTAACTTGGAGTGCTAGGTAAATATTTTAAAAACTATGTATTTAAAAAATCGGTAGAAATTAAGAATGCGGGAGCTTAAATAATTTCTACCGATTTTTAAAACATTGAAAGGAAATATTTAAAAAGTCGGTAGAAATTAAGAGTGCGGGAGCTTAAACGAAACCACTAGGCTACAAATATATAGGCCACATAAATAAATAGGTAATTGCTTTCTACGAAAATTTCATTTTTAAAATTCAGATTTTAATTTATTTTCAAGAGAGTGATATTTTGTAAGAAAAATCTTAACATTAATAGCCATATTATATCGGTGTAGAAAGTGCAATTTAATGATCTTGCAAAGTATATAATTATTTAAATTTGCAATGTTTATTATGTAGGTAATTCTTATAAGCCATATAAAAGATGCAGACTGCATTAATCGTCGATCTAAGCTTGAAAGGATGATTCTTTACAGCCTTGACTTTTAGCGTGTTTACAGCTATTTTCAGAATCGGCTTTGTAAATTATGCAAATAATCCACCATTATTGCCGATATGCCTTTCGAATTTGGCGGATTTCGTGTTAGAATATTTTGTTTTTTTGGCCTTTAAATTTATGATGATTTCATTTGGAGAAAATTTTAAATGAATTCTTATAAAGTAACAATGTAAAGGCAAACGTTAAAGGTTAAAGCATAAAGCAATGTTTATAATCTTCAAGCGAGAGTTGTAATATATTATTCCGTACTTAAACGGATTTATACATTTTTTAAATGTGAATACCGCACAAAAGTCCCGACTGCTCCCAACCGTCTGGAGCCAGGGAGACTATTAGAACCCCGATTGGGGTATTTTGTGAGGCTGAAGATAATGAGATGAGAAAGAGGAAAGTGGGTAATTACCCGCCTATTCAGATCTGGTCACCAAACACGGCTAAAGCTATTACAAGCAACGTTTCAAGTGGTGGCCTTACACCAGGGCAATACTGAGAGTATCTTCCACCCTGGTATTATAGAAGTCATTTTCTTGTTTAATATTAATTTAGTTAGTACCTATTTTATTAAAAAAATATATTAATCTTCAGTGTTTCATGTATAGTTTGTGTAGGATTTTATATGAATTTAGACTATGTATTTTATGCGTAGGTTCATGAAAGCCACGAAAGTTCAAACATGTATGAACACTAATACAGAATTTATGAGCTCATTATTTATGACAATCTAATTTTGGGTTTTTGCAAAGGACGAAAGCGAAAAAAAATTGCCTACACCCAACTGGTGAGGTGACTAACGTTGGATAATCCGCATAAGAACCAAAGTCATCCGCCCATACAAACTCCATGCGAGGACCCTGTAGGCGGAATTAACATCAGATACGTTATTACTACCTTCAAACCACAAAGTTTCTACTCAAATAACAAAACTTCCTCAAGAAATTAATGTATTCGATAAATTCAATGAAGTTTGCAAGAGATGAAATGCCACCGCCTACATTCTCCCATTTCGTACGCCACTAGTCTTATGAGCTAGATTACATTACATTATACAAGCCGTTACATAAACCCCTCTGTTTCTTTAAACTAGTTGAACACGTTGCTGCCGATTGTAAAAGTACTTTTAGAAGATATCTTGTGCGTAATATCCATGAAACAATCACAATTTTAGTGTGTAAATTTAACATATTCATTTATACTTCTTTAAAGTGCGCTTCCGCGGGGATGTACTGAACGGAAATTATAATCGTTTAGATTCCTGAATAATTCAGTCAAACGATCCAGGGTTATTCATATCCGATGCACGTCCCTCGGATATTACTCCGACAGACTTCGCTTTCAGCATTTGATTCGACCGTTGAAAAACTCGCATAGAAAAGTATGCGCGAGGAACCACAATGGACTCTTTGACCGCCCGTAATGAAGAACCCAAAAAAGTAATATCATTTTGAAACTAGTCCCTTCATATTGCGGCATCACGTAATAATTGAATTATCGAGTCTATCGAATTCGTAGAAAAAAACGGACTACTCTCGAATATATGAATTCCCGCCTCCCACACCGCATGACCCAAGAAAGCCTTATGAAACGGTGACAGCAAGTAAAAAGGTGTAATTACAATGACCCACGTAAAGTAAGCGCGAGTGATTTCCGCGAAGGCCTTAGCAAGTCGGCAGTGACGCAATCTGAAGGCCCCTTGTTACGAGGTGTGAGCGGCTCGATGCGCGACTGAGCTCTGTGTGGTTTTTGTATCTTGGTTCTCTTGAAATCATTTCGTAGCGGTCAGTCGCGTTAATACGGTCGCACGAGGAACATCGTGGTCTAGTCAAGAGAATAAGAAGTTAACTAAGAAGTTGGCCGGAGTGAAGTGATGCAATTATACTCAGTGACAATAAAGTTTTGTGCTTCGAAAATATAATGGTACATCCACACAGTTGTTGAGTGTTTTTGAGTGCTTGCCCGGCGCAGGGCGACCTGCGGGCTGTTCATAAAGATAGTGCGTGATTAACGTGAATTAATGAATTTATTATAGTGAATGTTGGTTATAGTGTCTCCGTTCTATGTGGCGGATGACAAGAAGGTACGGACCACCCTAATTTACTAATTATTTCAGAATTACCAGATGTTCCACTCACAAGACGAAAATGCTAATAATTATCGAAAATAATTTTATAAGACACCTGAAATGGCATCTTCATGCAGATTTTTCATTAAAAAAATCTGTTGCTGAATTATTCATTCAAATATGTTGAATGATTTAAATTACTAAATAAAACGGTTATTAGATTGTAACATCAATGTAATTTTCAAAAAAATTAAAATTTTAATCCGTACTAAACTTATTTGCTCTATCGTTTTTTTATGTTTTTAAAACATTTACTCTCCACACTTTTCTTAAAAATAATATTTTTCTTAGGTACCTACCTACTACATTTTTTTTTTTTTAAGACCTAAACTTTTCTGAAGATTTCCATCTAATAGGTTAATTGTCTAAATATCCGCTAATAAAAACGGCCTCGTACATTTTACAAATTAATTAACATGTTTTTTCTTTTCTTTCAGCAAAAATGAGAATTATTTTGCCGCTTGTCGTGTGGCTAGCGCTAACCACATCATACGTAAGTACTTTTCATTAATTCATATGGCTGCAATAAATACCAACTATATATTCTTCGCATTAAAATAGTTTGCCAACTTGTCATACATAGTGTGACCGCTGAAGAACTGGTCGAACCGATCCAACCAGAATCTGATGTCATCTTCGGAATAAGAAATTAGCCAACATTAAAAACCGTTCACCAAACAAAAAATCTAGTAAAACTTAAACATGATTTTTTTTCATTTCGATTTTCCTAATAAATGTTTCGTAAATGCAGTGGTTTTTTTTTTACCTATTCTTTTGGTAAAATAATTCTTTGGTTACCAAAAGAATAGGTAAAAAAAAAACCACTGCAATTATTAGTTTGCTGCATTTTACGATTATGCTGGGTTTTTTTTTGCTAATCACATTTTTCTGAATTAGCCTTCAAGGCTGAGAAACATTAACCTTCTTTAATATTTTTATGAGACAATGATGAGATTATGTTACGTAAACGTTTGAGATTATATAAATTTTCCGTATATAAGTTTTCGAAATACCTACCGATCCGAAAAAATATATCAGATAGGTTTTTTTAACAGACAAGTTTGCATCTGATTCATTACATATCATTTTTTTCGTCAAAGTTTCATTTAAACTGTATATTTTAGTATAATAAATTTCAATTAACAAACTCTGTTTAAATTTTATTAAAGTTTATTTTAGCGTATATGGTGTTTATGTATAATGGTATTTATTGAAAATATACCTGCGTCATTTAATTCATTAAAAAGTGTGAAAATTATTTGCCAAGAGATGTAATAAGATAAATTTGTTTAAATTAATTTAATGGATTAAGGCGTATCCATCGTTATTAAAAATAAACTGCAGAACTTTCCTTGTGCTTCTTCTTCAAAATTGTTCACCAAAATGGTATTGAGTTTGATGCCTCCGTGTAGCTAAAAAAACCGTTTGAATGCGAAATGAGAACATTGTCTTTCTCATCTCGATTGCCAATTAGAAAGCAAATGTGGGAAACTGAATTAACTGTTGTGAGTAAGAACTAAGAACTTCCATTGTTGGTTAACTTGGCACTTTTCAGAAGAATTGGACTCTCACTTATCCAATGCTAATTGTCCCTGAAATTATCATGAGAAAAAGGCGTCAAAAACTACTGTAAAACGAAATGCCTCTAATCTGCCCATCTTCAAAATCTTTAATTCAATAATAAGTCAATTATTTTTCTCCATGTAATAATTCAAAAATGTTTTCGATCTGTGAATTTCGTATTTTAAATTAATCGTAAATATATTCAGTGAAAGTTTCGATAGGTACTTTGTAAGAGAAATTGAAAAAGGACCCATACTCGCGGTTAAGAGCGAAACCTCGAGCGTAGGTGGGCACAATTAAATTAATTCAACATTAAAAAATGCTGAGACACTGCGTAGTGTTTCCTTATTCTGCAGTTACAATAAGATATACATGACACCTTTGCATATAACCTTTAAAATAATTATCTAAAATAAGATAAGTTGAATAAATTATAATATTGAAATGTCATTTAATTTTATTAATGCTTTTTTAAACACAAAGACAAATGACAAAATGTTCATATTGATAGTATTGTACTTATGTGTAGAAAATGACGTTGGTGTGATTTTCTCATGAAATAGGAAAAAAGCAATCAATGATTTACGTTCAAAGTGTCTTCTAAAATCCTTTATCTGAACAAAAACCGTCTGTTTTCTCACAATATGAAACAATTGTGCAAAATAATATTTTTTCTGTGTAAGTAAATCCTACTAGTTGGATCTTTATGTCTAAGTATCTAGCCAGCCTTGAACCTATTCTGTGTGAACTATAATTGGGATTTGTCAATGACTTTTAAAATGGCTCATCTTCTTTGAGATTTAATGATATGTCATCAGTCTGCACTTCCTCAATCCACACTGATGGCGATTAATGTACCATCTCCATGGTTCACAGCTCGGTAGTTAAAGGCCTCAAATATATTAGAAGTAGTTATTTTGGTGACTCAAGTTCGGATCCGGGAGAGGCCAATCACACCAACACTTCGAGACTGTTCAAATATGGTGTTGACTAACCTCACATCATGGACGAGTTTCATTTTTACACTCCATGTTACTAAACTTATAAGCGAATGGGATTGTATCGTATCGGGTGTAGGAGGAAAGACCTCGATTTATTATTCACATTAAAACATCGAATTTTCCAGCCTTTGAATGCTGTCATTACCAATCTGGATTGTGTGGGATGTGCCGAGCTCGTTGGAAAACTAAAGTTCATACCTACGAAGCATTTTAATTATCCGTTAATTGAGATGGGATCCTTGACATGTCTTAGACATAACATAGAATATTTAATTTTTAATTACTTTTTTAAAATAATATTTGTTGAATAATCAACTCTTACTTACGCTGTTAGAATTAAACATATTTTATAAATGCTTCTAGGTAGGTACCGAAAATATAGTTTGAAATTTTAATTCAAGTTTTTTTAGTTATTTTATTTTATTATTATTTTTTTGGTAAACTAATGTTTTTAAACATTAGTTTACCAAAAAAATAATAATAAATATTTGACAAGTTCAAGTATTTCACCTAAAAATGTAGACAATTTGTCTCGACGCCATCTAGTGAGAGAGTTAGCACTTACAATGCCTTTCTCATATAAAATAAAGTTGTTTGTTTTCAGGTGAAAAAATGTAACAAGCAGTAATTGTTGAATGAAACACTAGTATATATTGAATTATTTCACGGGTAAGAGATAAGCCGCCATAGCTCAGTGGTCAGAGCTGTCGACCGGAAATCGAAGGGACACGGGTTCGAGTCCCGTTGGCGTCATGTATCTTTTATCAGGAGATTTTTCAATGTGGATGAGTGTTTCAGGCGAATAATTGTTGCTTGTAAAATAATTGTTATTTTATTTTATTTCATTTTATTTTTTTACTTTATTTATTTTTATTTCTTTACATATATTATACATATTAATAGATAGTATATAATAACATAATATATAATACCAAATAGTATACACAAGAAATGAAAACTCACTAAGGCACTGCCTGAGTGTGGGTAATATAAAACGATTACTATATTTCAAGTACCTAAAGTATAATATACATTAGTAGAAAAAGTTTTTTTTTTGTTAATAGTTATTATAAAAAGTAAAGAGAAAACATTATGTACAATAGTTTATAAAGTTTCAGCAAGTCAGTTGTAGAAAGGATCAATAAATTTAGTGGAGTACTTATATACTATGAACAAACAGTATAAAAATAAGAAGAAAAAAAATAACAGTGAAAAACAGAGGAAAGAAAAAATATGTTGAAGAATAGACGAGTTTATACAAGAAACAATTTGCTACTAACTAATACATTATTGGTATTTCAGTGTGTTTGCGTTTTGATTATTATGCGTGTGGTGAGCTGCGTCTACATTTCGTAATTTTTTGGGAGATTAGCCCACCTATATAAATAACGATTATTTCAAAACCGACTAATTTAAATTTTAATGGCCATGTGTTTTGATATTCGGAATACATAATTAATTCAATTAATAAGTGAATATGACAAATTATCATAATTTCAGCTCCCATGTCGTTCGTTATCACGAAATTTCAGTCAATTTTGGTCAGAGCCGCGAGAGAAATCAATTCATTGAAACTACAAGAATGTTGTAGCTACTAATAACATGGAACAAACGGAACGCTGTGCTTAACACAATAAACACAATGAGAATTTCCAAAGATGGATAACATTAATTACCCCCACATAGAAGTAGAGGAGGCCGAGAGAGTAATGCAGACAACGGAGCCGTATACAGAGCATAATATCTCAGAGCGGCATAAGCCCTGTCAAGAGGGAACATCCATCTTGTCTCCAGACGTCAGAAGTTGGCTTTGCTTTATCGAAATGCAACACTGCAGCAGTTCAATGCGAAAGGGGCATTGAAACGTAATGAATATATGGAAATATCCGATTGTGTCAAAAGTACGAGCTGCATATTCGAAAGCGAGGCCGGGCGAGTTTCTCCGAAAGACAAAATACTTTTTGAATCAATTACGAAGTCTTCATTCATAACACCATTAGCGTCGACTTGTTAATTCCTAGCGCGTGGAGTCTTCACTGTTCGGTATTGTTCCATCTTCTTTGAGAAAACGCCGACGGCATACAAATCGGGGAAGACTTTCAAACTTTTATTAATATTCCCTTAATATTGAGGTTTACGCACCTGACAAACCGGTGTGCGGAAATCATAATCAATATTACATTTTAATCATCATTGTATGTATAGCCATTCACTACAATATTACCTTACAGTTCCAAGAATTAAACCATTTATTATTCGGTCTATATTTTATCTGTCTGCACTATCAGCAACAGTATTACTTAGTTATTATTTGTTATCCATTCTAAAACGAAAGGTTTTTATCCGTCAGGCTTTAAAAGAATAAAAAAACATGACAGGTAGCTTTTAGAATGCCTTGAGATTAATAATTTCAAGTCGGTTTATTATATACACAAATAATAGCTAAATCATTTTTATCAGCACTGGTAGGCCCATTTAGTGCAACTGTATTTAAAAAAATGTCTTTTAAATTTCAATTCACCGTCTGCCATTTATAAATAAATTATCTCATCAAATTAAATATAATACTATTCGATTGCTTAAACCAGAAAATTGTATAATGCTTGTTTCATCATTTAAATTATCTACAAGTTTAGTTTAAGTCATACACAAGCATTTCATCTGTAATTACACTCATTAAGTTAATAACATGTAAATAGTTATTATGGCTGAAAATGTTCTAATAAAACTTATTTGCAAAGATGGTTTTCGGATAGATTAAGCTATTTCCTAGTGTTTTTATTCAACAAGTGTTCTGTATTCAAATACTTTTCGCAAGGTTAATGACCGACACGTTTAATGTTGTAAATTATATTTTGTGGCTTTAATCAAACAAAAGTTATATAAATGAGTATAAGTTATATTATTATATATTCATCACGCAGATTTTGCTTGTAAGGTGTCGGCTGTCATTTTATGGGAAATTTCAGCGATTGTTTTTGTAACCTCACTCGGCAGTTGATTTGGCCATTGTTGAATTAAATTAATTATACATCCGCTGCATTTAAATCATAAATTATCTCATCATAAAGAAACTTCCACGGATTGTTCAAATAACCAAGTGTTAGTATAAGTCCTTGAGTTGCACTAATTCTTAGGGAAACATCATTACGAAGTTAGTAGTAGATACGTTTTTATAAACTGATTAAGAATGTCCAATAATTGGTCGGCCATATTTGAAAACGACTTTATTTGAGCAATATTTCACAAAATCGTGATTTTAATGAAGAAATAATTTATAGCAATGCAATACTAGCCATGCCTACAAAAGGAGGTTATACATTCATAGTTAATCATATCTTAAAGATAAATATAATTAAGAACATAATAAATCTATGATATTACACACATAGCTACCAACTACCCTGCACCGATGGAGATTTGTATTGAAAAATATGTTGTCTTGTGTTATTTTTTTACAAGTAAGGCGATGAGATGGTTCGCAATCGTTATATAATTATTCTCTAAGAACACAACATATTGGAATTAAGTTCAAAGCATTTTTGTATGCCTTTTCATAGGTCTAGCTAGATAATAATATTGTATAGCTTAGTTTTTGTGAAAAATCACCTCAAGGGCTCAAGGGACTTCAAAGCACAACAAAAATTCAAGACGCACATTATTTTTTAAATATCATGATTCAGAGCTGGTTTTCTGGTTCGGAGAAGAGAACACTTAAGCCGATGGTTGATTCTCTTCCATTCTTCCCTTTGTATTCTAAGAATGTATTTTACTCTGAGGGTAGTCATAGTCAATAGCAGTCGTGGATAGATATCTTGAAGAAGTCCTGTCTGCGAATGGATGTTCTGCCATGTTGTAAATCGCATGATCGATGCCAACGATAGCGAATGGTAAATGGTATTCATCGTACGTTTCTCGGGAAGGGAAACGTCTGTCTTGGGTCGGGTTATAAGGAAGAACGAATAACGGATATCCGCGCCGATTATAGACTTTATTCCGTACGTTCTTCCATTACTCATATATTTAACTTCATTAGGTACCTACCGATTATAAGTAGGTATGTTATTAATTTAATACGCTGATAGAATTTGTAAAAAATATAAAGCTTTGTCTTGACTACATGTAAAAATATTGTTAGAACTTAACATCAAACAACAGGCGCTTCCGGTAAATCAACTACATATTTCGAAACTTTGAAAGTAGTTGTTATTGGTTGATTTATAAACAGATTTGTAATAAAATTAGGGGTTTTAATTTCTGTCTGCTTTGGAATAGACTATAAAGTATTACAATTTAATCCTATTACTGTCAGTGACTATTTATTTGCTCTCTGAATTTTAATATAAATCTTCTTATAGTACAGGGTTTTCCAATAAGAGGTGTTATTTTGATATTCAAAGAAAATTGCCATTTTTTAATATAAATGATCGAACGTTTATTTCATTATAAAAAAAAGTATGCCGTTAATAGTAAAAAATAACATCAGTCAAACTATCACCATGACTACGCCTACAGGACCATATCCTTTTCATGAAATTTTCCATAATCAAATCGCAAAGTGGCTGCCTTATGTCCTCGATAGCCTCACGAATTCCATCTTTGAGGTCTTGAATCGACGCTGGGCTGTTGGCGTAGACCTTTTCTTTCACGTGGTTCCAAAGCAAGAAGACGCAAGGTGTTATATCACAAGATCTCGGTGGCCAATTGTGATCACCTCTTCGAGAGATAACACGGTCCGGAAACTTTTCCCGTAAAAGATCAATGGTGAAAGTAAACGTTGTCCAGATCAATACCATCCAATTGCGGCCATAAAAAATCATTAATCATCTCTCGATAGCGCAATCCATTCACCAATTACACCTCTTATTGGAAAACCCTGTATATAAAATTTCATCCTGCGTATGTTCGTGCTCGCAAAACTCGAAAGGTGGTCCACTAATTTGACTGAAAATATCAAAGTTTGTTTTTATTAATGCCAAAAGTTTTTGAAGTGGTTTGAATGGTAGAAGAAGTCGGGGACTCCCGAGGAATACTTAACGCAATATCTCTGCACCGGAATGGGATACCGAGTGGAATTAAAGTCGATGTTATTTAGTTTTTAAACAGTAACATTGTGGGATCTACTATCTTTTATAAAAAAGCCAAATATCAAGGCCCCGTAGTAAGCGTTCAAAGTTGATTTGAAAGGGAGATATGTAAATGCGAATGTTAGAGGGAGCGCGCTAATACTAAATGCGAATGTTAGAGGGAGCGCCCTAATACTAAATGAGAATGTTAGAGGGAGCGCCCTAATACTAAATGCGAATGTTAGAGGGAGCGCCCTAGTACTAAATGCGAATGTTAGAGGGAGCGCCCTAATACTAAAAAATGATAATATTTAAGCGAAAATGGTGAACATATGTAATAGAGCAAATATCTCGACAAATGCTTTAGTTGCATTTAAAGATACATACACCTACAAGAATTTTTTCATGCCTATAACATATTAAATAACAGAAGAAAACTTTTTTTTTTAATTTTCGAATTTTTTCTATCGAGGGAATTTCATATATTTGACGTTTCGGCATAACAAATATATAGATACTATCTTCAAAAATAACATTGTTTTTATAGCTTAAAAACTTAAAGAGTAACGAGAAACTTGTTATATATCGATAGAAATCGGGTATGCGACGGCTTAACGTCTCAAAAATCTTAATCTTAAATCTTAACGTAATCTTGACCGTGGAGTTAATACAGAGCACCTTTTTTACTGTTAAGCTATTTTTTAAGAAATTCTCTCAGGTATTTAAATATCAATCAAATGAAAATCGTACCTCTAATTATAATAAATGATATAATGTTCATTACATTTCAAAACAAGGAATGTTCTCATTTCTTGTTTCGTGGTTAAGAATATTAATAGAACATTTCGCAGAGTCTAGAACGCCCGCAAGATAGGTTATGTTTTGCGCTGCACGTCACTAGTATCCAGTGGTGCGTGTACTTTATATCCCGGGCTTGTGGCCGTTTCCTATGAAAGCCTTTTGAAGGCGAAGGTATCGCATATTAGTCACTATAAACGATTCGCAGTTTCCCTTCGGGCGCGGAGCACAGAAGAATAGAGGGGTGGGGCGCTCAACCGGACCTAGGAGGTTGCCCCGCCACCGTGAAAGCTATCCAAGAAGCCTCACACTAAGCAAAAAGCGTATATATCCAAATTAATGAGAGTTTAGTACACGCTGCAGTAGATAATATCTTGTTACAATGTAGCCTTATTTTATTTACGCAATTCGTGTTGATCTGGTATGCACGACTTCTAAGCTAGTTGCAAGCACTTTGGCACTTGATAGAACCGCAGCCTAACTGTAACAAATAGTTTTAAACTGTCGTAATTAAGGAGTTTCCTTTTTTGTTCGTTGCCTGCATTTCCCTGTGTTTTCTTTCGCCTCGGAGTGGGCGACTCCAGTGGGCAGACGGAGTTGAGACTGTGGTGACGTCACGCGGCACAAACAGTTGTGCAACGCGCCTCAATGCCAACTTGTTCTGCCATCGGTAAACCACACTCACTAACCTTATAAGAATATTCGAAAGTTCCCGTGCGGACGCGGGCACACACGGGCAAACTGTGTGTGTGTGGGAGCTCGTGCAGAAAAATAATAAAGTAACGGATCATGATTTTAAAAATATACGCGAACCGCGCTTAACCTTTCAGACGATTGATCGCACGTATTGCAACCCGTTGCTCATTATTAAATCAATCCTCAATGGTAGCTATTATTCCGCCGACTGTGCTGTCATTAACTAACAATACTCCTTATGGCGATAATGATAGAAGTAGGTACTGCCGCCTTCTGAATATCATTAAATTGCAGTTATTTGTTGCCATAAAGTATTTTGCTAAAGCGATCCACTGTATTTTACGGCACACCGCTTGCATTTAAATACAGTTTTCGGCTAAATATATTTTACGAAGGTTTCTGACTACCGACGTAGACCCATTTAATTATATGCAACAAGAGGATGCTCAGAATGGTATACAGAAACAGATGCAAAAATTTATTTAATCATTGTTTTTTTTTATTTCGAGGACTCTTAGAATATCAATTACAGATTATATTAAAATAACTATTTAAAACGAAAATCCGAAAGTGTCCACATAATATGCTAACCGCAGTGTTAGTGTACCTATCCACTACAACACCTTTCCTCTTGAACCTAAGTGTGAAATGGATTGTGGGATAAAATTGTATTGGATTGGTCTCAAAAAGCACTCTAGGCTGAGTAATTCTATAAAATCAACTGGACTCGAGTCGAGAGGTTCCAGACCACAAGAGGAATAACGATATATCAAGCCATAAAGGGCAACCTATAAAATACATTTAAACCTTGAATATAATCCAAGAAACGCGCCGCGTTGTATTTCATTAAATGCAATCAGAACACAACCAATATATTATATTTGTTTGTACATTCACTTATATTTAACCACATGTTGTTTAGTTCTATAAATATTATTCAATTAAGCGACACAATTCGTTGTCAGATCCAAACATTTACATATCAAGTTTATTCATTTTTCAGAGGAAATGGGCACTCAACTCCAATGTAGTAAACCAGTTTCCTTCTACGTTATGATGTTCATAAATACAGTGTTATTTTTGTTTGTTTCCCTTTTAGAAAATTAACTCCAATAATTGAGACTTTACAAATAGCCATTTTGCATATATTTTCAATACTTAATGCAGTAACCACAAGCTTTTTGAGTGTCATGTTTTTCAATTGCAAAATTGGCGAGTAGTCGTTGTGTAGAATCAATTTGTGTAAACACTAAACATGATTCATTGATTGAACAGTTACTGCGTGTTCAAGGTGGAACTGTATAGCCAAAAAGAAGCAGAAGATACATCAGTGGATACAAATATAAAAAACGTACCCGGCATTGTTGTAACTGTAAATTTGTATATTGGAGGCTTGCCGGTATAATATTATATTGTATAACTTATGTCTGATGTGACCTCTTCGTGACAGTGGCGTACTGTGATTTTCCATCCTTACAAAATATCATTTATCATGCTTATTTCAGATCTCTCCCTCCAGAACCTTTTTGGTTTTTGTTTTATATATTCAATAAAATTATTATTAAATTTACAAAATTACTTTGGTCAGTGGCCGAGTTGGCATTACGTTTGAGTCTCACCCAAGCGTAATGCGTTCAATTCCTCGGCTGGCCAAGTCCTCCATCAAAACACAAGCAACATTTTCCGCTTACTGTGGTGATAGTAGGAGATTTTCAAATATTGTCAGGTTATTCGTAACCCGGAATGTATGTTTTTCCTTATACAATAAAATTAAATAAAATTAATATATGCTTTTTGGTACATATTCTGTTTTTCAGATTTCTGTGTAAATATTTAACTTTCATACTAATATAATTTTGTAGGTAGGTATTCCTTCCAGCACTTTCATATTCTTGTTTAATTACAAGCCTTATTATAAAATTTAAAAATAAAATTAATGAAACGTGAAATTAGACCTTTTCGTTTAGGTATAACGCTTTGTTAATCTATATGATTGGCTAAATATATTGCGGTAATTTACAGTTCAAAAATATTTTCTCTCCTTTTAAAGAACATTCAGATGATTAAATAAATAATTTGTACAGCGCCCTTCGAGTGAGTTTTCCCCTAAAAACTGCGCTAAATAAATCATCCGACTATTATAATTATTAAATATCACACTAAAAATGTTAATGTAATAATTATAAATATACCAAACAAACTTGTTCTGAAAAATCACTTAAATTATTCAAAAGTCTTGCCCGCCCCTGCCGCATAGACGGTACGATAAATATTCAAGTTTTTTCAATCAATTTATTAAACTTGAAGATGATTTTTTGTAGTGAAAATACCCGTACATATATAATAGCATGGGACGGGAATTGAACCGGTAAATGATGCGCTCGTAAACATGACCATGGTGAGTTCGTCTTTGAATCGCTGTTAGTTTATCAATCGATTTATAATTGCCTACGTAATGCTATTATATAACATGCCTGATCTATGGGACCGTTAAATTCTTCGGTATAAATTAATAATTAATGTGAAGTAAAATGTCCTGCTGATATTTGCTGCTATAAACCATGCCTACACAATTAAAACATTCTAACAAGAAACCAACATAGAGAAAAACGATCCTGTTAAAAAAGTAATAGCTTTCAAATTTCCTGTTAAAATCTTAGTCATTCAGAATATATGGGGAACACGTGTTCCTTTCCTAATAAATGTTATGACGGAATGCGACAATATCAATGTGTTAATGTCAATATAAATATTTGTATGATCACGTGTACCGGAGTCCTAATAAAACATTCGCTATTTCTCTGATACTTTGTTGGAACTCTGTCAATTCATTCGTCAAAGGCCTGGAGTACCGTTTTAATAGGAAAACGAATAACTTGACGTATAAACATTTAGTTAGACATTTAAAAAAATGTTTAAAATGTAAGATATAGATATAGATTACTACGTAAAAAATTATGAATGAGTAGGTTTATTTTAAGCTTGAAGACAGTTTATCTCACACGCAGCTGAAGCAAAGATGAGCGTTTTAGTCAATAAAATCGTTGACCAATATTAGTAAGACTTTCATTCAAATCTTCTGTATCTCATAATTCTAAAGTTTATCAATAACAATTTGAATTTTCACTAAAACTGTATGCTTTGAACATTTGCGTAGAATAGAAACAATCTTTGTTCTTACAAAACTCTGCTATGGGATTTAGTGTCTGATGAAATGATTGCTGATGCCTATAAACCCCGAGTTGAGAAGGTTAAAAGAAAGTTATTCTGATAATAATTCGTAACGTGTTGTAAACATTTCCTCTATAAATGGAACTCCTTTCTAAATAATAAAAACCGGGTCCATTAAAATTATATCCATGCAGACTGATGATTGAACAATGCACTTATAATGAAGCCTATTTTTATGATTGCTTTGAATTTGGGTTGATTATATTATCTGTCAACCTTTTTTTTCTTTTGAATGATGAACGAGAATAATCATTGGCACTTATAACTGAATTTAGACGGTTTTTGTACCACGCAAGGCCGCCGTTAGTGGGTCGGAGAAAGTTTACTTAACAATCATTACAACAATGGAAATCTTTCTTGTTCTTATTGGGTGTAAGAAAATTGTAAATTGAACACGAATACTTCAATTCAATGTTGAATTTCATTCATACTGGCTAAATCTTGTAATAATAATCCAATCATGTTCTTTAAAAAAACAACAGTTCCCAACTTTTTATTTAAAAAATGTGTCGTGGAATTTACTTCATTATGATTATTTAACAAAAAATATGTTTGTCTGGTGCAGCAAAAACTCTCTCTCGTCACCAATTTTACGCTTTTTCTGTCTGGAATTTCAAGGTTAACGTAACTATTTTCACATCGTCTATTTGCACTCAATTTTAATCATAGGCAATAAACATACTTAAATACACATGTGAGACTTCATCCGGTTTATTTCCATATTTTTTCAATGTTCCGAATGATAAAAGAGTGTTGAAATCAGGCTAACTGGGGTAGTAAATCTAATGACAAGTATCGTAGTAGGAATTCAGTAGTAAACTGACTTAAATATTAAATGACTTGTTATTTTTTGACCTCAACATTTTGATACTCGAATCACCATAAAAATTATGAAATTATACTCCAACGATAGAGTTGAATGTTAATTGGTCATTCAAATACGCTGGCCACTCCAAATCAGCTGAAGGACTTTTTTATCCAAAGAATCAGGAAATTATACGTAATTCTGATAACTTTTGACTTGTTTGAAAAAGGCTGCTACAATTGATATCTTTATTATTATTATTTTTAATGATAAACTAATGTTTATAAGACAAGGTTTTATGCATAGCATAAAGGATAACAAATAATTATTAGCAATAATTAGTCGCCTGAAATATCAATATTCAATTCAGTATATATTTACCCCGCGGCATAAAGAAAAATTAGAACATAAATACAGTACTAGATTCACGCACGACGGGTTAATAGTTCCGAAATTTAATAATAAATACGGACAGAGAACGTTTGAATACAACATACCGAAGATATCTAATTTATTACCTGACACTATAAAGCAATGTAAGTCTATGAATAAGGTTAAATATATGGTGAAAAATTGGCTATCGGAAAAAAAAAATTACTTTAATATGTATGAAAAATTATATGAAAAAATTGTTGATTCTGTAGATATAAGATGTAAATTATAACTCATAAAAATGTATATGTAACTAAACTTTAAGCACCTGTTGACAAGCCAATTCAATTGGCTTAGCAGGACTTGTTTGTTGATACGTATTAACTATTTATTCAATAAAAAAAATAAAAAAATACAAATTGAAAATATCTCCCGAGTAAAAATAAATGCCGCCAACGGGAATTGCACCCGTGCGTTCTGATTTAGTACCTGACCGGACATCAGAAGGCTTGTTATTGGTTATAATTATTTGATATCTTTATTATTTAATGAACATTAAACTTGCACTAGAAGCTCTAGTTGGATTTGCTTCTCAGCTTGAGATCATTAGATTAACCTTAATGGCATCATTCATTTAATATTGTAACTTTGTTTGTGCAGATAGAATCAGAGCATTAAAGGATTGTAAACTTAGCTAACACTAACTAGTACACTTCCTTGTGCTTGCGATCCTATACTAATTAAGTAAGACCATTACCTGCAAATCTGATCAATTTAATTAAGTGCCCACGTAAACTCTTTACACCGGACTCCTTGCCAACATTTTAAATCGAGAAAGATTCTCAAAGCCTTATAGAATTAATGTCATTTTAAAAAGTAATCATTATTGCATAATTAAATTATACAATATATTTAACATTAATTAATATAAGTACCTAATAGTTTTACTACCTGAATTCGTTTTGAGATTTGGTTTGACGAATGTGGAACAAACAACGTGCCTTATTATTTTTTATCGATAGTCATGCAAATATTTCAAACCTTCATAGCTCGTGATAGATATATCATTGACCTACAACTCTACACAAGCAAATATGCGCAAAATTCGTAACGCCAAAGCTCACCGGTCTAGAGTTTTTGCGGCTTCAGTCAGACGCATAAAATTACTTATGACAAGAATGTACTTTAATTTATTAATTCCTACATACTTCGCACTTTCAATTAACGGCTTTTTAACTTTTTTGATCTCTCATAGCTCTCACTTATATCTCTTATAAATCTACCATTTGTATTATCTATGCTGGTGGCACCGACTTCACTATCAATGAAAGACAGCTTCTGGAATGATTAAATACCTACTGATATTCAATAAAATAATTAACAGACAAAAGGTGGCAAAATCATTTGAAAAATATTATTATAAAAATGAAAAGGTTGTCAAGCGAGAAGGTTTCCGCCCATGGTAAATTGATTAGCGGCATATTGAGGAGCGATAAAAACAAGCGATCTGCCAAAATAATGAAAAAAAATGACAGGCCAACCCAAGGCTCTCGACCAGACCCGTATTTAATACAAAGAATAAAGGGTCTTTACTCCAAGAACCCGATAAAGAATATATTTTCAATTTCGGTTCCATGATAAACAGAATATTGAAGAAAGGTAAATAATTACCTAACAAACAAAAATACCTTACCTAACCAACACTAATCTCACCTAACCCTTACAGACATTATCTATTTTATCGTGTTCTGTTATGTCACTGTTTTGTTTTATTCTGCTACCGAATCTCTCGTCATACCTCGCTTGGATCGTTTAGATATTTGAATATGTTTTAAATACGTTTCATTAATTCATAACATCAAGGAATAATACGTTACTACTGAAGAAATACGGGAGTTTTAAAAGTTGTTTCGATAGCCAAATGGCAAACGCCCAGCAAACGGAGACCTGAGTTCGAGTTCCGGTTGCACCAAAATATTTTCTTAAAACTGTGGTTTTTATATGATAGTGACCTTTCTTTTCTTTTTGTGTGCGAAATTTCATCAATCTCGGAATAAAACTGTGGATTTGTTCAAAAAACAAACCCACTCACAGACACTTCACTTACATGGTGTTCGGAAACTTATAGTAAAACTGGTGAATCTAGAGCACACTTGGAGTAGATTTTGTTGTATAACTTTTAACTAGATTTGAGCTTTCATTTTCGAGTAAATCAAGTCCGAAGTTTGAATTTTTTTAAGTCAAATAAAAAAAAAGTTGATAAGGGGTTAATATCAGCAATTGAAGCGGAACCCAGCCCCAAAAGCCCCCAGTTTTCACTTGTTCTACGAGTTTCCAGACACCGTGTTCGACACCGGAGGAGATTTTTTTAATAATATTTACATCGTAATATTTTTCATTAAAATTATTCCAGTGTAAATCCGTCTCTGTTCTTGGCGGTTAGTTTGGCGGTGCTAGTAGTCTGAAGCCACAAGCTGGTGGGTAGGTATGGGTATTACACAAGTATTGTACTGTCGGGCATTGTGTAACACCCACGGAAGACCCGGGATAACTGTGAACATCATAATGATAAGGTCCGGGTCCGATGCGGCCGGGCCCCGCGGTAATTGCTGCCCCTCCTCGGCCGATCTGTACCTAATTCTGTATCGAAGGCCGATACGAATAACTTATCGGTAATGCCTCATGATGGGCTCAATCAGATATGAATTTAAATATCGCATTATGGGTTATGGATCCTTACGGATAATTTTGGTAACCTGTTTTGGTAATAAGTATAATGAGATCAGAAATTGAAAATATCCTGACACCAAACTGCACTAAAAACATCATGTAATATATTCATAAATATTTCAGAAAAAAACTATACATAATATATTTTTAAGTTCTTCATTTTATCCATTATACTAAATGTTAATAATGTATAAATGAAATTTTCAGCACAGGAGATCCCAGGGAGGATATCGTTATCTGTATTTATTAAAAAATGGAAGATAGTAAAATATGTATTATTATCATAAAAATAAATGTAACAAAATTTAATTTCGAAATATTAAACATCATTAAAATAAGAAACATGAAAAATTAATTATCATAATATTATTTTGTGATAATTGAAATTGGATTATAAGATAGTTAGGTACTACACGTAGAAAATTGATCGTGTTAAAAATGACAGCATGCCAATTTCCTGATGAAATATTAGTCATTCAGAATATATCGAGAACACGTGTTGTTTTCCTAATAAATATCACGACGGAATGCGAAAATATCAATATTTGTATAAACGCGTGTTCCGCCGTCCTCATAAAACATCATCGCTTTCGACTAACACTTTGTTAGGAAATTTGTCAATTCAGTTTTTAACAGGAAAACGAATGATTTGACCAGTATTTTAATAAATCAACAGTATTTTATATCAGTAAGTTTTCACCGAGTAGTAAGAAAAAGCTGTAGGTCAATAAAATAGTCATATTTATCTACACAATTATTATTCTTTCAATTTAACGTCCACAACGGCAATCTAATTTAAAGAAAGAAATACATGCCGTCGAATAACCCAATCTTTGTAATTCACAAAATGTTGTTTATTTTTGCGGGAGGAGTTGAAATCGCAACGTATTATCTGCCTTGACATGCAATCCTTTTTAATTCTGCGAAAAAAATCTCCTTTTCAAAATTGGCTCCGCCATGTCACGCCAAGAAGGCCTCGCCCGCCCTCGCGACAAAAAAGATTTATCCTATTATAAAATAATAAAAATCTACGATTCTGTAGTTTGTTGTTTGAGAAGATGTTTTTCCTTGTTGGAATGACAGGCATAATGAATCACATCCCGTTTTGTAAAATGATACAAATACATCTTTAGTGTATAATTTTCATTTATTATACCTACTCATATGTAAGGCTTCCTGTTTCCTGTCTCACAGTAAAAATAATGTATATTTATTTATTTGACACTTGCTCCTTACGATAACTGTTAGGTTTATCAAACATAAAGTCAAAACCACATCACATACATGGAGAAAAATTTGTATTGCTGATTTATTAAAACCCTGTTTAGTAGGGACAATACCCTAAAATAAACCCAAAACCTTAACGATGTAAGTGAAGCAGCCGTGCACAAAAATATACGATGCGTGGACCTGTGTAAATTTGCCCT
Organism: Hesperophylax magnus; assembly: GCA_026573805.1. Classification (NCBI taxonomy): domain Eukaryota; kingdom Metazoa; phylum Arthropoda; class Insecta; order Trichoptera; family Limnephilidae; genus Hesperophylax; species Hesperophylax magnus. The sequence goes on along the minus strand of JAIUSX010000006.1, from coordinate 9,499,723 downwards.
ATCAAATCTCTAAAATAAAGTGGGAATCTTAACGACATAAATAACTTACTTGCGCAGAGATAGCTCTAGAAACATTTGAGATTTTAGTAATACGTTCATCGGAAATAATTAAAATGTGGCCGTCGAGCGAACACCCGTTATTATAGTCTTATGTAGCCTTAAAAGGGTGATACCATGCCATTTCCTAATAAACTATTAGTACTTTCATAATGTATCGGAACACGTGGTTTAACCTTTTAAAAAGTTTATGTGTTCACTAAAATATTTCACTATTGGAAGATCATTATATAATTTGTTTTTCGTATCTTTCACAGTGTTTTATGTTGTTTAGCATAAATTCTATCAAAGAGTTTCTTTCGTAATCCGCAACGTAACGGTTTTTTTGATATGCCATCTTTTCGGAAATCCATCAAACTTTCATGGCATTGATTCTGCTTTCATATCCTCTCCTTGTCGGCTATCAATTTGTTAAGCGATACCTATTAATCTTTCTCAAAGCTGATTAGAAATTTAGGTTTTGTAATATAGTGAAAGAGAAGAAATACTTATTTTTTTACATAAACGTGGAAGCATAAAATTCGTTGGTGTGATATTTGGAGCCGCGAAAATTCTCGAATAGTGAACACTGGTATCATGAAATTTTCACAGATTTTTCTGTGAAGAATTTTTAGGCCAAGACATCTATTTTCAGCTCGCAACTCATAAGCTATGCAGCAGTTAAATATATTTAAAAAGTCTTCTTCAACAATTAAAATTTCACTTTATGGCGTCACTTTAATTTAATGGAAATAAATCACTTTGTATACACCACTATTTAATCAAAATGATCGTCATGTTTCGAAACCAATGGTTTTTTCTTCAGAATAAATATAAAATATGAATGTGTCTTGACGAATGTTCTTGGTGATGCATGTCGATCATTTTGATGAAATAGTGGTGTATACAACGATATTTTTTTTTAAACTTAAAAAAAAAAATTGTTCCAAATTTTAATTTTTAACATTTTTTCTACTCTACTTTTCTAATTCTACTGATAGATAAAACAATGTCAGGTATGAATCCGGGAGGTTAAAGCTAGTAAATAATAATAATGTCAGGTATGATCCGGGAGGTAAATAATAACATGGTTAAACTTGATCTCGTTGGGTTCGTTTGGTTAACAATTTTCGTAATATCCGTCATAATTCCGTCACGTATCAGGATGACATAATGCAGCGCGGGTGATTTAACGCATCGCCGGCCACTGAGACGCGACACTTCTTTGCATTTTAAAAATTGCTTTTCCCATAAAGGTAACAGTTTGAGAGGCAGGAAGCGTCCACCGCTGTCCATTGCCCCCTGTGCGCATTCTTGGCGGCGGACTATTTGCATCGGTGCTCGCCCGTTATCTCCTGCAATTTCTGCTCCCCTGGTACTAGTAGGTTCACCTGGTGCAATCATTCCCGGCGCTCGCTTCCTCTCGATTTAATCTGGCCTGATCGTCTAATCGGATCGAGGTTGACAGTATATATCATAAAACGTTATGAATTCCCCACAAGATATGCACATAGTTGCGTTGAACCCTGACAAAGAAACGCCCATCTTTATTTTTTTAATTATTTACCTCCACTATTTGCATCGTTGTTCGCTTTTTATCTTCTGCGATTTCTACTCCCCGGTACACTAGGTTTACCAGGTGCAATCATTCTCGTTCCTCGCTTCCTCTTGATTTAATCTGGCCTGATCATCTAATCGGATTGAGGTTGACACTAGATGTTATAAAGCGTGATGCATTCCCCACACTATGTGCACATAGTTTCGTTGAACCCTGACAGAGCAACGCCTTTCCTTAATTATTTTTCATTATGCACTACTTGATGCTTGCAACTTTGCAGGCGGCAGTTTGTTCTGATTTTTCAATAATAAAAATAGTGTTGAATCTCAGATAAAGACACTAGAAAAATAACAACATTAAAACAGTATCAAACCTGGAGGCAAAAGTCGATTTGACCTACCATCCTTGGAATTTTATCCATGCTTATGATATCATTTAGATAAACTGTAAACAACTTTCATGATACAACTTTCGTGTTATTCACTTCTTTATAGTGCACTTTAACTACACACTACTACTACTTCCTATAAGATAAAGACACAGAAACAGTTCATCTTCTTCGTTTTGTTTGAGGAACTTTATACCGGGAAATGTTTATGTCGGGAGGCAAATATCGATTCTACCTTCCTTGATAACCGCACCTCATTAGATGGACTATAGAGAACTTTCACGAGTTACTCACTGCGTTATTCACTTCTTTGCAGCTCTAATAATATTATATACATAAGTGTTAACAAATCTAGTGTTATACTCACATAAATTAAATCTCACAACTCCCGAAGAGTTTTCAACCTTGCTGCATTCCTATAAGATAATCACACTGAAATAGTTAATCTTCTTTGTTTTGTAAATGGTAATATGTACCGAGAGAGGTGTGTGCCCGGTTATTGCTGGAATGCATCCTCCGCGAGAGGTAAACGGAACGCGCCGGAGCGAGTTATCACACTCGAGTGCATAGGACATCGTGACGTTTTGAAAGCAGTCCCCGTGAATCATGGTTAAGGTCACGAGATGAAGGAACAACGGGGGGGAGATAAACGATTATGAAAAGACGGTTGTGTGACTTAAAGACGTCAAACCAGATCACGAGATAGGCTATGAAGTTATTTAATAGTTCTTATACAGGGAAGTACCTAAGCCCAAGCTTTAAAGGTTTTATGAGTTATGTTTTTGTGAAGGTACTCTGTGCGTATCACGCCATATATAAGTGTAATATAAGACTGAGGCAGAGAGGAGCTAACCCTTGTTAGCTTTCAAAATAAAGATATCTACCTCTTCACTTTCTAATGAGCTGGTAAATGAAAATAAATTTTGTTATTTTCTTATTTCAAATGTAAAACTATATCTCATTCGGACTCTTATTCGCCTATAATACTTAACAAAGCAACATCTATATAGTTATTAGCCAATCAATGTGACTTCGTTACCCGCTCTCCCGCATCCTTCAGAATGCGAAGACATGAAAATTGCTTATCGATGGCTACGTGTATGAAATAAAATTACTTTAGGTGCAGACATTTAATACGTTTAGACGATAAATTCTCGAGGGGAGGGCTGGGAGCTAAAAGCTAGAAGGCTCCACTCTCGCTTATTTCGCACTCGCGTCGGCTGGGATAATCGATGGGGAGAATAAGGACTATGGGGCTTATGGCAAGCAGTCACTCAGCCCCTTCTCGATCGTGCTTCACGGACATTCATGTTTTACTACAAAACAAGCGTGAACCAAGTGCGAAACAACCGACAACCAAGCTGCTGAAGAATTGAACATCGTAAAAATAATATATCAATGGAATACTTTGACAGATGATGGTGATGGAGAATCGACTGAGCATTGATGTTGAGCAGAAAAAAGCCTTCGTAATTTACAAAACTTTCCTTAGGGTTGAATGAAAAATTCCTGAATGCGCGGATGAATTCTGAAAATCCTAATAAATTTATTGTATAGAGTGGTTATTTATTTATATTCACACCCCTTTTGTTCGTTTACCTACATTATAACATACTAAAATTTTGGTAGAAAGGGTATTAAGTATGATCTTAGAGCTACCAAGCAATTGTTGTTTGAGAAAGATGATATAAAATGAAAAACTATTTAATAACACTATATTTTTTAGAAAACGACGTAGTGAAAATGAGAAATTTCGGAGAACAAATGACTGGAACAACTTAAGTAGTTTCACTGTCTCAGCTTTACTCAGTGATTTCTTTCTTAAGTAGTTTCACTGTCTTAACTTTACTCAGTGGTTGCTTTCTTATTCAAGTCTTTATTTAGTTTAATAATTTACAGTGATGCTTTTAACTATCTAATTATTTATTAATTATTTTTAAATTAAGTAAATAGTTTTAAAATATTTTTCCCCTGACAATCTTTTTTCTTCTTCTTGTATCCCTTTATCAAACTATGTCCCGGCCACATATGTTGACATATTCAAAACAAATGTTTATTAACTGTTCACAACCACAAACAAGCAATATCTAAATTAATGGATGAAAGTACTTTATAAATAAATACAACATGTTTGAATTATTTATTATTAAACTTCAAAATAAACTAGACTTTTCATCTATGTACATATGCAGGTATAAGTTTGTGGTTAACATTACTAGTCAGTAGTTACATAGTGTGTTCATGCCCCGAGTTATTTTTTACGGCCGGCACATCTAATCACGTACCCAACCCGATAATTAATGAAACATCCATTTTATTGTATCGTGTCCCACAATCTTGTTGTAATGCAACAGTGTTATTAAATGAAAACCAATATTTTATGTGAAGGCTGCGTGCCCCGAGATTCCGTGTTCGTATTTATTATACTAACCAGCTGCATTGAAATTTCGTTAAGATTTCTAAAAGTAGTGATTTCGCTGTTCGATTATTGAATATTTTTCATAGCATATATCTGAAATCGTAGGTATCCGTCAATCATTTTTTAATCCTTTATTGTCTTTGTTTTGTACAACATTTGTAGATAAACTACAAGCTTGCCAATTAATGGGTAATTGCATAATTGCATCTTCACCTGTGCAAAAACATTTCGCTTCTTGGTAATTGTCTTTTTGGTTGTCTGAACAAATATGGCGTCTTTATCTATGAATTGTATAACATGTATAGGTTATTATAACATTTATAAATATTATTTACCGAGATATACAATATCTACGCAGTTACGTGTAAGACTAACTAAATGTTTACTTTTTTGCATCGTTTCTACAATATCGACAGTAGCACGGATATCTACCGCATAAATTCGTCTTTATAGTATGATTATAATCAGCAAATATTTCGTACGTATTCCGGTTTGCATGAGCACAATGGCACATTCATTCGCTTTGATTTTAAATTGAACAGTAACTTCGCTAATTAAAGATAATGTTGTACAATTAACGGGGAGTGGATATTTTACACATCCATTGAATTTGTTACCTGCCTGCTTTGTCTATCCCAACAATACTGTTTGGTCCACGGTACCGACTTATCTGTACGGCATGTCTCGTTAGACTGCAAACAGTTATCTTTGGCCCGTGTAAAGGAATAAATATAGGAAGGAAGGAATAAAGTTGCTTGAACGTAGTTCTGGATAACAACAAAGCCAATGCCTAGGATTGCTAGCGCAGTCCCAAATTACACATAAAACCAGGGGAATGGCAATAAACAGTTCACCTTTCTGTGATCTTCTGGAATACTCAGCTTTTATTGTCCATTCAGGTTCGAAGTCGTGAAAATTAACAGCGGAACTCGAGAAATGATTGTACAGAGAAATTTAACATTCCCAGAAACACAGCGTTACATTAAAATAAAGTAAAGAGGACAGACTTGAAACCGTGTTCCAAACGATTTATGAAGCAATTGATTTGTTTCGATAAATACCTACCTTCAATGATTATTATGGTATATTTTTAAACGGGAAGCCCGTTTGTTACCAGCGTTAAAATTATAGTCCATTTAGCACCACTTGAATACGAAGAATTCTCTTTCATTTCACAAATTGGTAGCGTGAAGATTGTATGGATGTTTCGAAATCAGACGTCAAGATGTTGAATTAAGATTGTTAACAGCAGTGGAAACCAATTTGCTCTATCAATGATTGGTTTGAACCCCAGTCGCTGATTTCGTAAAATGAATTTAATTTAAAATGAAATTACTACACATATATTTATAAAAAAATATTAACACTGCGCAGAAGCGTTATTACAAGAACTAAAGTTGCTATAACTTGTTAGCAATGGGTACCTATGTTAAGTGGTATACACAAAAATATATGCCTAATAGTCTTATATTTATTGAATTATTATATCTATTTACGCCCTTAGGGCTTTTACAAAAAACAAATCTTAATAAATTACATTAGTGCAGTAAAATTATGTAACGTAATAAAAATAGAAATAATTTCAGAAATATATATTTGAACCCAGTATTGATACCTGCCTCGAGTAAATAGATAAAATCAGCTGTAAAAGAAAAAGTAGAGGATAAATTTGGTCCATTTTAACATAAAAAAGAATGTTACAGATTTTATAAAGTAACACTGGTGAAATTGAAATTATAAATTGCTGATTTTAGTATGGAATCAATGAAAATATCTACGGAACTGAATTTATTTCCAAGCCTGTGTATCCTATGGAATGGGGAAGAAATGAAATAGTTAGTTTTTGATGAATGAACAAAGAACAGCTCTGGAAGCCTAGTGTTACGATTTGGCACTTGGAACGTTATTAGCTTTGTTATGTTGGGTTTATCCCTTGATCCATTAACTAATTTGAATAAAACTGGTTCTTCTGCAAGATAAGTCGCCTAAATCAAGTAATTTCATTAAATTATCAGGACCATTTTTTTCATTGGGTAAGGATAGTTTTAAATTGATTAACTTTAAAAAAAATTGTGTTGTTCTCTCTCAATTTTTCTTTTGTGTGCTTTACAGTATGTTAAGACATAAGACGGCCTCCGTGGTCGAGGGGTTAGGTTAGGGGTTAGAAATCCGTAGGTTGCGGGTTCGAATCCCGGCGTCTACAATTTTATTTGACTAATTTGTAATAAAGTGTGAATCTGTGTATTTTTCTTATCTACGGTGTTATTATAATTTTTCCATTACCGTACAGCAATTAATCTGTACTGCTAGGCGTAGGATGAAATAATTATTAATTACAGGCAAGAAATGAATAATCATCATTTGAGATCAGTCTTTTACTTCCTTACTCCTTGTGGGATACAGTAAGTCGATCAGAACGGTTGCACTGTATGCACATTGGAGTGCATTATACCTTCTACCTGTTGCAGTCCGTAAAGTACACTACACACTGCACATTGCATAGTGCGCGCTCCCCTCACGAGAATAATATAAAAATGCATAACGGCTTGTTTAGATACTTTTGCCGCTAGGAAATAACACGAACGACGTCATTCTAGCGTAAATTCTTCAGAGTCCATAATAATACTGTAGGCGCATCGTAAAACTTGCATGTTTACGTTGTAGATATCTTGCCCCTATATTAATTGTGAAGTGGAACGCATTTTACCCAGGAAAAGGTACTTTAAATTAATAATTTCCCGATACCTAGATAGTTTAGTTCAAATGTACAGTTATAGAATTAGCTGTGATGCGTATTTTGCCATGTGATAGGTACTACATAATACTTACTCCATTATAAATGTGACAAGTGGATTTGTGCTAACGGCGTTTCAAGCCTTCTCGAATTATTATTGCTGGAATCGCTGAAGGTTTTAGAAGGTTTCCTCGAAATACCAGTACCTGGGATTTCATTGCTGACGAATGCCGGTCATCTGAAAGCGTTGACTCATGGGTCAAGCTGAAAGGCACCTTGGACCCCAGTCTCGTTTCCAAGGTATACCTAAACCTATTCCGAACTGAATTTGGAAGTCTTTAATAATAATATATGCACCGTGATTTGTTACCCAAAAGGGCAGAGGGGCGTTAAAAATGCGGTTCCAGACATTGACCACAATGTTTGGCTAAACCTTCCCGGAAAAAATATAATTTGGTGTTGTCAGGACTATCATTCGAAAAAAACGCCTCGCAACAAGTGGGATATAATATGTATAAATTAACGCGTAAGGGAATAAAGGTATTATGTCACCAAGTTTAGTACCTAACCACCCAAGAAGTTGTTAGGTTGTACAATAAATGGGTTTTTTCGATGGTGCTTGTTGAAATATGGGTCGGTACATAACACCACCATAAAAGTTTTTTTTTTTTAATTTTAAATAATCACCCACTCGTGTCTCCGTTTGCGCACTGAGTTTGATAGTAAATTTATTTGAAAGGGACGATACCACATTTATCCCGTTGATTTGTACACCCGGTTTTCATTTGAATGCGCGCAGCATATACAGTGTAGGTATATGATACACACGTGCAAAGTAATGACTGTAAGCGCGGCTGGAATCACCGTTCCCGTGCCACTAAGACCATTATTCCCGATCCGCCTAAAGAGTGGAACTCTTTCCACGGGCAACTTCCGTTTTCGGAAGAACCAGTTACCGCTATCCAAAACACAGCCCCGGGCGAGGCGTTACCGTTACGGTGCGGCGTTTTATACATCTTCCCACAGAGGCGGGAGTACCGCAGAGTACCGCGGTGGTACCACAGTTAAGAAGACCTCTGCAATCTGCAATAATAATTTGTCTCCTCTTCTCTTCCCCGCGGTTTTATCTCGTTCTCCTGTCACTTCATACTTGCTGTTACGTAATAGTTACAGAATACAACGCTCAATTAATATAATGAACACTTATTAAAGTATGAAGTACTTATTTGAACATTGGTGCCCGCAGTTAAACTGTAAATATAGTTACGGTGAAGGAGTAATCATATATCATTAATATTTGACACGAGCGTATTCTACATTCATACACATCTTTGTCCTCGTTGATAATATACAATGATTGAAGCTTCCAACATGCCCTAGTTATGTATTCCCAGATTTCTGTAACGTCTTCAGTAACGCACGCATTTTCAAGGTGTCAAAACCAAGCAAAAATAATTTCTAACCAATATCAACAAAGATTCCACGATAGTTTATTCCAGTTCAGATCATTCTTGATCAACTTCAAAAACAACTATAATTCTGCAAGGGTCAAAATAGGTAAGTCACCGAGTGAAGCATGAAAAATATAAAAAAAACGTAAAATACCGGAAATTATAAAATACTATAAGAAGATATTCCCACTTTTACCGAAGACAAAAGGCGTGCTTTATTTCATAGCAATCTATTTGTTCACGGTTATTGCCATTCCGAACATCTGAAGATTGTTTCCATCTGAAATTATTACGTTTCAGATGCTTATTATGGTACCTTTTTCAAGCGAGTATTGTGGCATCTTTTTTTTAGTTCGCATTATGGTAACTTTTTATGTAACACCTATTAAGATCGAGGAAAATAATGACGAGTGACAGTTTGGTGCATTCCCGGTGCGTACCTCTCCATCCGTGACATCTTTACATGCGCCAGTACACCGTGGCAGTGCTACCTGCAATCATTCACCTTGCGGGACCATTGAAGCGAGTCATAGCTCCGAAGACCTGAGTAATTGTAACAGTAGTGCTGGTTCTAATAATCCTACGAGATCACAGCTCAGTGCCTGCATCGTTCGTGTACTTATTACATATACTCTGTACTCCCATTTCCATCAAACAAGACGCAAGTGAGAATCCAGTTTCTGCGCCTTATTTATTAATAATTATGCACTTACAGTAGAACACTCTTTGTATCAATACATCAATTCTCTTGTCTAAGTAGCCTACCGTAATAACTAATTTATGCATTTATAATAGAATGAAAGCCCTTGGAGAGACTTACATGGACACACAAACCACGAGTATCTCCCTTTATAAGAAATCTCTTTCTCGCCTTGACATCATCATTACTAATGTCCAACTTGATGGCGTTTTTGAGAACACTAAGCGCGATTTTTAAAATCAAATACGGAAACAAATTCCAGAATTAAATTAGATTTCATCATTCAATAAGGTGGGATTGATATAATGGCTAACACCGAAATTTGCAACTAATTATAACTGTCGTCGCTAGTTAATTGGACATTATAAACTTTAATATGCAAAATTATACGAGCTAATTTTTGTGTCATTAATAAACTGCCGAATCGTCGATTTGGAAACAGTTTCGAAAAAAACAAACAGGAAAAGTTTCGAAAAAAAATTGTTAGAGTTTGGTTAATTTATTCACGAGATATCCTTATTGAATTAAACTTACACAAGATAATGTTGTATAAGCTATCTCGGTTTTAACAAAATCTCCCACGCCCCGTCACCAAATGTGTCTACTTGTCGAAATATAAATCTCGTAAGTTTTTACAACAACAATTAGACATAGGAAAAAATCTATCGCAAATAAGGAGAGATACGTCATAAACTTTCACCCGTGCTTCCATTTTAGGAAAAGTCTTCTATCCTACGCAGTATCCGTGGCAAAAATTACATTCTTGATTGGATTCTACCTACGAGCAAGTACTGACTGGAGGTTCTCGTAACATTGCGCAATGCGAGACACCTATGTCAAATTATTATGAAAGTTTTAGTACGAGTATTTAAATGAATTTGATTAAATATCCACCAAGGTAATTAATAATGTGAGCAAATTATTCAAGATTAATTTTGATAAAAACACTTGTTTACCTATCCGTGAAAAACTTTATTATGTTGTTTTCGGATGTTTTTCGAAAATTTAAGGTTATGTTAGGTTAGGTGGAAGGTAAGATCATCGGGAAAATTTCGAAGGCCCAACCTCACTCAAACTTTTCGAAACCACCCCAGATAACACGAAAGTACTTGGTAAACAATTACAAAATCAGATATTTAAATTAAATCTAGTCTGCACTGTTTACAAAATAATTGAAAGTAACAACACAAATAGGTCATAAATAAATCGAGGTCCTATCATCTTTTCAACAAATCCCACGTAAAAATCACGTAATCCCATCCATATGGCTGTAGAATTTGAGTGCCTCGAATCCACTTACATCACGTAGATAATATTATGTTCGTGATTCGTAAGTGGTATTACCACCTCTCGACACATTCCCACTGGTCTCTCCGTTCATACTATGTTTCGTACCGTGGTTTACAATTTAGACCAAGGAAATAAAACTACAACATTATAACCTAGATACTCCGACTAATAATCTAAAATGATGCATCCGGGCACCTTCATTTTAATTTTAGCATCATTACATACAAATGAAATACTGCAAATCATCTCATTTTTGAAAGATCATGGATACGTAACATTATTTACTGAGTGGGCTGAATCTAGTCCATTTGTGTGAATTTTTTTAATACTTCCTTCTTTTCATGTTTACATTCGCAAAACTGAAATCTCTATATAGAAACTGTTTTTGTTGGTTTATACGTTTATTGGTTTGTTGTATCTAATACGGTTCTGCAACTACATCGGTCGAAGATTCGATTTCGGCTCTTATAACTTGACCAAAAACAAAATTCCGTTCCCTAGCATCGTCCGTAAAGAAGCGCAATGCATGAGGCAAATGCGGGATAGCCATCAACAGACGCTGGTGAACTAATAATAAATCACGCCCTTTCTGCGCATGGCATATTTTGCATGCAGTCTAGGTATAACTATTTTGATAAATAACCGTTCCATGATTTAACAAATAGTTTGGCGTGCCAATAAACGCGGATATCCGTACAAAGCCTGTTAAAATAAGTGGGTAATATTGTTAATATGAATTTCACACAAACATAAGTTTTTTCAATGTTTATTCAAACAGTTTCGCAATGGCCCGTGACAAGCCTTGAGAATGCTTGTGTTTTTTTCGTCATTCAATACACAGCTGCGCTTAGATTGATTTTGTTTTACCACGCAAGTATATCTTACTGACCAAATAAAATATTCTAATCCACTCCCGGTGAATTTTGTGTCGCGAGAAAACAAATCGAAAAAATGTGGATTATATTGCTACTCAGATTTAACCACAACTTATAGTAATTATGGTATTTGTTTAAAAGCTTTATACCATTTCTAGTCACGATTGTTTTAATTATATAAGAGTAAAATAGAGTTATCAGCTCTGGCTGTCATTTTACAGTCAGGAGAACTATAGTAGTCCCAGAAAAAGGTCGTACGTGACGAAATCTTTCTAGTATCTTCTGTCGCAAGACGTGTGAGGACGATCGTCGATGACGTATGTACGAACTATCTATGGTACTACTATATATCGTCTCCTTATTGGGTGATTATATGAGGCGGTTGAAGGAAAGGGCTTAAAAGGGAATTTAATTCAAAACAAAAACGAATGCTGCAAACTCGTTCCACATACGATCCGTTTACAAAAGAAAGAGCCGCAAAAAAGATTCGTTCTCATGCTGTCAACATCAACTATGAACAGGTGTTCTGCACTTGTACGCCGGGTTTCTTGCCAGGGTGGTGCAATGCAAGAGATAAATGCTGCTAGTTTTTCCTCGCCGGCTCTAATGTAATTCGTGTAAAACAGACTCAGAAAGTCCGCATATCATATGTCCATAAGATTAGTCGAAAGCCTAGTTGTTTCGAAGAAATTCAAATGCAATATTGTCACCAAATAGCCATTCCAATTAAAACCAATTTCTAATAAACGCATTCCGATTTGTGTTTGCAATTTGCTCAATTTGAGTGGAACCCTAAAAGATTAAAACAACTACGTAGGTTTAATTAATAATTACATTTTCGTAAAGCTTAAGCCCACAATCCCAATAATAATAATTGTCTGTGTGTCATAGAATGGTAACCAATGGTAACCGTGGAAGTACATAATTGTAATCGTAACTAGGAAGAGGGTATTCATATAATTACCATTGCATGATATTCTACCGTTAGTCGGGCCAATTGGACTAAGTCTGTACGCTCCTCCAATGCAAGTGCGTGCATTAAACTAAGAGTCTAATGATAAGTATACATTTGCAAACCGAAACGTAAACTGAACCTCAGATTACGGGAAAGGAACAAAGCAACTGCAAGCGGCGTTTCGCGCCATTTGCGGTTGCTTAGTTCTTTTCCCATAAGTTGAGGTTCAGTTCGGCAGTTCGGCTCGCGTATGTATACGTAGCATAATAGCCGATTGTACGATACTCTAACCATGTACTGTAACCTGCGATGATATCGTAATTGTTCATCATCTTGTCTCACAGGAATAAACACTACCTATATTGAGGTTGGGAGTTTGGTTAGCCCATTCGCGCGCACCGCAAAACTGACAGATTTGCGGAGAAAATGTAGTTAAACGTTGGTGCGGTTAGCGGTACATGATACGTCTTGTGTTACCGAAAAGATGCGCTTATTGCCTTGTAGTTGACTTACCCTGATGCCGGAAGATGCAAACTCAAAGCGATTAGATAACCCCGGTACCAATTTGATTGGAAACAATTATTATTAACACGGTTTTGATACTGAAATGATCGAAATTCAGCCGAAGCAATAAGGAACGCCCCGAACGTCCCGGTTCGCGAATTTCATCGAAATATACCGTCCCGGTGTGCGTAATGTAATAATGGACCCTGCTTGCAGTGGTAGCCTAAAACAGTTTTTTTGTTTTTAGTTTTAGAGGACTAATAATGAAGGTATATATAACTCTGTTCACTCTTATACGTAGTATTAATTTACATTTTTTTTTTTTTTTTTTTTTTTTAATTTTATTGAAACATATAAACAAGGTTACATTTTTTTTTACAATATAAACACTAATATTTCAATCACTCTCCTAATAAAGCAGCTGCTTGTGTTTAGGAGAGGACAACAAAAATATTTTAACATTCTTTTAAATTAAACAAAAAATATCAGTAATAAAACTAAAATAACAATAAAAGCAACAAAAATATAGGTTAGTTAATAAATGATTCAAAGAATTTAAAAGGCAAAAACATATTTCTAAACAATAAGTAAAGTTATGAGGTGGTACAAGAGTATTTTAATTTAATTTTTTTTTTATATTTTTCGTAGTTTTCTTCCGATCGTATATCAAGTGGTAATTTATTAAATAATTTTACACCCTTGAATATATAGTGATGTTGTGCTGTTGTGGTTCGTGCTAGTGGCACGGTTAGTCCTCCAACAGATGTTATTCTTTTGCTAATATTCAATTGTGGTAAATTATTTTTACTAAAGAAATCTTTATGTATTTGTAGAAGTGCAATTTTATCATAAATTTTTGTAAGTGGGGGAACCGGGAAATCTTGAAAAACATTTATAGTTGGGTAGTAATATGGCTTTTTTAAGATTATTTTGATTAGTATTTTTTGAATAGTTTCTAGTGGGAGTAGGGATGATTTATATGCACCCCCCCAAGCCACGATTCCATATTGTAGGACAGAGTGCGCCAGTGCATAATAAATATCTTTTAGTATTTTTAATGATACAATATTTCTTAGTCTAAAAAATATATAGATTAGTTTTCTCATTCTGTCTACTGTGGAATTTATTTGACTTTTCCATTTAATGTTATTATCAATAATTATTCCAATATATTTTATTTCTTTTTTACTACTAATGTTTATACAGTTTGAGTTACAGGGTGCGAATTTAAGGAGGCAATTTCTTTCGTGAATTTTTATGTTTAGATTTACATTTGAGTTATTCCCTGTTAGGCTATAAGGTATAAAATGGGTTTTTTCGACATTCAGTGTCAATAAGTTTTCGTCAAACCATAGTTTAACGATATTTATTGCATTATTAGCTGATACTACGACCTCATTCCAAGAATTTCCTTCAATAGTTATCACTGTATCATCTGCGTAAGATATGATGTTTCCAATGATTGGGAGTTGAAAAAGTTCATTTACATATAATATAAATAGTAAAGGTCCCAAAACAGTTCCTTGTGGAATTCCAAAATCTATATTTTCTATTTCACTTAATTCGTTGTTTACTTTAACCTGTTGAGTTCTTTGATAGAGATAACTTTTTAACCATGTTTTAGCTTTGCCAGTAATTCCTATATTATTTAGTTTATTAATTAATTTTGAATGTGAGACACTATCAAAAGCTTTACGGAGGTCAATGAATATACTTAAGCATTTTTTGCCTCTATCTAATGTTTTGTAAATAAGCTTAGTTAATTCTGCAATTGCGTCTTGTGTGCTAAGTTTATCTCTGAAACCGTATTGACTAGGGTTAATACTTTTTTGGTTATCTGTATAATCAGTAATTTGTTTTTTTATTACTTTTTCGTGTATTTTTGCAATGTTGGATAATAAGGATATTGGGCGGTAATTGTTTACTTCTTTTGAATCTCCGGATTTATATACTGGGATTATAATGGCTTTTTTGTAGTTAGACGGGAATAGACATTCTAATACCAACGTAAATAAATAGCCAGCCGACATGAAACAATTGTAATTATACAAAAAAAAGTTCTGCTTTGTATTTTTTGCTGCGTAATTCCAATTAGATACAAACAAACTTAAATTATATTCTTGAAAGAAAATAAATACGAGTAAATCATTTCATTTTATAATCCGGCGTCGCCCTCTATTTCATTTGATTACAGTGGAACAACCAATGTTCCAATTATTATCTTTTTTTTTTTTTTTTGATGGAGATATTTCAAAGATCTATAGCTCATGTTGGAAATAACATTGCACACTGAAAATAGCTGCATCAACCTCGAAACTTTATAGTTATAGCAAAAACTACTAAAATTTCAAGTCGTCAAAGCTCTTCGAGAGATTTTGGTGCTCCAGTAGGTACTTACAAAGATCTGCTTTATAGATGAGAAGTCAATCATTTGTTCACAAAATGTAGATTTTTAATTTACTTATTCTTAATTTATGTTCTCTTATACACAAAATGTTATTAATCAATAAGTGTATGTATACAAACCTGTGCTGAGGTGTTCGCATTATAATAAAGTGTTATTATGCCGTCATAAGTAAAAACACAGCATCGTCCTTGAGATTATCAAGGATGATACTGTGGTCCTTCCCCTGGCAGCAGTATTGTATATTAGGTTATTAGCAGTTAGTATCATAGTGTTACGTAAACACAATGTAGTAAATATAGCAAAAAGAAAAGGATACTGTATGAATTGATCTTGATGATGCAGGTAAGACAAAAAGAGAATAGAACAAAACAAAAGTAGATGATAATTCAAGCAAGTATTTACAGTATATTTATATTTTTGGTACATACATATTTATTTAAATACATGATCGAAATTTATTAATTCGTAGATGACATAAACAAATTGTATTAAATGAAACGCTCTAATAGTTAACAAAAATGAAGAGATTCGAATATTTTGGTTGGTTGGTTCGGTCAAACTTATAAAAGCTTTAACGCTCAATATGATATTCTAATTTGATTCTAAACAGGTTACAAAAGTGATTCAATCGTTCTCTCGCGTCTGCGGACCCCTTTATACTGTATCAATATTGAGTGTTTGATAGGGGTGACCATTGTACTCCGATCAAAGGGATCTTTTATTGATTGTGTGTTTATTTTCTCTTTGCAGGTAGCGACCCAATCCCAACACGGGATCGGACTAGGAATAAAACGAGAAGTATTCTTTTTAAATTTAGAAGACGGATATTTCGGCTGTCAGGTGAACGACTCGACTGAAGTGTTGCAACTTTACGAACTGTCCAAACTTTGCGATGGAGTACAAGATTGTTTCAAGGGTTCGGATGAACTCAGAAAGGAGCTAAAATGCACAAGTAAGTGAAACTATAAACTATGTTCATTTATAAATAAGAGCCCCAGTAATCATTGTAGTATCTACTGAATTTGAAGTCGGTGAATATAATATTTTCATTGTTCTTTTTAATGACGAAAAAAGTCAAATACATGCATAGAATAGATTTTTAGTAGGTACCCAGCGATTTTTTTATCTATGGTACCCAGCCTCTATAGGTGAACGATGTTGACGAAGCGTTGTGCGCGCGTTTTCATAGTAATTCATGGTTCATGGCCTAGTTTCCTAGTTTCTATTATCTATGTTCTGAACATGTAGTCGATAAATGCCCGCTACATTTATAGAAGAAATGATGAGGTCCTGGTTGTCTCATAGACCTTATTTTTCCCTTTATCCCCCACCTTACGAAAGAAGAAGACAAATATTAGCACAGACCAGTGAATATTATAATTACAATTTTGTAAAAGACAATGAAAATAATTTAAGGAATATTATATTTCCAATTCTGTAAGGGACAGTTACAATAAGTTCTGTTAAAATATTATATTATAGGCAGGTACTTTATCGCTTGTCTGAATTTGTTCAAACAAAGAACTGAGAATTTGTTAAAACAAAGAAAATTTTGAAAATGACACTTAAATTCAAACCAAACCAGACACACAGCGGAAATCAGTATTTTTATTTCTTCTGACATCCAACTAAATAAATTGCGTAAAATTTCCTTAACAACTTCTCATTTCTGTCTCGTAGGTCGTAAATTATATTTATTAATTATTTGCCAGGCTGCTATGTATATACCAACGACCCTGCGAATAAAATGTGAAAGGTTTTCTCCTTTTCCACGCGTTGAGCATAAATCTCAACATACGGTGTCCATCTTCGCCCTAAAGTCAATAATAAATTACAACCAACCCACGTACAACTTTGCTAGACGTTTTTATCATCTGGTGAAGAAATTCGTTTGTTGAAGATGTTTGTTCGTGAGAAAGTAAATTGGTCGAATCGACTGCTTACAGAAAAAGTAACACCACGAAAAGTCCTACTGCCAATTACCAGTTAGAATCCGGCACCACACGATATAAAAAAAAAAATTGCAAATGGCGGTCTTTCACTTTTCTAATTTGCTGGTAATATTATTAGTTATTTTATTAGATTATTGTATTATCTAACAAGGTGTGTGATTGTTTTTGTTTCCAGATGACTGTACCAAAGAAGACGGAACCGAATGCACCAACGGTGTCTGTCTAAATGGAGTTTGTCATTGCAACGACGGTTTCGGTGGATGTAACTGCCAAGAAACCGGTAAGTGTCCATTACTACTAAACCAACACCATTTTCGAAATGTGGGTTGAATCGATGTTTCCATCTCAAGGAAAATGGGAGATACCAAAGATATATTCAATTTACTACTTTCAAGAGGCTTTCACACCTACACATTATTCCGTAAAATAATGTTGTCCTGTGTATTTCCTTCAAATATTATTGATATCACTATTTAATTATGAAACTATAACGTGTTTTCTATTTGCAGACGTAAATGAGTGTAAATCTAGACCCTGTGACGTCTTTGCGCATTGCACGAACACAGTAGGCAGTTTTCAATGTTCATGCTTTCCTGGATATATCGGAGATGGATTCAAATGCGAAGGTAAGACTAATAAAATACTCTTCCTATTTAGATTTACATTTAAAGGTACCTACCTACGTGACACTAACCTAGCCATAAACGAAACTGAATAAGTACCAGTTAGTACCTACCTAAATACTAATGGAAATACGAAGAAGACTAATGGCAATGAGCCGTTCCCACCAGATGAAAGTGTGAGAACACGGCTTTATGCAGTTAAGATCTATGGATTTTTAAAGTGCCTCAACCGGCCCTATTTTCTTCTTTGTAAATAAGTACATACCTACCAACAATTTATTAAAATGCATCATTATTTTTCAGATATAAACGAATGCGAGGATCCAGGAATCAAGTCCAGATGTGTGAAAAACGCTGAGTGTTGCAACCTTCCAGCTCACTTCATTTGTAAATGTAATCAAGGTTATGAAGGAGACGGTGAGGAAGAATGCCGAGGTAATTATAGAATTAAAAATTGTCATTTGTCATTTCAGATTTGTTACTTTATCATTTTACGGCTTAAATAAATGGGTAACTAATTATTAAGCACCTACCGATCTGCGGAACCGTAGAACTCAACAATGTTACGGTAATTTCACGGGAAAAAACATGTTCACAGAAGATGTGTTCCCACGCAGTGGCATCTAAAAATGTTAATAAAAATAAAAGCCCTATCACTGTATAACATCTATACAAAACATAATTTTGTTCTTTATTTACAAATAAGAATGTTATTATTCTTTTCAGATATAAACGAATGTATCCATCCAGATACGTGCGGACAAAACGCCATCTGCACAAATCTGCCAGGAAATTATACCTGTAACTGTAATGATGGATTCTCTGGAAACCCCTACGATGGCGTAAGTATTTTAAAATATGCAAACTTCCCCACACGCTCTATTTTCGCATGTTTAAATTTCCCGCATTTACGATCTTCACCGCGCATGCGTTTGTTTGTTTATTTCTTTTTCGAACATCGAATTCGAAATTTGACATTTCAAAGTAAACAAAAACATTTCACATTCTTATTAAAAAATTCATGTCTATTAAATTTCCCGTGTTAATTTCGCAAGTTTTCATCAAAATACCCCGTTTAAATTTGTTATAATCGAAAAAAATATTACAAAGCTATTAATAACGTGTTTGGTATCACCGATAACGATGTTTAATTATTTTTTTGCTAAAACGCAGTGTGTGGACATCAACGAGTGCGAAAAAGGCATCGGTTGCGGTCCGGGAGCCATTTGCACCAACCTGGCGGGCGGCAAGCGGTGCGAGTGCCCCGTGGGATTCGAGGGAGAGCCCTACACCACGGGCTGCAAGGACACCAACGAGTGTCTCTTGAGGAACTCCTGCGGCAGAGATGCCTTATGCGACAATCTCCCGGGCACCTTCCGCTGCTCCTGCCCCCCTGGTTATCAGGGTGACCCCGCTGTCGGCTGTGTCGGTAAGAATTCACCCAAAACTAATCAAACCTGTCAGGTAAACAGCTTAATTTGATTGGACGACGAGCTAACCATAACATGAGTTTGCTTAATTGGTTTTTGAAGTGAGTTTGTTGTTTGTTTGTCGTTTGAGAGTGATTTGCTGTTTGGTTTCTCCAACGGCACTGCCCTTAAAGCGCGCAACTCGGATGGCATCCGAGTCAGCATTTCGGTTGTTGTGTCGTATGAATCGCGGAGTTTGATGGCCGTGTGGTTGGAGGATTAGGTTAAGTAACATGCCCCGATTACATTAATGCCCCCGCCCCCATTCTGGTAATATTCCATCCCCCCATAACCCCATCACAACTTGCACCCGCTTGGTTTTTTGCTTAACATAATACATAATGCAGTAATAATTTGCTAGATATTAACGAATGCGACTCGACATTAAGAAGCCCATGTAAGGGGATAGCAGAGTGTGTCAACAGCGAGGGAAGCTTCTCCTGCAAATGTCCCGATGGCTACACCATGGCCGGAGACCAGGAGTGTGTGGATGTCAACGAGTGCGGCAGGTCCAACTCCTGCGGGATCAATGCCAAGTGCATCAATGTTCCCGGATCCTTCAAGTGCATCTGTCCCCAAGGTTTCAAGGGACAAGGACATCAGTTCTGCGAAAGTGTGTTCATTTTTAATATCTATTGAATATATTTTTCATACTTATATGTACCTTGAAAATAATTTTCTATCATTAATTTTGTTAATACATTATTTAACGTAACTTTTATGTTTTCATGATTTAACAAATTATTAACGCCATTTCATTTTATTAAACATAATATATTTTTAATAGCATTTTCATAATAATAATGTTTTATTAACAACTTCATTGCACAATGCGGTGCATTGAAGATGGTGGTATACGGTATTTAATGTGAATATTTCAGATGTTAATGAATGCGCTGACAATCCTTGCGGTGCTAATGCTTTCTGCACGGATACTATGGGAAGTTTCACCTGCGGCTGTAAAGAAGATTACACCGGTGACCCGTTCAAGGGCTGCGTAGATATAAACGAGTGCGTGGCTCTAGAGAAGCCCTGTGGACTGCGCGCAGTGTGCGAGAATGCAGTCCCGGGATATAATTGCATCTGTCCCCAGGGATATGCAGGGAAACCCGACCCACAAGTTGCTTGCGAACAAGTTAGTATTCCTATAGATTATGATTAATGAGGTTTTGTTGTTTGCCGTGTGGTGTCCCTGACAAATTATTTATTTTAGGTTGATGTTAACATCTTATGCAAATCGAACTTTGACTGCACAAATAATGCGGAGTGTATAGAAAACCAATGCTTCTGTAAAGATGGATTCTTACCAAAGGGATCAGTTTGTATCGATATTGATGAATGCTCAGAAAAATCGCAGCCATGCGGAGAAAATGCACTCTGCTCAAACACCCCGGGAGGATTCCACTGTGAATGTCTCTCAGGGTTTGTGGGAGCTCCACCCCGAGTTGCCTGCAAGGCTCCTTGCGATGATGTGAAGTGTGGACAACATGCTTTCTGTAAACCGGATGGCCAAGAAGCCTATTGTATTTGCGAAGATGGCTGGACCTTTAATCCTAATGATATTGCCGCAGGATGCATTGACATTGATGAGTGCGACGTAGTGCACGGACCTTCCGGAAGATGTGGACCAAATGCAATTTGCATGAACGCACCCGGGAAATTCTCTTGCCAATGCCCCGCAGGATTTTCAGGCGATCCATTCAAAAGCTGTATAGACATCAATGAATGCACCAAGCCCGGTATCTGCGGTATGGGAGCGGAGTGCGATAACTCTCCTGGCTCCTACAACTGCCGCTGCCCAGAAGGCTTCCTCGCTGACCCTGATCCAACAGTCAAATGTGTGGGAATAGTCACCTGCAAGAAGAATGGAGACTGCCCTGGAAATGCCATATGTGATCAGTACAACAGATGCTTATGCCCTGAACCTAATATCGGAAATGATTGCAGACGTAAGTTATAGTCATTCTTAACACAATCATTCATTCTCTACTAATTGTTTGAATACACACTAATATTCTGTTGTTTTACAGATCCCTGTGAAAGTGTGCACTGTGGACCTAACTCCCACTGCA
Source organism: Hesperophylax magnus (assembly GCA_026573805.1). Classification (NCBI taxonomy): domain Eukaryota; kingdom Metazoa; phylum Arthropoda; class Insecta; order Trichoptera; family Limnephilidae; genus Hesperophylax; species Hesperophylax magnus. The sequence continues at coordinate 9,478,290 of JAIUSX010000006.1, read as the reverse complement.
TGCTTATCAACATGGAAGCCCACTGCCTATGTAGTACCGGCTTCACAGGAGTGCCCGGCATCACCGGAGGCTGCACCGACTTAGACGAGTGTGCGGCCAATCCCTGTCCTCCCGGAGCCATTTGCAACAACTTGCCAGGAAGCTATTCCTGCGAGTGCGCAGGAGGAATTAAGGGAGACCCCTATAGAGAGGGTTGCGCTAAATCTGAACTTATTCTCACCTGCGATGTCAACTCTCCTTGCCCAGCTGGAGAACAATGCATTAATGATAATGGAAACAACGTATGCATCTGCTTACAAGGATACATTAGGAACCAAGACACCGGCAAATGCAGAGACGTCAACGAGTGCATGGAAATGAAAGACAAACCTGCTTGCGGAATCAATTCCGTCTGCAAAAATTTACCTGGTAGCTACGAATGCAAATGCCCTCCAGGATTCAATGGAAATCCATACTCATTCTGTGAAGAATGCAACAGCATAGAATGCCAATGTCAACCTCCGTACAAAATCGTTAATGGAAATTGTGTCTTATCTGGATGTTCAAAGGGAGAGAAGTGTCCCCCTGGAGCAGAATGTATCCAAATATCTGGTGGAGTCAACTATTGCGCTTGTCCTAAAGGTTACCATTCTCTAGCAGATGGTTCATGCCAAGGTAACGCACAGATCCTTTACATTTTTTATTATGTAAATTACAAATCTGTTCAAATTTATTTTCTGTTCCTACTGTTTCTGCCAATAACAAACATGTTTGTATTGATTTCAGATATCAACGAGTGCACATCTGGTCAGCAAGTGTGCGGTTATGGCGCGGAGTGTCTCAACAAGCCTGGCAACTTCGAGTGCCACTGCCCCCCGGGCTACAGTGGAGACGCGTACAACGGCCTGTGTGCTCCAGCCCAGAAAAAATGCGCCAGCGACGGCGATTGCACGTCCAACGAAAAATGTGTCCAACCGGGCGAGTGTGTTTGTCCCCCTCCCTTTTTCCTAGATGCCTCGGACGGACAGAGATGCAAGAGTCCCTGCGAGAGGTTCCCTTGTGGCATCAATGCCAAGTGTACCCCCAGTGATCCTCCCAAGTGCGTGTGTGCTTCAGGGTTTGAAGGAGACCCCCTTCTTGGGTGCGTGGATCATGATGAGTGCTCCGAAGCTCCGTGTGCTTACGGTGCCAGGTGTATCAACCAAAAGGGTGGCTATCAGTGCATCTGTCCAAATGGAATGACAGGAGATCCATACAAATCTGGATGTAAGTAGCACATCCCTTTACATACGAAAAAAAAAAATTTATAAGTACTCTTTTTTTGGAAATATTTGCTGTACTTTTTCTGAACTGGAATTGAAATACATGATCAGTAATTTAAGGAAACAATGATTTCTTAACTTTCCTTTATAATCTATAATCATAACGGTAAATGGAAATTTTAACATTTGAACTCATAAAATGTACTATTTTCCAGGCATTCTGTCTTACCCCGGCTCCACCAAGAGTGAGTGCCAGTCCAACGCCGACTGTGCCAACACACTGGCCTGTAAGAACGGCACCTGTGTCAGCCCCTGCGGCAGCCTGCTATGCGGCCCACACGCCTACTGCGAGCCTGAGAAACACGCCGCCTGGTGTCGCTGTGCCGTGGGATTCACGGAAGCACCCAATGGTGAATGTGTATCCAGTAAGTTAAATTTTCAATTTCAAACATCCAACAGTTACTAAATTAGGTTGTATAATCTGATCTTGTCAAGATGTTGTCAGAATTATCTATATTTGTCAGATTTGTATCACTAATATTTATGTACATAAGTACATTTTTTTTCTTTATTTATATATTTTTAAGGTCCATCAAACAGACCAATCAACAGACCAAAATCTACAAAATGTATATATGTTTTTGTGCTGGAAGGGAATGGAACCCGTGTCCGCATCTCTGACTCAAAATCAAATGCCTAGATACACTACTGAACTGACTACACAATTTTTATTCTAGAGGAATTAATTATGCATTTTTCTACGACTACCATAATACGGGCATGAGCCTAAAAAAACTAGGACTATGCAATTAATAATTTTTTTCTTTTTCCAGTGTGCGATTTATACGTCTGTGCTGAAGATGCAACTTGTATAGTGACCAATGAAGGACCCACTTGCAAATGTCTGAATGGCTTCTCTGGCAATCCATTCCCCGGAGGCTCATGTGAACCAGACGTTTGCTCCATCGCAATGCCCTGCAAAACACCCAAAGTCTGCATCGGAGGAAGATGTAAGGAACGCTGTGAAGGCGTCATCTGCGGCATTGGAGCTACCTGTAATGTCAATACTAACAAATGTGTCTGCGATACATTCTTTATCGGAAACCCTGACTTGCTCTGCATGCCTCGTAAGTACTCTAAATTAAAGAATATATATAAATATCATGCAATGAAAGGTTTTCCGAATGGAATTTAACTACATATTTTCTTTTTTTTCAGCAATTGCTGGACCCGAATGTAGCCCATCTTGTGGAAACAATGCCCATTGCCAGTACGGACCGTCAAATCAATGTGTCTGCAGCGCTGGCACTACTGGAAATCCTTATGAAGGCTGTGTCGCTAACAAAGTGATGAAGTGCACACCAACTTCTTGTGGAAAGGGAGCGCAGTGCCATAATGGACCCAATAACATGGAATGCTCATGTCCCTCAGGATTCATCGGAAACCCATATGTCCAGTGCGAAGATATTAACGAGTGCAGTGGAAATGCCTGCGGACAGAATGCAGCTTGTATCAACACTCTTGGAAGTTATGACTGTCAATGCAGGAATGGCTTCTCAGGAAACCCATTTGTAATATGCTTGCCAACTCAAAAGGCTCAATGCGATGACCCCTCTACCTGTGTTTGCAGTAAAGATATTCCTTGTCCTTCCGGATTTAATTGTCAGAGAGGACACTGCAAGAACCTCTGTGAAAATGTCAAGTGCGGACCCAGAGCCATGTGCGATGCTGGTAAATGTTTATGCCCACCTGGCTACACTGGAAATCCCAAAGATCTCACTAAAGGTTGCAATATCCAAGGACAGTGCTACTATGATGGAGACTGTAATGATTCTGAGATTTGCTTCCAGCTCGGTAAAGGATTCCGTAAATGTGTAGATGCCTGCAGTAAAATTCAGTGTGGACCTAATGCTCTCTGCATCGGTAGCAATCATCGGTCATTGTGTATCTGCGCCGATAACTATGTGGGAAACCCCAGTGATTTAACATCAGGTTGTCAGCCAGAAGAAAAGCCCAAACAACAACCCAAAGGAGTTTGTAACAAAGATAATGACTGTCCTAAGGGATTGGCCTGCATAGCTCTTGAAGATGGCTTAAAATCTTGTCTGAGTGTATGTCATACCGTTGTGTGCAGTCAAAATGAAGCCTGCCATGTAGATGCAGCGGGTCATCCCATTTGCGAATGCCAAACAGGATTTGTTTGGAATCCAGTGTCATCAATCTGTGACAAACCATCCACTCCAGATTGTATAACTAATAATGACTGCCCACAATCGTCCGCTTGCCAACCCGACCCCTTGGGTGTATTGAAATGCACCCCAGTGTGTCTCGGATACACCTGTCCTGAAAATTCTCAATGTACAACATCAAGCCATCAGGGAAAATGCCAATGTTTCCCAGATTTCACAGGGAATCCAGAGGACAGAAATGGTTGTGTGCCGGTATCTAAAAATCAGTGCTCAACAGATGCCCAATGCCCTGAATCAGAACTCTGCAAGGCGAACAATGGTATCTTGAGCTGTCAACCTGCATGCTCGTCAGTTGTATGCGGTCCTCAAGCCATCTGTGTGACTAATAATCATGTAGCAAGATGCCAGTGTCCTCCTGGGCCATATGCTGGAGATCCAAATGATGCCAAAGACGGCTGCAAATCAGTCCCATGCGTATACAATATAGATTGTCCTCCCACACAACTATGCAACCGATTAACACACACTTGCTACAATGTTTGCGATGAAGACTCTTGTGGAGAAAATGCTGTTTGCATAGCTGAAGATCATCGAGCTGTTTGTCAATGCCCACCTGGCACAAGACCAAACCCGGTTGCAGAAGTAGAATGCAGCGTTACAGAATCTTGCAGTCCAAACCCCTGCCATCCATCTGCCATCTGTCAGGCCGTAGCATCCGGTCACCTTTGCAAATGTCCCGCAAATCAAGTAGGAGATCCTTTCACCGAGGGATGCCGTCCTGAAGGAGATTGTCCTAAGGGAGATTCGGACTGCCCAAGCCAATCTGTATGCCAAGCGGGTCGTTGTGTCAACCCCTGTGTAGGAGCTTGTGCTGGAAATGCTATTTGCACTATTGAAAACCGTAGAGCAGTTTGCTCCTGTCCTAACAAATTTAGATTGCTTGATAACAGTCAAGGCTGCATCAGAATAGCTTCATCTTGCAAAAGTGATGCAGAATGCGCTGGAGATATTTGCTACAGTGGACAGTGCCATTCCGTCTGCAGAGGTAATAATGACTGTTCAACAGGAGAGAGGTGTCTCCAAAATGTATGTACAACATCATGCGCTAGCCATTCCCAATGTAGTGACGAACAAGCTTGCGTTAATGGAGTCTGCCTAATAGGTTGCCGCAGCAATAAGAATTGCCTGTCTAATGAAGCTTGCATCAGCAGTAAATGCCAAAACCCTTGTAACAATGTTGCTGTGTGTGGCCCAAATGCAATTTGCGACTGTATTAACCATGGTACTGTTTGCAAATGCCCAGCCGGTTTTGAAGGAAACCCTATTCCAGAGCAAGGCTGCGTAAGGGTCCCAGATTCTTGCTCAAGTACTGCTCAATGTCCAAAGGGTCATATGTGTATTGCTAACAGATGTAACTTGCCTTGTTCTGACAATGGTATCTGTGCTATCGGAGAGAGGTGCTCTAACAACATGTGCCTCAAAGTATGCTACGGAAACAGCAATTGCCTTCCGGGAGAAATTTGTCAAGATGGAATATGTATTGCAGGCTGCGGGGCTGATTCAGATTGTCGGCCAGATCAGATTTGTGTTGGCTCACAATGCAGATGTGCAAATGGTTTCCAAAGCGTCAACAATGGATGCCAAGATGTAAATGAATGCTTAGAAAACCCTTGTCATCCAACTGCTATATGTATCAACACCCTGGGTTCATTCCAATGTGCTTGTCAAGAAGGTACAGTAGGAGAGCCGTTCGTCCAAGGTTGCCTATCTCCAGATCAATGCAAAACAGATAATGATTGTGCAGACAATTTATCATGCCTTAATAAGAAGTGCAGTGATCCATGTGGAAAGACCAAATGTGCTAAGAATGCTGTATGCAATGTGGACTATCACAAAGCTTCATGCACCTGTATTCCTGGACATCTTGGAGATGCTTATGATTTTAATGTTGGTTGTTTCAAAGTGGAATGTATCAACGACGATGATTGCTCAATTCACAGTTATTGCAATGAGCTTACCAATAAGTGCGCAGAGCCTTGCGAGAGGATGGCGTGCGGCAAAGGTTTGTGTCAAACCCAAGAACATCGCGCTACATGCTTATGTGAATCTGGATACACCCTTGTTGAGAATCGGTGCGTTGATGTTAACGAATGCGCTTCAAGTCCATGCCATGTGACGGCGGTCTGTAGAAACACCGAAGGCAGCTACAGCTGCCAATGTGCCAAAGGAACAGTCGGAGATCCTCTTACAACAGGATGTAGAAAACCTGGAGATTGTTTCATCGATATGGACTGCCCTGATTCTGCCAAGTGTGATAATAACAGATGCAAGAATCCCTGTGAGATTACAAAAGCTTGTGGAAAGAATGCCCAATGTATCCCACAAGGACACAACGCTGTATGCCAATGTCCCTCTCGTACCAGAGGCGATGCCAAGGTGGAATGCCGCCAGTTGGAATGTGTTGAGAATTCAGATTGCTCCTCCCAACTGGGATGTGTCAACAATAAGTGTGTCAATCCTTGTACTCTGAAAGATGTGGATGTGTGTGGAGAGAATGCCAACTGTGCTGTAGATAACCATGAGGCAGTATGTTCCTGTCAACCTGGCTCCACAGGAGATCCCCTTCTTGGATGTGTTTCCCTTCAATACTGTTCTGCTGACAACCAGTGCCCAGCTGGTGCACTCTGTTCAAATGGATTGTGCTCATGTAAGTTTTAAAAATGTTTATAAGATTATGTAATACATAGTAATATTATGTCTGAAAGTAAACAGCAAATTTAAAAGCCATCTTAATTCCATAATAATTTTTTTCTTCATATACATAATTAGAATAAAATAACTTTATAGATAGATTCCCCAATCTTAACAAACGGACTGCAATCTTTAGAGCACAGGCGTCAGGTAGGTATGCTGTCCTTGTTCTATCGGTATTACAATGGAAGATGCTCTGAGGAACTAGAGTCATTGATCCCTTCGGCACCGGTGCGTAGTCGGGATACACGCCAAACGCGCGCCCAACATTTGTACACGGTTGACATTTGTCACATGAGAACGGGTCGCTTCTACGATTCGTTCTTAAGTTCAACAGCTCGGCTGTGGAACGAACTGCCGGCCTCTGTGTTTCCTCCCTCCTACAACATGGGACTCTTCAAGACCCATGTTCACTCCTTCCTCTCCAAAAAAAGACCCTCCACACAGCATCCCCAAAGATGACATAGGCCCTGAGGGAAATTACTTTCTTCAGGCCCTCCTGTGTGGAGTTAATATAAAAAAAAAAAATAAAATAAAAAAAAAACTTTATTTGATTTTTTCTTCATTTTTTTATAGCATCCTGCACAAATACCAGAGAATGTATCGGAAACCAACTGTGTATCCAAGGAATATGTCAGCCTACATGCCACGGTAACTCCAGTTGCCCCGATTTCCAGTTCTGTCTCAACAGTATCTGCACCAGGGAATTGCAGTGCCAATCAGATGACGACTGCTTAGATACACAAAAATGTCTGGTCAACAACTTAGGTCAAGCCAAATGCGAGAAGGCTTGCGATGAATCATCATCTTGCGGTCGTAATGCAGAATGTAGTGCCACTAACCACCAAGCAGTGTGTGTATGCAAAAAGGACTACTTTGGAGATGCTAAGGTCGGATGTCAGAAGGTTGAATGCAACACCGATGAGCAATGCTCTCACGACAAATACTGCGATAATCACATGTGTAGAATAGCTTGTCTTGTGAAAAATCCCTGTGGAAGGAACTCATTGTGTTCAGCTGAGAATCATAGACAGATCTGTCATTGCCAGCCCGGTTTCACCGGAGATCCGCTCACTGGCTGCAAGCTTCTTGACTTCTGCGCTGAAGAACCATGTGGACCAGGAGCGGTTTGTCAGAACTCTCGCGGATCATACAAGTGCACATGTGCCCGAGATACAGTGGGCGAAGCTTACAAAGAAGGATGCAGGGCCCCTGTTGAGTGCCAAAAGCACGCTGATTGCCCCAATGCAGCTGAATGCACACTGGATAATGGAGAACCCAAATGCAGAGGTAAGCTTCAAAATCTAACTTGTAACGTATTTTTATCTTATTTCATTTAAGCCCGTCGTCCCACTAGGTCGGTATCGGTTACGAATCGACAAAAACAGGAGACCCTGCGCAGAAAAGTAAAGTTCACTATAGTTTGCACTGTAGCCATTGTGGAACTTTTCTACGCAGTGTCTACGGTTTTTCTTGATTCGGTACCGATACCGACCCAGTGGGATGACGGGCTTAATGTGAATAATATCTAAATATTTGTATTTTTGTTTCCAGATGTATGTGAGAGCATAATTTGCGGACGAAATGCAAACTGCGTCAGTTCGAACCACACTGCTGGTTGTGTTTGCCGAGAGGGCTATATTGGAGATCCTAATAATATTAATATTGGATGCAGTCCAAAGCCCACTCCTTGTCACACTACCACTGATTGCCTCGCCAATACTTATTGCTATGGAGACATTTGTAGATGTAAGTACAACATAACTACAATTTGCTTTCTGTGTGATGTGGAAGCTAATTTTCTGGCCCGTTATACTGATAATAACACATTTTCTTTCAGCATCGTGTTTGATGGATGAAGAGTGTGGGTTGTCAGAGAAATGCAACCAGGGTCAATGTCTGAACCCTTGCGACCAACATTCCCCCTGTGGACTTAATGCTGATTGTGCTTCCAATAACCATGTGGTGCAGTGCAGCTGTCCTGCTGGTTTCACAGGCAACCAAGAAGTTGAATGTGTCAGAAGTAAGTTAATAACAATAAATAACATGTTACTTCCGAGATTTCTTGGGAAAGTGACGGTTAAGGTATCACTGTTTATTTTGTATATTTTCTTCCAGTTCCTGTCTCTTGCGAACACAGCTCAGAATGCTCAGCTGGCAACACGTGTCGCACTAGTATGTGCCTACCCACGTGTCAAAATGACAATGAGTGCGCGCTAAATGAAAAATGTTTGAAAGGAAATTGTATATGTAAGTTTAAACAACATTTATGCAATTACTTTTTTAAAGGTTTTAATAATCTTGATGAAATATTATAAATGGTTTTATGTTTGTAGTGACATGCAGAGTGGATAATGATTGCTTCTTGGGCCACATCTGTCTGCAAAACACATGTCTATTCGGCTGCCATTCTGATGACGATTGTAGCGCAAGTGAGTCTTGTAGAGATAATAAATGTACCAACCCCTGTGTGCACGGAAACCCTTGCGGACCAAACGCTTTGTGCTCTGTTACAAACCAACGTGCTGCTTGCTCGTGTACCGAAGGAATGGTTCCCAACCCTACTGCCAAAGTTGGCTGCGTAAGAACCCCGGCTGGTCCTTGTCAAGAGAACCGAGCTTGCGATAATGGATGGAGTTGCATTCAAGGCCAGTGTAGACCAGTTTGCTCATCCGATTCGGGATGCCTAGTCAATGAACGATGTGATAAACCTACAGGAACCTGCAAGCCAGTGTGTCGTAAACAGTCCGACTGTCCATCTGGGGAAGTTTGCCAAAATTTGGTTTGCCAAATTGGTTGCCACTCCGATAGTGGTTGTCCCAGTAACAAAGCTTGTGTCAACAGTCAGTGCACCAATATCTGCGCCACGCCAACTGCTTGCGGAAGGAATGCCATTTGTTCTGTTGTCAATCACAATAAACAATGCTCTTGTCCCCCACCTCTTGTGGGAGACCCTCTATCAGCATGCAAACAACAATCCGTCACTTGCAGCAATAATAAGGACTGTCCCTCTGGACTTTCATGCTACGGAGCTTTGTGCCAAACATCTTGTCGAAATGACCAGAATTGTCTGTCTGATGAGAAATGTGTCCGTGGCATCTGTAGAGGAGTCTGTAATAGTGACTCGGCTTGTGCCTCAGGACAGATTTGTGAAAACAGAATTTGTAAAACTGGATGCCGCACTGACACTTCCTGCGACAATTTTGAAGCCTGTATCGATGGAAAATGTACAGATCCTTGCACAATAGAAAACCAATGTGGGAAGTGCTCGCAATGTAAAGTCATTAACCATGGTGTTCAGTGCAGTTGTCCACCTCTATTCCTAGGAAATCCATTGACGGAATGCAGCAAACCTCCAGTGCCGTGCAACAATAATTGTCAGTGTGATCAAGCTGGATACTGTAAGGCAGTGTGTGGCGATGACTCACACTGTTCTTGCGGAGAAAAATGTAGAGATGGAATATGCAAAACACTATGCTCTACAAATAACAAGTGCCTGAAGGGTCAAATCTGTTCCAGAGGTGTTTGCACTTCTGGATGTGTATCAGATTCAGATTGCTCAAATGATAAATCTTGCTTGAATACCCAATGCACCAACCCTTGTGACCTGAGCCTGTCACCATGTGGTCAGAATGCTTTGTGCCGAGTTTCTCAACATCAAGCAGTATGTCTATGCCCAGACGGTTATAGCGGAGAACCACTCAAGTCTTGCCAACCATACGAATGTCTCGCAGATGCAGACTGCGCCCCAGACAAATACTGCAGTCTATCTAAAACTTGCAAGAACCCTTGTCTAGAAGTGGGAGCCTGTGGAAGAAATGCACAGTGCCGAGTAGTAGACAGACACGCGCAATGCTTGTGCGTGCCCGGGTACTTTGGAAATGCGGCAGTGGAATGCAAGCAAGGCGGAGACGCTGCTTGCTTGAAGAATCCATGCGGAGATAATGCTCGCTGCCGAGACTTCTCAGAAGGAAACTACGAATGTAGCTGTGCACCGAACTGTATCGGAGATCCTCACAAAGGATGCCTGTGCGACGCCAAGTTGATTAACTTGTGCAAAGATAAACAGTGTGGCGTCAATGCCGCGTGTCGTATTACAAGCCAACAAGAGGCAGAATGCCATTGCCCCGATAACTATCCTTCAGGTGATCCATATATTGAATGTAAGTATTGGCCAATATGAAATACGTATGTAGTTGGGTGGAGTGTTACTGCATACCATGATGATACTGTCCTCGGTGTCTGAACTAATCCTGTGATTTATTGAATGTTTTATTAGGTTCCATAGATCGTACTCCGGTAGATTGTCGAACCACAGGTTGTGGAAAGAACGGAGAGTGCCTAAGAGAAGGAGGAGCAGAGTTTGTATGCCGTTGTCCCCCAGGCACTAAAGGCAGACCAGACGTGGAGTGCCATTCTCGTAAGTTTTATATAATGGTGATTCGACGTACACGTGTATATTCTGCACGATGAACTATTATGTAATAATTTGTACATTATTTACATTTGTGAAAAATAACACGGGCCAATAGAGTAACATATTTATTGTATAGTGGTGCGTATACTTAGTTTAATATGATATTATTAATTTATAAGTTACATTATATACAGGCAAATGACGGATGAGGTTATAGAAGTTCACAGAATCATGTATTTAAATATCTATCTCATTCGTAATGGAATGGAAAAGTCTAATCTGCCTTATCAACATTTCTGTCTTAAAAAACAATATTTCAAGTCTATAGGTTTCCCGTGAAAATAATGTAACATTTTATAAAATGATATATTTGCCACATTGTTGACTGTATAATCATATTGAATGATAAGCCAGGTTAAGACTGTGCAGGAAGCATTCTCACCTGTTCATGCTTGAAATATAAGACAGTAACTCTATCAACCTATGGATGGCAAAACAGGCTTCATGTAAATATCTCTGCTTGTACATTTTTGCGAATGCCTTCATTCTCTTCGCAAGCTATGGTCGGGCTATCGACAAACGCGAAAAGCATGCAATATTTCGTGAGAAAGTTTCCTTTCACAGTTCTTAAGTACGCTTTTTCTTTTTTCCTGTCCTTCCCTCGCTCCCTGTACGCCGCTAGATATCGAATGCGGAAGCGACTTTGACTGCACGAGAGAGAAGGCTTGCATTAACCTGGAGTGCCTGGATCCATGCAAGCTGCGCGGCGCGTGCGGCGAGGGAGCCATCTGCCGCGCCGCGCTCCATCGCGCCCGCTGCTCGTGTCCCCAGTGCTACACCGGTTCTCCCGCGGAGAGATGTCTGCCTGACCCGCAGTGTCTCGCCACCCAGCCCCGGCCCGCCGGCCCCGCTTTGTCTTGTCGCTCGCAAACCCAGTGCCCTGCACACCTCGAGTGTCACATGCCCTCCGCGCAGTGCCGTGACCCCTGTGAGCGCCTCGCCGCCACATGCAAAGGCAACAAGAAGTGCCAAGTGCGCAACCATCGCCCCGTCTGCGTGTGCAAGTCCGGCTTTGTGCTGAACGACCTGGGCGAGCTGGCATGTGCTCCAGACAACGCAGAATGTGTTAGAGATGAGCAATGTGCCACCAACATGGCTTGCGTGAAGAATGTGTGCCGAAACCCTTGCGATGCGCCCAGTGCGGCCCCATGTCCTCAAGGCAAGGTCTGCGAAGTTCTAGACCACAAGCGCATATGCATCTGTGTAGAAGACTGCCATCCTTCTGTATCTATTTGCTTGAGAGACGGCGGATGCCCGGTGAATGAGGCATGTCGCAACTTCAAGTGTGTGGACCCTTGTGTGAATGCAAGCTGTTCCTCGGATGCCCCATGTTACGTAGAAGAACATAAGCCCATCTGCAAATTCTGCCCCTCAGGGTTTTTACCCGATGCAAAATATGGATGTCTCAAAGGTAAAATTACTACATGGATATCCGTATTTGGTGGCTTGTGCGATATTTGTATCCTACCGTAATTAGAACTATACCTTCTTTTTCAATTGCTGGTTAAGTCTAATGATTTAATTATCTTCACATTCCAGGTTATTATAATGTCTCGTAGAACTACGCATAACGTCTTCAAATGGAACCGCATTGAATTTCAGATATCTGCCCCACTTCCTCTTCGACTCTCTCTATCTTTCTTCACATTTCATCTGTGCTTGTAAATAACGCAATTTACTCTTTTATAGTACTCTCATGTAGTTGAACACTAATGGTGGTAGATGATTTCCAATGTAAATAATGTTGATGAATACTGTCTGATGAATATGGTCTGAGAGGTATATATCATATTAATGGTAAAGTGTGTTATATTCGCAGCACCGCTGAGTTCTTGCTCAGCGGACACTCAGTGTGGGGAGGAGGAGGCCTGCATTGCAAGCACTTGCACCAATCCTTGCACCACTTCAACTTGTGCCACTTCTGCTATATGCATTACGCAAACACACCGGCCTACATGCACTTGTCCGCGCCACTTTACCGGTGACCCGCTCGTCCACTGTGAGAGGATATACTCGCCTGACGAGAACCTTCACGTCTCGCAGTCGGTCCAAACTAAAGTCAATTCACTTCCTCAATATGTCCTTTACAACAGTACTACAGCAAAGGAAGCTTTGAATGGCACCTATCTTGAGAAGAAGAGTAAAGTGGATGAATACACTCCATGTTTTGATTCTACTCAGTGTTCTCCGAGCGAGGTATGCAAGCACAATGTTTGCATGAACCCCTGCAACCTGTTGCTGTACTGCGGGAAGGGAATGCTTTGCAAAGTCCTGAATCATGTACCCGTGTGTTTGTGTATTGCAAATAATAAAGAGAACATGAGCGATTGCCAAAGCTATTCAGGTAAACGTGTCCCTAGAGTTGTTACCTTATGCAATTATTTTTTTTTAATATTTGATATACATAAATCTTACAACTGACTTGGAGTTGCACATCACACTGCAGCCGCTACTGTTTGCAGTCGCATGTATCAGATCAATACGATAACTATTCTTTAAACTAAAATATGTTATCTGATAGCGCTTTCGTATTTTTCGCATGATTTAAGTTTTATTGGATCAATACCCCAACCATTTTGTAGTTGACTAAATGATGTCATTGACAAAAATGTACTTTAAAATTCAATAGATCTAAATTTCGCTCGCAATGATTTTTTTTCAATGAATGCAAATTAAGAAAACCATAATGAACTGGAGTTATTATTAGGTATATTATTTATTGCAGAACGTCTTCCCAATGAGAAGATTGTTTTTGCACAATGTTCCTTTAACTCTACGGACCATATATAGTAGCAATCATTTTTGTTCTTATATTTATTATTGAATGCTTATTTCCTACATTTATAAATCGTATGTAGTGGTGACAGAGTTGTATGTATATGTGAAATATAATGCTTATGTATAGTAGCGCTAACTATTGAATTAATTGAATATGTATTTTTTGTAGTCATTCAGAGGTATGTATGAAATACGGTAGACTTGTCAACTAATGTAGCAAACTATTGCATTCGTTGAATTTATTAATTGTGTACTTAATTACTATGTATTATTATTTATGCTGAATTATATATTATGTATTACTATTGTTACTCAATTATCTAAGTTAAAAAATGTATTTTTTTAAATGCCTTTGGTTTGAAGTCAATCACAATAAAAGTTACTAATACATATCACACATGTAGCCAATGGTTTCTTGACGGGTCAACCTTAATCTTAACTCTTTTTACTGTTTTCAAAAGGTCTCCCTATCAATACATTTTGTGCAGAATTGATTCTATGCATTACTTAAATTCCTTGAGCAAATATTTTAATGCAGTTAATTCATACTTTATCAATTTCTAAATTTGAATTTTAAATCAATCTTCAAAAGTAAAATCTTTCTTGTTCTTCTATCTTTTTAATTTGTTTCTGATTGGATGATGTATTTCAATTGTTTTTTACGTCACAGAAATAGGGTGTTCACAACACAATCAGTGCGGCTTGCAGCAAGCGTGCATAGCGGGACGCTGCCAGAACCCCTGCGCAGTGGCCAGCCCTTGCGCCTCACAGCAGGACTGTCAAGTGCGAGACCACCAGCCTGTATGCATCAAAGGTAAACAACATCAACAGAAGAAAAAACCTAACCACTGCTGAAATGCGTCATATTTTCTGCATCATATAGAAGACGAAACACGTTATATATTTGAGGCGCAGCTGTATAAAAACCTAGAATTTTTTTGTCCAGACTGTCAGAGAATTTGGTATTCTGATGTGAATTCTTTATTGTATGAGATTGCCCCACAGTTTTGATACACGGGATATGGAGTCATGACTTAGGGAAGGTTGGACATAATTTCTTACTTTCTACACTTGCGTGATGCAGATAAAAAAAAACCCAATATCCATGTGAATGTGTGAAAAGCGCTTCAGGGGTGTGCAGTCACTTCAGCGGGCAGCTCGAGACCGTTGAAGTTTTCTGCTGTTTCAACAATTTTTTTGCGTTTTTCTACTTCATTTTCTATTCATCTTCTGAATTCTTTCCAACTCTCTATATTATTTTTCCTTCTTTTATTCTCTACTCTACTTCAGGTACATTTTAACCAATCAAGTCTTTCTTTGCTAACACATTGAATGTTTTCATTGCTGTATACTACATAAGGAAATTCCTCGTTTCAGTTTGCCAGTGTCAATCTGCCACAGATTGCCGGCCAAACTTCCAGTGCGACGGATGTCACTGTATTCCAAGTACGTTTTCAAATCATGAAACTTGCAAATTAACAACACAACCAACGTATTTACTTATTTTAACTACATGTTACAAATAATCCATCATGAATTTTTCTTCCGATTATACCATACAAATAACTCAATAAACCAAAACCTTACAAATAACCCAACAAGTACATAATATTAATCTGATAAAAATAATAATAGGAAATGTCAATAACATTTAGTAATGTGTTATGGATATAGATCCAATTTTATTGATTAAACAATATAAATATTAGGTTTATTATGAATTTTATGTATTTCTTCGGCACAATTTTTAGACATTTTATTTTGGAAGAGTTTTATTTTGTAATGTAAATGTTTTGTTTGTTTCACCAAATTTTGTTTGTATCAAATGTGCAAACCCATCGGCTTACGAATTTTTATTTGTGACATCTGTGCATCCTTGAGAAGGATTATTACTGTGCAGTATTGCACCCCATATTTTCCCAAATTAAACCTTTTAATATCCTTTTATATAGATTATAATTTTATTGTGAACTATCTAAGTATGTGGGAAATGGTTTAGTTTCGGGCAATATGCTGATTCAAAAAAAGTGCACCCCCCCAATCTTGGCGGCAGGTATGCCGATGGTTTAAAAAATAATACTCTGCTAAAACAAAATGTTTATTATGAATCCTACAGAATCTATCTACATTATCTAAAAACAAGAATGGGAGTCGATTTTTTCAAAATCACATTTATTCATGGAAAACATTAAAAGAATTCACATTCATATGAATTAGGATGCTAAAATTGTTTTCCCGTGAAATTGATAATTTGTGACCTCCAACCTCCTCTTTTATAAGTACAGATCTATTACTCAAATACTAATTACAATATATTATGTAACAAAATATCTTAATTCTTCTTTCAACTACTTAAAAATATAAATATTATTTTATTATATAATATTTTTAACAATTACACACCTATTTGAATAAGCAATTATTCTGTCTTATTCTATGGTCCTAACAAACATCTTATTCAACCGTCTATTTTGCAGTTCAACAAACTGTAGTGTCTGATGGCTGTGAACACTGTCCTCCGGGAATTCCTTGTGATCCATTCTCAGGAGCGTGCATGCAAGGTATGTTCCTCAATATATTATATATAACCAATTACAACAGTCCATTTACTTGCAAGTTCATTCCAAAATAATACACCTCAAAAAAATCATTTTAAGACAAATATTATGAAAATATATAAAAATTCATTACGTCAAAAATGTACATTTTCTGATTTGTGTTATTTTGGCAATAATTTGAAAAATTATCAATAAAATTATATAAAATGTTCAAATAACTATAAATACAACCATTTCAAGAAGTATTGTGGTTTATTTTTTAAAATTTAGTCTCTGATTTTTTAAACTAAACTATATTTTAGTTTTTTTTGCCGCAGTACATATTTATATATTTTTTTAAATGAATCTTATTTTCTACTTCTGCGATTCTATTTCGAAAAGCGATGAAGGAAAGCTTTGCCATAATTTTTAGTTAGTATAAATTTATTTTTTCTGACAAAATTGGTTTATTTCCAACTTTTAGTAGTATAAATAATTTTAAGTGTGTTGCTGTTTACCTTCATGAATTATCCGACTAATATATATTTATATATATAAAAGCAAGTGTATGAAATAACAAAAGTTGAGTTGGCGCCAATGCAGTGACCTGAGCCGCCAGTTTGTTAGCTCCCGTTAGCCCGGTTAACCTAGGGTTCCTGACTCCTGACTAGAGCCAACTGCTTGCAGTCAGCCAACCACCAGCATACTGGTCCTGACTGATCCTCCACGTGACGGAATATCACTTGTCATCCAACACATTGTACAAATATTACTTCATGTACAACTGTGCCTTCTCCCGCTCTCCCACCTGTATATTAGAAACACTATTATGTATTGTTTTTTTTTTTTTTGTATTTGACTTCTGTTTCTATACACTTTCTTTCACCTGTAAAGCAATTTGAGTGAAATGGAATTGCACCGACCGCAAACATGTCATTTAGTATACATACTTAGTAGAGACTAGAAACTTTACATACTATGGATTATTTAGAATGCATCGCATGTATAGATAAATGCCTGTTATGTTATTGGTCATTTACCGCTCATTAAACCTTATATAGCTACTAACCCTGCATGCTTTGGCCTTGGCTTACCATTGAAACTGCATACTAACTTTTAACTTTTACTACTTAATAACAACAACTAACGCGGTGTATATTGTGTAGATTAAGACAATGCTGACAATTAATAGGATGAATTAACTACCAATTTGTTATTCTTCTTTGACACTTCTAACAGATCTGCAAAGCAACCAAACAACATTAACAGCTAGCACTACTGAAAAGATTGAACCGAACCAAAGTTCAACCAACACTATTACACAACACACTACACGTACCTATACCCAAACAACAATTAGTTCTAAAGTGTTTAACAAGACTGTTGGAGATGCTAAAACACCAGCGATTGAGTCTGCAGAAGACTTTACTACTGAAATAATGAAAACGTCTACAGAGCAGTTCAAGGATAGTTATCCTGCCACATTAAAAGAAACCTTTTCGACAAGTGAGCAGTCACAGCGTACTAATGAAGTTATTGAAAGCTCAACTAAATCTTTGGACAATTCTTCTAACAAAACATCAACTAAAAGTGGCGAAAGCTTGGTTACTGAAATTACTACTACATCCAAATATGACTCAACTGACAAATCTTCAAGTACAGTAAAGGAAAGCACTGGTGGTACTACTCCAAGCACAATATCTGGCCAATCATTTATTACTATTGAACAAACTAAAGGGGAAAGAACATCCACAACAGATTACAAGACTGCTCCTACGAGGCCTAAACCCACACCTTCATCCTCCGAACCAACTTTATTTACGGAACATGGTATTGGCCAAGAAAATAAACCTACGACTTCATTTACCGAACCAAGTTTATTAACTGAACATGATATTGGCTATGAAAATAAACCCACTACGCCAAAAACTGATGCGAAAGAAACATCACCTGGTCGTATTGACAGTGGTGAGTTTGAAGATGATTATACAAATGATGATTTAAAGACAACAACTAAAGTTTATAATGCAGTTGCTGGTGGTAAAACTTCTACCACTGGTAAATCAACTGGTTCTGAATCATCCATCTCGACAACCTCTCCAATTGGTGGTGAATCTACAAGTTTACCTTCTTCTACAGAAAAAACAATACCTTCTGTTGATATTGATGATGATATAACTAAAAACTTAGGCTCTGCTACAACTGATAATCAGTATGCAAATATACCTGAAAATGATAGGAATCCTGTGACTGATGCAAGTATTTCAATCAATACTGACGCTTCAACAACTGTCAGACCTTTAGAACATTCAACCACAACTGATAATCTGGCAACAACAACAAAATATATTCATATCAATGACACAACAGTGGCAGACCATGGTTTTAATCAAACATCAACACCTCTGAATATGCATTATACTACATATCCAACTCATCCTGAAGAAGAATTGTTCACAGATAATATTGGTGCTCATTCTTCTTCCGTCAGTTCAGAGAGCCCAGTTACTCATTTTACCATTAATGGTAAAGATAATACAACATATTCAACAAATGGGAATGATCAAGTTACCACTCCATATTCCTCAACAAAATTGACAACTGATTCTGATTATTTAACTCACAAATCTGTCGATGTTACACCAACTAAAAATCAATCAACAACTGCATCCATTCCTACAACAGATAATGCTAAGTATACCACTTATCGACCCACCGAAGATATTGTTACAACTACCACTGGCAGTGATAAAACAACAAACTTTTCAGATTCAATATTTACAACAATACCAACAACTTATGCTTCTGGATCAAGTGAATATCCGTCCTTCTCTACAAATTCTATCGTCGTCGATGAAACTAAAGTAGGTAATACAACAAATCAACCAAAGTTCGAAACAACGACAGTCACAATGAATATTCAAGTTGTTGCAGATTCCACTGACAGGATAAATATACAAAATGCAACTACGGAAAAGTTGTATTATATTACTCCTAGTAATATGTTAACTAACCCCCCCACCCATGATGATAATACAACGCCATCAACTGAAATCAGTTCCCAATCAACACTTAGATTAACAACTCAAGAAGGCGCCGAATATCAAACTATTGAGTCAACCACCCATCCATTTTCTCAATTTGATCACACTGCCGAGGGGGCAACTACCAAAATTATAGTACCTGAACTTTCAACAATACATAAGGTGGATTCCAAATCTCAATTTACTACTGGAAAACCTGAATCCCAATCCAGAGATAATACAACATCAATAGATACCGGCATAAGGGGAACCACTAAGTACATTCCCTCAGTAGGAGTAGATACAACCTACAGTACAACACCTTACGACCATGGAACTCGAACAACTCCTCCAAAGGATACCGGTTTAGGGGAGAGCAATAAGTATGCTCCCTCTGAAGGAATAGATACAACTTACAGTACAACACCTTACGACCTTGGAACTGATACAAATCCTCCAAAGGACACCGGCTTAAGAGGAACTACTAAGTACGTTCCCTCTGAAGGAATAGATACAACTTACAATACAACACCTTACGACCATGGAAGTGATACAAATCCTCCAAAGGATTCTGGCTTAGGGGGAACCACTAAGTACGTTCCCTCAGAAGGAGTAGATGCAACTTCCAGTACAACACTTTACGACCATGGTACTCGTGCAACACCTCCAAAGGATTCCAGTTTAGGGGGAAGCACTAAGTATGCTTCCTCTGAAAGAATAGATACAACTTACACTCCAACACCTTACGACCTTAGAACTGATACAAATCCTTCAAAGGATTCCGGCTTAAGAGGAACCACTAAGTACGTTCCCTCTGAAGGAATAGATACAACTTACAATACAACACCTTACGACCACGGAAGTGATACAAATCCTCCGAAGGATTCTGGCTTAGGGGGAACCACTAAGTACGTTCTCTCAGAAGGAGTAGATACAACCTACAGTACAACACTTTATGACCATGGAACTCGTGCAACACCTTTAAAGGATTCCGTTTCAGAGGGAAGTACTAAGTATGCTCCCTCTGAAGGAATACATACAACTTCCAGTACAACACCTCACGATAAAGGAACTCATACAGCTCTTCCAAAGGATACTGATTTAGGTGAAAGCACTAAGTATGTTCCCTCGGTAGGAATAGATACGACTTACAGTACAACACCTTATAACTATGGAACTCGTACAATGCCTCCAAAGGATACCGGCTTAGGGGGAACCACTAAGTACGTTCCTTTAGAAGAAGTAGATACAACCTACAGTACAACACCTTACGACCATGAAACTCATACAACTCCTCCAAAGGAGACCGGTATAGGGGGAAGCACCAAGTATGTTCCCTCGGAAGGAGTAGATCTAGCCTACAGTACAACACCTTACGACCATGGAACTCGTGCACCACCTACAAAGGATACCGGTTCAGAGGGAAGTACTAAATATGCTCCCTCTGAAGGAATAGATACAACTTCTAGTACAACATCTTACGATAAAGGAACTCGTACAGCTCTTCCAAAGGATACTGATTTAGGTGAAAGCACTAAGTATGTTCCCTCAGTAGGAATAGATACGACTTACAGTACAACACCTTATAACCATGGAACTCGTACAATACCTGCAAAGGATACTGATTTAGGGGGAATCACCAAGTACGTTCCCTCAGAAGGCGTAGATACAACTTCCAGTACAACACCTCACGATAAAAGAACTCATACAGCTCTTCCAAAGGATACTGATTTCGGTGAAAGCACTAAGTATGTTCCCTCGGTAGGAATAGATACGACTTACAGTACAACACCTTATAACCATGGAACTCGTACAATGCCTCCAAAGGATACTGATTTAGGTGAAAGCACTAAGTATGTTCCCTCGGTAGGAGTAGATACGACTTACAGTACAACACCTTATAACCATGGAACTCGTACAATGCCTCCAAAAGATACCGGCTTAGGGGAAACCACCAAATACGTTCCCTCAGAAGGAATAGATACAACTTCCAGTACAACACTTTACGACCATGGTACTCGTGCAACACCTCCAAAGGATTCCAGTTTAGGGGGAAGCACTAAGTATGCTTCCTCTGAAAGAATAGATACAACTTACAGTACAACTCCTTATGACAAAGGAACTCGTACAACTCCTCCAAAGGATACTGATTTAGGTGAAAGCACTAAGTATGTTCCCTCGGTAGGAGTAGATACGACTTCCAGTACAACACCTCACGATAAAAGAACTCATACAGCTCTTCCAAAGGATACTGATTTCGGTGAAAGCACTAAGTATGTTCCCTCGGTAGGAATAGATACGACTTACAGTACAACACCTTATAACCATGGAACTCGTACAATGCCTCCAAAGGATACTGATTTAGGTGAAAGCACTAAGTATGTTCCCTCGGTAGGAGTAGATACGACTTACAGTACAACACCTTATAACCATGGAACTCGTACAATGCCTCCAAAAGATACCGGCTTAGGGGAAACCACCAAATACGTTCCCTCAGAAGGAATAGATACAACTTCCAGTACAACACTTTACGACCATGGTACTCGTGCAACACCTCCAAAGGATTCCAGTTTAGGGGGAAGCACTAAGTATGCTTCCTCTGAAAGAATAGATACAACTTACAGTACAACTCCTTATGACAAAGGAACTCGTACAACTCCTCCAAAGGATACTGATTTAGGTGAAAGCACTAAGTATGTTCCCTCGGTAGGAGTAGATACGACTTACAGTACAACACCTTATAACCATGGAACTCGTACAATGCCTCCAAAAGATACCGGCTTAGGGGGAACCACCAAATACGTTCTCTCAGAAGGAATAGATACAACTTACAGTACAACACCTTACGACCATGAAACTCGTGCAACACCTCCAAAGGATACCAGTTTAGAGGGAAGCACTAAGTATGCTTCCTCTGAAGGAATAGATACAACTTACAATACAACACCTTACGACCACGTAAGTGATACAAATCCTCCGAAGGATTCTGGCTTAGGGGGAACCACTAAATACGTTCCCTCAGAAGGAGTAGATACAACCTACAGTACAACACTTTATGACCATGGAACTCGTGCAACACCTACAAAGGATACCGTTTCAGAGGGAAGTACTAAGTATGCTCCCTCTGAAGGAATAGATACAACTTCCAGTACAACACTTTACGACCATGAAACTCGTGCAACACCTCCAAAAGATTCCAGTTTAGGGGAAAGCACTAAGCATGCTTCCTCTGAAGGAATAGATACAACTTACAGCACAACTCCTCCAAAGGATACTGATTTAGGCGAAAGCACTAAGTATGTTCCCTCGGTAGGAGTAGATACGACTTACAGTACAACACCTTATAACCATGGAACTCGTACAATGCCTCCAAAAGATACCGGCTTAGGGGGAACCACCAAATACGTTCTCTCAGAAGGAATAGATACAACTTACAGTACAACACCTTACGACCATGAAACTCGTGCAACACCTCCAAAAGATTCCAGTTTAGGGGAAAGCACTAAGTATGCTTCCTCTGAAGGAATAGATACAACTTACAGCACAACTCCTTATGACAAAGGAACTCGTACAACTCCTCCAAAGGATACTGATTTAGGTGAAAGCACTAAGTATGTTCCCTCAGTAGGAAAAGATACAACTTACAGTACAACACCTTACGACCACGGAAGTGATACAAATCCTCCGAAGGATTCTGGCTTAGGGCAAACCACCAAATACGTTCCCTCAGAAGGAATAGATACAACTTCCAGTACAACACTTTACGACCATGGTACTCGTGCAACACCTCCAAAGGATTCCAGTTTAGGGGGAAGCACTAAGTATGCTTCCTCTGAAAGAATGGATACAACTTACAGTACAACTCCTTATGACAAAGGAACTCGTACAACTCCTCCAAAGGATACTGATTTAGGTGAAAGCACTAAGTATGTTCCCTCGGTAGGAGTAGATACGACTTACAGTACAACACCTTATAACCATGGAACTCGTACAATGCCTCCAAAAGATACCGGCTTAGGGGGAACCACCAAATACGTTCCCTCAGAAGGAATAGATACAACTTACAGTACAACACCTTACGACCATGGTACTCGTGCAACACCTCCAAAGGATACCAGTTTAGAGGGAAGCACTAAGTATGCTTCCTCTGAAGGAATAGATACAACTTACAGTACAACTCCTTATGACAAAGGAACTCGTACAACTCCTCCAAAGGATACTGATTTAGGCGATAGCACTAAGTATGTTCCCTCGGTAGGAGTAGATACGACATATAGTACAACACCTTATAACCATGGAACTCGTACAATGCCTCCAAAAGATACCGGCTTAGGGGAAACCACCAAATACGTTCCCTCAGAAGGAATAGATACAACTTTCAGTACAGCACCTTACCACCATGGAACTCGTGCAACACCTACAAAGGATACCGTTTCAGAGGGAAGTACTAAGTATGCTCCCTCTGAAGGAATAGATACAACTTCCAGTACAACACTTTACGACCATGAAACTCGTGCAACACCTCCAAAAGATTCCAGTTTAGGGGAAAGCACTAAGTATGCTTCCTCTGAAGGAATAGATACAACTTACAGCACAACTCCTTATGACAAAGGAACTCGTACAACTCCTCCAAAGGATACTGATTTAAGTGAAAGCACTAAGTATGTTCCCTCAGTAGGAAAAGATACAACTTACAGTACAACACCTTACGACCACGGAAGTGATACAAATCCTCCGAAGGATTCTGGCTTAGGGGAAACCACCAAATACGTTCCCTCAGAAGGAATAGATACAACTTCCAGTACAACACTTTACAACCATGGTACTCGTGCAACACCTCCAGAGGATTCCAGTTTAGGGGGAAGCACTAAGTATGCTTCCTCTGAAAGAATGGATACAACTTACAGTACAACTCCTTATGACAAAGGAACTCGTACAACTCCTCCAAAGGATACTGATTTAGGTGAAAGCACTAAGTATTTTCCCTCAGTAGGAAAAGATATAACTTACAGTACAACACCTTATAACCATGGGACTCATTCAATGCCTCCAAAGGATACCGGCTTAGAGGGAACCACCAAGTATATTCCTTCTGAAGGAATAGATACAACTTACACTACAACACCTTACGACCTTGGAACTGATACAAATCCTCCAAAAGATACCGGCTTAAGAGGAACCACTAAGTACGTTCCCTCTGAAGGAATAGATACAACTTACAATACAACACCTTACGACCACGTAAGTGATACAAATCCTCCGAAGGATTCTGGCTTAGGGGGAACCACTAAATACGTTCCCTCAGAAGGAGTAGATACAACCTACAGTACAACACTTTATGACCATGGAACTCGTGCAACACCTACAAAGGATACCGTTTCAGAGGGAAGTACTAAGTATGCTCCCTCTGAAGGAATACATACAACTTCCAGTACAACACCTCACGATAAAGGAATTCGTACAGCTCTTCCAAAGGATACTGATTTAGGTGAAAGCACTAAGTATGTTCCCTCAGTAGGAATAGATACGACTTACAGTACAACACCTTATAACCATGGAACTCGTACAATGCCTCCAAAGGATGCCGGCTTAGGGGGAACCACTAAGTACGTTCCTTTAGAAGGAGTAGATACAACTTACAGTACAACACCTTACGACCATGAAACACATACAACTCCTCCAAAGGAGACCGGTATAGGGGGAAGCACCAAGTATGTTCCCTCGGAAGGAGTAGATGTATCCTACAGTACAACTTCTTACGACAAAGAAACTCGTACAACTTCTACAAAGGTTACCGGTTCAGAAGGAAGCACTGAACATTCAGACGATTTAACAACAACAGATGATGAATTTATTTATGGGGTTTTAGGAATTGATGAAGATTTGGGTAAATCCAATACCCCACCTTCTTCAAATAATACACGTAAAACCACAACGAAACTGCCACCTACTCCTTCTGGTTTTTCAACAACACAGTCAACGGATATAAAAACCGACATAAGTTTGACAACGTCTAAAATTACTACAGATGTTACTTTAGCAAGTCATCAGTCTGAATCATTAACAACAACATCAAGTGTGCTTACTACTCCAGAAAATAAAATATCTCCCTCAAACTCTATTTCTGCGACATATGGAACCACTGATGGAGATTTCAAAACTGATGTTCAACAGACAACATCAAAAGTTACTCGGGTTGAAGGTATGGAAAAACATAAAAATACCACAGACTTTGAATCAGAACTACCTGAGAGTACAACATCAATTAATGCAAACCTACTTACAAAGTCTACAGTTGATAAATTTGTGAATACCGACGACCCATACAGGACAATGACAAAAACTGAATATTTCATTCGTACAACAGAACCGGTCTCTGCTCAAACCATTTTACAAACTACATCAACAATTCGCCCAAATGAGTTCTCGATGGATGGACAACATGCCAATGGCCTCGAAACCAAAATGAACTTCACGACTCCTCAAACAACCTCAATAAAAACTACAAAAGACGACCAGTTATCGACCGGAACAGAAACAATTGATACTACAACGTCATCGATTCGAAAAACCACAGAAATTTATACCAGTGCGCCATATAACAATATAACTTCTAAACGTAATAAAACGGATGAATATGGAACCACGGTGAGTCCAAATACTTATATCAAAATAACTACGATCGATTCAAGCATAACACCATCAGTTGCTTCAAAAACTACAACTGAAGGCACAAAAAATCCGATTCTTGAAGCATCAACTACTGAATTTATAAAAAATACTAATGATGACAGATTGGGTTCAACTACATCGAAATCCACATTCACAACTAACGTTGCAACAAATACAGTAACACCGTACATAACTTCCAATACTAATGAGCCTACCGAAGATAATATTTTCTATACTATATTAGATAATAAAGGCACAACACAGTCATATGAAGATTATTCTGACTTTACAACAGGTGGAATAGATATACGGAATAGTATCCCAGATGAAACTACAGCAGATGAAAAAATAACTTCGACCGAGCAACCATATCAATCTACAACAATTCTTAATAAACCAGGCAAAATTATTACCCAGACGGGAACAAATGAAGGTTTACCCAAACCAACTACTTTAGTAATGGAAACGGAGACAGACGTTACTCCTACATATCCATATTATGAGACCACTGGTAGTGGTAAACTTACAACCAATAATGCAACCGATTCAGAAAGATCAACAGATAGTACACCAAGCTTTCCTACCAAAAAACCAAGCAGTTCTAATATTACCACAGCCAAACCTAAATATACGATCGGTGATATGCCAACAAGAAATGAGAGTTTAAAAACACCTTTAACTACGCCGCAAATTACAGAATCCACCTTCACTACAAAAACTACTACACCAAAAAATAAAGTACCTTCTCCAACTGCGCAGACGGGTGAGGTAACAACTAACGTCTATGGATTGAACAAAGATGATTTGACTACCCCCCCTGATACTACAATTCTTTCAACGATAACAACAGAATATGAAATGTACTCTTCAACTGAAACACACTCATACACAAGCCAACACCCAAACACTGAAATTACTAATTCACCGACTAACAAGCAATGTGTGGAAGACGTGGACTGCCCGGCATCTGAGGCCTGCTCTTCAGGGGTTTGTGAGAACCCTTGTTTGAATCAGACGAGCCCGTGCGCTAGCAATTCCATTTGTTTGGTGTCTAATCACACATTGATATGCAAGTGTCCTTTCGGACTTGTCGGGAATGCCAGCAAGGAATGCAGACGAGGTATAACAATTATTAATAATTATTAATTGATCTAAAATCTTAAAAGCAATTGTATATACTGCCAGTAAAGCCTCGTCAATTTGAAACCGAAATGAAACATTGCCAGTCAAAATTTAATGACAAAGGTAATGGTTCTATTCCAATAAAATTGTAATTATGTAAAAAGCACATTCAGTTGACGAGGTTTCACCATATACCTAGTGTTAATTTAGCTAACTTTTAATTCACAAGTTGCCTGTACATAAGAATGTGCTTGCTATAAAACTAGATGTATGATACAGCAACAAAAACTCCCACCACTCTCCCTATTTCCCTGAAGTACATATGTGTACAGTGATGTATTTGTACAAAATAAACTGTGATACTACTATTAAACATTATTAATAAATTTGGTATTTTAATGAGTACCAAAATAATTCATAACAGGATTCCAGATCGCCGCCTTCTACTGTGTTGTTTTATGCTTCGATTAACATGTAACAAAAATAACATCATAAATCTTGTAACATAGACCCCCCCGGGAGTGCTAAGAAACCAGAGCCGTGCGTGTCAGATTCTGACTGCATAGAGACGGAGGCTTGTTACATGGGCCTCTGTACTTTCCCTTGTCACTTCGCCGTGTGCGGTCAGGGTGCCAAGTGCCAGGTCAAGATGCACCGTCCCCTTTGCACTTGTCCCAAAGGACTAGATGGAAACCCTGCTATTAAATGTGCTCCCGTCAACAAGTGTAAGACCCTCTCTTTCTGATCTCTAATATTTCAAAATCACTCTAATTTATTATAATCAACATCAATAATGATTCACATACATAACTTAACGCACCTAACTATGATTTTATTACCACAACAGGCATTTATGTATGTACTGTACATATGTGTAAAATGATTTCTACTTTGTTGAATGAGTATTGACATGTCTTATTTAATTTATTTTCAAGTGTAAATATTATTCTGTATATACAATTATGGTTTTTGAATTTTGTATAGTGAGTTGCAATACCAATGAAGAATGTCAGCTAACCGAGGCTTGCATCAATCATGCATGCCAAAGGCCATGCGATATACACAATCCGTGCGTACACAATGCCGTTTGTATAAACACCAACCACGGGTCGGACTGCAGCTGCGCTGAGGGCTACCAGGGCAACGGATATGTCGGATGCGTTCCTGGTAAGTCTCATTTCGTACTCTTAAGCTCTTTTACTGGTGCATATCCTTGCCACTGAAAAAAAAGTTCCACATATAAATTAAACTTCTTTCTACAGTGATCGATTACCATCCAATTTGCCAATATAACGAGGATTGTCCCCCGGAGCTGCTCTGTGATAGGTTGAACCGCGTCTGCATAAATCCCTGCCAGGAAGATTCTTGCGGAGAGAATGCAGAATGTCTGCCAGCAAACCATGGAATCGAATGCAAATGCTTTGCCGGTTTCATCGGAAATCCTTACATTGAATGCTCTCAAGGTGAGATTTTTACACCACAGAAAACATAATAGCTTTTTCCTTCCAAACTTAGGAACATGTTGTAAACATGAATGTGTTTGTGTATTTTGAACAGTTACCGGATGTCGATCGGATAGCGAATGCCACACGTCTGAAGCCTGCATCAATGGAAGATGTGCATCACCGTGTCAATGTGGCCTCAATGCTGTCTGCGATGTTCTCAACCATCAACCCTACTGCAAGTGCTTGCAAGGATACACTGGAAACCCATCCGTGGGATGCAGAAGACCAGAGAACCCTTGTATTCCCAACCCTTGTGGAATCAACGCAATGTGTGAAATCGACGATGGCAATCCAATATGCTTCTGCCCTAAAGGTTTAACTGGAAATCCTTTCAAAAATTGCAGTAAGTTTATTTCTGTCTTTTGAAAAATATTTTCAAATTTTTTTTCTATTTAATAATCATTTACATGTTTGTAATTTAGAAATGGAACTACAGCATGTTTTGTTCTTCTTCTAGTTCCCGAAGGAGATGAATGTGTACCAAATCCATGTGGACCCAATTCTGGATGTCGCAATACGAATGGACAGGCTTCCTGTTTCTGTTTACCAGAGTATGAGGGAAATCCTCCTCAAAAGAGTTGTGCTTTGCCTAACAACCCATGCGATCCATCACCTTGCGGACCAAATACACAGTGCTCATTGCTCAGCAATGGTTTTGCCAAGTGCACTTGTTTATCAGGATATTTGGAAAGTCCCAATACCATTAGAGGTTGCGTAGAACCAAGGAATCCATGTGAACCCAACCCTTGCGGTGCCGGAGCCAGCTGCGATCCTAGTAGGAATCCTGTATGCTTCTGCAGGGAACCGACTATCGGAAATCCTTACAAAAATTGTGTTGAACCTATCAAAGCTGACGTTTTGTGCCAACCTGGACCGTGTGGTAGAAACTCAGATTGTTACGTCACTGAAAACAGAGAAAAATGCTTCTGCAAACCAGGATACATCGGTGATCCATACTCCAGCTGCCAACTGCAACCAACTAATCCATGCTATCCCAATCCTTGTGGACCGAATGCAGTATGCAAAGTTGACCAGAATGGTCTACCTCTATGTGCATGTTTGGAAGGAACTACCGGGAATCCAGTTGGACCTGAAGGCTGCCAGAGTTATGAATGCAGGGTTGATGACGAATGTAGTCTGGACAGAGCTTGCATCGGCTATCGTTGTCGAGATCCTTGTCCCGGCTCATGCGGAACCAATGCCTTATGCCGAGTTGAGAAACATCACCCAGTATGTTCATGTATACATGACTTCACAGGAAATCCAGTTATAAGATGCTACCTCATTCCGACTGAAAGAAACCCTTGCTTGCCATCTCCTTGTGGTCTGAACACAGTATGCCAAGTGGCATCAGATAGACCGGTCTGTTCCTGTTTGCATGATTTCTCAGGCAGACCTGAAACGGGTTGCAATCCAGAATGCACCATCAATTCTGACTGTCCATCAGACAAAGCTTGCATCAACAGACATTGTGAAAACCCTTGTTTCGATGGATCAGTTTGTGGCCTTCAAGCATTATGTCAAGTTCAGGATCACACAGCATCTTGTCTTTGTCCGGATGGTTTCTTCGGAGATCCGCTCTTCATGTGCATAGAATCACGTAAGTTTATGTTCACAATTATCATAATTCAATCAATTTTGCAACAGTAATGTCTTTACATGTATTTATATATGTATTCCACTTTCAGCTCCACTCATTAGTCCCGTTGCAAACAACTCCAGACCGTGCTTGCCATCTCCATGCAATGCAGATGCATCTTGCAATCCATATGGAAACCAAGTTGCCATTTGCGACGAGTGTTCTGGAAATACTCAGAGCCCTTACTGCAATCCCGAATGTCTACTGAATTCCGACTGTCCATTTGACAAAGCCTGTATCAGGGAAAAGTGTGGAGACCCCTGCCCAGGATCTTGCGGGATTAATGCATACTGTAATGTGTACAATCACAATCCCATCTGCAGTTGTCCTAATGGTCTTGTTGGAAATCCATTCGAGCATTGCTCTGTACCAACAGCATGTAAGTTTTTTTTTATAATTTTCAAAATATATATATGTACCTATATTCCTGATCATTTTTGCTGGAAATTGTCCGTACATATTACTTTTGGTGTAATTAATTTTATTCCAATTATTCAGATCCCGTCGATGAACAAGTTTCATGTGCCAATATCCCTTGTGGAGTAAATGCAGAGTGCAGGGAGCAGAAAGGAGTACTGGCCTGTATTTGCAAGAAAGACTTTTATGGTGATCCGCTGGTGGGCTGTCGCCCCGAGTGCGTTCTCAATAGTGACTGTGCTATGTCAAAGGCTTGCATCAACAACAAGTGTGATAACCCATGCAGTGGAGTGTGCGGCATCAGCGCAGAGTGCGAGGCCGTTAACCACCACCCAGTCTGTTATTGTCCTCCAGGATACTCGGGAGATCCATTTGTGTCCTGTCATCCATTCAAGCCTATCGTCCCCCCAATTCAAGGTATGATGGGGAATCCTTGCGATCCCTCTCCATGTGGGCCTTTCAGCAGATGTATTGTATCATCGGGAGGATTCGCAACTTGTTCCTGCTTGCCGGGATTCAAAGGAGTGCCACCAGTATGTCAGCCTGAATGTATCGTCAGCTCAGAATGTGAACAGACTAAATCATGTATAAACCAGAAATGTCAAGACCCTTGCCCCGGGAGCTGCGGACATGGAGCACAGTGTGCCGTGGTAAACCACAACCCCATCTGCAGTTGTCCTCCAGGAAACCAAGGAGATCCATTCCTCAATTGCTACATTCCTGCTATACAGGAGAATGAGGAAGAAAAGACAAGTCCGCGCAACCCCTGTGTACCATCACCATGCGGTCCTAATTCTATCTGCCAGATTGAGTTGGGACACCCAGTATGTTCGTGCGTTGCCAATTATTTGGGTCAACCGCCGTACTGCAGGCCAGAATGTGTCATCAGTCAAGAATGTCCCAGAGACAAGGCGTGTATTCAAGAGAAGTGTGAAGATCCCTGCCCAGGCAGCTGCGGCCAAAATACTAAATGCAATGTCGTGAATCATACACCTTTCTGCAGCTGTCTCGCAGGTTTCCAGGGAGATGCCTTTGTGGGTTGCTCCCAGATACCGCCAAAAACACCCGCCATACTAGACCCATGCTACCCATCTCCCTGTGGAGAGAATGCCCAGTGCTCCGAACTGAATGGGTTGGCCAGGTGTAACTGCATTCCACCAAACATTGGCAACCCTTACGCAGGAGGCTGCCGTCCAGAATGTACAATCAACCCAGATTGCTCTAGTCAACTCGCTTGCTTATCCAAGCATTGCAGAGACCCGTGCAAGGGCTTGTGTGGAATCAATGCTGAATGCAGTGTAATTAATCACATCCCTGTATGCACTTGTCTCTCTGGATATTCCGGTGATGCATTCAAAGCCTGTCGACCAACACCCATTGTCCCTGGTAAGTTATTTATTAATATTTCGAGTTCCAATAAAATTCTCAATCGATAGAAGCGTTCATTCAATCATGTTTATTTCAATCAGTAACTCATGGTGATCCTTGTGAGCCCTCGCCATGCGGACCCAACAGTATCTGCCGCGTGAACAATGGCCTAGCCGTGTGCTCGTGCCAGCCCAGCTACGTGGGCACCCCGCCCTCCTGTCGGCCCGAGTGCGTCGTCAGCTCCGAGTGCAGCCAGCTCAAGGCCTGCATCAACCAGCGCTGCCAGGACCCGTGCCCCGGCACCTGCGGCTTCAACGCCCGCTGCCAGGTCATCAACCACAATCCGGTCTGCAGCTGCTCGGCTGGAATGACCGGCGATCCGTTCCAACAGTGCTTAGAAAAAGGTCAGTTTTTATTATTCGCATTGAACGCACCTCAGTATATTTTAATTTTATTTATTTTACTTGATTCCTGGTTTTTATACTATGAAATTAAATTATTGCCTCAACACAGGCTAGCCTAGTGAGGCAGGTTATGAGAAACCTCAACTTTATCTGTTTTTTAACATGTATTCTTAGTTATAGTTTATTTTTTTATTATTGTTTTTATGTCATTTCATGGAAGCTAATCTAAAGAAAAAATTTCCACAGCCGAAGATCCAGTAGACCATGTGAACCCATGTTTACCATCCCCTTGTGGAACCAATGCCGAGTGTCGATTGGTAGAGTCGCGTCCAGTGTGTTCATGTGTGAGTGGAATGCTAGGCGCGCCGCCCAACTGCAGGCCCGAGTGCTTAATTCATCAAGATTGCCCGTCCAATCTCGCGTGTGTGAATAGAAAGTGCAAGGATCCGTGCTCTGGTTCCTGTGGCTTCAACGCCGTGTGCTACGTTCAAAACCACCAACCCATGTGCTCCTGTATGGAGAGGTTCGACGGAGATCCATTCTCTGGCTGCAATCCAATTCAAGGTAAGGTTCATCCGATCCCGCAAATACAAGAATGTCGCCAGGTATGTAAGATAACTTCTGACCGCATGCAATGTTAATGTTCCAGTTGCTGTTGTAAGTCCGAGTGATGTTTGCAATCCCTCTCCTTGTGGAATAAATACAATCTGTACAGAAAGGAATGGTGTTGGGTCTTGTATATGTGTACATAATTACCATGGCAATCCTTATTCAACTGGCTGTAGACCGGAGTGTGTCATGAATGCGGACTGTCCCAAAGACAGAGCTTGTAGAAATAATGTTTGCCAGGATCCGTGCGAGGGCATGTGTGGATATGAAGCTCTGTGCCGGGTCGTCAATCACTCCCCTGCATGTTATTGTCCACCCCCTTCTGTTGGGGACCCGCATGTTTCATGTAGCTGTGTAGCTATCACTTGTAAGCTTTTACCTTATCTAGTCGCACCAAACCTTTCAACGTCAAAATCCATGAATCAATTTAGTCGTTCAATTAATCAATTTCTTTGTGAGGTTGATTTTGAGATTTTCAAGTTGAAACAGTTTGGTTGTATAGTGAAGTATTTAATCGCATGTGTTATATTTCATAAACAAATCATATATATATTCCATCCACTTGCTCATTTTTAATCAGTGCATGATCAACATT
Source organism: Hesperophylax magnus (assembly GCA_026573805.1). NCBI lineage: Eukaryota > Metazoa > Arthropoda > Insecta > Trichoptera > Limnephilidae > Hesperophylax > Hesperophylax magnus. Next base: position 9,444,963 of record JAIUSX010000006.1, on the reverse strand, counting down.
TCAGCCGTGTTAAGTATAGGTCGGAATCCGTGCCTCACTTTACCATGTGGTCCCTATAGTACTTGTAAGGTTGTTAACGACCGCCCAGTGTGTTCTTGTCAAATCAACCACTTGGGTTCTCCCCCCAACTGCCGTATGGAGTGTATGATAAACTCAGACTGCGCCCAGAACAGGGCTTGCATGGGAGGAAGATGTTCTGACCCTTGTCCCGGAGTTTGCGGAGTGAACGCAGTATGTCAAGTGATCAATCACAACCCCAATTGCGTCTGTCAGCAAAACCATTTCGGAAATCCCTTTGTTCGCTGTAACATTATTCAACGTAAGGATGGATATTATGATTAAATCAATTTACATCTTATCTGTTCCGCTAGCCAAATGTTTGACGTAAAACTGTTTATTCTAGAAGAAGAGATTGTAGAAAGAACAAACCCGTGTACGCCGTCTCCTTGCGGGGATAAGGCGGTCTGTAGGGCGATAGGCAACCACCCCACTTGCACTTGTTTCCCCTTCCACCTGGGCAACCCCCCCAATTGCCGACCCGAATGTGTGATCAATGCAGAGTGCCCCTCGGTGCAGGCCTGTGTGCGGGGCAGGTGTGTGGACCCATGCCCGGGCGCTTGCGGGTACAGTGCCCAGTGCAGGCCACACGCCCACTCCCCCGTCTGTTATTGTTTGTCAGGATTTACGGGCGATCCTTTTTCAGGATGCTCCCCAATTGTTCATAGTAAGATTACTTGTCTTAGCACCCCTAACATAACACGCTTTATAATAACAGCCGAATAACGAGTTACGTTTTTTTCTATGAAACTAATTACAATAACATTAAAGTTATGTATATTCACATATGTATAACCTTTATCTACATAACCTTGTACCTATAGAAGTGTTTATCTAATCAATATTAATAAATAACGAAAATTTGAATTAATATTTAAATCATAGTACAAAATGAAAATTACGTAATTCACATAATAAGAATTTCTAACAGAAAATATTATGAAAAATAAAATCCCGCCACTGGCTTTACAGTCAAAATTTGACTTATAACGGTAGCAGGTTTAACTTTGGACCAATTGAGTACCCTAGCGTTCTAATTTGTATTCAGATTAAGAAGGTGCGATAAAACGTTTCAGCTGTGGAGGTACCTCGAGACCCTTGCAATCCTAGCCCTTGCGGGCCCAACTCTGTGTGCCGGGAGCACAACGGTGCGGGATCTTGCAGGTGTCAGGATGAATATTTCGGAGACCCTTACACGGGCTGCCGACCCGAGTGCATCATGAACTATGACTGCCCCCGCGACAAGGCTTGCGTGAACAATAAGTGCGTGAACCCGTGTCCGGGCACGTGCGGCATTAATGCCGAGTGCGCCGTAAACAATCACGCACCTTCTTGCTCTTGCTTCCCCGGATATATCGGAAACCCTCTGCGTGCATGTCATCAGCCTCCTGCTAGTAAGCACTCTTACCTCTGTCTATACTACTTGATGTTCTTTTACAATTCTTATTTAATTGCTTTTATTATTATTTCTAATCTATTATTTTATTTTAATTTTCCTAGTTGTTCAAGGCGAGGTGGTAAATCCTTGTATAAATTCACCTTGTGGTCCGTACAGTCAGTGTAGAGTAGTAAATAATCACGCAGTGTGCTCATGTTTGGAATGGTGTATTGGCTCCCCTCCATCTTGCCACCCCGAGTGCGTGGTGAGTGCGGATTGTCCTCAAGACAGATCTTGTGTACAGCAGAAGTGCCAGGACCCTTGTCCAGGAACATGCGGCATCAATGCCCGTTGCCTCGTTGTCAATCACAATCCAATCTGTAGTTGTCTTTCTGGCTATACTGGCGATCCATTCGATAGATGTATCCTAGAAGAAAGTAAGAAACTATTTCCTAATGGTATATTCTTAATACATTATGCGTATCTTTACTCTGTATATTAAAATATCTCCATATCTCTTGTAGAACGCATAGAAAAACCAAGTGGAGACCCTTGTATTCCTAGTCCTTGCGGGCCCTTTGCAATCTGTAGAGTTGTGGAAGACCACCCGGTGTGTTCTTGTAACACCAACTATCTGGGAAGGCCCCCGTACTGCAGGCCCGAGTGCACTAGCAACTCGGAGTGTCCAGGAAACTTAGCTTGCATCAGAGAGAAGTGCATGGATCCCTGTCCGGGATCATGTGGCTCTCACGCATCTTGCACTGTTATCAAGCATTTGCCGGTTTGTACTTGCGACGAAGGTTATGCAGGCGATCCGTTTTCAGCTTGCTCAATTATTCCTAGTAAGAACTTATTTCAATTTCATCAATATTATATTATAAACTTATTCTTCCGTTTAAGAAATATAAATTCATCCAAATTTTCTAGTTCAACAACCTGTGGAATATCAAACGCCGTGCGATCCATCCCCTTGCGGGACGAATGCACTTTGTAAGGAGCGTGATGGTGCAGGGTCATGCACGTGTATACCTTTATTCTACGGAGATCCTTACGTAGAATGTAGACCTGAATGTGTCTTGAATACCGATTGCCCTAAAAACAAGGCCTGCATAATGAATAAATGCAAGAATCCCTGTCCGGGAGTCTGCGGGTTAAACGCAGAGTGTTCCGTTGCTAATCACGCTCCTTCTTGCTACTGCCTGCATGGGTTCACAGGAAACCCTCTTTCGTCATGCCACGCAATACCTAGTATGTGCACTTATTTCTAGTGACTTTTAAAGTACATTATTAACACAATATTCGGGTTTACTTACCATCATTATTTTATTTTACCAGTTGCTAAGGAAGAACCTGTGAGAAGAAATCCTTGCATACCATCGCCATGTGGTCAATACAGTAATTGCCGAGTAGTAAATGAGCATGCAGTTTGTTCTTGTAAAGAAGAGTATATTGGTAGTCCTCCGTCTTGTCGGCCAGAATGTATAGTGAGTGCTGACTGCATGCAGGACAAGGCTTGCATCGGTCAGAAGTGTCAGGATCCTTGTCCAGGGACTTGTGGAATTAATGCAAGGTGTCACGTAGTCAACCACAATCCTATCTGTAGTTGTAATCCAAGTTACACTGGCGATCCTTTCGTCAGATGCACACTTGAGCTGAGTAAGTCTTCGTGATATAAACAAAATACTCTTCTATTCTTATGTACTATTTATATTCTTATCTTCTTATATTTTATTTTCTTTTTCTTTATTATAAAGAAGCGCCTGAGATCCCAAGTGGAAACCCTTGTATACCGTCTCCTTGTGGTCCGAACTCTCAGTGCAGAGTAGTGGGAAATAACCCGGCATGTTCTTGCCAACCAGAATACTTAGGAAGGGCTCCCAACTGTAGACCAGAATGTACAAGTAATGACGAATGTGCCAGCAACCTAGCTTGCCAGGCGGAGAAGTGTCGAGACCCTTGTCCCGGCTCTTGCGGCTCCAACGCCAGATGTATTGTTGTCAAACATTCCCCCGTGTGCCAATGTTTCGATCAGTATACCGGAGATCCATTCTCCGGTTGTGTACCTATCCCAAGTAAGACATTTATTTCGCCACCATAACGAAATAACGAGACTAATATATACATAGACAAATCTTACTACTACTACTACTACTACTACTACTTACTAATTCTTTGACTTATGACGCACCTATTGTAATACTATTTTCTATTTCTTGTGACAAATACTTTATGGACATTTCAGTAGTACAAGCAGTGGAAATTGCACCAGACCCATGTAATCCATCTCCCTGTGGAGGAAATGCATTTTGCAAAGAAAGAAATGGGGCGGGCTCGTGCGCTTGCTTGCCTGAATACTTTGGAGACCCTTACACCGGCTGCAGGCCTGAGTGTGTGACCAACTCCGACTGCAGTAGAGACCATGCATGTATTAATAATAAGTGTAAAGACCCTTGTCCCGGAGCATGTGGCTTGAATGCCGACTGTAGAGTCGTCAACCACGCTCCAACTTGTGTTTGTTTGACGGGATATGAAGGAAATCCTACACTTTCTTGTCGACCTGTACCTAGTAAGCTATTTTCTTATTTTCACTTTATGTACCCACTTTTTGAACACTACTTTCTTTATCTTATTTCGTATATGTATTTCTTCTATATCGAATGTATTTTTATTTCGTAGTCTACAAAGATGAGCCTATAAATCCATGTGTACCGTCTCCATGCGGACCTTACAGCCAGTGCAGGGTGGTCAATGAACACGCAGTGTGTTCTTGCCTAGATACGTATATTGGTGCTCCACCCTCGTGTAGGCCTGAGTGTGTAATCAGTGCCGACTGCCCTCAGAACCTAGCTTGCATCGGCCAAAAGTGCCTTGATCCTTGTCCAGGAACCTGCGGCATTAACGCCCGTTGCCAGGTCGTCAACCATAATCCTATTTGTAGCTGTCAGGTTGGCTATACCGGCGATCCGTTCCTCAGATGTGTTCAGGAAAAAAGTGAGCATGCTTATATTCACAGCTTTTCTTATTGTTATCTCATTCATTTCCACTTGGCTATCACTCATTTATCTATCTCTACTCTCAACAGAACCTATGATGGACATACCCAGTGGGGATCCTTGCGTACCATCACCTTGCGGACCCAACTCGCAATGCCGGGTAGTGGGTTCCACGCCAGCTTGCTCTTGCTTACCAAACTATGTGGGGCGCTCGCCCAACTGTAGACCCGAGTGTACTATCAGTGCAGAATGCCCCGGGAACCTTGCATGCTTTAATGAGAAATGTTTAGACCCTTGCCCGGGATCTTGTGGATCGCATGCGCGTTGTACTGTAGTAAACCATATTCCTCTCTGTACTTGTGACCCTGGGTATACTGGTGATCCTTTCAAGCAGTGCAGATATGTTGAACCACGTATGTTGTTGCTTTTATATTTTGAATGTCTTTATCTCTTCTCCTTTTGAACTGGTTTGTGACGGAGATATCAATGTGTATTACAGTTCCTCCAACAACAGAAGCTCCCCGCAACCCATGCAACCCTTCGCCGTGTGGCGCTAACGCAGTCTGCAAAGAACGTAACGGCGCGGGATCGTGTTCATGCTTGCCAGAGTACTTTGGCGACCCGTACACGGGTTGCAGGCCGGAGTGCGTCACCAACTCCGATTGCGACCGTTCCAAGGCTTGCTTCAACAACAAGTGTAGGGACCCTTGCCCGGGCGCTTGCGGCTTAAATGCTGAGTGTCGTATTGTGAACCACGCTCCCTCTTGTTACTGCCTACCAGGATACACCGGCAATGCTCTGAGAAACTGTGTTATTCAAGAAGCAGGTAATTGAAAATGATCTTACTTTCAGTGTTGTCACATCAAGCATTATTTTACATGTTCAATTGACTTCAATTTGGCTAGCATTAATTATATTTTACCATACATACACCTTGTTTTAAACCACTATCATTTAAACTTTCGACTGAAAGAACCAAATCTTTCCTTGTAATGATATAATTTTGGGGTATTATGCCGTGTTGCGCTACCTCCTTTTTTATAGATAATGTTTCGGACAGCGTTACAGTGTTCGAAACGTTGGCTAAAGAAGAAGGTAGCATGACACGACATAATACATACCCAAAAAATAAATCACGATAAGGATACTTTTGGATGAAAATCTCAAATCATGACCTAGATACATTTATTTATTTTTTCATCCTGACAAAGGAAAAGTTTTTCTGGAACCAGCTAAAACTTAGTTAAGGTAAGTAATTTTTGTCTTTACAAGGAGAGGCTTCTTTTAAAACTGCATACTATAAATCGGCCGACGAATAAAGGGTTCTTCTGAATCTTATAAAACCCAATTTGAATCTTAGTTAGGTTTGCTCTGACTTTTGTCATGACAAAGGGAAAATTTTAAGAAACCGGTTGTTAGTTTAATAAGTGCATGTAGTGGTTTTAAAGAAAAGTTTTTGATATAGCTCAAGTCACATTCATTTATACTGTTAGCCTTATCTACACGGCTGTCACATAAGTTATCCTTCGGCGATTTCTCATTTGTGATTTATGAAATTTCACCAAAACACATAAATTTTACCAAAACATGCCGCTTGATGAGAAAGATTGCCGTGAAAATACCAGCTTTGTAAAGGTTAAAGAAAATTTGCAATCTAAACATTTTATTTTGACACAGTCGGAGTGGTGAAGGAGCCAGAGGATTCTTGCGAACCTTCGCCGTGCGGCCCCAACAGCCTGTGCAAGCCGCTCAACGGCCACAGTGTGTGCACTTGCCAGCCTGGCTTTGTGGGCGCGCCGCCTGCCTGCCGGCCCGAGTGCATTGTCAGCTCCGAGTGCCCGCAGAACAGGGCATGTGTGAACCAGAAGTGCGCGGACCCATGTGTCGGCTCTTGCGGCATCAACGCCCGCTGTCAGGCCGTCAACCACAACCCCATCTGCAGCTGCTCGCCTGGCTTCACCGGGGATCCGTTTATCAGATGCACCAAGGAAGAAAGTGAGTATTTGTTTTATGATGTTTTATTTTATAATGGAGAGCTTATATTATTAATTTTTTTTTACACCTCACAAGTTCGCCCCTGTCTGTACAGTGTAAAAGCAGGGGAGCTATGGCGCCACCCTGTTGGGCAGCGTTGTGAGGCGGGTTAAGGTAGGGGCTGTAGGAAGGGCTTTATTAATGCTGATCTTGAAGAGGCCCAGATTACATGAAGGAGGAAAAACAGATGCCGGTAGTTCGTTCTACATTCTTCTTTTGTCTTACACACAATTGGGTAACCCCAATTGGCGCCGAGTTACGCATAAGAAAAAAAGACGACCAGTACTTCATGGTACCGCGACTGAGCATAAAGGCCTCATAGCCGTTGAAAGGCGCAAGTATATTCATGCCTGGCAATTCGATGTCAACACTACGGTTGAGGATATTGTAAAATTCCTTCTCAACATAAACAAAGAAATTGTTTACGATGTTGTCAAGTTGACAACTAAAGCTGACTACGCCTCTTTCCGGATCGGAGTCCCGGAATCGAAGCTTTCGTTTTATATGGACCCGAACATATGGCCAAATCATGTTGCATTCAATGAGTGGTTTTTTCGGAGAAATGTCGCAACCAATGATGAAACGAAACACTCTAAGAGTGAGAAGTAATTCTAACCTCTCTATCTATTATCAAAACGTTCGAGGGCTAAATACGAAATTGGCAGTATTTAAAAACAACCTATTTGCTCGAGATAGCTTAGATTTAATAGCAATCACTGAATCGTGGCTGAAACCAAGTGTGCATAATTCAGAGCTATTTCCAGAAAATTATGTTGTCTTTCGTCGTGACCGCCTCACATGCGCGGGTGGTGTCGTCCTGGCTGTTCGTGCTGATTCTGTAACCCATGCTGAGAGGATTTCTTCAATGGACCTCCCCGACACTGAATCCCTGTGGGTGAAGCTATCCTTGAAATCTTCAACTGTTTTTGTATGTGTGATATATGTGCCACCGCGTTCTTCAACTTCGTTATACTACAACATGTTCGAAAAAATAGAAAGTAATTATAATCTTCTCAGTGATAAAAATATTTTAATATTAGGTGATTTGAACCTCCCTTCCTGTAACTCCAATATTGTGAACATGTATAATTATTTTAAATGTTTCTACGGTTTGCATGAATATAACTTGATATGTAATGATTATAATAACACTCTGGATATAGTTTTATGTAATGCCAAGGATCTTGTAAAGTGTGTTGAGAAATGTCATGACCCTATTATAATCGAGGACAAGCACCACCCTGCTTTGTCTATAAGTATTAGTGAGGCTCACTCAGGTGGTTCAAGTTCATGTCTAAACCCAAGTCCAATAGAAGTTCCCTCCTATCATGGAGCTAGAACCATAAACGCCTGGAGATTCAACAAAGGAAATTTCCACTTATTATATGAATTGCTTTCTAAATGCTCATGGCAACCGGTCTGCCAAAGTTCAACAGACATAAATGCATTATGTACAAATTTTTACAATTCAATTTACAATATATTCGACAAGTGTATACCCATTTCCACACCTCGCACTACGGCACACAGAGTATATCCTAAATGGTACACCAATAGTATTATTTCAAATATTAAAATTAAACATATTTTTCATAAGCAATGGAAAAAAACTCGTCACAACTTGGACTATGCTAGTTTTTCAGCCTATCGCTCCATCGTAAAACGTGAAATCAGTAAAGCTTTTAAAAATCATTTAAATTCAATGGAAGAAAAATTGTCTATCGATCCCAAACAGTTTTGGAAGTACATTAAGGATCTAAAAAAATCCAACAACTCATTTAAGTCTATGATTCTTGACGGAGAAGAATTGACTACTGATGATAAAATCGCTAATAGTTTTGCGACCTTTTTTTCATCTGTTTATAAAAATGTCCAACCAACTCTCAATATTGACTCTACCCTTCACACTGTACAGATTGGGCCCTCATTCGACCTGGTCAGTATTTCAGAAAAAGATGTTAAGGAGGCACTCTCAAATTTAAAGAAACCTCACTCCATCGGTCCTGACAATATTCCAACATTTATACTAAAGGGTTGTTCCGACCTTTTAATACCACCATTATGTCATCTCTTCAATGTATGCCTAAAAAACGGGATTCTCCCAGACATCTGGAGATTAACTAAAATAACCCCTATCTACAAGAAGGGTGACAAACGCGATATCCGGAATTATCGACCAGTTGCCGTTCTATGTTCCATCATGAAAATATTCGAGAAAATTCTACATAAATATATACTTAATCACGTTAATCCAATTCTTGATGACCGTCAATATGGTTTTAGACCCCAGATGTCAGTAACATCAAACCTCTTATGCATCTCAGATTTCTTATCACAAACTCTCGACAATCGGGGACAGGTGGATGTTGCTTATTTCGACCTGGAAAAAGCATTCGACAAGGTTGACATCGACATTCTTCTAAATAAGCTAGCTTCATTTGGTTTTTCCAAAAGACTTCTCTGTTTTTTTGCTTCATATTTTCGAAATCGTAGACAGTTTGTTTATTATAAGGGTTCCAGTTCATCGGAATTCATAGTTTTTTCTGGAGTTCCTCAGGGGTCTATCCTTGGACCACTTCTGTTTCTGATTTTTATCAACGATATTGGTTCAGTCATCACACATTCGCTGTATTTACTATTTGCAGATGACTTGAAACTATATCGCTCAATAAAAAACCATCTTGACTGTATTCTCCTTCAACGTGACATTGACTGCGTCTCAAACTGGGCCAAAATAAATGGCTTGAACTTCAGTACACCCAAGTGCAATATCGTCTCGTATACAAGATCAAAGAAACCGCATGTATTTGAATATACAATCAACGAAATTATTTTCCAACACCTAAACCAAATCAAAGATCTAGGAGTTATTTACGACAGCAAACTAACTTTTCACCAACACATCGATGATTTAATAAGCAGAGGATACAGGCTTCTCGGCTTCGTAATTAGAAACTCATATCCGTTTCGTAACACAAAAACACTGACGTTATTATATAACACACTAGTCCTAAGTGTACTTGAATCAAACTCGATCATCTGGGCTCCACATGAATTAACATACACTTTACGCATTGAAAGAGTCCATAAAAATTTTTTAAGGTTTTTATTCTCGCGGCTCTATGGACGTTACCCTTGGCTTTACCCATCGATTTATATATTAGGCATGACCAATTACCACTCCCTAGAGACACGTAGAGGTATTGCTTTGCTTAAATATTTTTTCCAACTAATAAACGGTCACTTTTCTAATAATGAGATACTGGCCCAATTAAATTTTTTTGTACCAGAGTCTCACTCTCGAGGACGTCATCACAATCTTCTATATAGTAGAGCAAGCCGCACTAATTTATTAATGAACTCACCTGTGGGGAGAGCTACGTGCTTTTTGAATGCGGTAGATAAAAAATTAGATTTATTTTTTGTGTCCTATAGCGCATTTGCAAGATTTTTGGCATTGCATATACACTGCATAAATGGTACAATTATAACGTCTTAGGCTTTATTACCTGTAATTGTTATAAATAAATGTACAAATTATATATAAATAAATAAATAAAAACGAGTCGAAGAAGCGGCCCATTCTCATGAAGCCAACATAAACTATGAATGGGTGTTCCGCTCGTATACATCGAGTTTCACGCATGTGCACTGGTGCACGGGGGATCAATGCTGCTAGCTCCTTAGAGCAGGCTCCATTAACAGACTCAGCATGTCCACATTGCCTCTGTGCATTAGAGATGGCAATCGGTCTGTTAACAATGGTTATCAGACAGACCGCCCTCCTTTGCACAGAATCAAGTAGGCCTATGGGTCTGAGTGGGCCAGTGAGTCTGACGAATGTTTACTATAATAAGACTTACTCTGATTCACAATGTGCTTTATTATTATTATATAAATTATCCAGTCTTAGCCCTCACAAGCTTTTATCATTCACTTAACTAGCAGGTAATTTCTCTATAAATATTATATATGGCAGCGCTTTCCATTTGTAGCTAGCCCGAGGAGGCAAGTGTGTATGACAGTTCTTAGTCTAATCATTCTGTGAGATTTTAACATTACTATTAATATTACCTTTTAGTGCCACAGCCGCCCAGAGACAATGGCAACCCCTGCGTGCCATCGCCCTGCGGTCCCAACTCTGAATGCAAAGTCATCGGCACCCAAGCTGCCTGCACCTGCCTGGCCAACTACGTGGGCAGGGTGCCCAACTGCCGGCCCGAGTGCACCTCTGACTCTGAGTGCCCCGGCAACTTGGCCTGCCTCAACCAGCGGTGCAAGGATCCGTGCCCGGGCGCATGCGGACAGAACGCCGTGTGCACCACGGTGAACCATAATGCCGTGTGCTCATGCCAGCAAGGTTTCACCGGAGATGCGGCATCGCTATGCAACCTCATTCCGATGAGTAAGTCAAAATTGAATCAATTGAAACATTCTATTCTTAATTATCTCTGCATTCTTGTCAAGTAAGTCATAATTGCGTCACTTGAAACTTTCTTTTCATAATTATCCTACATGTCATGGTTTTTTAAATGTTTATTAAAAAAAAAATAATGTTCCATAATTTACAGAAAATATAGTAATTATTTCACAATTTTATGCATAAGATGTACCACTATAATAAAGCTATAGTATATTTTGTCAATAACTATAATTGCATTATTTGAAACATTCTATTTAGTCATTTCTACATTGTTGCGAAGCAAGTCATAATTGAGTTTCTTAAAATATTCTACTTCTTAATTATCTCTGCATTCTTGCTTGATTATCCTGCATATTTTGATTTTTGTCTCTCTTCAAGTCCAATTCAAAAGGTACCTTTATCTACAGATTGTACAAATGCCCCTAGTACTAAATGAGTAGTGGATGTCTATTGGATCAAGCAAATTACCCATAGAAATAATATGAAAAAATAATACTTTTTGTTTTATATTACATTATTTAAGTTTTTGTTTTTAATATTGCTGGTTGTGTACTACACAAAACCACAATTGCTAGAATAAAACCAAATAGATTAATAAATTGAAGAACATCTATATAATTATTACGAATGTAGGTGGCGTTAAAAAAATTTCATGCTGTATGTGTAACAATAATAAGATTAATAATTAAATCGGGAAATAATGAATAATAATGCATTTCTGGAATGCATTCATAGAAAAATAAGAGTAATCGGATAAAACAGAACATGAAAAATGAATAGGTTAGGCTTGTTATTTTTTTTTTTACTCTTTCAATTTTCTGTTTTTTAACGGAAAATAACATCACTAAAATAAATTTCTTTGTGCAGGCACCGTCCGTCCACCACCCCCCAGCACGCCGTGCGTCCCGTCCCCTTGCGGTCCCAACGCCGAGTGCCGCGAGCAGAGTAATGCAGCTGCGTGCCGCTGCGCACCAGGCTTCGAGGGCGACCCATATGAGCGCACGCGCGGCTGTCGGCGCGAGTGCGAGACCAATGCCGACTGCGCGCCCGCCCTGGCGTGCTCCGCCGGCAAGTGCGTGGACCCCTGTCCTGGCGTGTGTGGCACGTACGCCGAGTGCACGGTCGCCAATCATGTGCCCACCTGCACGTGCGCGCGCGGTTATTCCGGAGATCCCTTCTTCCAGTGCAGACAGATTCCCGTCACAGGTTGGTCTACATGAATATTGTAAGATGGTTTGATTGTGGAGTAATCGTATTAATTTGCTTCTTTCTGCTATGTTTCTGAATAATTTTTTAATATATCATTATTTATTTATTTCAGCGTCACCTCCAATAATCCAGAAAAACCCTTGCGAACCGTCGCCATGCGGCCCCAACAGCCAGTGCCGACAAATCAACGGCCAGGCCGTCTGCTCCTGCCTGCAGAACTATGTGGGTATGCCGCCCAACTGTCGGCCCGAGTGCGTGGTCAATTCCGAGTGCGATCTGTCCAAGGCGTGCATCAACCAGAAGTGCGACGACCCCTGCCCCAATACGTGCGGACTGCGCGCTCAGTGCAACGTCCGAAACCACAACCCCATCTGTGCCTGTCCTCCCGGTCTCACTGGAGATCCATTCACACAATGCTACCCCATACGTAAGTATTTTATTTGTATAATAACTTTATTTATCGATACATACAGTGTTTGTGAAGGTACCTCAAACATTAAAAGTTTTTCCAAAGATTTAATATGGTGGGTAGGAATTTGAAGGGTTGTCTCATCACTTGAGTGAGGATAGAGTCACCACTTACAGAAAATTTCATGTCTTGAAAGTATGTACTACATGTAATTAATTTTTATTTCCAGCACCTCAAAAAGCAGAACCAATAACTGAGAGGCCACCATCTTGCGAACCATCTCCTTGTGGTCCCAACTCTAAATGCCAACTGGTATCAGGCAGCCCAGCATGCTCTTGCCTTCCTGACTACATAGGATCTCCTCCTGACTGCCGACCGGAATGTTTCACAAGCTCCGAGTGCGCTAGTCAGTTGGCTTGTATCAACCAGAGATGCCAAGATCCATGCCCAGGTTCCTGCGGAGTGGATGCTAACTGCCATGTGTTGAATCATGTTTCCGTATGTACCTGCAATGAAGGTTTCACTGGAAATCCATTTGTGCAGTGTTCTCGAATTCCCGCCACAACACCTGCTCCAGCTAAAAGCGATCCGTGCAATCCATCTCCTTGCGGACCTAATGCTGAATGCTTCAATGGAGAATGCAGTTGCCTGCCAGAATATATTGGAAATCCCTATGAATCGTGTCGACCCGAGTGCATTGGAAGTCAAGAGTGCAGCAGAGACAAAGCCTGTTTAAGGAACAAGTGCCGAGATCCATGCCCAGGAACTTGCGGACAGAATGCTGTATGCGATGTTATCAACCACATCCCTGTTTGCTCGTGTCAACTTGACTACACGGGAGATCCATTCTCTCACTGCCGCCCTATGGATAGGCCACCAGTACCCAAGACCGACCCTTGCTCTCCTTCCCCTTGCGGCCCTAATAGCCAGTGTAGGAACATCAATAATCACGCTACATGTTCATGCTTGACAGGTTTTCAAGGAACGCCGCCAGCTTGTCGACCAGAATGTGTTGTCAGTTCAGAATGCGCTCAAAACAAAGCTTGCGTCAATCAAAAGTGCATTGATCCTTGCGTCGGCTCCTGTGGATATTCAGCAAGATGTGAAGTGATCAACCACAGTCCGATATGTAGTTGCCCCAGTGGCCAAACAGGTGATCCATTCCGAGGCTGTTACGATATTCAAAAGGAAGTTATTCCAATTGAAGAGGCAAGAAAGGAAGTCTGCCAACCATCACCTTGCGGCCCCAACTCAGTCTGCAGAGATATTAATAGCAGCCCGTCTTGCAATTGCCTGCCCAACTACATCGGTCAGCCACCCAACTGCAGGCCAGAGTGCTCTATCAACCCAGATTGCCCCAGTACTAAAGCTTGCATCAACAACAAATGTCAAGATCCTTGTCCAGGATCATGTGGAACCAATGCTGAATGTAATGTTATCTCGCACTCAGCATCTTGCACATGTCTTGCTGGCTATACTGGAAACGCATTTGTGCAATGCGTACCCCAAGCAGATGAGATTTTAAATCCCTGTGAACCATCACCTTGCGGTCCTAATGCAGTATGCAATCAGAGGAATGGAGCCGGGGCATGTTCTTGCATTGATGACTACCAAGGAAACCCTTACGAGGGATGCCGACCAGAATGTGTTCTTAGTTCAGATTGTCCAGCTGACAAGGCATGTATCAGGAACAAATGCCAAGACCCATGTCCCGGCATTTGCGGATCTAATGCAGAGTGCTACGTTACCAACCACTTACCTACTTGCACATGCTTGAGAGGATATGTAGGTGAACCATTCACCTCTTGCAGATTCGAGCCACCTATAATAATGACAGAAGCGACCGTGTTGGATCCATGCGGTCCTTACACATGTGGACCTAACAGCCAGTGCAGAAACATAAATGGATTGGCGGTATGCTCTTGTCTACCAGAATACCAAGGCTCGCCACCCAACTGCAGGCCGGAATGTGTTGTCAATGCGGAATGCCCATCAAACCAAGCTTGCCACAAATTCAAGTGTGCAAATCCTTGCCGTGGAACTTGTGGATTAGGAGCTAGGTGCGAAGTCATCAACCATAATCCCATATGCAGCTGCCCACCAGGTCAAACTGGAGATCCATTCTCAAGATGTTATCCTGAGCCAGGTAATTTAAACACTGTTAAAATTATTATTATTATGTAATGAGCAGGCAGCATTCTGCTGATGCGCTCATATCTGATTTCACAACAAGTTTTGACAGTAATTGAGTTGTTTTAAGTTTGAACTAAGTCCTTTCTTCTCTCCAAATGTGAATCTAATAGAGCTTTTAATTGATTTATATTTGTTGCATCGATGACATGTTGTGGGAGTTTGTTCCAAGCATCCACTACTCTATTTGCAAGGAAGTGTTTTCTAGGATTAGATGCAAAAGGCATTTTGGTAATTTTTTTTGAGTGTCCACGGAGATTTATATTTTTATTAGTAGTGAAGATTTCTTGGATGCTAGGGCAACTGTAATGTCCAGATAAAATTTTGAAAGTCTCGATCAAGTCACCCCTTTCTCTTCTTTCTTGTAAGGTTGGTAATCTTAGTTCCTTTAGACTATCTTCGTATCGTAGATCTTTCAGAGCTCTTGGTATTTTAGTGAAACGTCTCTGTACTCTCTCTAACAGATTTCTATCCTTTGCGAAGTAAGGACTCCATATTTGGAAAGCATATTCCAGGAGAGGTCGCACATATGTTTTATATATTTTTAACATCATGTCCTGTGTTAGGTCAAGGAAGGTTTTCCTGATTAGATATGTTAGTGAATTTGCTCTTTTCACAATTCCAGCGATGTGTGGTTCCCATTTCAAGTCCTGTGATATGGTAACTCCTAAGTCTTGTTGTAATGTCACTGCTTTTAGAGGTGTTCCATTAAGTTTGTAGGCAAGTGTAGGGTTAGTTTTTCCAACAGTGAACAGGACAGTGCATTTTTCGACATTGAGTTTTAGAAGCCAATCATTTGTCCATTTATATATTTCATTTAAATCGTTTTGCAGTTGCTTGTGATGAGTGTGTGGGTTGGCAAAGAATTTTGTATCATCTGCAAAGCAGCTGGAGTCTGATTTTATTATAGTATGCAGGTCCGTGATGTGCAAAATAAACAGAACTGGACCGAGAACTGATCCTTGAGGGACACCACTGGTCACATTTCGCTCAGATGACAGTTGGTTGCCAATTCGAACTTGTAATTTTCTCTCAGTGAGGAAGGATTTGATCCATTCGAGAAGTCGTCCTCTTATGCCTAGGAATTTAAGTTTAGCCAACAGTCTATTGGTTGGAACAGTATCGAAGGCTTTCTTGAAGTCGAGATAAATTACGTCAGTGGGAATCCGTTTGTCCCACTCGTTTGTCCAGTAATCTATGTTAAGAATAATATAAGTTTGTTCATTCCAAAGTTTTTTTTTGTTTTTAATGACACTTATAAAATTCATATTTTCAGAAATAAAGCCACGTCCTGCTGAAACTCCAAGGGACCCCTGCAATCCATCGCCCTGCGGACTCTACTCCGAGTGCAGAGATATTGGTGGAGCTCCATCTTGTTCCTGTCTTCAGAACTATGTGGGCGTTCCACCAAACTGTCGACCAGAGTGTGTTGTGAATACGGACTGTTCCGCATCACAGGCATGCATCACTGAAAAGTGCCGAGACCCTTGCGCGGGATCATGTGGATTCAACGCTGAATGCCGCGTGCAAAACCATATTCCCGTCTGTTTCTGCCCAAGTGGTTTCTCTGGAAATCCATTTGACCAATGTTTTCCTGTTATTGGTAAGATTTCATTTTTTCTTTACACTTTGACTGTGAATCCTATAAAAAACTGAGATGGTATTTTATATTTTGTTTTTCTTGCAGCCAAACCGCCTCCGGTGAAGTCTGATCCTTGTGATCCATCACCTTGTGGTCCTAATGCACAGTGCCAGGATGGTGCTTGCACCTGTCTGCCACAATTCTTTGGAGATCCGTACACCTCATGCAGACCGGAGTGCACCATGAACACAGATTGCTCCCCGAGTAAGGCTTGTATCAACAACAAGTGCGTGGACCCATGCCCCGGAACGTGTGGCCAGGAAGCTGTCTGCAATGTTTACAATCACATCCCAATGTGCACATGCCCAACTGGAAGCAGCGGAGATCCCTTCATCTTCTGTAGGAAGATTCAAGCAGTTGGTGAGTTGGAATTAATATAATAATTACCATTAAAAGCAGTGGAATTCTTTAAGAAAATTACTTGATACCTTTGATAAGATAGAATTTATTTCACTGTTAATATAAGGTTATAATCAATATAATATCTAGGTTATATCGGTATTTTGAAATATGAGCAAGGTCAACATGAATTATTAATAAAGTGAACCACTACAACTTTGACATATTTTGTATTATTTACAGAAGTGCCTGTGAACCCATGCAATCCATCGTCGTGCGGCCCCAACAGCCAGTGCCGCGTGGTGTCCAACACAGCGGCCTGCTCTTGCGTGTCCGGCATGATTGGCTCTCCACCCTCTTGCCGCCCCGAGTGCACCATCTCCGCTCAGTGCCCGTTGACCCAGGCTTGCCTCGCCCAGCGATGCAAAGACCCATGCCCAGGTACCTGCGGCCAGAACGCTCGCTGCCAGGTCATCAACCATAACCCCATCTGCAGCTGTGATTCTGGATTCACTGGAGATCCGTTCTTGAGATGCTACCCAGTACCAGGTTTGTCTTCAATTTGTTCAATTCATTCAAGGAGAAAAGAAGAGATCACACTTTCGGGAAACTCACTATCCTCTCAATAGTCCTCAGCTCCTGTAAACAAACCAAACTCTTTTAAATGTAGTAAATTATTTGACAGTATTACCAGGTCAACACCATTTCAGTAAACAAACAAGCTACTCGGCTGATGTCATCCTTGCATTTGATCTCAATCGATCTTTCCTCATATATAAAAATAATCTTCAAAACACGGGGTGAAGCTTTGGCCATTCTCAAAAATAAAAATAAACTAAAAAAACCAAACTCAATCAAATTGGATCAAACTCCGATGCAACGGCAGCATTTAATTGATTTAAGGAATGAGCTGCTTCAAAGAACAGAAAAGGGGGAGAAGGAATTGACAATCAAATACATCAAAGGATGCCCTAAAATTATAAAAATTCCAAAAAACATGTAAATAATTACATAGTCAATATCTCAATACTGTATACGAATCTATGCTCTCTCACACGGAAATTTGATCTTGTTCTTGCACAAATAAACCTTATAAAACCAACAGTACTAATAGTGACAGAAACATGGCTAAAGGCAGAAATACCAGATACGTTAGTGGATCTTCCGGATTACACACTCTTCCGCAAAGACCGTCGAATTGAAAAACGAGGAGGTGGTGTAGCAATATATGTAAAGAAAAGGACCATAGGCCTGACAATCTCAGCCCAGGTGAACAAAGCCCTGGAAAACAGTTCTAGTAATTACCCACAAATTGACGCATTATTCATTGACATGCAAATAGACAATCTCAAAACTATCCTAGCTGGTGTCTACTGCCCACCAAATGCATCTTACGAAAACCACCAAAAACTATTACACCAATTAACCACTCGAACGATCGCGCGTCAAAAAACTTTTTTCTCCGATTGCTCGCGGTTTTTTGGCGACGATTTTGAATATTTTCCGCCAACATTAAAAAAATCAAACCTCCGAATTTTAATACGGAGACATAAAACTGATTGTAGTGCTATACAGCCAATGAATTCACCTATATTTTAATAATTATTCTATATTTTTAGAATTGATAGATAAATTATTAAAAAATCTTAAACTTTATAAATGTGCGAAATTTGCGTTTTTGTGATTTGAAATTGCCGCCAGTGGCAGTTTTAAATATCTTTATAGAATATTTTCTACGTTTTTATGTTCTCTATGGCCTGTTTGATAACCACAGATGCAAGAATATAATAGAAAAATAATTTTTTGTATGTTATGATCTCTTCAAAAGTTTGGTCAGAAAATGATTTTGTAAAATTTGAGTGCGTGACGTGTCAAAATTGAAATCACTGTATTATACTATATAATAAATTTACCACAAAAACTGGTAAAACGTTAGGAAGATACATTAACTGTCTACAATTATTAATAAGCATAGTCGCCGTGTTGGCTTTATTTTATTCATTTGATGAATTATACAGAGAGCCTATTTCACGGTGTCAAAATCATGGTGCTACTTTTTAAATATGTAATTGTAAATTAGAACTGGAGATTTGTAACCATGTTTTTATATAACGTGCAAAACGAGGAAATAAGGCTTAAAATGAGATATATATCATAGATATAAACATTGCCAATATTTCAGGGGGATAGTTATAATATTTCTGTTGAAAAGTTATTATTTTGTTTTCTGACAGGACGCCATAAAAAACCGCGAAAACTCGTTAAATAACACTTCAAAGACAACGGATAAGTTCATAGACAGAGAATATATTATCAGCTATTCGATAAAACAAGTAGCTGGCCATGGAAACGTTTTAAATAATTACAATAAATATTTTACGAATGGTAGAAAAATCGGTCCATTTTTGGACCGATATCAATCGCAGAAAAATAAAAGTGGTCGATTTTTCGACCGAAATCGTTCCAGTGGTTATAAAGAATAGCTGACGTGTCAATCGTAATAATCCTTGGAGACTTCAATTATTCCAAATTGGTATGGCCCATTACAGAAGTGCGTAATTCAAACAGCCCCGAGGCCTTATTTGAGGATATGTACTTGAACAGTAACTATTGGCAATTAGTAGATAAACCTACAAGATACAGGGACAACAATACCCCATCTCTATTGGACTTAGTTCTGTGCAATGATGAACATCTCATTACTGATATAAAATATCTAGCACCTATAGGCAAAAGTGACCACATGTTTGTTGTCAACTCTACAAGTAAGTACCAGTCATAACAACGGATCCTCCGGCCCGAGAGGCAAGAAGCCGAGACCCAACTATCACATAGCAGATTATGATAAAATAAATGAAACCTTAAGCACTCGTGATATAATGTGGTCTCTCGTGGAAACCACTACAACTGAAGAAAAGTGGAACTTTTTTACGAACATGTTTGAAGAGAAGATTGTGTCAAAAATACCACTATTCAAAGGCAATAAAAACCACAATAAGAACAAACCTTGGATCGACAAACACATACTAGCATTGATTAAAGAGAAAAAGAAAGCCTGGGATGGTTATAGATTATCCAGAAAACACATGGGGAATGTAAATGAGATTGAAAATGAGTATTACAGAGAATATAAACTGAAAAATAACTACCTTTTATCGCAACTAAGAAATACCAGAAAAAACTTTGAGCAAAAATTGATTGACAGCGGACAGAAACCATTTTATAGTTATATAAGGAAACAGATTGCCTCGAAAGTGTCTTCTCCAACCATACTACATATATAACTTCTCTAACGAAACAGTTACCAGCGAGATAGACATAGCGAACATCCTTGCAACACAATTTGAAAAAACCTATGTCAATGAACCAGACACCAGTATACCAACTATTAGTCAAGATGTGTATGTAGATAGTTCACTATGCGAAATAGAATTCACTCCGTCAGCAGTTGAGAATATTTTGAAGGGGTTGCGAGAAGATAACGCTACTGGCCCTGATAATATTCCTGCTATTGTTCTCAAAAAGTGTGCAGCAACTCTCAGTCATCCCATAGCTCTGATTATGCAAATGAGCAGGCATTACATAATAATAATAATAATATTTCATCAACAGTTTTCCTTAATTTACATCTGATTCATAGTCCTAATTTTTTTTACATTCATGATACACACAATAGATTGGCTCTACCCATTGGTAATAATTTATCATTTCACTTTTTCCATCAGCAGCTGTTGCGCCCGAAAAAGGCCTGGAAAACCCTTGCATTCCATCGCCGTGTGGCCCCAACTCTCAGTGCGTGGTGCGTGGAGACAGTCCCGCATGTTCATGCCTGCCCGACTACGTGTCCCGTCCGCCCAACTGCCGGCCCGAATGCACCATCAATGCTGAGTGCGCTCCCGGTCTCGCTTGCACAGGCAACCGCTGCCGCGACCCGTGCCCGGGATCGTGCGGCCCCAACGCCAGATGCTCCGTCGTGAATCACAACGCGGTTTGCTCCTGCGAGATTGGCTATACGGGAGACCCGTTCTCCGGCTGCATGCTTGCCCAAGGTAGGATTTTTATACCTTTTTTGTGTGATATTTTCTACAGCTGGCTGAAAAGAAGGACACAAAAAATAAATTTAAAAAATCATGTTTAAAAACTGTAGTTTTCATTACTAAATGGTGCTATATAAAGTTGGTCATGTATTTTGTTTTAATTTATAAATTAGGTTTCTAAATTGTGATATATTATGTAGCTAGTCATTTATTGCAAGCACATACCACGATGAAACCTGCAATATACAATAAAATATCAATTTAGCTTTTTTGAGTGTTAAATAATGTGTCCTACTTTTTAGTCATCTGTAAAGCTAACTTTTGGCATTATTTGTAGTATTCGTAAAATATTTGTAAATTATTGTTTTATTTTCTAGAGATTATTGAACAAACGCAGCGCTCCTTTATTTCGACAATTAGTTGAGCTTAGCATTTCAACAGTTCTTCTTGAGGGTAATGGGGGTGACAGATTACACTATATGCATCACGGCTTGGCCTATTTTAGCATATCGCTCGCCAAACAATCCCATGGGAATGTATGGCGAGCGATATGCTGAAATAGGCAAAGCCAGGAGAATATAGCGTGGTCTGTCACAGGCCTAAACGTAACGTATGTTATAAGCTAGGCATTCATAGATGGCGGTAATTTAATTATTTTATGAAAATAACTTTTTGCAAGATATGCTTTTAAATATGAAGACAGGTTATTTTTTTGCGCCAGTACATAGCCATTGAATATAAATATACAGTTTTGTCCATATAAAAACTTAATTCTTTCAAGAAAGGCATGGAATTACAATATTGGATTGAATCACTGATACAATATTCTATTTGTAAGCCTTTCTTGAAAGAATTGAGTTTTTATGCAGACAAAACTATGTATTCATATTGCTTATGTACGGGCATAAACAAATAATTTGTCTTAATATAACTTGCAAAAAGTGTATTTAGAAAAAATAATTAAATTATCGCTATCTATTAAGGCATATTTTATAACATAAATTACGTTTACTGTTGAGGGTATTCTACATAGCAGATTATGAATTCTTTCAATTATACACTTAAATTAATTCTTATTTGGGAAAAGCATTTGCGAATATTAAATTAAATGAATCTACATAAAAAATATCTTGTTTTTGAACCAGTTTTATAGTTTAAATTCTTTATTTGCACGACTGATGACTTTTCTATTTTCTCTTTCTCTCTTTTATTCAAATATCTGTCACTTATTTCTTGCTGTCCCGACTAGTATCGGGTTACATTATTTCTTGCTGTCAGATACTTTATTTTAGTTTTATACAATATACGTAATGGGGATATTTGGTTAGTTTTAGCCAGGCACCGATTTATGATTACTTACTTGTTTTGTCCTATTTTCTAGATAATGTACAGTATTTTTTTAATGCCAAAATGTTAGATTTTTATTTTATTTCTCTTATTATTTACAAATACATCTTCATATTTTTTTCATATATAAAACCTGAGCATTATTTTGTAATCTTAATAAAATATTTCGAAAAGTAAATTAAACATGCTTTTTTCGGTGTAAAATAAAATAAAGTTAATATAATGCAAAAGATTTTTTGAAGCTTTTGCCAAATTTACGTATTGTGGATATATATTTGTTAATTTAATTGAATTTCTTGATTGTGTTTCTTCTACCTCTTCTTGAATCAAGACTGTGTCAATTTTTTTTAAATATATTATATCCCTGCAAATTTTTGTGAGATATTTTCAAATAAATTTTAAATTATGTAATTTTTCTACCAGTGACTCAGTCTTGCTTCTCTTTCATGTGTGTCTTAACACGCTTTATGGTTTCGGTGAACAGAATATTTCAATTGATAATTCAACCATCAATCTGACCTATTATGAATGTGTAAGTTTGTTAAAGAAATATTTACTGGGGCCAAAAAAAAAATGTACACAAATTTTTTTTTAATGATAAATAATATGTAAAGCATCAATACGGTACTAATTCTATCATAATGACTGAGAAACATAATAATCTTTCAAAATTGATTTTTGGTCATGTTTTTTTTTTCCTTAACTTTTTCCCCAAACAGACACGGTCTCCATAGACCATACGATCATTTGTTTCCTCAAATAGAATTGACAATTTGAAGTATTCTGACCTCTGGTAATGGTGTGTAGTTTGTTAGTAGCCGCATGCATAAGCTTTAGTAATGTTCCTGAGGAGGCACAGAGGTAAGTCCCCGTCTCCCGCCGAAGCCGAAGCAGAGAGAAGCAGCAGTGGTGGTGGGGCTGGCTGCTGTTATCCCGCGCCGCCCCGCCCCCACGTAACCCCTAACGCCTCGGCTCACCGGCTCACTCAGCTAACTCCTAACTCCTAACTCCTCCCTCCCGGGCTCTGCCTAGCTACGCCTCGCACCTCTTCAGGGTGATCATGCCCAACCTGAGGAATAGCGGCATGGCTAGGTACCAGTCTCTGGAAGAGCAAGCAATTAATCCCTGCCGATGATAAAACATACCATTCAAATACACCCACCCAAAACTATTCCGCGCTTTCTTGGTAACTAGACGGTTTGCCTTGTATTGGAGCAGTTAGCCTCCCCGGCAACAGTAACCCCCCCTCCCCCCCCTACACAAAACCCATTTCCGGCAACTCACAAAAACCCGCAATAACGTGAAATAATCCGAATACCGCTTAAAAGGTCGCCTTGATAATATAAGAAAACTGACAAAATCGACAAATTCCGCTATTCAATACGGTGCTACGTTTCAAACGCTTTTGCTTGACATGGAATCATCATTTTGAATGAATTGGTCTCGTTGGAAAATGAATCACTTTTGGGGAATTTCTAGCACCTCCTCCACCGCGTCAGGAAATCCTCAACCCTTGTGACCCCTCCCCTTGCGGCGCTAACGCCATCTGCCGAGAGCAGAATGGAGCAGGATCTTGCGCATGCGTGCCAGGATACCGAGGGAATCCCTATGAAAACTGTCGCCCCGAGTGTATCATGAACTCCGAATGTCCCTCCACGCGAGCATGTGTGCAAAACAAATGCATCGACCCTTGTCCCGGAACTTGTGGGACCAATGCCGACTGTTCTGTCGTGAACCACATCCCCAGATGTACTTGTGTTGTTGGTTATGAAGGAGATCCATACAGACACTGCCAGATGAGACAGGGTAAGTTTCGAAGGACCAATCTACTTACCTAATGGTGATATGAGTTTAAAAGCATAATTTTAAATGACTATCTACAGAACTAAAAATGCTTTCAATAAATTGTCAATTATCACAAATGATGAAATTTGATTGAAACTAAGAATTTAAAAGAAAATGCTGTAAATAACTGTGTATGTTTGTCACATTTTTATTATTATTATATATACAATATGTTCTAAATAACTGACGTGTTCTATGTCATTAAAGATTAAAGAAAAAGCTCTGACGAACTGCGATAAACGAATACATTATAATATTATAGTTAGATAACAAACGTTCAAATGAAAACATCAGCAAAAATCGACATAACAAGCCGTGAATATTGAACAAATAAACGTAGTTGCAACCAAATAATATAGAAAAATAAATCTAACAAACATACGTTCTTGATATTAAAAATATTATTCTCTCTTAGCTATAATTGTAGCAGAACCGGTAAATCCATGCAACCCCTCGCCTTGCGGTCCAAACAGTCAGTGCAGAGAAATAAACGGCCAGGGCGTGTGTTCGTGTTTACCGACCTATGTCGGTGCACCGCCTTCCTGCAGGCCCGAATGCGTTGTCAGTTCGGAATGTCCCCAAGACAAAGCTTGCTTTAACCAAAAGTGTACGAACCCCTGTCCTGGACCATGCGGACAGAACTCACGCTGTCAAGTCAACAACCACAGCCCGATATGTTCTTGCAACCAGGGATACACGGGAGATCCGTTCTCGAGATGCTATCCGATTCCTCGTGAGTTTGAATACGTTCTATTTTTCGTGCCACTTACAGAAGTCGGTCGAAACGCGATAGGGTACTAATCTCGAAGTCATATTTTCAGCTCCTATACCTCCACCGCAACAAGAACCCTACAGAGACCCATGCGTTCCAACACCTTGCGGTTTGAACTCTCAATGTAGAGATATCGGCGGAGCGCCTTCGTGCTCGTGCTTGCCCACCTATCTAGGAAGTCCCCCGAACTGTCGTGCCGAATGCACAATCAATCCCGAGTGTTCCAGCAATAGAGCGTGCATGAATCAAAAGTGTCGAGACCCATGCCCGGGCTCATGCGGCCAGGGTGCCCAATGCGCCGTGATAAATCACACTCCTGTGTGCACTTGCCCAGACGGATATACGGGAGATCCATTCACCAACTGTTATCCCAAACCACCCCCACGTAAGCATCTGTCGTTAGAAAGGCTTCTTATTCATGAGATATTTGTTAAAATTATTATTTAATTGATAGCCCCCTACTTTTTTCGGTACGTAAGATTGTCCCCATATTATTTTAGCTGCTGAACCCATAGAAACCGACCCTTGCAATCCATCCCCTTGCGGTTCCAACGCTCAATGCAGAGATGGCACTTGCACGTGTTTACCTGAATATCAGGGAGATCCATACTTCGGCTGCAGGCCAGAATGCGTTGTCAGCGCGGATTGTCCTAGAGACAAAGCTTGCATGCGCAACAAGTGCGCAGATCCCTGTCCAGGCACGTGCGGTCAGAATGCGCGTTGCGATGTGATCAATCACATTCCGATGTGCAGCTGTCCGGCTGGCCTTTCAGGAAATGCATTTGTCGAATGCAGACCTGTCCAAGGTATGTTGTCGTATCGAATCGCTTTAAGAAATGAATATTTAAATTTCGTTCATTGGATTATAACGTTTCCCTCTTGTTTTACTCCTTATGATTCAGCTCCCGTCGTAACAAACCCCTGCAATCCATCCCCCTGCGGACCAAACAGTCAATGCAGGGAGATTAATGGACAAGGCGTATGCTCTTGCGTGCCTGGATTCATTGGTAGCCCACCGTCTTGCCGACCCGAGTGTGTGGTCAGCTCAGAGTGCCCCCAGAACGAAGCATGTAGCAATCAAAAATGTAGGGATCCTTGCCCAGGAACTTGCGGTATCGGTGCTAGGTGCGAAGTAATAAACCACAATCCCATATGCACCTGTCCACCCAGATACCAGGGCGATCCATTCGTCAGATGTCAGCCCATACGTAAGATACTATTTGCACATTTCAAAATTATTGAAATACTTTCGTGAATCATTCCCTCAAGCTCTCGTCTATAACGGTGACTTTATTAATTTTCCGCAGCGGAAACACCCCCAGTGTTGGTTAACCCTTGCCAACCGTCACCTTGCGGTCCCAACTCGCAATGCAGAGAAATCGGCGACTCCCCGTCTTGCTCGTGCCTTCCCGAATTTATCGGATCACCGCCAAACTGTAGGCCAGAATGCGCCAGTAACAGCGAATGCGCCAGTAATCTCGCATGCATTAATCAAAAGTGCAAAGACCCATGTCCCGGTTCGTGTGGCGCCAATGCAGAGTGTCGCGTGGTCAGTCACACGCCGATGTGCATCTGCATTATCGGATACATCGGCGATCCATTCTCTCAATGTTTCCCACAACCAGCTGATCCCGTGCCACAGGAACGGCCAACACCTTGTGTTCCATCTCCGTGCGGATCTAACGCAGTATGCCGAGAGCAAAACGGCGCAGGATCGTGTTCTTGTGTAGCCGAGTACTTTGGAAATCCTTACGAAGGATGTAGGCCCGAGTGCGTGCTTAATTCGGATTGCCCCTCGAACAGAGCCTGTCTAAGAAACAAATGCCAAGATCCGTGTCCCGGAACTTGCGGTCAGAATGCCGACTGCCAAGTAATAAATCATCTACCGTCTTGTACTTGTCGATCCGGATTCACTGGAGACCCGTTCCGTTTCTGCAACGTGTATCAAGAACGTAAGAATCCCCAACTTATATTATTTCGAATGAATGTGTTTTCACATCGATCATCCTAGAAATTTAAACGATTTAATGTTTGCAAACAGTAGGTAGATCATCAGGATTATCTCGTTAATTTTTTCAACTAGATTACGTATCAATCCGAAGGTAAATTCGTTAAACGAATCACGGGACAGTATGCCGATACTGATATCGACGATTTATTTTTAGACTAGAAAATATATTCTTTAAAAAGTTTCAATATAAGCACTAAAACCTGAAAGTGGGTACTTTAATAAGTACAAATATAATTGAAATAAAAGTTGTGTTTTTCTCTCAGCCGTCGTAGCGGAACCGATAAATCCATGCAACCCCTCGCCTTGCGGGCCCAACAGTCAGTGCAGAGAAATAAACGGTCAGGGCGTGTGTTCGTGTTTACCGACCTATGTCGGTGCACCGCCCGCCTGCAGGCCCGAATGCGTTGTCAGTTCGGAATGTCCCCAAGACAAAGCTTGCTTTAACCAAAAGTGTACGAACCCCTGTCCTGGACCATGCGGACAGAACTCACGCTGTCAAGTCAACAACCACAGCCCGATATGTTCTTGCAACCAGGGATACACGGGAGATCCGTTCTCGAGATGCTATCCGATTCCTCGTGAGTTTGAATACGTTCTATTTTTCGTGCCACTTACAGAAGTCGGTCGAAACGCGATAGGGTACTAATCTCGAAGTCATATTTTCAGCTCCTATACCTCCACCGCAACAAGAACCCTACAGAGACCCATGCGTTCCAACACCTTGCGGTTTGAACTCTCAATGTAGAGATATCGGCGGAGCGCCTTCGTGCTCGTGCTTGCCCACCTATCTAGGAAGTCCCCCGAACTGTCGTGCCGAATGCACAATCAATCCCGAGTGTTCCAGCAATAGAGCGTGCATGAATCAAAAGTGTCGAGACCCATGCCCGGGCTCATGCGGCCAGGGTGCCCAATGCGCCGTGATAAATCACACTCCTGTGTGCACTTGCCCAGACGGATATACGGGAGATCCATTCACCAACTGTTATCCCAAACCACCCCCACGTAAGCATCTGTCGTTAGAAAGGCTTCTTATTCATGAGATATTTGTTAAAATTATTATTTAATTGATAGCCCCCTACTTTTTTCGGTACGTAAGATTGTCCCCATATTATTTTAGCTGCTGAACCCATAGAAACCGACCCTTGCAATCCATCCCCTTGCGGTTCCAACGCTCAGTGCAGAGATGGCACTTGCACGTGTTTACCTGAATATCAGGGAGATCCATACTTCGGCTGCAGGCCAGAATGCGTTGTCAGCGCGGATTGTCCTAGAGACAAAGCTTGCATGCGCAACAAGTGCGCAGATCCCTGTCCAGGCACGTGCGGTCAGAATGCGCGTTGCGATGTGATCAATCACATTCCGATGTGCAGCTGTCCGGCTGGCCTTTCAGGAAATGCATTTGTCGAATGCAGACCTGTCCAAGGTATGTTGTCGTATCGAATCGCTTTAAGAAATGAATATTTAAATTTCGTTCATTCGATTATAACGTTTCCCTCTTGTTTTACTCCTTATGATTCAGCTCCCGTCGTAACGAACCCCTGCAATCCATCCCCCTGCGGACCGAACAGTCAATGCAGGGAGATTAATGGACAAGGCGTATGCTCTTGCGTGCCTGGATTCATTGGTAGCCCACCGTCTTGCCGACCCGAGTGTGTGGTCAGCTCAGAGTGCCCCCAGAACGAAGCATGTAGCAATCAAAAATGTAGGGATCCTTGCCCAGGAACTTGCGGTATCGGTGCTAGGTGCGAAGTAATAAACCACAATCCCATATGCACCTGTCCACCCAGATACCAGGGCGATCCATTCGTCAGATGTCAGCCCATACGTAAGATACTATTTGCACATTTCAAAATTATTGAAATACTTTCGTGAATCATTCCCTCAAGCTCTCGTCTATAACGGTGACTTTATTAATTTTCCGCAGCGGAAACACCCCCAGTGTTGGTTAACCCTTGCCAACCGTCACCTTGCGGTCCCAACTCGCAATGCAGAGAAATCGGCGACTCCCCGTCTTGCTCGTGCCTTCCCGAATTTATCGGATCACCGCCCAACTGTAGGCCAGAATGCGCCAGTAACAGCGAATGCGCCAGTAATCTCGCATGCATTAATCAAAAGTGCAAAGACCCATGTCCCGGTTCGTGTGGCGCCAATGCAGAGTGTCGCGTGGTCAGTCACACGCCGATGTGCATCTGCATTATCGGATACATCGGCGATCCATTCTCTCAATGTTTCCCACAACCAGCTGATCCCGTGCCACAGGAACGGCCAACACCTTGTGTTCCATCTCCGTGCGGATCTAACGCAGTATGCCGAGAGCAAAACGGCGCAGGATCGTGTTCTTGTGTAGCCGAGTACTTTGGAAATCCTTACGAAGGATGTAGGCCCGAGTGCGTGCTTAATTCGGATTGCCCCTCGAACAGAGCCTGTCTAAGAAACAAATGCCAAGATCCGTGTCCCGGAACTTGCGGTCAGAATGCCGACTGCCAAGTAATAAATCATCTACCGTCTTGTACGTGTCGATCCGGATTCACTGGAGACCCGTTCCGTTTCTGCAACGTGTATCAAGAACGTAAGAATCCCCAACTTATATTATTTCGAATGAATGTGTTTTCACATCGATCATCCTAGAAGTTTAAACGATTTAATGTTTGCAAACAGTAGGTAGATCATCAGGATTATCTCGGTAATTTTTTCAACTAGATTACGTATCAATCCGAAGGTAAATTCGTTAAACGAATCACGGGACAGTATGCCGATACTGATATCGACGATTTATTTTTAGACTAGAAAATATATTCTTTAAAAAGTTTCAATATTCTCACTAAAACCTGAAAGTGGGTACTTTAATAAGTACAAATATAATTGAAATAAAAGTTGTGTTTTTCTCTCAGCCGTCGTAGCGGAACCGATAAATCCATGCAACCCCTCGCCTTGCGGGCCCAACAGTCAGTGCAGAGAAATAAACGGTCAGGGCGTGTGTTCGTGTTTACCGACCTATGTCGGTGCACCGCCCGCCTGCAGGCCCGAATGCGTTGTCAGTTCGGAATGTCCCCAAGACAAAGCTTGCTTTAACCAAAAGTGTACGAACCCCTGTCCTGGACCATGCGGACAGAACTCACGCTGTCAAGTCAACAACCACAGCCCGATATGTTCTTGCAACCGGGGATACACGGGAGATCCGTTCTCGAGATGCTATCCGATTCCTCGTGAGTTTGAATACGTTCTATTTTTCGTGCCACTTACAGAAGTCGGTCGAAACGCGATAGGGTACTAATCTCGAAGTCATATTTTCAGCTCCTATACCTCCACCGCAACAAGAACCCTACAGAGACCCATGCGTTCCAACACCTTGCGGTTTGAACTCTCAATGTAGAGATATTGGCGGAGCGCCTTCGTGCTCGTGCTTGCCCACCTATCTAGGAAGTCCCCCGAACTGTCGTGCCGAATGCACAATCAATCCCGAGTGTTCCAGCAATAGAGCGTGCATGAATCAAAAGTGTCGAGACCCATGCCCGGGCTCATGCGGCCAGGGTGCCCAATGCGCCGTGATAAATCACACTCCTGTGTGCACTTGCCCAGACGGATATACGGGAGATCCATTCACCAACTGTTATCCCAAACCACCCCCACGTAAGCATCTGTCGTTAGAAAGGCTTCTTATTCATGAGATATTTGTTAAAATTATTATTTAATTGATAGCCCCCTACTTTTTTCGGTACGTAAGATTGTCCCCATATTATTTTAGCTGCTGAACCCATAGAAACCGACCCTTGCAATCCATCCCCTTGCGGTTCCAACGCTCAGTGCAGAGATGGCACTTGCACGTGTTTACCTGAATATCAGGGAGATCCATACTTCGGCTGCAGGCCAGAATGCGTTGTCAGCGCGGATTGTCCTAGAGACAAAGCTTGCATGCGCAACAAGTGCGCAGATCCCTGTCCAGGCACGTGCGGTCAGAATGCGCGTTGCGATGTGATCAATCACATTCCGATGTGCAGCTGTCCGGCTGGCCTTTCAGGAAATGCATTTGTCGAATGCAGACCTGTCCAAGGTATGTTGTCGTATCGAATCGCTTTAAGAAATGAATATTTAAATTTCGTTCATTGGATTATAACGTTTCCCTCTTGTTTTACTCCTTATGATTCAGCTCCCGTCGTAACGAACCCCTGCAATCCATCCCCCTGCGGACCAAACAGTCAATGCAGGGAGATTAATGGACAAGGCGTATGCTCTTGCGTGCCTGGATTCATTGGTAGCCCACCGTCTTGCCGACCCGAGTGTGTGGTCAGCTCAGAGTGCCCCCAGAACGAAGCATGTAGCAATCAAAAATGTAGGGATCCTTGCCCAGGAACTTGCGGTATCGGTGCTAGGTGCGAAGTAATAAACCACAATCCCATATGCACCTGTCCACCCAGATACCAGGGCGATCCATTCGTCAGATGTCAGCCCATACGTAAGATACTATTTGCACATTTCAAAATTATTGAAATACTTTCGTGAATCATTCCCTCAAGCTCTCGTCTATAACGGTGACTTTATTAATTTTCCGCAGCGGAAACACCCCCAGTGTTGGTTAACCCTTGCCAACCGTCACCTTGCGGTCCCAACTCGCAATGCAGAGAAATCGGCGACTCCCCGTCTTGCTCGTGCCTTCCCGAATTTATCGGATCACCGCCAAACTGTAGGCCAGAATGCGCCAGTAACAGCGAATGCGCCAGTAATCTCGCATGCATTAATCAAAAGTGCAAAGACCCATGTCCCGGTTCGTGTGGCGCCAATGCAGAGTGTCGCGTGGTCAGTCACACGCCGATGTGCATCTGCATTATCGGATACATCGGCGATCCATTCTCTCAATGTTTCCCACAACCAGCTGATCCCGTGCCACAGGAACGGCCAACACCTTGTGTTCCATCTCCGTGCGGATCTAACGCAGTATGCCGAGAGCAAAACGGCGCAGGATCGTGTTCTTGTGTAGCCGAGTACTTTGGAAATCCTTACGAAGGATGTAGGCCCGAGTGCGTGCTCAATTCTGATTGTCCCTCGAACAGAGCTTGTCTTAGAAACAAATGCCAAGATCCATGTCCCGGAACTTGCGGTCAGAATGCCGACTGCCAAGTAATAAATCATCTACCGTCTTGCACGTGCCGACCCGGATACACCGGAGACCCGTTCCGTTTCTGCAATGTGTATCAAGAACGTAAGATTCTCCAACTTATATTTTATCGTAAGAATGCGCTTTCCGCGTCGAAGGTTCTAACGGATTTATTGTTTGCAAACACTAGATCATCACTATTATTTTCGCTATGAATTAATTTTCCAATTATTCGTGTATCGGGGTTAGCGTTTTTCCCTCTCGCCGATCGGCAGTCGACAATACTACCCACAGTTATGAATCGATTCGAGCTTACTTATTTCGAATTTAAACCTGGACGAGGTAACCAAAAAGATAATGAATAACCTTAATTTGTTCGCTTTTGGGATCTATGTTGCCTCATAGAAATCGTGGTGTTTCCCTCGCTGTTATTGTGAGAAATGTGATATAAACGGGGTTAGAATAGTTAGATCTATAAGTTAACTACAGAATAATCAAATTGTACACCTCTTAGAAACCAATTGATCCGTAGGCAATTTTAAAAAATTTTTTGATCTTAGTGAATTTTTTATTTAGTTATTTTTGTATGAAAACGTAAAATGTGAGGACACCATAATGTTAACTCTATATGGTCGGGCATTTTACCGCCAAATTGGGTGCGATGCGCGGCTGTTTTTTTTAATTTTAGCGCCAAAATTAGACTTTCCGCAAAATATTCATATCTTATGATCTATTTGATATTTTTCGATGAAACCTTCAGTGTTTTACTTTATAAAGACGTCTCTATTTATATACTTAGCAATGTATGTGTAATTTTTTTTTTTTTAACAAAAACTTTCTACTTCTTGGGAACCATAGAAAAAACAGTATTTCACAATCGAAATAACATATCGAAATTTATTCATACAAAATTACAAGATTATTTAGAAATTTTCAATACATATAAAAAAAACTATAACCTAATAGTGCTTCAATGTGTGATAGCGTTCGAAACACTTTCCTTTATGCAGGGGCACATTGCAAAACTTGCACTAAAACTTTACAAGTTTCGCGCCCCTTACTGCTTTAAACGTGCAACAAAACGTGTAAACTCGTCTCCCGCGTCTTACTACTTTTCTTACGACGGCCGGCATAGTCCAGTGGGAATGCATTGGACTGCCATTCCGAAGGTCGCGGGTTCGAACCCGGCGTGCGCAAATAAATTTTATTTGATTAATTTGTGTTATTTCACAATTAATTAATTAAAATAATATATAGTATATTTGCGGCACGTTCCAGAGTGGAAGATACTACCAGTATCGCCCTGGTGTAAGACCACCATTCAGAATTGAAACGTTGCTCCAAATGGCTTTAGCCGTGTTTAGTGACTAGATCTGAATAGCCAGGTACTTCCCCACCTTCCTCTTTCCCTTCCCCACTTACCTTCAGCCTCACAACATCCCCCAATTGGGGATGCCATAGTCTCACTGGCTCCAGACGGGAGCAGTTGGGACTCTTGTGAGGTATTCACTATTCACTATAAAAAAAATTACTGTAAAAAGGCGTATGACGAGTTTTTTCGTTTCCCGCAAAGAATGTGTTAAAAATACATTTGTCTAATAAAATGTATTTGTATTTTTTGTTCGTTATCAGTAATTGTAGTTTTTAGATGAAAAAATGCTAAGGTGGGCCATTTTTAAAATTTCTTGCATTAAAAATTTTTATATTTCAAAAAACCATTCGTGTTTCTAATAGTTAAATTAGGTAGTGTGATATTATCTCTTTTTCAAAATAGTTTTTACTTTTCGGATACCTTCAGAAATGCTTTTTTTTATTTTGGATTTTATTCCAATGAGGAAATTCACACAAATTCTTATAGAATATACCAGAGGGCTAAGGTTTCAATTATATGTATAACGAATTTAGTTTTATTAACTTCATTCCGGCTGGATGATTTTATAATTATAATAAAAAGATTTATGTTTTTGTCTCTCAGCCGTCGTAGCGGAACCGATAAATCCATGCAACCCCTCGCCTTGCGGGCCCAACAGTCAGTGCAGAGAAATAAACGGTCAGGGCGTGTGTTCGTGTTTACCGACCTATGTCGGTGCACCGCCCGCCTGCAGGCCCGAATGCGTTGTCAGTTCGGAATGTCCCCAAGACAAAGCTTGCTTTAACCAAAAGTGTACGAACCCCTGTCCTGGACCATGCGGACAGAACTCACGCTGTCAAGTCAACAATCACAGCCCGATATGTTCTTGCAACCAGGGATACACGGGAGATCCGTTCTCGAGATGCTATCCGATTCCTCGTGAGTTTGAATACGTTCTATTTTTCGTGCCACTTACAGAAGTCGGTCGAAACGCGATAGGGTACTAATCTCGAAGTCATATTTTCAGCTCCTATACCTCCACCGCAACAAGAACCCTACAGAGACCCATGCGTTCCAACACCTTGCGGTTTGAACTCTCAATGTAGAGATATCGGCGGAGCGCCTTCGTGCTCGTGCTTGCCCACCTATCTAGGAAGTCCCCCGAACTGTCGTGCCGAATGCACAATCAATCCCGAGTGTTCCAGCAATAGAGCGTGCATGAATCAAAAGTGTCGAGACCCATGCCCGGGCTCATGCGGCCAGGGTGCCCAATGCGCCGTGATAAATCACACTCCTGTGTGCACTTGCCCAGACGGATATACGGGAGATCCATTCACCAACTGTTATCCCAAACCACCCCCACGTAAGCATCTGTCGTTAGAAAGGCTTCTTATTCATGAGATATTTGTTAAAATTATTATTTAGTTGATAGCCCCCTACTTTTTTCGGTACGTAAGATTGTCCCCATATTATTTTAGCTGCTGAACCCATAGAAACCGACCCTTGCAATCCATCCCCTTGCGGTTCCAACGCTCAATGCAGAGATGGCACTTGCACGTGTTTACCTGAATATCAGGGAGATCCATACTTCGGCTGCAGGCCAGAATGCGTTGTCAGCGCGGATTGTCCTAGAGACAAAGCTTGCATGCGCAACAAGTGCGCAGATCCCTGTCCAGGCACGTGCGGTCAGAATGCGCGTTGCGATGTGATCAATCACATTCCGATGTGCAGCTGTCCGGCTGGCCTTTCAGGAAATGCATTTGTCGAATGCAGACCTGTCCAAGGTATGTTGTCGTATCGAATCGCTTTAAGAAATGAATATTTAAATTTCGTTCATTGGATTATAACGTTTCCCTCTTGTTTTACTCCTTATGATTCAGCTCCCGTCGTAACGAACCCCTGCAATCCATCCCCCTGCGGACCAAACAGTCAATGCAGGGAGATTAATGGACAAGGCGTATGCTCTTGCGTGCCTGGATTCATTGGTAGCCCACCGTCTTGCCGACCCGAGTGTGTGGTCAGCTCAGAGTGCCCCCAGAACGAAGCATGTAGCAATCAAAAATGTAGGGATCCTTGCCCAGGAACTTGCGGTATCGGTGCTAGGTGCGAAGTAATAAACCACAATCCCATATGCACCTGTCCACCCAGATACCAGGGCGATCCATTCGTCAGATGTCAGCCCATACGTAAGATACTATTTGCACATTTCAAAATTATTGAAATACTTTCGTGAATCATTCCCTCAAGCTCTCGTCTATAACGGTGACTTTATTAATTTTCCGCAGCGGAAACACCCCCAGTGTTGGTTAACCCTTGCCAACCGTCACCTTGCGGTCCCAACTCGCAATGCAGAGAAATCGGCGACTCCCCGTCTTGCTCGTGCCTTCCCGAATTTATCGGATCACCGCCAAACTGTAGGCCAGAATGCGCCAGTAACAGCGAATGCGCCAGTAATCTCGCATGCATTAATCAAAAGTGCAAAGACCCATGTCCCGGTTCGTGTGGCGCCAATGCAGAGTGTCGCGTGGTCAGTCACACGCCGATGTGCATCTGCATTATCGGATACATCGGCGATCCATTCTCTCAATGTTTCCCACAACCAGCTGATCCCGTGCCACAGGAACGGCCAACACCTTGTGTTCCATCTCCGTGCGGATCTAACGCAGTATGCCGAGAGCAAAACGGCGCAGGATCGTGTTCTTGTGTAGCCGAGTACTTTGGAAATCCTTACGAAGGATGTAGGCCCGAGTGCGTGCTCAATTCTGATTGTCCCTCGAACAGAGCTTGTCTTAGAAACAAATGCCAAGATCCATGTCCCGGAACTTGCGGTCAGAATGCCGACTGCCAAGTAATAAATCATCTACCGTCTTGCACGTGCCGACCCGGATACACCGGAGACCCGTTCCGTTTCTGCAATGTGTATCAAGAACGTAAGATTCTCCAACTTATATTTTATCGTAAGAATGCGCTTTCCGCGTCGAAGGTTCTAACGGATTTATTGTTTGCAAACACTAGATCATCACTATTATTTTCGCTATGAATTAATTTTCCAATTATTCGTGTATCGGGGTTAGCGTTTTTCCCTCTCGCCGATCGGCAGTCGACAATACTACCCACAGTTATGAATCGATTCGAGCTTACTTATTTCGAATTTAAACCTGGACGAGGTAACCAAAAAGATAATGAATAACCTTAATTTGTTCGCTTTTGGGATCTATGTTGCCTCATAGAAATCGTGGTGTTTCCCTCGCTGTTATTGTGAGAAATGTGATATAAACGGGGTTAGAATAGTTAGATCTATAAGTTAACTACAGAATAATCAAATTGTACACCTCTTAGAAACCAATTGATCCGTAGGCAATTTTAGAAAAATTTTTGATCTTAGTGAATTTTTTATTTAGTTATTTTTGTATGAAAACGTAAAATGTGAGGACACCATAATGTTAACTCTATATGGTCGGGCATTTTACCGCCAAATTGGGTGCGATGCGCGGCTGTTTTTTTTAATTTTAGCGCCAAAATTAGACTTTCCGCAAAATATTCATATCTTATGATCTATTTGATATTTTTCGATGAAACCTTCAGTGTTTTACTTTATAAAGACGTCTCTATTTATATACTTAGCAATGTATGTGTAATTTTTTTTTTTTAACAAAAACTTTCTACTTCTTGGGAACCATAGAAAAACCAGTATTTCACAATCGAAATAACATATCGAAATTTATTCATACAAAATTACAAGATTATTTAGAAATTTTCAATACATATAAAAAAAAAACTATAACCTAATAGTGCTTCAATGTGTGATAGCGTTCGAAACACTTTCCTTTATGCAGGGGCACATTGCAAAACTTGCACTAAAACTTTACAAGTTTCGCGCCCCTTACCGCTTTAAACGTGCAACAAAACGTGTAAACTCGTCTCCCGCGTCTTACTGTAAAAAGGCGTATGACGAGTTTTTTCGTTTCCCGCAAAGAATGTGTTAAAAATACATTTGTCTAATAAAATGTATTTGTATTTTTTGTTCGTTATCAGTAATTGTAGTTTTTAGATGAAAAAATGCTAAGGTGGGCCATTTTTAAAATTTCTTGCATTAAAAATTTTTATATTTCAAAAAACCATTCGTGTTTCTAATAGTTAAATTAGGTAGTGTGATATTATCTCTTTTTCAAAATAGTTTTTACTTTTCGGATACCTTCAGAAATGCTTTTTTTTATTTTGGATTTTATTCCAATGAGGAAATTCACACAAATTCTTATAGAATATACCAGAGGGCTAAGGTTTCAATTATATGTATAACGAATTTAGTTTTATTAACTTCATTCCGGCTGGATGATTTTATAATTATAATAAAAAGATTTATGTTTTTGTCTCTCAGCCGTCGTAGCGGAACCGATAAATCCATGCAACCCCTCGCCTTGCGGGCCCAACAGTCAGTGCAGAGAAATAAACGGTCAGGGCGTGTGTTCGTGTTTACCGACCTATGTCGGTGCACCGCCCGCCTGCAGGCCCGAATGCGTTGTCAGTTCGGAATGTCCCCAAGACAAAGCTTGCTTTAACCAAAAGTGTACGAACCCCTGTCCTGGACCATGCGGACAGAACTCACGCTGTCAAGTCAACAATCACAGCCCGATATGTTCTTGCAACCAGGGATACACGGGAGATCCGTTCTCGAGATGCTATCCGATTCCTCGTGAGTTTGAATACGTTCTATTTTTCGTGCCACTTACAGAAGTCGGTCGAAACGCGATAGGGTACTAATCTCGAAGTCATATTTTCAGCTCCTATACCTCCACCGCAACAAGAACCCTACAGAGACCCATGCGTTCCAACACCTTGCGGTTTGAACTCTCAATGTAGAGATATCGGCGGAGCGCCTTCGTGCTCGTGCTTGCCCACCTATCTAGGAAGTCCCCCGAACTGTCGTGCCGAATGCACAATCAATCCCGAGTGTTCCAGCAATAGAGCGTGCATGAATCAAAAGTGTCGAGACCCATGCCCGGGCTCATGCGGCCAGGGTGCCCAATGCGCCGTGATAAATCACACTCCTGTGTGCACTTGCCCAGACGGATATACGGGAGATCCATTCACCAACTGTTATCCCAAACCACCCCCACGTAAGCATCTGTCGTTAGAAAGGCTTCTTATTCATGAGATATTTGTTAAAATTATTATTTAATTGATAGCCCCCTACTTTTTTCGGTACGTAAGATTGTCCCCATATTATTTTAGCTGCTGAACCCATAGAAACCGACCCTTGCAATCCATCCCCTTGCGGTTCCAACGCTCAATGCAGAGATGGCACTTGCACGTGTTTACCTGAATATCAGGGAGATCCATACTTCGGCTGCAGGCCAGAATGCGTTGTCAGCGCGGATTGTCCTAGAGACAAAGCTTGCATGCGCAACAAGTGCGCAGATCCCTGTCCAGGCACGTGCGGTCAGAATGCGCGTTGCGATGTGATCAATCACATTCCGATGTGCAGCTGTCCGGCTGGCCTTTCAGGAAATGCATTTGTCGAATGCAGACCTGTCCAAGGTATGTTGTCGTATCGAATCGCTTTAAGAAATGAATATTTAAATTTCGTTCATTGGATTATAACGTTTCCCTCTTGTTTTACTCCTTATGATTCAGCTCCCGTCGTAACGAACCCCTGCAATCCATCCCCCTGCGGACCAAACAGTCAATGCAGGGAGATTAATGGACAAGGCGTATGCTCTTGCGTGCCTGGATTCATTGGTAGCCCACCGTCTTGCCGACCCGAGTGTGTGGTCAGCTCAGAGTGCCCCCAGAACGAAGCATGTAGCAATCAAAAATGTAGGGATCCTTGCCCAGGAACTTGCGGTATCGGTGCTAGGTGCGAAGTAATAAACCACAATCCCATATGCACCTGTCCACCCAGATACCAGGGCGATCCATTCGTCAGATGTCAGCCTATACGTAAGATACTATTTGCACATTTCAAAATTATTGAAATACTTTCGTGAATCATTCCCTCAAGCTCTCGTCTATAACGGTGACTTTATTAATTTTCCGCAGCGGAAACACCCCCAGTGTTGGTTAACCCTTGCCAACCGTCACCTTGCGGTCCCAACTCGCAATGCAGAGAAATCGGCGACTCCCCGTCTTGCTCGTGCCTTCCCGAATTTATCGGATCACCGCCAAACTGTAGGCCAGAATGCGCCAGTAACAGCGAATGCGCCAGTAATCTCGCATGCATTAATCAAAAGTGCAAAGACCCATGTCCCGGTTCGTGTGGCGCCAATGCAGAGTGTCGCGTGGTCAGTCACACGCCGATGTGCATCTGCATTATCGGATACATCGGCGATCCATTCTCTCAATGTTTCCCACAACCAGCTGATCCCGTGCCACAGGAACGGCCAACACCTTGTGTTCCATCTCCGTGCGGATCTAACGCAGTATGCCGAGAGCAAAACGGCGCAGGATCGTGTTCTTGTGTAGCCGAGTACTTTGGAAATCCTTACGAAGGATGTAGGCCCGAGTGCGTGCTCAATTCTGATTGTCCCTCGAACAGAGCTTGTCTTAGAAACAAATGCCAAGATCCATGTCCCGGAACTTGCGGTCAGAATGCCGACTGCCAAGTAATAAATCATCTACCGTCTTGCACGTGCCGACCCG
This sequence comes from Hesperophylax magnus, assembly GCA_026573805.1. Classification (NCBI taxonomy): domain Eukaryota; kingdom Metazoa; phylum Arthropoda; class Insecta; order Trichoptera; family Limnephilidae; genus Hesperophylax; species Hesperophylax magnus. The sequence continues at coordinate 9,405,195 of JAIUSX010000006.1, read as the reverse complement.
GATACACCGGAGACCCGTTCCGTTTCTGCAATGTGTATCAAGAACGTAAGATTCTCCAACTTATATTTTATCGTAAGAATGCGCTTTCCGCGTCGAAGGTTCTAACGGATTTATTGTTTGCAAACACTAGATCATCACTATTATTTTCGCTATGAATTAATTTTCCAATTATTCGTGTATCGGGGTTAGCGTTTTTCCCTCTCGCCGATCGGCAGTCGACAATACTACCCACAGTTATGAATCGATTCGAGCTTACTTATTTCGAATTTAAACCTGGACGAGGTAACCAAAAAGATAATGAATAACCTTAATTTGTTCGCTTTTGGGATCTATGTTGCCTCATAGAAATCGTGGTGTTTCCCTCGCTGTTATTGTGAGAAATGTGATATAAACGGGGTTAGAATAGTTAGATCTATAAGTTAACTACAGAATAATCAAATTGTACACCTCTTAGAAACCAATTGATCCGTAGGCAATTTTAGAAAAATTTTTGATCTTAGTGAATTTTTTATTTAGTTATTTTTGTATGAAAACGTAAAATGTGAGGACACCATAATGTTAACTCTATATGGTCGGGCATTTTACCGCCAAATTGGGTGCGATGCGCGGCTGTTTTTTTTAATTTTAGCGCCAAAATTAGACTTTCCGCAAAATATTCATATCTTATGATCTATTTGATATTTTTCGATGAAACCTTCAGTGTTTTACTTTATAAAGACGTCTCTATTTATATACTTAGCAATGTATGTGTAATTTTTTTTTTTTAACAAAAACTTTCTACTTCTTGGGAACCATAGAAAAACCAGTATTTCACAATCGAAATAACATATCGAAATTTATTCATACAAAATTACAAGATTATTTAGAAATTTTCAATACATATAAAAAAAAAACTATAACCTAATAGTGCTTCAATGTGTGATAGCGTTCGAAACACTTTCCTTTATGCAGGGGCACATTGCAAAACTTGCACTAAAACTTTACAAGTTTCGCGCCCCTTACCGCTTTAAACGTGCAACAAAACGTGTAAACTCGTCTCCCGCGTCTTACTGTAAAAAGGCGTATGACGAGTTTTTTCGTTTCCCGCAAAGAATGTGTTAAAAATACATTTGTCTAATAAAATGTATTTGTATTTTTTGTTCGTTATCAGTAATTGTAGTTTTTAGATGAAAAAATGCTAAGGTGGGCCATTTTTAAAATTTCTTGCATTAAAAATTTTTATATTTCAAAAAACCATTCGTGTTTCTAATAGTTAAATTAGGTAGTGTGATATTATCTCTTTTTCAAAATAGTTTTTACTTTTCGGATACCTTCAGAAATGCTTTTTTTTATTTTGGATTTTATTCCAATGAGGAAATTCACACAAATTCTTATAGAATATACCAGAGGGCTAAGGTTTCAATTATATGTATAACGAATTTAGTTTTATTAACTTCATTCCGGCTGGATGATTTTATAATTATAATAAAAAGATTTATGTTTTTGTCTCTCAGCCGTCGTAGCGGAACCGATAAATCCATGCAACCCCTCGCCTTGCGGGCCCAACAGTCAGTGCAGAGAAATAAACGGTCAGGGCGTGTGTTCGTGTTTACCGACCTATGTCGGTGCACCGCCCGCCTGCAGGCCCGAATGCGTTGTCAGTTCGGAATGTCCCCAAGACAAAGCTTGCTTTAACCAAAAGTGTACGAACCCCTGTCCTGGACCATGCGGACAGAACTCACGCTGTCAAGTCAACAATCACAGCCCGATATGTTCTTGCAACCAGGGATACACGGGAGATCCGTTCTCGAGATGCTATCCGATTCCTCGTGAGTTTGAATACGTTCTATTTTTCGTGCCACTTACAGAAGTCGGTCGAAACGCGATAGGGTACTAATCTCGAAGTCATATTTTCAGCTCCTATACCTCCACCGCAACAAGAACCCTACAGAGACCCATGCGTTCCAACACCTTGCGGTTTGAACTCTCAATGTAGAGATATCGGCGGAGCGCCTTCGTGCTCGTGCTTGCCCACCTATCTAGGAAGTCCCCCGAACTGTCGTGCCGAATGCACAATCAATCCCGAGTGTTCCAGCAATAGAGCGTGCATGAATCAAAAGTGTCGAGACCCATGCCCGGGCTCATGCGGCCAGGGTGCCCAATGCGCCGTGATAAATCACACTCCTGTGTGCACTTGCCCAGACGGATATACGGGAGATCCATTCACCAACTGTTATCCCAAACCACCCCCACGTAAGCATCTGTCGTTAGAAAGGCTTCTTATTCATGAGATATTTGTTAAAATTATTATTTAATTGATAGCCCCCTACTTTTTTCGGTACGTAAGATTGTCCCCATATTATTTTAGCTGCTGAACCCATAGAAACCGACCCTTGCAATCCATCCCCTTGCGGTTCCAACGCTCAATGCAGAGATGGCACTTGCACGTGTTTACCTGAATATCAGGGAGATCCATACTTCGGCTGCAGGCCAGAATGCGTTGTCAGCGCGGATTGTCCTAGAGACAAAGCTTGCATGCGCAACAAGTGCGCAGATCCCTGTCCAGGCACGTGCGGTCAGAATGCGCGTTGCGATGTGATCAATCACATTCCGATGTGCAGCTGTCCGGCTGGCCTTTCAGGAAATGCATTTGTCGAATGCAGACCTGTCCAAGGTATGTTGTCGTATCGAATCGCTTTAAGAAATGAATATTTAAATTTCGTTCATTGGATTATAACGTTTCCCTCTTGTTTTACTCCTTATGATTCAGCTCCCGTCGTAACGAACCCCTGCAATCCATCCCCCTGCGGACCAAACAGTCAATGCAGGGAGATTAATGGACAAGGCGTATGCTCTTGCGTGCCTGGATTCATTGGTAGCCCACCGTCTTGCCGACCCGAGTGTGTGGTCAGCTCAGAGTGCCCCCAGAACGAAGCATGTAGCAATCAAAAATGTAGGGATCCTTGCCCAGGAACTTGCGGTATCGGTGCTAGGTGCGAAGTAATAAACCACAATCCCATATGCACCTGTCCACCCAGATACCAGGGCGATCCATTCGTCAGATGTCAGCCCATACGTAAGATACTATTTGCACATTTCAAAATTATTAAAATACTTTCGTGAATCATTCCCTCAAGCTCTCGTCTATAACGGTGACTTTATTAATTTTCCGCAGCGGAAACACCCCCAGTGTTGGTTAACCCTTGCCAACCGTCACCTTGCGGTCCCAACTCGCAATGCAGAGAAATCGGCGACTCCCCGTCTTGCTCGTGCCTTCCCGAATTTATCGGATCACCGCCAAACTGTAGGCCAGAATGCGCCAGTAACAGCGAATGCGCCAGTAATCTCGCATGCATTAATCAAAAGTGCAAAGACCCATGTCCCGGTTCGTGTGGCGCCAATGCAGAGTGTCGCGTGGTCAGTCACACGCCGATGTGCATCTGCATTATCGGATACATCGGCGATCCATTCTCTCAATGTTTCCCACAACCAGCTGATCCCGTGCCACAGGAACGGCCAACACCTTGTGTTCCATCTCCGTGCGGATCTAACGCAGTATGCCGAGAGCAAAACGGCGCAGGATCGTGTTCTTGTGTAGCCGAGTACTTTGGAAATCCTTACGAAGGATGTAGGCCCGAGTGCGTGCTCAATTCTGATTGTCCCTCGAACAGAGCTTGTCTTAGAAACAAATGCCAAGATCCATGTCCCGGAACGTGCGGTCAGAATGCCGACTGCCAAGTAATAAATCATCTACCGTCTTGCACGTGCCGACCCGGATACACCGGAGACCCGTTCCGTTTCTGCAATGTGTATCAAGAACGTAAGATTCTCCAACTTATATTTTATCGTAAGAATGCGCTTTCCGCGTCTAAGGTTCTAACAGATTTATTGTTTGCAAACACTAGATCATCACTATTATTTTCGCTATGAATAAATTTTCCAACTAGGCGTGTATCGGGGTTAGTGTATTTTCTGCGCGCCAATCGGCAGTCGACAATACTAACCACAGTTATTAGTCGATTGGAGCTAACTTATTTCGAATTATTATCTTTGTATGAAAACCTAAAAAGTGAGGACACTTTAATGTTAAAAATACATTGGTCTAATAAAATCTGTTTGAATTTTTTGTTCATTATCGGTAATTGTAGTTGAGTTTTTAGATGAAAAAATGTTAATGTGGGCCGTTTTTAAAACTTCTTGCATTTAAAATTTTTGTATTTCAAAAAACCATTCGTTTTTCTAATAGTTAAATTAGGTAGTGTGATATCATCACTTTTCCAAAAAAATTTTTAGTTTTCGGATAACTTCAGAAAAGCTATTTTTATTTTGGATTTTATTGGAATGAGGAAATTCACACAAATTCTTAAAGAATATGCCAGAGGGATAAGGTTTTAATTATATGTAAATACGAATTTAGTTTTATTAACTTCATTCAGGCTGGATGATTTTATAATTACAATAAAACAATTTATATTTTTGTCTCTCAGCCGTCGTAGCGGAACCGATAAATCCATGCAACCCCTCGCCTTGCGGGCCCAACAGTCAGTGCAGAGAAATAAACGGTCAGGGCGTGTGTTCGTGTTTACCGACCTATGTCGGTGCACCGCCCGCCTGCAGGCCTGAATGCGTTGTCAGTTCGGAATGTCCCCAAGACAAAGCTTGCTTTAACCAAAAGTGTACGAACCCCTGTCCTGGACCATGTGGACAGAACTCACGCTGTCAAGTCAACAACCACAGCCCGATATGTTCTTGCAACCAGGGATACACGGGAGATCCATTCTCGAGATGCTATCCGATTCCTCGTGAGTCTTGATCCTTTTTTTTTGGAATCTAAATGGACATAATTTTACACAATCATTTGTATTAAACTCAATTTAATTTTTAGCTCCACCAAACCAGCCCCAACAAGAACCTTACAGAGACCCATGTGTTCCTTCACCTTGTGGTTTGAACTCTCAATGTAGAGATATCGGTGGAGCGCCTTCGTGCTCGTGCTTGCCCACCTATCTAGGAAGCCCCCCAAACTGTCGTGCCGAATGCACAATCAATCCCGAGTGTTCCAGCAATAGAGCGTGCATGAATCAAAAGTGTCGAGACCCATGCCCAGGCTCATGCGGCCAGGGTGCCCAATGCGCCGTGATAAATCACACTCCTGTGTGCACTTGCCCAGACGGATATACGGGAGATCCATTCTCCAACTGTTATCCCAAACCACCCCCACGTAAGCATCTGTCGTTAGAAAGGTTTCTTATTCATGATATATTTGTTAAAATTATTATTTAATTGATAACCCCCTACTTATTTCGGTACGTAAGATTGTCCCCATATTATTTTAGCTGCTGAACCCATAGAAACCGACCCTTGCAATCCATCCCCTTGCGGTTCCAACGCTCAGTGCAGAGATGGCACTTGCACGTGTTTACCTGAATATCAGGGAGATCCATACTTCGGCTGCAGGCCAGAATGCGTTGTCAGCGCGGATTGTCCTAGAGACAAAGCTTGCATGCGCAACAAGTGCGCAGATCCCTGTCCAGGCACGTGCAGTCAGAATGCCCGTTGCGATGTGATAAATCATATTCCGATGTGTAGCTGTCCGGCAGGCTTTTCTGGAAATGCTTTTGTCGATTGCAGACCTGTTCAAGGTATAATATAGCGATAAAGCAACATGATATTGGTTTTCCATTATTAATCACTGTTCGATTCTAGATTTTTATTTCTACCCTTCTACTTCAGCTCCTGTTCTCATGAACCCCTGCAATCCATCCCCCTGCGGACCAAACAGTCAGTGCAGGGAAATAAATGAACAAGCCGTGTGCTCTTGTGTACCTGGATTCATTGGTAGCCCACCGTCTTGCCGACCCGAGTGTGTGGTCAGCTCAGAATGTCGCCAGAACGAAGCATGTAGCAATCAGAAATGTAGGGATCCTTGCCCAGGAACTTGTGGCATTGGTGCTAGATGTGAAGTAATAAACCACAATCCCATCTGCACCTGTCCACCCAGATACCAGGGCGATCCTTTCGTCAGATGTCAACCCATACGTAAGATATTTCTCACCCTTGAAAGTTATTGAATATTTTTTTAATTGTTCCCACAAGCTCTAAATGGTTAAAGTTTAAATAATTAATTTTCCGCAGCGGAAACACCACCGGTGTTGGTTAACCCTTGTCAACCGTCTCCCTGTGGTCCCAATTCGCAATGTAAAGAAGTAGGCGACTCCCCATCGTGCTCGTGCCTTCTCGAATTTATCGGATCACCACCAAACTGTAGGCCAGAATGCGCCAGTAACACGGAATGCACCAGTAATCTCGCATGCATTAATCAAAAGTGCAAAGACCCATGTCCCGGTTCGTGTGGCGCCAATGCAGAGTGTCGCGTGGTCAGTCACACGCCGATGTGCATCTGCATTATCGGATACATCGGCGATCCATTCTCTCAATGTTACCCACCACCAGCTGATCCCGTGCCACAGGAACGGCCAACACCTTGTGTTCCATCTCCGTGCGGATCTAACGCAGTATGCCGAGAGCAAAACGGCGCAGGATCGTGTTCTTGTGTAGCCGAGTACTTTGGAAATCCTTACGAGGGATGTCGACCCGAGTGTGTGCTCAATTCTGATTGCCCCTCGAACAGAGCTTGTGTTAGAAACAAATGCCAAGATCCGTGCCCCGGCACATGTGGTCGGAATGCCGATTGCCAAGTTGTTAGCCATTTGCCTTCTTGCACATGCAGACCTGGATACACTGGAGACCCGTTCCGTTTCTGCAACGTCTACCAAGAACGTAAGAATGCCCCACTCTTTGTTATTGTACTAATGTGCGCATTCTGCATGCACCATTTTAATATATTATACATTAGATCTTAATATTATTTACTTAATTTTTCCCTGTCATGCTTGTATCGAGGCTTGAATTAATTCCATCTTACGATCGTTTGCTGACAATGTTCCTCATCTGTGCATTGAAATGGTTAGTCATTATTTTTGTCTATACAGAGAAGAATGATTAACTCTATTGAAATATTTTTTATTTAATTCTGATAGTTGACCTCCTATACCTGCTGTTTAGCAATATACGACTACTTTAAAGCTATAATATACATCACTTTCATACTGGTGAAAACATCAGTCCCACTGCGCCGTAAAATGCCTGTAGCTTGGTTTTGTTTATATTTTGTTTCAAGTTTTGTCTACAACAGGCCTTCACAGATTTTTTTTTTTGATTTTGTGCAATATTTTGTTTTTTGCTTTTGTCCAATTTTGTGAAGTGTACTCCAGAGATCAAAACTACTACACCCTTTTTTTGCCTAGTGAATTTTAGTTTTTATGTGCCGATTTTTACCATGCTGTTTTCATTTGAATTTGTCAGTTCTCAAATTTAAAGTTATTTAGGTGAAAAACTTTTGGTGAAAGATTAATTTTAAAATCTTTCAACTTTGCTGTTGTAAAAAAAATCATCGAGGATAAGGGCCGGTAAATCACTTTTTTTTGGAATTTTATCAGTTGATTATCTTGTCAGGGTTCCTAGTAGGGAGCATCTTGACGAACGTATCGAGCTTGAAATGCATCTGAAATTCCAGCCCTTAAAGAATTTCCTATGCCAATACACTCCTATTGTTACTCGTTTATTGTGTGACAAATATATTTCTCAGCAAAGGTTCTACGAGTGTTTAAAATAGGGTACTGGTTTTACTATAAGATAGTTGCATATAATGCAGCTTGACTTCATAATTATTGATTGATTTTAATTTATGTGTGTTTAAATCACAGCTATCAAATCGGAACCTTTTAATCCATGCAACCCTTCGCCGTGTGGCCCCAATAGTCAATGCCGGGAAATAAACAATCTGGCCGTGTGCTCTTGTTTACTGACCTATGTCGGTGCACCACCCGCCTGCAGGCCCGAATGCGTTGTCAGTTCGGAATGTCCCCAAGACAAGGCTTGCTTTAATCAAAAGTGTACGAACCCCTGTCCCGGACCATGTGGACAGAACTCCCGCTGTCATGTCAACAATCACAGTCCAATATGTTCTTGCAACCAGGGATACACCGGAGATCCATTCTCGAGATGCTATCCAACACCTCGTAAGTCTGATGATATTTTTAATCCAGTAATTTATCAATAAGGATTTATACAATGAGGTGAAATAATCACGTTCCTATATTTTCAGCTCCTACCCCCCAGCCCGTTCAAGAACCCTACAGAGACCCATGTTTCCCATCACCGTGTGGTCTGAATTCTCAGTGCAGAAACGTAGGTGGAGCTCCTTCATGTTCGTGCTTGCCCACATATCTAGGAAGTCCCCCAAATTGCCGTCCTGAATGCACAATCAATCCAGAGTGCGCCAGCGACAAAGCTTGCATGAATGAGAAGTGCCGAGATCCATGTCCAGGCTCATGCGGCCAGGGTGCCCAATGCGCCGTAATAAACCACACTCCTGTTTGCACTTGCCCTGATGGATATACAGGAGATCCATTCACTAGCTGTTATCCTAAACCGCCGCCACGTAAGTGTATCATATCATTTGAAAACATGATATTCATGAGATATTTGTTACAGTAATTATTATATTATTGATAGGCCCCCTCTTTGTTCGATACGTAAGAATATCCCCCTGTTCTTTTAGCTGCTGAACCCATAGAAACCGACCCTTGCAATCCATCCCCTTGCGGTTCCAACGCTCAGTGCAGAGATGGCACTTGCACATGTTTACCTGAATATCAGGGAGATCCATACTTCGGCTGCAGGCCAGAATGCATTGTCAGCGCTGATTGCCCTAGAGACAAAGCTTGCATGCGCAATAAGTGCGCAGATCCCTGTCCAGGCACGTGCGGTCAGAATGCGCGTTGCGATGTGATCAACCACATTCCGATGTGTAGTTGTACGGCTGGATTTGCAGGAAATGCATTTGTCGAATGCAGACCTCTCCAAGGTATGATTATACGCAAATCCGTTTTTTTTTTCATAGTATGATTTTCTTTCATTTCTAAACATTTATTTATGCCCTTCTGATTCAGCTCCAATCTTAACGAACCCCTGCAATCCATCCCCGTGCGGACCAAATAGTCAATGCAGGGAGATTAATGGCCAAGGTGTATGCTCTTGCGTGCCTGGATTCATTGGTAGCCCACCGTCTTGCCGACCCGAGTGTGTGGTCAGCTCAGAGTGCCCCCAGAACGAAGCATGCAGTAATCAGAAATGTAGGGATCCCTGTCCAGGAACTTGTGGTATCGGTGCTAGATGCGAAGTAATAAATCACAATCCCATATGCACCTGTCCACCCAGATTCGAGGGCGATCCATTCGTCAGATGTCAGCCTATACGTAAGATATTGCTCATCCTTCTGAAAATTATCAAAATACATATTTTTCACTTGTCCTTTATCTACAATGGTGATTTTATTCATATTTCGCAGCGGAAACACCCCCAGTGTTGGTGAACCCTTGCCAACCAACTCCATGCGGCCCCAACTCACAATGCAGGGAGATTGGTGACTCACCATCTTGTTCATGCCTTCCTGAATTTATTGGATCACCCCCCAACTGTAGACCAGAATGCGCCAGTAACAGTGAATGTGCCAGTAATCTCGCATGCATTAACCAAAAGTGCAAAGACCCATGTCCAGGAACATGTGGATTTAATGCGGAATGCCGAGTTGTGAGTCATTCACCAAATTGCATCTGTCCCACATTTTTAACTGGAGATCCATTCACAAGATGTGATCCAATTCAAGGTAGTCTATTAATCCTGCGCAATATATTTATTTATTTATATATATATATACGCCTAAAAAGGCTTTTACATAGAAGTGATGCATGATGCAGTGTACATAGGAGAATATGTATTATACAGGAGATATTGACATTAAATAGATGTAATCCATTTTAAAGAAGGTACAAAATACACACTTGTTAAATTGTGATTACAAGTATAATGAGAAAATATTAAAAAATATGAAGCAATATTAGTAAAACGTAAGAGTAACATAAAGTAGAAATTACAACAACACTACATATAAGACAAATCATTAAAACTAATTTAACAACACTACTCTAATTTGTAGGATTCAACAAAGTGTTGGTGTAGATTATGCTTAATTCTATATATGGAGTCAATAAATAAATCAATAGCACCCCCCATACTTGTTGCCCAGATCATGCATCCTATTGGTCAGTGAGTGTGTCTGATAGTTGGTCTAGTATGTATTACAGAAGAATGTTATATTTTGTTTTGTATTCCTAGTCGGCACATGTAGTTTAATAGTGGCAAGGATGGCAGGATAATTATAATTATAATTTATAATTATCTTGTAGGATATATTTTCATTAAGTTAATCAACATCATGATCATAATATTATTTGTTATTCTTCCCAAGAACCCGTCTTGCAAGAGCAACCTACTCCTTGTATCCCGTCTCCGTGTGGTGCTAATGCAGAATGCAGGGAGAGGAATGGAGCAGGTTCTTGTATTTGCCTTCTGGACTACACTGGAAATCCATATGAAGGCTGCAGACCAGAATGTATTCTGAATTCTGATTGCCCATCGAACAAGGCTTGTGTCCGTAATAAATGCGTTGACCCTTGCCCGGGAACATGTGCAGTAAACGCTATCTGCCAAGTTGTCAATCATCTGCCATCTTGCGTTTGTCCTTCAGGATATTCCGGAGACCCCTTCAGATACTGTTCTCTACAACCACCTCCACGTAAGACATCTTTATTTTGATGTATAAACTATGGTCATTTCATATTGTCGAATCATTGATAACGTAAAGTGAACTCCATTTCTGGAATTGCAGGAGTAGAACCTGAACCGTCTGACCCATGTGCCCCATCCCCCTGCGGCCCCAATAGCCAGTGCAGGCAAATCAACGGCCAGGCTGTCTGCTCGTGTTTGCCCACATACATCGGCTCACCTCCCATGTGTCGACCCGAATGCACCATCAGCTCCGAGTGTTCCTTAAGCCTGGCTTGCATTAATAGGAAATGTGTTGACCCCTGCCCTGGCTCATGTGCAGCCAATGCTGCGTGTCAAGTCATCAACCACAGTCCTATTTGCTCTTGTCGCAATGGATTCACTGGAAATCCCTTCACAACGTGCTACCCGAGTAAGGGAAACATCTTTTTACACTTTTTACTTTCCAACGAACTTGGCATACTTTTCAAATCACAGAAATTAAATACTGTTGCTTCTCGAAGTCGAATTATGACATATATTTATGGTATGTTGAAATATTTTCATTCATTAAATTTTGCCATTTTGAAACTTATTGTTCATCCCTCCCATAGTACCTCCAGCATCTGAGCCTGTGGTTGACGAATACCGTAACCCTTGTTTACCATCACCTTGCGGCCTCAACTCACAGTGCCGTGATATTGGTGGAGCACCTTCTTGTTCATGCCTACCAACCTACATTGGAAGCCCTCCGAATTGCCGTCCTGAGTGCACAATCAATTCCGAATGCTCCAGCAACAAAGCTTGCATGAATGAAAAGTGCCGAGACCCATGTCCAGGCTCGTGCGGACAGAGTGCCCAATGCGCCGTGATAAACCACACTCCTGTGTGCACTTGCCCTGATGGATATACGGGAGATCCGTTCACCAATTGTTATCCGAAACCACCCCCACGTAAGCATTATATATGACATTAGAAAGGCTTCTTATTCATCATTTATTTTGTTACAATAATTACTATATTATTGATAGGCCCTAGATGTACGAATGTTCTTCTATTATTTTAGCTGCTGAACCCATAGAAACCGACCCTTGCAATCCATCTCCTTGCGGTCCCAACGCTCAGTGCAGAGACGGCACTTGCACATGTTTACCTGAATACCAGGGAGATCCATACTTCGGCTGCAGGCCAGAATGCGTTGTCAGCGCGGATTGTCCAAGAGACAAAGCTTGCATGCGCAACAAGTGTGCAGATCCCTGTCCAGGCACGTGCGGTCAAAATGCACATTGTGATGTTATCAACCACATTCCGATGTGCAGCTGTCCAGCTGGTTTTTCTGGAAATGCATTTGTCGATTGCAGACCAGTACAGGGTATGTCTATCATCATTCTTTAAAAAAATATTGACATGGTTTTGACACTTTTGAAATTTTTAAATCCTTAGATCATTACTAAAAATCTTATTTCTGATTTTATTTAGCTCCTATTGAAACGAATCCTTGCAACCCCTCGCCTTGTGGACCAAACAGTCAATGCAGGGAGATAAATGGACAAGCTGTATGCTCTTGCGTACCTGGATTCATTGGTAGCCCTCCTACTTGTCGACCCGAATGTGTGGTTAGTGCAGAATGCCCCCAGAACGAAGCATGTAGCAATCAAAAATGTAGGGATCCTTGCCCAGGAACTTGTGGTATCGGTGCTAGGTGCGAAGTAATAAACCACAATCCCATATGCACCTGTCCACCCAGATACCAGGGCGATCCATTCGTCAGATGTCAGCCCATACGTAAGATACTATTTGCACATTTCAAAATTATTGAAATACTTTCGTGAATCATTCCCTCAAGCTCTCGTCTATAACGGTGACTTTATTAATTTTCCTTAGCGGAAACACCCCCAGTGTTGGTTAACCCTTGCCAACCGTCACCTTGCGGTCCCAACTCGCAATGCAGAGAAATCGGCGACTCCCCGTCTTGCTCGTGCCTTCCCGAATTTATTGGATCACCGCCAAACTGTAGGCCAGAATGCGCCAGTAACAGCGAATGCGCCAGTAATCTCGCATGCATTAATCAAAAGTGCAAAGACCCTTGTCCAGGATCTTGTGGAGCCAATGCCGAGTGTCGCGTGGTCAGTCACACTCCGATGTGTATCTGCATTATCGGATACATAGGCGATCCATTCTCTCAATGTTTCCCACAACCAGCTGATCCCGTGCCACAAGAACGGCCAACACCTTGTGTTCCATCTCCGTGCGGATCTAACGCAGTATGCCGTGAGCAAAACGGTGCAGGAGCATGTTCTTGTCTACCCGAATACTTTGGAAATCCTTATGAGGGATGCAGACCTGAGTGCGTACTTAACTCTGATTGCCCCTCGAATAGAGCGTGTATAAGAAATAAATGTCAAGATCCTTGCCCTGGAACGTGCGGTCAAAATGCGGACTGCCAAGTTGTAAATCATCTGCCATCTTGCACATGCAGAACTGGCTACACTGGAGATCCATTCCGTTTCTGCAATGCGTATCGAGAACGTAAGGATTATTATTCTTTTTTTTCCTTTTGTATTTGCAATTTACAGTAATTTGAATATTTATTTTTTTATTAAAAAAAATAGTATGTTACAATAAAGTCATCACCCACTCATCTCATATTCCTGTGTTGAGATGTGCAGCTTTACATGGTAAATAAATAAATATAGATGTCAACTGAATATATCGAATATCTTTATTTCTTACCAAAGTGTCATTGAATAAATTATTGTTGACAAGCGCTTTATATTAAACCCTTAATTGTATTCTCATCATGTCATTAAAAATATTTTTTGTGACTGATCTCTTCATAATGTAATGTAATATAAATTTTATTTTGGTTTAATGTTTATGGCTTTTCATATAATATGTACATAGGAAACATTAATTGATGACGAGCTTAATTAAATAATATATTTGTTTAATCTCGCAGCACTTATCGCAGAACTTGTAAACCCTTGCAACCCCTCGCCCTGTGGCCCCAACAGTCAATGCAGAGAAATAAACGGTCAAGGCGTGTGTTCCTGTTTACCGACATACGTCGGTGCACCGCCCGCCTGCCGGCCTGAATGCGTTGTCAGTTCGGAATGTCCCCAAGACAAGGCTTGCTTTAACCAAAAGTGTACGAACCCCTGTCCTGGACCATGCGGACAGAACTCTCGCTGTCAAGTCAACAATCACAGCCCGATATGTTCTTGCAACCCAGGATACACGGGAGATCCGTTCTCGAGATGCTACCCGATTCCTCGTGAGTTCGATTATAATGTCTTCTGAGGTTAATTCTATATTTCAATTAAGTCAAATTAGGTATACTAATCCCAACTGCATATTTTCAGCTCCTCCACTCCAGGTCGTACAAGAACCCTATAGAGACCCTTGCGTTCCATCACCTTGTGGTCTGAACTCTCAGTGCAGAGATATTGGCGGAGCTCCTTCGTGCTCGTGCTTACCCACCTACCTAGGAAGTGCCCCCAACTGTCGACCTGAATGCACAATTAATCCAGAGTGTGCTAGCAATAAAGCTTGCATGAACGAGAAGTGCCAAGACCCATGCCCGGGATCCTGTGGACTTGGTGCGCAATGTGCAGTGATAAACCACATTCCTGTGTGCACTTGTCCCGATGGGTATACAGGAGATCCATTCACCAACTGTTATCCTAAACCACCCCCACGTAAGAATTTATCATTGCAAAGACATTATATGTAATATAATAAGTATAATAAGTAATTATATGTAATATAATGATTGATAGGGCCAGGCTTTTTTGGTACATGAGAATTTCCTCCTATTATTTTAGCTGCTGAACCTATTGAAACCGACCCTTGCAATCCATCCCCTTGTGGTTTCAACGCTCAGTGCGGAGATGGTACTTGTACGTGTTTACCTGAATACCAGGGAGATCCATACTTGGGTTGCCGACCAGAATGCATTGTTAGCGCAGATTGTCCTAGAGACAAAGCTTGCTTGCGCAACAAGTGCGCAAATCCCTGTCCAGGCACGTGCGGTCAGAATGCACTTTGCGATGTGATTAACCACATTCCGATGTGCAGCTGTCCGGCTGGCCTTTCAGGAAATGCATTTGTCGAATGCAGACCTGTCCAAGGTACGTTATCATAATGAAAATTGTGATATGTTCATACACTCAATGAAATTCATTTTCGTTCATTTCATTCTAACTTTTCACTGTTGTTTTACTCCTTATGATTTAGCTCCCGTCGTAACAAACCCCTGCAATCCATCCCCCTGCGGACCAAACAGTCAATGTAGAGAGATAAATGGACAAGGTGTCTGCTCTTGTGTACCTGGATTCGTTGGTAGCCCACCGTCTTGCCGACCCGAGTGTGTGGTCAGCTCAGAGTGTCCCCAGAACGAAGCATGTAGCAATCAGAAATGTAGGGATCCTTGCCCAGGAACATGCGGTCTTAGCGCCAAATGCGATGTTGTAAATCACAATCCAATATGTTCATGTCCATTAGGATATACTGGTGATCCATTTACCAGATGCTATGTTATCCGTAAGTTATATAAGAATTTTTATTACATTTGTCTAATTGTCTTTGACTTTTACGTAGCCCTCGCATCTTAATTATAATGTTGTATTTTTAGCTCCTAAGCAACCGGAAGTTGAACCGAGAGATCCTTGTTATCCAAACCCTTGCGGACCAAACAGTCAATGTGTCGCTAACGGGGACTCACCATCCTGCTCCTGTTTGCCATCATTCATCGGAGGACCCCCCAATTGTCGACCAGAGTGTGTATCCAATGGTGACTGTTCTGGAAACTTGGCTTGCATACGACAAAAGTGTAGAGATCCTTGCCCAGGGTCTTGTGGACAGAATGCGCAGTGCTATGTGATCAACCACAGTCCGACTTGCTCTTGCATCAGTGGTTTCACTGGAGATCCATTTGTACAATGTGTTGTTATTCAAAATGAGCCGATTTTAGATAGAACTGATCCATGCTATCCATCGCCTTGCGGAGCAAATGCTGTCTGCAGAGAACGGAATAAAGCTGGTTCTTGCGAGTGCTTACCAGAATACTTTGGAAATCCTTATGATGGTTGCAAACCTGAATGTGTTCTTAATACCGATTGCCCTTCAAACAAAGCTTGCATTAGCAATAAGTGCAGAGATCCTTGCCCTGGAACATGTTCTGAAAATGCCCTTTGTCAAGTGGTCAATCACATTCCGGTTTGCGTCTGTGCTGTTGGCTTTACTGGTAATCCATTCCAATATTGCAACAGACACATTCAGAAACGTAAGTTATTAGTTTGTTAAAATTTAAAGTTTTAAATCGTTTTCTTTCATTTGAAATTTGTACTCAATCTTTTGGTACTTTTCAGCTCCACAAACTCCTCCAGCACCCTGTGATCCAAATCCTTGCGGACCAAACTCACTATGCAGAGTAAACAATGGCCAAGCAGCTTGCTCTTGTCTGCCAACATTTGTAGGCAGCCCGCCTCAGTGTCGACCAGAGTGTGTCGTCAGTTCTGAGTGTCCATCGGACAAGAGCTGTAACAACCAGAAATGCGTCAACCCGTGCGCCGGAACATGCGGCAGTGGTGCTTCGTGCCATGTGATCAATCACAGCCCTATTTGCTCTTGCGATGTAGGATATACAGGGGATCCATTCTCTAGATGTGTCCCTATTCCTGAACGTAAGGGAAATTTATAATCACAGTGCTATATTAAAATGGGAAATTGTGCATAACTAATGTAATCTTTTCTTTTTTAGCTCCTAAAGATGTAATTTATGTAAATCCATGCATTCCTTCACCTTGTGGACCTAACTCTATATGTCAAGCAATTGGAACATCTCCATCATGCTCCTGCTTGGCTACATTCGTTGGAAGTCCTCCGAACTGTAGGCCAGAATGTTCCATCAATGCGGAGTGTAGCAGCCAACTAGCCTGCATAACCAGCAAGTGCCGTGACCCATGCCCCGGCTCATGTGGAATTAACACTAGGTGCTCAGTCATCAACCACACGCCTAATTGTGTTTGCCTGGAAGGCTACACTGGAGATCCCTTCTCCAGCTGTTATCCAACACCTCCTCCTGGTAACAACCCTTTTGTCTTTCTTGAATTAGGTATTTGAACAAGAACTATTATTATTTTAGAATTTAACTAATGTCATTTTATTTCCACAGCTACACCACCTGCAGAAAGAGACCTTTGTAATCCTTCTCCATGTGGAGCCAATGCCAAGTGCGATAATGGAGCATGCTCTTGTTTACCAGAGTATTTTGGAGACCCTTACACAGGTTGTCGCCCAGAGTGTGTGGTCAATGAAGATTGCATGAGGAGCAAGGCTTGTATGAGAAACAAATGTGGAGACCCTTGCACAAATGCATGCGGACAGAATGCCCTCTGCGATGTTATCAATCATGTACCCATGTGCTCTTGTCCACCAGGAACCTCTGGAAATGCTTTCATCAATTGCTCGCCTTATCAAGGTGATTTATCCTTATCCTGTTTGGATTCTTCATTGTTTCCAGGAATAATTTTCATCTCATTTGCATTACTTTTCTTTTTATTAATTTTAATAATTTGTTATTATTCAATTGCAGCCCCAGTTTCAGCACCCAACCCGTGCCTTCCATCCCCTTGTGGACCGAACAGCATTTGCCGCGAATTCAATAGTCAAGCAATTTGTTCTTGTGTAGTGGGATATATAGGTTCACCTCCGTCATGTCGCCCAGAATGTGTGACCAGTACCGATTGCCGTTTGAGCCAAGCGTGCGTTAACCAAAAGTGCATTGATCCTTGCCCCGGTACATGTGGATTTAATGCGAGATGTCAAGTACTAAACCATAACCCAATATGCTCTTGCAACAACGGCTTTACTGGTGATCCATTCATCAGGTGTGTTCCAATTCAAAGGGAGCCTGAGATTCGTCCGGATCCCTGCCGGCCCTCACCCTGTGGTCCATACTCAGAATGTAAGGTCAATGGAGAGTCACCATCCTGCAGTTGCCTGCCAACCTTTGTGGGAGCTCCCCCGAACTGTAAACCAGAATGCGTTAGCAATAGTGAATGTTCCAATGACTTGGCCTGCATCAACAGCAAGTGCAAAGATCCTTGCCCTGGAGTTTGCGGAAGAAATGCTGAATGTAGAGTTGTCAGCCACTCTCCCAACTGTGCCTGTATTTCTGGCTACTCGGGAGACCCATTCAGACAATGCTTCGAACCAGAAAGTAAACATCAAATTTTTTCGTTAATTCTAAACATACTTTATGGTTTCCCAATTTGTGTGTGAAACACTAATGACCATTTTCTTCTTAGTTACAGTTCCCAGACCAGCAGATTTGATATACCCATGTTTACCCGATCCTTGTGGACCAAATGCAATTTGTCGTGAACAAAATGGTGCCGGATCGTGCTCATGCCTTCCAGATTATTACGGAAATCCATATGAAAGTTGTCGGCCTGAATGTGTATTGAATTCAGACTGCCCGTCTAATAAGGCTTGTACTCAAAACAAATGTCGCGATCCATGCCCGGGAACTTGCGGCTCAAATGCCATCTGCAGAGTTATCAACCATGTGCCTTCATGCATATGTATTCCAGGATATATTGGCGATCCCTTCCAATTCTGTAGTATTCAACCCCAGACACCGCCACCACCTGTAGTCAACCCATGCGATCCGTCTCCTTGCGGGCCCAACAGCCAATGCCGCATTTCTAATCAACAAGCCGTTTGCACATGCTCGCCAACCTTCATCGGTAGTCCACCATATTGCAGGCCGGAGTGTACTGTGAGCTCTGAATGTTCTGCTGACAAGGCTTGTATTGCCCAAAAGTGTACCAATCCCTGTCCACAACCTTGCGGAAGGAATACGGACTGCAAAGTGTACTACCACAGCCCCGTCTGCTCTTGTCTTCAAGGATATACTGGAGATCCATTCTCATCGTGCTACCCGATACCACGTAAGATTTATTTTACTTTATTTCAAAATGAAAAACATTTCGACATATTGTTTTTTTTTAATAAATTACTTTTTATAGCTCCAGCCAAGGAACCTGTAGAGATAGAGTACCAAAACCCATGCAATCCCAGTCCTTGTGGTCCATACTCGCAATGCAGAGATATTAATGGTGGGCCTTCTTGTTCTTGTTTACCCAACTACATTGGTTCCCCGCCAAACTGTAAACCAGAGTGTACAATCAGTGCAGAGTGCAGCAGTAAGAGGGCGTGCATAAATGAGAAATGCAGAGATCCGTGCCCAGGCTCATGCGGCATCAATGCCAACTGCAATGTCAACAACCACGTGCCAATGTGCACTTGCATTCCGCGTTTCACCGGAGATCCATTCAGCCATTGTTACCCTGAACCACCCCAACGTGAGTATCTTCATCTGAAATAACGTGCAATTAAATAGTGTCCAATATATATTTTTGAAACCCTTAACTGTTTTCTATTTATAGCTGTTGAAGTAATGAAAACTGATCCATGCAATCCATCACCATGTGGACCTAACGCCAACTGTAATAATGGTGTCTGTACCTGCGTGTCAGAATACCACGGTAACCCATATGTAGGCTGCCAACCGGAGTGTGTGCAGAACTACGACTGTCCCAAAAACAAAGCATGTGTGCGCAATAAGTGCGTTGACCCGTGTCCAGGAGTGTGTGGACAGGGAGCTCTGTGCAGTGTGATCAACCACCAGCCCTCATGCTCATGTCCCGCACCATTAACCGGAGATCCGTTTGTGTATTGCAAGTCTGTGCCAAGTAAGTTCATCTTTCAATGTCTCACAAGTGAAATATGTTTGGTTAAAAGCAATAAATTATTGTTATTAATTTATTTTGGATTTTCAGTTCCACCAGAAGTTCATCCTTGCCAACCATCTCCATGTGGGCCGAATAGCCAGTGTCGGGAAATCAACAGTCAGGCTGTTTGCTCTTGCCTCCTAGGTTACATCGGAGCCCCACCATCATGCAGGCCCGAATGTGTAGTCAGTTCTGATTGCGTCAGTAACAAAGCTTGCTCCAACCTCAAATGTCAAGACCCATGCCCTGGTACTTGTGGTTTGGACGCTATATGCCGAGTTGTAAACCACAACCCGATTTGCAACTGTCCACCAGGATACACTGGAGATCCATTCTCTAGATGCTACCCTAACCGTAAGATACTTTACCGCAGTACAGGGAAAACTTTCATTTACATGTTTATTATTATCATTTGCAAATATTAAACATTGTATCTGTAGGTTTCCCAGATATGTAGCTATAAATAAAAGCATTTGCTTTGGGTGTGGATATTTAATGTTTTATAATTTTCTAGCACCCCCAAGAACACCTCCGGAAGAGGTCCGAGACCCGTGTATCCCCTCTCCGTGCGGCCCCAACTCACAGTGCACGTCCAGCGGGCGCGCCCCCGCGTGCTCTTGTCTCCCCGGCTATGTGGGAGCCCCACCCTCTTGTCGCCCCGAATGCGTCATTAATGCAGAGTGCCCCAGCCAAGAGGCTTGCATCAACCAGAAATGCCTGGACCCTTGTCCTGGCTCCTGTGCCCCCAATGCCAAGTGCACCGTAGTCCACCATATTCCCAATTGCGTTTGTCCTCCAGATTACGTCGGTGATCCATTTAGATATTGTTCACCCCAGCCCAGTAAGCCCCCTTTTTGTTTCTCCTATTTGATTATGAGTCCCGTAAAGAAGAGTAGAGCGTAATGGTCGTATGATTTCAGGCATGAACTTCATACGATTGTTATTCTCCTTGAAAGTCGAGCGTTAAATAATCAAATCATTCAAATAATGTGCTAATCACTTTTTGTTTGTGTTTAATGTAATATTATTTATTTTTTTATTGATTGCATGAAACTATTTTTTTCCTTTTTCAACTTCTTTTTTCTGTTATATATTGTGACTTTCTTTCATTTTCTTTTATCTTTGAATTAGTTTTGAAATGCATGAGTAATTGTTTGCACTTGTATGTTTTTGTCTAGCCTTTTTGTTCTTATTTGATATTCAACAATTGTTTGTTCAACGCAGAACCCGAGCCACGTCCAGCTGAACCTCGAGACCCGTGCTTCCCATCACCCTGTGGATCCAACGCTAGATGCCAGGTAATTCAATGGCCAAATTATACATTTTACTGTTATTATTATTTAAATATAAATTGGTTCATCATACTCTCAACTTAGCAGACCCAATTTCAACGAATGTACGAATTTGTTATTCCTATCGAGCTGCTTCAGCATATTTGTCAACTAACACATGTTCCAGGTACAAAACGGCCAGGCGGTGTGCGAGTGCATTCCGGACTACCAGGGCAACCCCTACTCCGGCTGCCGCCCCGAGTGCCTGAGCTCGGCCGACTGCCCCGCGCCGCTGGCCTGCATCTCCGCCCACTGCCGAGACCCATGCCCTGGCACCTGTGGTGTGGGTGCCGGCTGCTCCGTCACCAACCACGTGCCCGTCTGCTCCTGCCCGCCCGGTACTACCGGGAATGCCTTCACTCAGTGCCTGATCGTACCCATCAAAGGTAATTATTAAATGCTATACATTTTACGCATTCCACACACAATAAATTAGCAAAGCATTCAGGCAACAGACCTAGGCACCAATGGAAAAGACAGAAAAATAATTTTGCTGTTAACAAATTTATTCTTCATACTTATTACCTTTGTGAGAGTCACGGTGATTTGATTTTTTACCAGTTTCATCTTACTTAGGATGGGTTGTTTCAAAGAATTTGAACGATTCATCAAATTTCAACGTTCATTTTCGGGTTCCGTGAAAGTCCTTTTCAAGTTCTGTTATTATATCATTATAGGCCAGTTATTTAACAGAATTGAAATAATAGCAGAACCTGAAAATGACTCACAGAACTTGAAAATCAACCTTGAAATTTGAAGCATTTTTCAAATTCTCCAAAACAACCCGTCCTTAGTCTAGTCCCTCCTATATCATTTCATCTCACAACATTCTCCAATTATGGTGCCATAGTCCAGGTATGGTATCATTTAAACTCTAATGTATAATACATATATCATTTATAAAAAAACATAAATTTTAATAATATAAAGTGTATTAAATTGTTATATTTTGCCTATGTAAGAAGTCAACTTGAGTCTCCTGTCTGGAACCCACATTATAATAATATACATGTACAAGCTGTTGAAAAAATACAAAACAAATTCTTACGTTTTATAAATTTTAAAATGGCAATTATGTTGAACGTTGTAGTTCAACATAATTGAATTATGTTGAACTACAACGTGAATTAATTATATGAATATGCTCAAATTGTCAGACAGAAGAATTTTCACTGACTTGGTATTTCTATATAAAATTCAAAATGATTTAGTTGATAGTCCAGTATTGCTAGAATTGATAAACTTTCGGATTCCACAACGTAATACTAGAAGTCAGGATTTATTTCAGTGCAGAAATTCTGGGACTAACTACCATATGTATTCCTCTTTGCCCAGAATACTAATGGAGGGAAACAATTGTACCAAGTCAGTGGACATCTTCAATTTATCTTTAAACAAATATAAAATGCTGTTAATGAAGCAATTCAGTTATGTACAATAAATAATGTATATTTCTTAATATTCTCATGTAAAAGCCCCGAAAGAGGGCGTTAATAAATAAATAACTGATGGCATCGCACTTTTACTACCAACATGGTTGTTAAACTGCTACAATATTTCCATATGACAAACATTATTAATTAATTTAATTTATGCATCTTTATTAATACTTGCTTACTTTTCCTCCAGTGGAACCCGTCCAATCATCTGACCCTTGCTTGCCATCCCCATGCGGGCCGAACGCCATCTGCCGCCGCGCGGGCCCCAACGCCCTCTGTGAATGTCTGCCCGGATACTCGGGATCACCCACAGGAAGCGGCTGCCGGCCCGAGTGTACCATCAGCGCCGACTGCCCGAGGGACAAGGCGTGCTCCAACAACAAGTGCATAGACCCATGCCCGGGCACTTGCGGCTACAGAGCCCTGTGCCAGACGCTGAATCACAGCCCCATCTGTTCATGCCCCGCACCACTCATGGGAGATCCCTTCACAGGATGTAGAGAAGTTGTTGGTGAGTTGAACAATTTTCTTTTTTCTTAAGAGGAAGCTACTAACCAAAAATGTCTATATTCTTGGTATACCTTATATCATAGGCATTAAAATCGCTTGACAAACGGAGTCTAGAAACGTTCGATTTCAAGCACAAAACTGGTTTTTTATTTACTTTGTAAATAATTTTATAAGAAAGCAAAAAAGTTAATCAAGTGAAACTGTCTCAGATAATCTTAGCTATAATACTGTATTTAAAAAGTTGTTTCCTTTATGCGTTCATACATTTCCATTGAAAAAATATTTTTTATAGTAGTATACCTACATTTATATTTTTTAGTGAGTAATTTATTTTTTTATTTGCATTCTATATCTTCTGTTACCGTGCTGCTGGAATAAGACGGTGTGCGTATCACGTGACCTGCTAGTCTGTACCAAACATAGTTGCGACGTGTGATGGAAAAATATTTTTTTTGTTTCTAACTGGAAAAAAAGAAAGAAATGACAACTACATATTTTAGTCCTAATTAGCTACGGGTCATGACTCATTTTATTAAGAGCGGGAGCCACAGAACCAATATTTTCATACGACTCAAAGAGTCAACTCAATTGAACGAGAGCGGTGAGCTGTGCTCGCCCGATACGACTCGCCTGATACGACTCGTCCGATACGACTCGCTCAATACAGCTCCCAGCTCCCGAGGAGTTAATAGGTACAATTTTACATTGGTATTATAAAATTACATTTAAAAATAACAATTCGGATGATTAACAATGCTAATTATTTTTACGACAAGTGCAGTTTTCAAAAATCAACAAGAAAAATATAGTTATATATAATCAACATGTATTCTTGGAAACGAAGTTGTTAGTAACAATGTCGGATATGCAAATTTGTAGTTTTGCAATTGAGCTGTTTAATCTTTCGTTTCTGCATTTTTACTCTTTTAGAAATCAAGAAATATAGTGCTGTTTGATATCTTGTACTAACCCCTATTTATTCAAGTGGAGAATTATATTATCAAATACAGTAAAAATGCAGACTACAAATACTTCAAATATATAAAACTACAAATTTACACATCCGACATTGTTCTTCGGGACCGTTCATATATAGTTATTACTCACTATAGTCATAGTGTGATTAATAATTCAATTATTGTAAAACAAAAAAATTTTGTGAAAAATATAGTGACCATTCAATTGAGCCGTGGTACGGTTTTTAACTTTTAAGACTACTTTACAACTCACTAGTGCTAGGCTAGGTGGATTGGAGTCAAACTGTATTTCGAGCACTGTATCGTGAAAACGATAACTACTGTCTTTTTAACTTGTGTTATATGTTAATGATTATTTCAGTGACCATCCCCGACCCCTGCAATCCATCCCCTTGCGGCCCCAATGGACAGTGCCGCGCCGTGGGCGAAAGAGCCCAGTGCACTTACCCCGAGTGTGTCATCAACCAGGACTGCCCGCGTGAGAAGGCCTGCTTCTCGCAAAAGTGTGGCGATCCTTGCCGCGGAGCCTGCGGTCTCAATGCCCTGTGCCAGGTACTTATTTGTTTCATATTAAAACATACTAAACTTTGATTCCAAGGACACGGTTTACTCCCCCTCCAACCAACGGTCTTAGAAGACTATTGGGAGATACCTGCCTATGGATTTTGTTTGTCTGATGAAATAAACTATAGATAAGAGAAACAAAGGAGATAGACCATGAACCATCATTAGTACCTATGTAATCGCGAGCATAAAGTATCTATCGCATCATTCACCCATACGTCATCTGCACAACAAACGCATGACTTTCATTGACTCTGCCGCTTTGATAGTCCGTGCCGATAACTTTTTACTAATTTTGACTTTTTTTTATTTTGTAGGTTGTGAATCACAATGCTGTATGCCTCTGTGCACCAGGATACACTGGATCTGCTCAGATCAATTGCCAACCTATTATGGAAGAACCTGGTGAGTGATCACTCTGTAGTATTACTTTTTATGTGAATACCAGCTCTCAAGAGTCCCAACTGCTCCCAACCGTCTGAAGCCAGTGAGACTGTGGAATCCCCAATTGGAGTATGTTGTAAGGCTCAAGGTAGTGGGGAGGGGAAAGAGATGGGGAAGAGGAAGGTGGAGAAGTATCTAGCTATTCAGACCTGGTCACCTGGTCATTGCTGCAAATATAACTACTTTATATTATTTTAAACTAATAAATCGTGAAATAATACAAAACAATCAAATAAAATATATGTGCGGGATTTGAACCCGCGACCTCCGTATTGTTAGTCGAGAGCCATACCCCTCGACCATGGAGACAATACAGAGTATAACCAAACTTCACTTTACATTACTGACGTTATTGGTATAGTTAACTTTAACTAGCCGGCCTTAAGCCCACTTTAAGGCTGTTTTAACTCTACTTTAGTAATTAATCAAGTTTTTCACTCTGGCCTTTTACGTTGTCCGAAATGTTGGCTATAGAAGGAGGTAGCTCAATATGTCATAATACCCCAAAAATAAACCACAATAAAATTTTTTCACTGTTCTGTCGTTACATGCCGCATAATGTAATTGTAATATTAACCTACTATGTGCCTTGTTTCCCAGTGGCCAAGCCAGAGTGTACCCAGAACAGCGATTGCTCCAATGACAAGGCGTGCATGAACCAGCAATGTCGCAGCCCGTGCGCCGCCACCACCTGCGGCCAGAACGCAGCGTGTCGTGTCCAATTACACAGACCACTTTGCACTTGTCACGATGGTTACACTGGAAACGCCAATTCCGTCTGCTATGAGAGTGAGTACCAAATTTATTACGCTCCACACAGCATCCACAAAGTTGACCCATATGAAAATTATTTCTCTCAGGGGTCCTGCGTAGACTTAATTTTTAGTTCAAAAACGACACAATTTTTCACCGACGATTAATCATCTGGATCCTTAAGAATCATAAAAGATGTAATCATTTGATAACATGACATACCATGAAATAACAACATTTTCAGGTAAACAATTTCATGTGCATGTAGATACTTTTAAAAAGCCTTTTAAATCGATCAAAGTTGTAGCGTGTAAAACGTGTTAATTGTAAACACTTAACATGCTTTACATGTAACAGGTTAGAAATGCACCAAAATCTTATTCTGGTTATATCATCCTGACTTGAAGAGTTTGGGTGATTGTTTTCGGCAGAAAACGTGGTATCTGCTACACTGTCATCACTTTCAGAAGAATCCACAGAATCTACAATGTTTGCATTCACTTCATCCATTAATTGTGATGACATATAACATGGTATGTGTCGGCTATCCGCCATCTTGCATCACTTACCATTCTTAACATAAAATAGTATGTCGGATACCATTGATTACATATCTCAAAACGTCCGTTAAAATAGTGCTTAGAGAGTAATCTCCAGCGAAAGAAGACATCAGAAAATGCAGTTTACACAATAAATACGATTTTTGCAAAAAAGTCAGTTAACTCTTGACAGGCCAAGATGCCAAATAAAACGTCTGTAACCAAGTGGGTCTTCCGACAACCCCATACATTTGCCTGTCTTATGGGCTTTTAAACTATAGTAATCCAGTTATTCAGACAATTATTAATGGTAACTTATGTATTTGCGCAGAAATACGTAAAATACTAAAATGATATGTCAAGTATTTAAGCTAATATAAGGAGGATAAAAATTATGGGTACCACCTACTCCCCCACTTGGCTGCGGGATAGTTAACATGGTCTACACCTGAGCAGCTCATTTGTCTACACATTTTTTTGATCTGCCGAATGTAATAATATTAACTTCCGCAATCAAGTCAAATTCCGCATAAAATCTATTTTCTGAAAGCAGCAAAACCCCCAAACATGGCTTAATAAAATTTGTGCCTCTATTTCTTTCTGTAATTTGCAGATCAGTGCAACCAATTTCAGCTCACTAAGTCATTTCTTTCATGAACTGTGAAGGTTTTAAATATTCATTTAACCTCAAACAAAAGTTTCATTCTTTAATCTTGCATCTTCAAGCTATGGTAAGAGGGTCACCGTATATAAATATTCAATTTCTATTCATTGATTAACATAATCTGTATTGTGTTAAAATATTTTGAGGCTGTTGTTGTTGTTTCTTATTCTAAATGTTTACCTTTTCCCAGTCGGCTGCCGCAGCGACTCTGAATGCCCCCCCAGCCAGGCGTGCGTGAACCGCGAGTGCGTGGACCCATGCCGCATCACTCAGTGCGGCCTCAACGCCCAGTGCGTGTCGGACGGTAACCACCACGCACGCTGCGTGTGCCCCGACACATTCCGTGGCGACCCGCAACTCAGATGCACGCGACCCCAGTGCGTGCAGGATGATGACTGCCCATCGAGTCTCGCCTGCAAGGACGAGAGATGCCAGGACCCCTGCAACTGCGCTCCTTCGGCACAGTGCAGCGTGTTCAACCATCGTGCTTCCTGCAGATGTCCGCCCGGTTACACGGGAGACCCATCGGTGTCTTGCCAACGCAGTAAGTACATTTAAAAATAAAAACAGACCTAGCTACAAAAGCACCTCTTGAATTTTTACAAGGACATACTTCCATATATTATTATTTGGAAGCTACTAAATTCGTGATATAGGTGACTTCACGAAATACAATTGTTATACTGGTTGTTTACCATTTTACAATTTATTTCTTATACACTGTAGCCTGTATTGTAGATAATTAATAAACTATACATATGTAATAGGAGATTATCACTTTAGGGGCCGGAGTTGGAAATGCATTTTTCCTGATCTTGGAAATCCTACTATGATGAGTTTTGCTTTTCTTTCTTCATGGCATGCACAGCTTCACAGGCTTTATACTACATTTTCCTACCATTTATTGCACCCGGAATTCCCTTACAACGGAAGACAGAAGAGTCAGAAAATTTATCATTCATTTTTATGTTTGTAGTCATAATCGAAGTGGAACCTGAATGTCGTATGGACGCTGACTGCTCCAGCAAGCTGGCCTGCTTCAGCGGTGCCTGCAAAAATCCGTGCGTGGAGACCACTCCGTGCGGCAAGTTGGCCGAGTGCTCCGTGGTGGACACGCTTCCACTCCGCACCATGGCTTGCCTCTGTCCCCCGGGATATGTGGGAGATGCCGACGTGGAGTGTAAACTAGGTTACCGTACAAATACATTACTCTGTTTCTTACATCATTCACAATTACATTAAACTTGGGCCATCTCTGTTAACCACTATTTAATCTTTTACATAGTTGATAATGTTGAAGTTCTGTTTCCAATGCTTTCTCATTGGTCAGATATATGACGAAAACTCGGTGTAAAATCAGTTCTCATCACATTGATATCCTATCATCAATAATGGTTAGTTTACTGCAAGTAGCCCGGTGACATATGTATTTACATATTATGTTTTAAACTTGTCACAGACGTGTGTTTTGTTAAGTACATATTTCACAGGTTGCTTGTTGACAGGTTATTTTTAACTACATATATGTATTTACATATTATGTTTTAAACTTGTCACTGAAGTGTGTTTTGTTAAGTACATATTTCACAAGTTGCTTGTTGACAGGTTATTTCCAACTTTGTTTGAGGATTTATAGTGAATGTTAGTTAACATGCAGAGTCCCGCAGTTTCCATTTCTAAAACTACATTTACTTTTAATTTATTAATCCACCTTCAAAATGATTTGTTTTTGTTAGCTATTCCGTAGAACTTCAGCGATACATATGAAATCAGTTCTAGGTATGTTGAATAAGTTATAAGTGTTCTCTCAGGTACTTCTTCTGGAAAAATCTCTTCAGCACCGTTTTTATAAATACTTGCAAACTTTTTCTGTTGTACATAAACAATGTTGTATAATTTTTCTGATGATGTTCGCACGTGGTGTGTTTGTAAACATGTAAATACATTGAACACTTTGTTTCCAAGACTTCCTACCCTTTTTCTATCCTCGAACAATCTAGATTTCTACTGAAGATATTTGAAAAGAGTAAGTATGGATGGTCATATAACAGGTTTCATGAAACAGCAACACACAATCATTAATTCGAATTTTTATTTTCAGGTTGTTTGAAAACATGTTTTATGAATGTATATTGACTTGTTTGTTTGGAACTTTCAGCACCTCAAGATTTGCCCGGATGTTCGAGCGATAATGACTGTCAGCAAACGGAAACTTGCCTCAACAGGCAATGTGTCAATCCTTGCGTTATCGGAAATCCTTGCGCAGCCAATGCCCAATGCCAACCTACCAACCATAAGGCTTCATGCACTTGCTCTACCGGGCTTGTAGGAAATCCATTCAGTAACTGTTACCCAGGTTTGTCTATTTAACTACACACATCGTATTAGGTATATTCTATTCATACTGAATCTAAAACAGTTCATTATTATTTAATAAAGTTAGGAATAAATTAAATTATTATGGTGTTTTTTTCCAGTTCCTCAATCTCTACCAGAATGCCAATCAGATTCTCAGTGTACCTCTGACAAGGCATGTATCAACCAGCGTTGTCAGGACCCATGCGCGGCCAACATTCCTTGCGGAAGCAATGCCGAGTGCCGGGTCTCACAACACCGACCAACTTGCTACTGCCTGGATGGATGGGGAGGAAACCCGCAAGTCCAGTGCTATAAACGTAAGACATTTTTCTTATTGCCATATGTTAGTAGATATATAATTTTTTAACATTTTATATTAAAATACTAATTGGTATCTTTTATTTTTCTAGCTGAATGTAAATCTGACAGTGAATGTCCCTTCGACAAGGCTTGTATCAATGAGAACTGTTTGGATCCCTGCCGCAATGGTGGCACCGCTCAGTGTGGACGCGGAGCTGAGTGCACCATACAATCCCATCGTGCCCAATGCATCTGCCCAGCTGGTACCCAGGGCAACCCACTCATCTCTTGTATATCTGTCAAGTGCCAGTACAACGAGGATTGCGCCGACCACGAAGCTTGCGATCGCCTCAACCGAGTGTGTCGACCAGTTTGCGATGATGACACATGCGCGGATTCCGCAACTTGTCTAGGCCGCGAACACCAGGCCAAGTGCGTCTGTCCTCCAGGTATGAATGGAAACCCCTTTGTGGAATGTTCACGCAGCCAACAACCAGTCGAAGCTGAAAAACCAGAATGCATTGTGGACGCCGATTGTCCATCCATGAATGCCTGCATCAACTCCCGCTGCCAGAACCCTTGCACCATTGCCAATGTTTGCACCGTCGACCAAGAATGCAGAGTGCTCAACACCCTGCCTCTGAGGACGGTCATCTGCCAGTGTCCACTCGATACAGTGATTGACCAGAATGGAAGGTGCAAGCAAATTATCCAAGTAACATCGCAGTGCGTCACAGATTCCAACTGTCCAGAAACGGATAAGTGCATCCGAGGCTCCTGCATAGAGGCCTGCAAGGTGGATACCTGCGGAGTGAATGCCCAGTGTACCCCTAGAGGACATCGTGGCTTATGTACTTGCGCACCAGGCTATGTTGGAAACCCACACGTAGAATGCACCAACAGTAAGTTTCATAATCACAAAACATTAAATTTATACTTTTTAAATTATTACCTTTACATATCTAACATGCTCTAACTTCAATTACAGTGCCAAAGATACCAGTGATTGCCCCCCAACCAGATTGCTACAGCGATGACGAGTGCTCATACGATAGGATGTGCATTAATGAACTGTGCGTCAACCCTTGTATAGTCGGAGATCCGTGCGCCCGAGGGGCCTTCTGCCACGTGCAGGGACACGCTCCCATGTGCAAGTGTCCAGCCGGCTATACCGGAGACCCCAAGATCGAATGTATTCCACGTAAGTCCTTTCACCAACAGTCACTTTAATAAACATCATAAATTTATGCATAACCATTTTTTTATCAAATCGATTCTTTATATTCCAGCTATTGCCAACACCGTCCAGTGCACATCCAACGCAGACTGTGCCCTATCAACCAACTGCATCAACAGGTTGTGTACCAGTCCATGCAACTGTGGACCCAACTCCGAGTGCCAAGTCAACAACCACTATCCTATTTGCTTCTGCAAAAAAGGATTCTACGGAAATCCTCAAATTGGTTGCACAAAGAGTAAGTTTGACTTTTGATTAGTGTTATAAAAAAAAAAGTTTTAGACCAAAAAATCATTTAACTTTGTTAATTTATGGAATGTAATTATTAATATTTGTTTGTTTTTTCATTGCAGTTGGGTGCCAGTCTGATAATGAATGTGAAGATTCCAAGCAATGCTTCAATGGGGAATGTGTAAATCCATGTCTTATTGATAGTCCATGCTCCATCCAAGCAGAATGTTACGGCAAAAACCATCGCTCAGCCTGCAGATGTCCCGCTGGATTCAGTGGAAACGCTTATGACCGTTGCGAGAGGGAAGAATGCCGCTCCGACACTGACTGTCCAAATGATAGGGCTTGCTTGAACCACCGTTGCGTCAATCCATGCGTTAACTCATACAATATACCGTGCGCACAGAATGCTCTCTGCTTCGTCCAAAATCATGCGGTGGGATGCAAATGCCCTGATCAACTTCCAAACGGCAATCCCATGTCATTCTGTGAACGTACTCCCATCCTCAGCACAGATGAACCCGAATGTAAGATGGACTATGACTGCCCCAGTAAGCTGGCTTGTATCAGAAACCAGTGCGTTGACCCGTGCCGCGAATTAACTCCATGTGCCAAGAGCGCCAGGTGTGATGTCCTCGATAGCGTTCCAGTGCGCACAATGGTCTGTACTTGTCCCGAAGGCTGGGTGCCAGATAACGCTGGAGAGTGTAGAGCCGTGGTGACATCAGTTCCTCCGGGCTGTACTTCAGACAACGACTGTCCTTCTCAAGAGGCTTGTATTAACCGTATTTGTAAGAACCCTTGCAATTGCGGCTTGTATTCA
This sequence comes from Hesperophylax magnus, assembly GCA_026573805.1. Lineage (NCBI taxonomy): Eukaryota > Metazoa > Arthropoda > Insecta > Trichoptera > Limnephilidae > Hesperophylax > Hesperophylax magnus. The sequence continues at coordinate 9,373,580 of JAIUSX010000006.1, read as the reverse complement.
TCCTGCTTTGTCCAAAATCACAGACCAATTTGCTCTTGTGAAGACGGTTTTGAAGGAAATCCTAATGTCGCTTGTCGCACTGTAGGATGTAGAATCGACTCTGAATGTGACTCCGGAAAAGCCTGTATCAATGGTAACTGCGTTAATCCGTGCTTGGTCAACGATCCTTGCGGAACCAACGCTGAGTGCTACGCTTTTGGAAGCAAGGCAGAGTGCAGATGTCTGAGTGGTTTCCGAGGAAATCCACATGACAGATGCTACGTTGTTGGCTGCCAGAGTAACAGTGACTGCCCATCTGACAGGCAATGCATCAACAGCCAATGTATTAGCCCCTGCATATACGACAACCCGTGTTCGACCCGTGCGGAATGCCGCGTGAACAACCATATCCCCATGTGCAAGTGCCCCGAAGGAATGATTGGAAATCCTTACATAGAATGTAGGACCTTACCAGGACCCGAGTGCACTGTAGATGGAGATTGTCCCGCCAGAATGGCCTGCCTCAGCAACAAGTGCCAAAACCCTTGCACCGTTCTAGAACCTTGCACCAGACCATCAGAGTGTGAAGTGGTTCCATCATTGCCAGTAAGAACTATGATCTGCGTATGCCCCAGCGGCTACGTTAGCAGTGGAAGTGGAACATGCAAACCAACAACACCAATTGCCACTATTGGCGGATGTATCACTGATGACGATTGTGGACCTAATACCGCTTGTATCAATAGCATTTGTAGAAACCCATGTAATTGCGGTCCGAATGCCGAATGCAGAATTAAAAATCACAAACCAGTCTGCACATGTAAACAAGGCTACGAAGGAAACCCGGACATTGAATGTATTCAAATAGGATGCCGTCATGACACTGACTGTTCTGGCCAACATGCTTGCGTTAACAGACAATGCCTACCTGTCTGCTCCCCAGACGGAACGTCTTGCGGAAACGAAGCCAAGTGTTACGGCATCAACCATCGTGCCGTGTGTGAATGTCCGCCTGGCTTGATGGGTAATCCTAACGTAGCCTGTGTTCTTGTTGGATGCAGATCCGATAGTGAATGCCCCACAAACAGAGCTTGCATCAACAACAAATGTGAGAACCCCTGTGTAGTCAGCAATCCTTGCGATTCGCCCATGGAATGTAAAATATACAACTACAAGGCAGAGTGCTCTTGTCCAATTGGCTTTAATGGTGACATAGCAGTTGGTTGCAGCAGGGATGTAGAACCTAGATGCAAGAGCGACTATGACTGTCCTTCGGGAACAGCTTGCTTTACTGGAGAGTGCGTAGATCCTTGCGCTGAAACTAAACCTTGCGGTGTTAACGCTCTTTGCAAAGTCCTCGACACCCTGCCAGTTCGTACCATGATCTGCGAATGCATTCCTGGATTCCAAGGAAACGCAGCGGTACAGTGTGACAAGAGTATGTATTCATTATTTACTCGTTGCTTTCAACTTATCCAATCCATCCATTATATGTGTTTTATTAATATTCCTCTTATTTATTATAGTGTCCCTGTGCCGTGTTGATAAAGGATTTGTACGAGATGAATCAGGAAACTGTGTCTGCCTGCCGGGATCAGCGCTGAACGAAAACGGTGACTGCGCCCCATGCTCCGCAGACAAGGGACTCAAGATCGACGATAGAGGCCGTTGCGTGTGTGACCTGGAGCGTGGAATGATCATCGACGAGAGAGGCGTTTGCGTCTGCCCTGTGGAATACGGCTACCACCTGGACTTCAACGGCAACTGTGTCAGAGAAGCCGAACCAGAGTGCGTGACAGACAGCGACTGCCCCGACCACAGATACTGTAACAAGGAAACCGAGATGTGCGTCGACCCTTGCAACATCAAGAGGTGCGGAGTGAATGCTCTGTGCAATGCCACCAACCATCAAGCAATCTGTCAGTGCATCACCGGATATACTGGAAACCCAGAACTCTACTGCAGTAAGTTACATTATCAGAACTTTATATTATTTCATATTAGTATTAAAATATCTGAAAAATGTCGACACGAAAAAAAGCACTAGATATGACATCCATTTTTTACATTTAATTGTGCTGAACAACTTGTTATCCCTATGACATTACTGTTTACACTTTATATCAAGGAAGGCGTATTTCCTACTATTTGGAAAAAGGCTCTTGTTACACCTGTTATTTAACCTTTTGAACGCGTTAATTTGCTCCGTTTTATCTATACCCGTACGCGGTACATATTTTCAAATACCTATGCAAGCAATTAAATGTCAAATTATAGCGTTCTGGCATGATTTATTGGATTATATAGACAGAACAGATTATTCTCCACAATATGAAAACAAATCCTCGTGTGTCAACACTCTGAAGATGTTTATAAAAACAAAAACATAAAATTTCATACAAAGATGTACCGTATCTTTTGAATGTGGTCCCGCCATTCACTCGGCGTGTGTGTACTTAGGTGATACACACAAGTGGGACACCATGATCACTTATCATTTTTAGTTATGAAAAGTTGTGAATGACATACTAGTACTAACGCCATCCGTTGACAAAAATGTAAACTAAAGGACGAAAAGGCGCGAAGAGGCGCACTTGATTATCGATCCTTTTTTATAAAATACAATTTTATTTTTGAGAAATTCTTGTAGATGTCAGCATCGTGATAGTTCTACGAATGTCCGTGAGTAAGAAATACATTTATGACAAAAGAGCGCTGGAATATCGGCCGTCAAAGTTTCCGTATCAACTGTTGATACAGCCGCGTGTGAGTATAGACTTTTTGCCGTAACAACAGTTGATACGGCCGCGTGCAAAGAGTTAAACATGATTTTGAAAATAATAGGCCTACATCAAAACTATGCATTCTAAGTAAAATCACAGAAAAAATTGTTTATGACCAACTTTTTAATTTATGTAAATACACAATTATCAACCCCCAACAACACGGTTTTTTTCAAAGCAGATCTGTTAATTCGAACTTGGGACAGTTCACTTATTTTGTTCTTAATTATATGGACAGAAAGAAACAGGTTGTCTCTGTCTAAACTGATTTTTCTAAGGCTTTCGACAAGGTGAATCATGATATACTCATAAATAAACTCAAAAAAATTGGTATTAGTGGAAATCTCAGATGGTTCTCATCTTACATTAAAAATAGAAGTCAAACTGTTGCCCTTAAAGGTTTATATGTCACAAATAATGAGCATTCCCTCAGGAGTACCTCAAGGTTCCCATTTAGGGCCCCTACTCTTTACTTTGTGCTTCAATGACATCAAACACGTCATCAGTCATTCTGATTTTATTCTTTACGCTGACAATATGAAAATATACAAAATTACAAGAAGATATTAATAAAATTAATGATTATTGCATAGGAAATCAATTATTTCTAAACATAAATAAATGTAATGCGATAACATTTTCACGTAAAATCACCCAATCATCCATACTTAGCACCTTAACCACATTCCTCTTCATCGAGTTAAAAAAATCAGAGACCTTGGAGTATTACACATCTATTACCATTCCAGACCACACATCTCCATTCCGCACAGACTTCCCCCGCCCCGACATGGTGGTAGGCTGTCTGGCCGATGGCGTGAGCGTGGAAATCCACATCGCCGAGAGCGGCTTTAACGGGGTTCTGTACGTCAAGGGCCACAGCAAGGAGGGACGGTGTCGCAGGGTAGTGACTCTGCCGCCCGACTCCCCGCCCCGCACCGAGACCTTCAAAGTTCACTTTGGAGAATGCGGACTTGTCCATGTCAATGTAAGTTTTAATCTCATCTTATCTTCCCCTTGTGCTATTTGGGTCGGTCTGTCGTGCGCTGCTTCAACGGCCTCGTTCCATACTAGTACTCTAGTAGTAGGTCCAGCCTCTCCTTGCACAGCCTACGGAGTTGCTTTGTCTGAGACGGCCCATTGGACATCTTACCTCTGGAATCGAACTCAGTATTTTTAATGGAATTAGGTCAATTTAATGAAAAAGTTTTACCTTACAATAAAACTTATATTATGTACTTAGCTTTATTTAAAACCTATAAAGTGAGAGATAAACATTACCATTTTGCAGCCAAATCGACGTTTCTTACCAATTTCGTGTGTAATTCTTAGTTTAAATCTCCCGCCAATGTCACCTGCTAGTTCCAAATGCATCCTTGAGGCGGCGCCAGTAGTGGGACGCCACTAGTGACGCTATAATTTCAAGCTTCATTAGATCTCATCAGGCAGCCCTTGCCTAGGTTTTAAATAAAGCTAAGTACATAATATAAGTTTTATTGTAAGGTAAAACTTTTTCATTATGTAGCATAGGCTTTATTTAAAACCTATAAAGTGAGATATTGTTTGTTATCGCCTGGTGACATTATGCTAATGTGAATCAAATATAATATTTAAATTTATTTGCTAAAAAGAAAATAGGGGCAAGATTTCCAGAAATCAGCTAACCAGTTACAGAGGTTGAAAAAGGTCAGCAACAGATGGGTCGGTGTTGACTCGGCCAGCCGATTCTGCAATTTCCCTTCTATAGAACTTGGCAAAGGTATTGGGACTTCTCCAGTTACCACGCGACAGTATATCGTCCAGCTTATATTTCTGCAGCCAGTTCAGAGATGCCACTGCTGAACGGATGCTGCCAGGTGGATCCTCTACACCAGCATCCCTGAGGACTGCCCTAATCCAACCTGCAATTACTGCCCTGGAGGCCGCTTTCACTGTCCCACAAGTTGTAATAAATAGGCTAGGTAGTATTGCCTGCGCTCTCCGTTCCTTAGACAGTTCTATGACCTTCTCCGTCCAATAGACAGGGTCTATGTTCCTAGACTCCGAGCGAGCCAGTCTCCACCCTGATTGTTGCCAGTCTGCCGAATCTGTCTTGCCACCAAACACTGGCCAAATGGAGATGCCTTCACTGTCCACTGACAATCTTTCAGCTGTGCAATGGAGCAATGTGAGATCGTGGACTCGGCGCCCTGATGCCAAAAGCAGGATGGTGGCTGCTCTCCTTGATGCTTCAAAGAGAGTAATATGTTGAGGCAAATTCTTCTCCAGCCATGATGATACAACCCTCGGGTCCCAAATGGGGGGTTTTGAAGGCCTTAGTCTAGCTAAAGATATCCCTTTTAATATCTTCTTCACTATCGGATTGGAGCTCAGCTCTCTATTGTCTTCGGGAGAGCCTAAGGTACACACCACTGACTTGTGAACTAAAATGGTACTCAGCGATAGCTTTTCTCTGATGTGTAGATCGGCTAGGAACCTGGCTAAGTCTTCAGCTTTGGGACGCGTGGCATCAAGCTGATTCTCTGACGCCCAGCGCTGCCACCTCCGCCATGCCGGAGCATAAGTGCGAAGGGTAGAACTTCTCCACCCGGATCTAAGAAGTTCCTTCTGCTGACTTGACCATCTTGTTAGGTTTTTGTCCCACCCCCACAAAGCCAAATCTCCAGAGTGAAGGACTCTACTTGAGGAGGGGGTTTGTTGGTCCTGGTGTCTATCAGTGCTTCTCCTAGATTGTGAATCGTAAGAGGTGGACCCAAGGCCCGACACTTCAGATCCGCTCTCCAAAATGCCCTTTCCCAACGAGGAGCCACTACCAAGTATAATCCCCTTGCTCTGTTCAGGTGGCAAAGAACCCTCGGCATGAGGCACGGGGGAGGGAAGATCCAAGCCAGCTGATAGTCCCAGTCCCTGCTCCGAGCATTGTGGTAGTCTGCCTCGTCGTCCTGAAAATCAAGAGAAACATACCTTTGAACCACATGCGCTGTCCTAGAGCCAAATAGGTCTATTTCGGGTCGTCCCCATTTCCTGAATGCTACCTCTGTGAACGAGGGTAGCAAGTGCCATTCGGGTATAGCACGATGACGAGATAGACAGTCCGCTACTTCATTGAAACGACCGGGTAAGTATTGTGCTGTCATGGAGACACAGTGTTTATCCAAAACATCTAGCACTAGTCGAGTACAGCTCAGGAGTTGAGTTGATCTGGTACCACCCTCCTTGCGGAGATAAGATACGACAGACCTGTTATCCGATTGGATCAGAAGACCCGAGCCAGATAGCTCAAGCACGTGAGGAGACAAGGCAGCCAACACGGCGAGCATCTCCTTTACATTGGAGTGAAGATTCAGCTGGTCATCAGCCCACACACCGCTGAGAAGCTTTTCGTCCAGCTGGGCACCCCAACCCTGATCAGAGGCATCGGTTGTTAGGTAATGCTCAAACAGCGGCAGATGTATAGGTGACGTCAGGGTGAGCGATCGAACCCACCATCTCAATTCCCGAGCGGTAGCTGCCGGAATTGGTGATGACTCCCAAGGGTGGTAGTGTCTGAGTCCTAAGCACCCTTTCTGTATGTGCCGGCTGTTGAGCCTGCCTCTTGGAACTGCAAAACTAGCAAAGTTTAAAGAGCCCAAGAGGCTGCGCCCCTTATCTAGTGACCACCTACCTGTCTGAATAAAACCCTTTAACAAATAAGATAGGGCTGAAACCTTGTTCTGAGGGAGAGACTTTTCATTAGTTAGAGTATTCCAGCTGATACCAAGAAATTGAACTTGTTGTGATGGTTCTAATATTGACTTATCAAATTGTATATGCCATCCCAAGCCTTGCAAAAACTCCACCATTTCAATAGCCTGCTGTTTTAAAGTAGGCAGGCATTGGTTTACTAATAAAAAATCATCCAGATACACTAGAATTCTCATCCCTCTCTTCCGCAGTTCCTGCGCTACCCAGTTAGTGAAGGTTGCGAATGCCTTAGGTGCGGTGGCCAAGCCAAAGGGGAGGGATGTCATCTGCAAGAGTTCATTCCTATAGATAAGTCTAAGGAAACATCTATGCTGCTCACTCACAGGTACATGAAAGTAAGCATGTGTGAGGTCCACTTTAACCATCCAGTCATTCGGTTGTAGAAAAGTAGGAACTCGATAAACGTTTACCAGACGAAATTTACTGACAGTCAGAAAATTGTTTAAATACTTTAAGTTAAAGACCGGCCTCTTTGAGCCATCTGATTTGGGGACCAGAAACATGTTAGAAATAAATGAGGGAGTGGCAGGTGCCGACTCTAAAACCTTAAGGGCTTTGAGTTTTTCTATTTGTTCTGTCATTGCCACAGAAGTCTTAGTGGCGAAAGGGGAGTTAAATAAATCAATATTATTATTTAGTGGAGGTTTTGATGAAAATGGAATTCGGTAGCCATCTAACATCTTAAGGATGATAGTAGGGGCGCCAAGGTTCCTCCACTTACCTGCGAATGAGCGCAACTGACCCCCTTGAAAAGAGGGCCCACTGTTAAAACCTCTTCCGGGCTGGCTTCCCTGCTCTTTCCTTGGGCCGGAACCTACCTCGGGGAGGGAAAGCTTTAGCGGCTCTACGGGCTGGTTCCGGACCTCGACTCTCAGGGTGCTCCCTTCTCGCGATGGTTCTTCCCTGCTGTACTCTAGGACGAAAGGGCTGCGAGCTCTGCACAGTCACAGGTTTAACGGGTGGAGCTGGTCGCGAAGTGCTAGGCTGAGGAGCGAGGCACTTCTTCACTCCCCCCAACTTATCCAGCTGGGCCGACAGGAGGTTCGGGTCAAAGAGATATTCCGATGTGGGCGGAATCTTCCGTAAGGCATCTCGGACGTATCCGTCACTGATGCCTCGCAATGCCCCCTCTCGTCGATACTCAATGTGGCTAGCCCGTTTTCCGCAGACCATCTGCATGATGTCTTTGGACACCTTCTGGGACTCAGACCCCGCCGCGAAGAGAGACTGCACCTTCTCGAAGAGAGTGGAAGTGCTCAGCTTCGTGCCTGGTTCCGCACTCCAGTTGACCAGCTCCTGCAAGGAGGCCTTCAGGAGATCAGCCTGCAGGGAAAGAGCATTGGTCAGGGAGCCGCAGAAGGAGTCCGTTGACGTACTGGCCGATTCCTCCTGAGCTAGGCGCTTCAATTCAGGGTTCAATGCCAACATTGAGAAGAGAGGGGTTGCGGCATACGACTTCTGGATCTCGAGGTAGCGGACATTGTTCCAGTTGGCCGTCCCCAGATGCTGAAGGAGCTCCACTTTTTTCACCCTCCCTGGGTCGGCCGATGGTATCTTCGGCTGCTTTAGGTCAGTTGTCCACTCCCCGAGATCCAAGTCACGAGACGGCTTATTCGGATGGACGAGTCCCATTCCCAAATCTCCTGCCAATTCCTCCCGAAGCGACGCAGGGGTGTCCAGGGAGATGCTGTCCTCGTCATCGTCATCCGAGGCGCCACGGACGGGAGCCTCCGAACGCTTTTCCAGCAGCAGACGCAACATTTCCTGCATCTGGGACATCTGCTGCGTTAATACGTCAATTCGCGGGTCGGCGGGAGCTAATTCACAAACCCTCTGCCTCTTGGCTTTGCCTTCGCCGTAGACCCTCGGACGCTTCCCCCGCGTGTCCGTGTGAATCACCTTCATGACTTCCGCCCTCGAAAATTCGGCTTCCCCGCTCTCGGAACGTTCGGAATCCGACATAATCACGAAAATACAAAAAACACTAAACAAAAACACACGAAACTCTATAAATCGCAATTTTACGGAGTTCGAACAGTCACACTGTTAATAACCTCGAAAAAAATATGTAAATTTTGCGCAAATACTGAAAAACAGGTTATTTTACGGTATTTGATGTTTGTAAACAAACCAAACGTGTTTGACATTCGCAAAATAAATGCTAATGAAGCTTGAAATTATAGCGTCACTAGTGGCGTCCCACTACTGGCGCCGCCTCAAGGATGCATTTGGAACTAGCAGGTGACATTGGCGGGAGATTTAAACTAAGAATTACACACGAAATTGGTAAGAAACGTCGATTTGGCTGCAAAATGGTAATGTTTATCTCTCACTTTATAGGTTTTAAATAAAGCCTATGCTACATAATAGTCATATTATTATTGTTGATAAAAAAACCCACCCTATTATTATTACATTACAATACTTTCACCAGATAACTTTTGAGGGTCAGATTCAACTCCCATCCAATTGCAGTAACATCATAATATGGATGAAATAAAATTATTTATTTAATTATATTATATAACATCTATGAAAGTTATTGGCAGTCATAGTACAATATGGAAAGAAAGGAAAAATTATAAGATTATATAAGTTAACAAGTTATATTCAAGATATGTACATAATAAGATATATTCTAGATATATACTTAAGATTATATTCTATTGTTGCATATTTACATGGTTCTTTGGTTTTTAATAATAATTCATAAAATATTATCTTTCCCTCATTGCTAAATTTCCATCACACAATACTTTTAATACAATCACAACCTTTCTTTAAGACAATTACTGTTTTTTTCATTTAGTTCCTACTCTAATTTGCTCTCTAGTTATGTTTTCCCTTCAATAAGGAAGTTGAGTCCATTTTTTTTATTTTTTTTTTATCAATGTTCGCATTCAAACTTAAATCCTGGTATTTTTTTTTTTTTTTTTAAAGTCTGTTTTCATAATTAAATTAATTCTCAAAGTTTAAATTTTACTAAGCCCGCCAAAACGAGTGGAATCCGAGCGGTAAGAGGCGGGGTGTGGGTGTGACGTCATTCAAACTGTGAGAACCACGTCGCTTAAATATTTTGTATGGAAAAAAAATTAATTCTTCAATAAGGAATTACAGTAATTTTTTTACCAATGTTAACCGTCTATTAGAATTATTGTTATTAAAAAAAAAAAAAGAAAATTGATTAAGATTTCCTAGTTAAATTAATATTTTAAGTTAGAATATTTGCTTCACCCGCCCGCACGGTATTGAAGATGCTATTTGTTGACCGCCGCGCAGAAAAGTAAGACCATAAGTAAAATAACGGTTTCCAGCCCAGTTCACTGTGAGACTTTTCTGCGCGGAGGCCTGAAGTGTAATCACATGTAATGTGACATGTATAATAATAAAAACTTCTAAGCGATGCAATAAACAACATATTATTATAAAGCACTATACGAATATGTATCTTTAGAAATCCATTTTATATAATAATAACAACAAATACCTACATAAATATTTGACAATAGATGGGAGCTATTTTTTTCACATAGATCCTATTAACAAAGGGGTTTCTCCGGGAATGCAGCTGGTTTTCAGCAGTGCCTTATTATATGGTAAACAAAAGATGAAATATTTAAAAGCCATCACCACATTATAATATATATTATAATGAGTAGAGAATAATTATCATGTCATGCGAAATCAATAAATATACCTGCACAAAACTAGTGGTTATGGCGAAATGTCAGATGGGTAGATACGCAATGATTATTATACTGTAAAAATGTATTATATTTATCGTAACGTACAAATGAACACAATTAATAATTTGATATACTTACTTGGAAGCTTTAACTCCACGACCGGCTGTGATTTGGCCCAAATATAAATTGAAAAATATAAACAGAGAATATAAACTGAATATAAATATAAACAGAGATAGAAACCCTAATATAAACAGAGAATATAAACTGAAAAATAACTACCTTTTATCGCAACTAAGAAATACCAGAAAAAACTTTGAGCAAAAATTGATTGACAGCGGACAGAAACCATTTTACAGTTATATAAGGAAACAGATTGCCTCGAAAGTGTCTACTCCAACCATACTATATAACTTCTCTAACGAAACAGTTACCAGCGAGATAGACATAGCGAACATCCTTGCAACACAATTTGAAAAAACCTATGTCAATGAACCAGACACCAGTATACCAACTATTAGTCAAGATGTGTATGTAGATAGTTCACTATGCGAAATAGAATTCACTCCATCAGCAGTTGAGAATATTTTGAAGGGGTTGCGAGAAGATAGCGCTACTGGCCCTGATAATATTCCTGCTATTGTTCTCAAAAAGTGTGCAGCAACTCTCAGTCATCCCATAGCTCTGGTTATGCAACAATCCTTTTTAGATGGGAAACTCCCTAAAGATTGGAAGAGAGCTATAATTACACCCATCTACAAAAAAGGTGATAAACTCAAACCAGCAAATTACAGACCTATAAGCTTGACTAGTATTATCTGCAAAACCATGGAAAGAATAATAGTGGACGAGATACGCTCATTCCTGATCAAACTTGACATAATCTCAAACAAACAGCATGGATTTGTGCCAAAAAGATCCACGATTACCAATCTCATTCTTAACATAGATTACTGGACAAACGAGTGGGACAAACGGATTCCCACTGACGTAATTTATCTCGACTTCGAGAAAGCCTTCGATACTGTTCCAACCAATAGACTGTTGGCTAAACTTAAATTCCAAGGCATAAGAGGACGACTTCTCGAATGGATCAAATCCTTCCTCACTGAGAGAAAATTACAAGTTCGAATTGGCAACCAACTGTCATCTGAGCGAAATGTGACCAGTGGTGTCCCTCAAGGATCAGTTCTCGGTCCAGTTCTGTTTATTTTGTACATCACGGACCTGCATACTATAATAAAATCAGACTCCAGCTGCTTTGCAGATGACACAAAATTCTTTGCAAACCCACACACTCATCACAACCAACTGCAAAACGATTTAAACGAAATATATCAATGGACAAATGATTGGCTTCTTAAACTCAATGTCGAAAAATGCACTGTCCTACATGTTGGAAAAACTAACCCTACACTTGCCTACAAACTTAATGGAACACCTCTAAAAGCAGTGACATTACAACAAGACTTAGGAGTTACCATATCACAGGACTTGAAATGGGAACCACATATCGCTGGAATTGTGAAAAGAGCAAATTCACTAACATATCTAATCAGGAAAACCTTCCTTGACCTAACACCGGACATGATGTTAAAAATATGTAAAACATATGTGCGACCTCTCCTGGAATATGCTTTCCAAATATGGAGTCCTTACTTCACAAAGGATATAAATCTGTTAGAGAGAGTACAGAGACGTTTCACTAAAATACCAAGAGCTCTGAAAGATCTACGATACGAAGATAGACTCAAGGAATTGAGATTACCAACCTTACAAGAAAGAAGAGAAAGGGGTGACTTGATCGAGACTTTCAAAATTTTATCTGGACATTACAGTTGCCCTAGCATCCAAGAAATCTTCACTACTAATAAAAATATAAATCTCCGTGGACACTCAAAAAAAATCACCAAAACGCCTTTTGCATCTAATCCTAGAAAACACTTCCTTGCAAATAGAGTAGTGGATGCTTGGAACAAACTCCCACAACATGTCATCGATGCAACAAATATTAATCATTTCAAAGCCCTATTGGATTCACATTTGGAGAGAAGAAAGGACTTAGTTCAAACTTAAAACACTCAATTGCTGTCAAACTAGTTGTGAAACCGGATATGAGCGCATCAGCAGAATGCTGCCTGCTCATTACATAATAATAATAATAATAATAAATAAACGTTTGGCCTATACACCTCTCTCATGTAATAGAAAGAGATGCACCATAGACATTGCGGTGATACATTGCGGTACGTACAAGCCACGACACATGTGACGTCAGAATTCTTTCGACCAATCGTGGAGCGTATTCAGTTTATTGCTATTTAATGCTTTTTCAAGAACGTTTAACTAATTCTAAGAATAATAATATAGAAATATATTTATATATTTAGAATCGATATTTTTTGATCTACATGAACATATTTTTTAAAAGTCAAAATATTTTTCACTCAACTTCCTTATTATCCATTTGTCTAGAACAACTTCTTTGCGTTTAATTGATAATCTAGCAATTTTTTTACATTAATTAACCCATTATATTATGTATATTATACATATTTCACTTCATGCATCATTCTTATACGACTATCTCAAAAGCCTCCATGACCTAACTCAAAATGTTATTTTTTGCTCCAGGGTCAAGCCAGCTTCGTGCTAGTCATCCAGAAACACCCCAAACTCGTAACGTACAAAGCTCAGGCCTACCACATCAAGTGCGTGTACCAGACTGGCGAGCAGAACGTGACGCTGGGCTTCAATGTGTCCATGCTGACAACGGCTGGTACCATCGCCAACACAGGCCCGCCGCCCACTTGCTCCATGAGAATCGTCACCCAGACGGGACAGGAGATCAACTCTGCCGAGATCGGCGATAACCTCATGCTGCAGGTGGACGTGCAACCTTCAAGTGAGTATTTTACTTTGTTGAATGATCACCTCCCATAACATTGGGATGTTTCACAAGATAAATGTAACATTATAATCAAATAACCAATCTGACGGCCTCCGTGGTCGAAGGGAAAGGCTCTCGACTAACAGGTGGAAGGTCACGGGTTCAAACCCTGGCGTGCGCAAGTTATTTCCTTCTGGAATGCTTCATTTTAACACCCCACAATCTCCTCATACATAAAATGTTTTTGGTCAAACCCTTTTACAAGTTGTTACCTATGTATCCTGAAAGAGATGAACTTCTCGAATAAATTTAATTGTGTAAGGGTTGGCATGTTGCTTTAGCATCGAAGAGTTTAACATATTCATCAAAATACACCCATAAATATATTAGTTATCAGTTATACAACAGTTAAATGTCACACATTCAACAGCAGTAACAACAACAGAAAACTATGCATATTAGCATCTTTTTTTTATTTATGTACAATATATATATTTTTTTCTTTTACAATAAACACTTTTGTTTATTCTCTAAATCTTCGTTCCTCGAAATGTTTTAAAATCAATAATGATTTTCTTTTCCAGCCATTTACGGAGGTTTTGCCAGGAGCTGTGTAGCCAAGACAATGGAAGACAACGTGGAGAATGAGTACATAGTAACAGATGAGAATGGGTGTGCCACGGACCCGACCATATTCGGGGAATGGGAGAGGAGCAGCGATATGCAGTCCCTCCTAGCCAGCTTTAATGCCTTCAAATTCCCCAGCAGTGACAACATCAGATTCCAGTGTAACATCAGGGTCTGCTTTGGAAAATGTCAACCGGTAAGTCAAAATCCTTTTCAAACTTACTTTCGCGGCTGTCGCATGTGGTTCCATCGGCGGCTATGTCCATTTGCAGATGTCGCATATGTGATCCATGTAGTTTCACTAAAATACATACATTATGTCAAAAAATAGATTGCATTGAAAAGGCCAGTGCTGTGAAGGTTAATCTTTTTTTTTATATGTCGAACAAGAGATGCACTTGCCAAAACCAGATATGTATTTTAACCAGTAACGAAAACCTCTGGCAGAGTAGCAAACTTCTTGGGTCTGGGCTCAGAAGTTGCGGGTTCGAATACTGATACAGGCAATTCAACACATGTTTGGAAAGTGATGAAAAAAAAACTTTAAACCTAACCTAACTTAACCTAATTTTTTACTTTTCATGACTTTGTATAATTTTTCAAGATTGTGTTGAATTGCCACTTTGGTTGCCCGGTTACCCTTAATGTCGGTGGTGGCCTGTCGGTGCCTGAGTTGGCATCGCGTTTGGGTCCCACCCAGGCGTTGTGAGTTCAATTCCTCGGCTGGCTAAGCCCTCCATCACTGGTACAAGCAACATTTTCCGCTTACTGTGGTGGTAGTAGGAGATTTTCAAATATTGTCAGGTTTTTCGTAACCCGGGATTGTTTGTTTCTCAATAAAAAAAAATTTAAATGTCACATACACAATATATTATAATTTCAATTAAATAATATATAGAATGTGTGTGCCTCGTTTGTGCAGTATCGCCCTGGTGAGAGACCAAGATTCAGAAAATTTGCTTTTAATGGCTTTATCCGTGTTTAGTGACCAGATCTGGACAGCTAGATACCTCATAATATTCCTCTTTCCCATCACCACTTTTTTCTGCCACTCAACCTTCTGGTACTTGTCAGTAGGAACTCTTGTGCGATAATTACATAAAGTAGTCCCAGAGAGAGATCGTAGGTGATGTCATCGATGATCGTCCTAAAATGCGTACATAAAAATTTTCCTTCTCAAACGTCTTGTATAAAAACGAAAGACAGAAGATACTAGAATGATGACGTCACATACAGCCTTTCACTGGGATTACTTTATGTGTATATTTCATTTAAAAATTAAGATCAAGACATTGATAATGATAATCGATATATGAATAAGCAAACAAGGTGAAAAGATGTGGTCTGTCCAAGTTGAGAGTTGCGAATCCATTGTTTTCGGATAACAGCGTCCGAGATATTTTCTGCTAGTGTGTAAGTTGTTGTGTTTTTCCTGTGGCCAGGAGTGGCTACAAACTTACAACAATCCATTCCTTTATTTGTACTAATATGAACATCACGATTCTCAGGTTAACTGCCGCGGTTACGATGCGTTTGGAAGAAGGCGTCGTGCGGCGGAAGATATACCGACCTCCACGGACCTGGCCCTGCCGGAGACACTGGACGGCCAGTTGAGGGAGGAGATCACCATCCACTCTAATGCCATCCTCACCTTCGAGAGGAGGGACCCCGCCAGGATATCAGATCCTACGGAAGGTATGCCATTTTATCCATTTTATTGCAATCATTTATCATCTAACCAGTGTTAAATTTAATCTGAGATTTCCTCTAAATCTTTCAAAAAGTGATTTATTTTTGTCGTCTTGTTACTGGACAGTTAAATACTCAGTCATTGCTAAGACTTTCTATCTTATGAATAATTTTTTTTTTATTATTGTGATACGATCACAGAGAAAAACTGAAAGAAAAAATACCTGTAATTGGTGGATGCTTTGATTTGTTGGGATTTGTATATAATATTGTATTATTTTGTATTGCAGCACCTTCGAGTTTGCGCAATGAGGACATCTGTGTGTCGCTGGTGTGGCTGGTGGTGGCTCTAGCGCTGACGGCCCTGCTGGCGTTGGTGGCGGTTGCGGCTGCTGTGTCCTGCTGGCTGCTGGGCTGGCGCCGCACTGCCCCCGCGCCCGGCCCTCTGCCCCACCCCCCAGACTTCCCCAACCCACTCTTCGTGCAGCCGCACCAGGACTACCTCACGCTCCCTCCTCAACACTGACCATTACATCAATAATTACCTAAAATATAAGACATTTAATAGTTAAACACGCCACAAACACAAAATACAACGCAATTACTCTGGTGCAACGTACATCTTTCGCAATCGACACGATTGCGATTCGCTCTCCTGCGCTGTTGTGTTTGAAGCCTGTTCTAGTGATTTATAGAAATAATGAGACAATATAATATTATGAATTTGTGAATAGAATTGCGAGACAGAAGCGCTCGCCATGTTAGTTTTAGTGTTTCCATCTCACTGCCTCTCTTAATGTGATTAATCCGTCCACTAATTTTAATTGAGAAGACGTTTTTATTCCTATCTGATTTTTACCTTCGAAAGTCAACGACTTGTATAGAATAAATTATGTACCCTTACTGCCTCGGGCCCGTCCGTCTCGAGGAGAAAATCCCGATGGCCGGCCGGCCCGATATTTCTATACAACGAATTTTTTATATACTTACTATTGCACATGTAAAATTAAATGCAATATTCGTGTGCAATAATGGTGCTCTTATTGTTGTGTATATTATAACAACGACGAAATGTATTTCTAGTTCATAATGCTTATAAAGAGAGCCCAGAGCAGAGTTGGTTCGTAGAGTCAACAGTGTAGAAAGAGTAGTGGCTGAAGTAGCTCTGGGCTAGTCCTTATGACGAACATCTCCTCCGGGGGCTCCGTGTGCGAGAATAAGATGATTAAACGTGTTTAACTGACGAGGGAAAATCTCTTAGGTGGTGGGCTTCTTAGCTAACTCTTTAATAGTGACTTTTCATGATTTCCTCCTTCGCCATTGTGACAGTATACATGTAGACATGTTCTTGT
Organism: Hesperophylax magnus; assembly: GCA_026573805.1. Classification (NCBI taxonomy): domain Eukaryota; kingdom Metazoa; phylum Arthropoda; class Insecta; order Trichoptera; family Limnephilidae; genus Hesperophylax; species Hesperophylax magnus. Next base: position 9,356,830 of record JAIUSX010000006.1, on the reverse strand, counting down.
ACAATCCCAGTCCATTTATAAACTGCCTTTATTTTTACTCTCCAAATGAAGTGTTCTTAGCTTTAAAGTAGTGAGCCTCCGGAAGACTTTGTTTTAAATAGTTTATTCATTTACAAATTAATCCAATATGTATTTTATATAATAATATGCTGTATAAAGTGAAGTTGTGTAATATTTATATTAGACGTATTAGTTATTTCCAATGCACAAGGTGCTGCAATGTCTGAGGACTGACTTAAAGAAAGTATTTTCCGAAAAGTTGAATTAAAACTACATAATAATCCCCGTCCTCAGAGAGTGACAAACTTCACTCTTCGCCATCAATCAATCAAACAATCATCTCGCCAAATATTGTTCATAAGCTTTGTAAAACTACACAAAAACACTGTTCGTAATAAGACTGGCGTTTTGATTGTGTCTACTTTGTAAAATAATTTATTTCCTTTTTATACTAACTGCGAGACTCAATTTCCTCTGCCCGAGATAATTAAAATACTGTTAGCAGACTTAATCCAGTTCTTCCTACTAAAATCTCTTTTCGAATTTCTCTTTTAAAAAACTAACACTCGATCTTTCTTTTCAAAATTTAGGAAAATGTAATCTGCTCTGTTTAAATCCTATGTGATATTATTGCTTTGTAATAAAAATAAAATCAAATTATAAAATAACCACTGTTTTATTATTTTCCCATGAATCTTATATGTACTTGCAAAATCAGCCCATCTCGACATTCAAATTTACTATGAGTAGTATGTTTGAAGACGTGAGGAAATCAGAGGCGGCCCGTGACTCAAATTTACTACGAGTAGGATGTTTGAAGACGTGAGGAAATCAGAGGCGGCCCGTGACTCAAATTCACTACGAGTAGTATGTTTGAAGAAGTGAGGAAATCAGAGGCGGCCCGTGACTCAAATTTACTACGAGTAGTATATTTGAAGAAGTGAGGAAATCAGAGGCGGCCCGTGACTCAAATTTACTACAAGTAGTATGTTTGAAGAAGTGAGGGAATCAGAGGCGGCTCCTGACTCGTATTTACTATGAGTAGTATGTTTGAAGAAGTGAGGGGATCAGAGGCGGCCTGTGACTGAAATTTCCAGCAGTTCGTTTCATTTTTAAAAAGTACCTAGTATGTAATATAAGTGTGGCAATTGAATTAATAGGGGTACTGCAATTAATTCTCGTCACTAAGTTACATTTGTTAAATAATTGAATAAATAATACTGCTAAGTAAGCGTTCGGAAAATCATATTGAGAGTAAGGGACATGCAATTCATCTCTGTAAATTACTTGAAAGTGTTTAAATTTGTGTAATATTATATGTTGCAGTGCAAACATTGCAAATTAGTATACCAAAACTAATACATTCCAGACGTACTGGATAACGCATTATATATTTGTTATACATTTTTCGGATTCACTGCCCAAATTCAAACGTGGCATCATATCAATAATATAAACATATACACACACACACACAAACTCACACTTACATACACACACACACCCACCTATATGCTACACACGTTACCTGGTAATTATGGAATATGCATACCACTTACCAGACATTATAAGGGAACATATTATCATAGGTACCCAACATGAAATATCTAATTCCAGTAAATTGTTTCATCACTGATACTCATGTACTATTTGTCTTGATGTCGCCCGATGCTGTCTCCGTAGTGTGGTAAAACAAAGTTTTGTGCATATCGGAATATGTACAACCCATGTTCGGGCATAACGCTAATAAATTATAATTATTATATTACCTACATCCTATTGTTCCCACCTTGCCATCGGGAGATAGGGATTTCGTCTGACTGGCGCTAGTACAATTTCTACCATCTACCGATACGCGTCTCGGGTCATACCTTTCATGGGCATTTATTTCGTGGTCGATATCGAGTGACGGAACAAGATAAATACTGTGTGAGTTTGGTGCTACCACGGAGGCTGTAAGGAGATACATGTACAAGGTAGGACTTTTCCTTAATTCTGGTGGCATCCTCAAATACCTATCCCGTTTCCGTATATCGTTCAATTTGCACCCGACAAAGACGCTAAGTTTTCAAGAGCTATCGAAACATTGGTCCTGAGCCGGATAAGATTAGTTTTATGCGTAGAAATTGTATTCAAATAGTTGTTAATGGTTCAATAATCGTACGATTAAAAGATTATTTCAAGTAGTAATTATTTCTTACCGCGCGCCGCGGTTGCATTTTATAGGTGGGTAGTAATTTCAGTGCATGTTTCAAAATGGACAAGAATGAAACCAAGATTGTTTCTTTAAAGTTAAAAAGGCAAAGATTATTTGGGCGTATACAAGCCGCATATGATCTTATTAAAGATTTAAATATAAGTGCAAAGTTATGTCAATTTAAAGCTAGAATGGATAAAATCGAGTCGACATATGAGGAATTTCAAAACATACAATGCGAACTTTCGGACCTGGTTTCACTTCCCGAATTTGAGTCAAAAAATGATATTTTGGAAGTTTCCCGTGTTTTTGATGAACTGTTTTTCGAGGTCACGTCGGCGCGTGACACTCTCGAGGCGAATAAGAATGGTCATAATGACTCATCAGGAGAGGAAATGCAGCGCCCGGGTCGAAGTTTTCTGGCCCCAGAAATAAAAATACCATCTTTCAGTGGCCACATTAGAGATTGGCCTCCGTTTTTTAATTTATTTAGGAGTCTCGTTCACGAAAATACAGTTCTCACTAATATTGAAAAATTTCACTACCTACTAAGTTCTTTGTGGGGCACAGCATTATCCCTGGTTAAAACAATTCCATTAATACGAGAAAACTATGAATTAGCCTGGGAAACATTATTAAATCAATTTTCGGAGTCGAGAGCATTATTTATACACTATGCAAACTCTATTTTAAATTGCGATTTCACTAGCAATGTGGAGATATTAAATGGATTGCGTAAAAATCTTTCCGGTCTATACGAACTAAAACGAGACAAATTATTCGAGGAATTTATTTGCCATTTTGTTTTACAAAAAATAGATTTTAATACGCGGCGGTCTTTTGAATCTAGAATTGAAAAGGATGAAATTCCGAATGTCGAAAAATTAATTAATTTCTTGACGGCGCAAAACCGCGTAAATATGCTTTCAGACTTAAAAGAAAATCGTAAGTCTAAACGGGTTCTATTTGTTAAAAACGATCACACGAAGAAAATTATTTGCAGTCAATGCAAAGGCCCTCACCACATTACGAAATGTGAACTATTTCTTGGGTTAAAAGTCGACATTAGGAGAGACTTCGTCAAAAGAGAAAGATTATATTTCAATTGTTTAAATCCACATCTAATTAAAAATTGTCGATCTAAATTCCGATGTAGAAGTTGTAACAGGTCACACAATACCCTTTTACATAGTGACGAAAGGTTACCTTCACCGAGCAACTGCGATTTTGAAAACGAGAATTCAGCAAACTGTAATGCTGCATACACAATGACGAAACGCTCTATTTTACCTACCGCGCTGGCAGAATTCCTTGACATTTCGGGACGCAGAAAACGCGCGAGAATATTAATTATATAATCTCTTAAGAGCGATAACATATGTACTTCCTAAATTTACTTCCGATTTATTTTTAAAAGGGAGCGCTACTACGTATCTGCCACAAATATCCCGTTTAACCGTTGCCTGAAATATCTTTTCGCATTCACTATCATCTTTATTCTGAATAATTTCGTTAGAAATCTCTTCGACTTCCCAGAAACGTCTTACCGCGTAATTTAAGTCGTTGTTTTCGACTGCAGTTAAAGCTGACTTCACAAAAGCCTGTGTTTCATCATTCATTTGTGCTACACATGAACCCATGACTACGTATCCGAATATTGTATTCACGGCCAGCAAATTACATTTACGGCTTGAAATACATCCCTGTCTCCATATTTTTGATAACAAGTCAGTCTGAAAAATTATATAATGCTTTGGGATTAAAATCGAAGAAATGGTTAGGTACTGTCACTGGGGTCAATAATGCAATAGTCAACAATGTGCAAGGTTTAGTTACTTGTAAAATATATTCCATTCAGAATCATTCTTTTGTGTCGGGACAAGCGATAGTTATTTCAAATATTACGTCCAAGCTTCCGCCCGTTAATATGCATGAACCGTTTGAAGAATTCAAACATTTAAAGCTGGCGCATCCAGATTTTCAATTCCCAGGCGAAATCGACTTCTTAGTGGGGACTGACTTGTTATCAAAAATATGGAGACAGGGATGTATTTCAAGCCGTAAATGTAATTTGCTGGCCGTGAATACAATATTCGGATACGTAGTCATGGGTTCATGTGTAGCACAAATGAATGATGAAACACAGGCTTTTGTGAAGTCAGCTTTAACTGCAGTCGAAAACAACGACTTAAATCACGCGGTAAGACGTTTCTGGGAAGTCGAAGAGATTTCTAACGAAATTATTCAGAATAAAGATGATAGTGAATGCGAAAAGATATTTCAGGCAACGGTTAAACGGGATATTTGTGGCAGATACGTAGTAGCGCTCCCTTTTAAAAATAAATCGGAAGTAAATTTAGGAAGTACATATGTTATCGCTCTTAAGAGATTATATAATTTGGAAAAACGTTTGTCGTTAAATCCAACCTTAGCGGAACATTATCGTAAATATATGAAGGATTTTATAGAGCAAGGCTTCATGTCAAGAGTTACCCAATTGACTGAGATACCGAATACGAATTACATTCCCCATCATCCGGTCGTGCAAAAAATTAGTAATGATATTAAAATTCGAGTGGTTTTTGACGCTTCCTGTAAATCAGACCGACAAATTTCTTTAAACGATTGTTTATGTTCAGGTTCCAAATTACAAAATGAGATAGGACAAATATTATTAAAGTTTCGTATATACCCAGTAGTATTTACTACTGATATTCAAAAAATGTTTTTGCAAATTCGTATAAGAGAAGAAGACACTAGCTATCAAAGGATTCTTTGGCGTTTTTCTCCTTTGCAGCCGGTAGGGCAATACACACTTAGCACAGTCACGTTTGGTGTGACTTCTTCGCCCTATTTGGCAATCAGAACTTTACATCAGCTAGTGCAGGATGAGGGTGCACAATTCCCAAAAGCTTCCAAGGCACTGTTGTCGGATACATACGTGGACGATATTGTTACTGGTGATTGGGAGCCAGACAGCGCCTTTCAGCTTCAGAGGGAGCTGAAAGAACTACTTGCGAAAGGAGGCTTTCAATTAAGAAAATGGATGAGTAATTCGCTGCCGGTATTAAAGGACATCCCGAGTGAACATCGGATCCACTCAAGTGGTCAGGTATTTAATGATGAAACATCTGGTTCGTTAAAAATTTTGGGCTTAATTTGGGATCCAGAAAAGGATACCTTTTCATACTCCGTGGAAGAAAAGTTAACGGTATTTTCAAAGCGTGCAATACTAAGCTGTGTTGCTCGCATATTCGATCCTATTGGATTAATAACCCCGTGGTTTTCAAAGTAAAATGCCTATTGCAAGAAATATGGAAAATCAAGATAGGTTGGGATGACTCGCTCCCTGAAAATATTGTCATTTTGTGGCAAAATTTCTTAAATGGATTACCATCGTTACGTTTTTTACAAATACCTAGACATTGTAATACAATTAAACGGTCAAACTGTATTTTAGTAGGATTTTCAGATGCTAGTGAGTTGGGTTATGCTGCTTGTGTATATTTGGTTACGAAGGAAGCACACCCTAAAGTGGCATTGCTTACTAGTAAATCTAAAGTTGCGCCACTGAAGACATTGTCAATACCGCGCCTTGAGCTCCTGGGAGCTCATCTGCTTTCGAAACTGATAAAAATGACGAAATCGTCGATTGAAACTCTTATACCAATTACAGATATAATATTATTCTCGGATTCTACAATTGTTTTATCATGGATTAAGGCACCTCCTCATACCTTAAAAACATTTGTCGCGAACTGCGTAATTAAAATACTCGATCAAGTCGAGGACGCAAAGTGGTATCACGTTGTTTCGAAGGAGAATCCAGCAGATTTAGCTTCTCGCGGTTTATATCCGCCCCAAATAATAGATAATGAATTATGGTTTCAAGGCCCTCCGTGGCTAGTCAGTCGTTACAGAAGTGGCCGTTAGCTTTACCGGAAACATTAAAGGTTGAACAATTGCCAGAGGTAAAGTCTCACGTCTCAACGGTTCATGAGCCGCATGACTATTTTAAGGGCCTAGGATTTTTCCGGTTTTCATCGTGGACACGTCTCGTGAATGTGGTTGCTTGGTCCCTCAGATTCATAAACAATGCTAGGCAACAGAGCAAGAGCGGTTGTAAGCGTGGAATTCTAACCTGCTCAGAAATAAACCACGCGACTATGGTCTTGTTAAAATGCGATCAGCAATTTCATTTTCCTGCTGAATTCCGAAAGCTGAAAGGAGATGGGGTGACCACAGTGGCCTTTCAAAAATTAAATGTTTTCATTGACAACGAGAATTTACTTCGCGTTGGCGGGCGGCTCTGCAATTCTCGTTTAAATTACAATACTAAGTTTACGATAATCCTTGCGAAGAATAGTAAAATAGCTGAGCTTCTTATATCATATTACCATAATATATATTTGCATGCCGGATCACGAACCTTGCAGTTCGTGATTCAGCAAAATTACTGGATTATATCTGCCCGCAATAAAATAAAGAATTTAGTCTCAAAATGTGTGAGATGCGCACGATTGCGAGCCTCACCATCAACTCCACTGATGGCCAGTCTGCCAGAAGCTCGTGTCACACCGAGTCGCGTATTCAGTCGTGTAGGGGTGGATTTAGCGGGCCCATATAGCATAAAGGAAGGAAAACGCAGAGGTGCTAAAACATACAAGGCTTACTTTGCGATTTTTGTTTGCATGTCAACGAAGGCGATACATCTCGAGGTACTCTCGGATCTATCGTCTGAGGCCTTTATCGCTACACTTAATAGATTCGTTTCAAGACGGGGTATCTGTCAAGCCATTTATTCTGATTGTGGTACAAATTTCGTTGGGGCTAAACGCCATTTGATTGGAGCACAAAAATTCTTAAATAAATGTCGTGATGATGAACTTATAATGCGCACATGTTCGGAAAGGGGAATAGTATGGAATTTTAACCCTCCTTCCAGTCCCCACTTCGGGGGACTATGGGAAGGTAACATAAGAGTGGTAAAGAATCATTTAAAGAGGGTATTAGGAGATAGTTCGTTAACGTACGAGGAGTTTACTACTATTTTAACCAAGATTGAGGCCATACTAAACTCGTGACCGCTGTGTTCCTTATCATCAGACCCTGAAGACATTCAAGCTCTCTTCTTCTTCGATGGCGCTACAGCCCATATCGAGCTTTGGCCTCCTGCAACAGTCGCCTCCAACTCCTCCTGTCCTCAGCGGCTGACTTCCAGTTTGTCACCTGGAGAAGCTGTGCTGCATCCCCTCTTACCTCATCTTCCCACCTCAGTCTGGGTCTTCCCACTTTTCTCTTTCCACCTGGGTGACCAGTCAGAATTCTTTTTGGGACGCGTGTATCCGGCATTCTCTGTACATGCCCAGCCCATCTCAGCCTGAGGAGTCTCATGTGTGCAGAGATGCTAGGGGCCTTATATATATCGTACAATTCTATATTGTGTCGGATACGCCACTGTTCGCCCTCTTTCACGGGTCCACATATTCTTCTCAGCACCTTTCTTTCAAAAGTATCCAGCATTTCAGCCATCTTTACCGTCAGTGTCAGCGCCTCACATCCATATGCCAATACAGTTCTTACAATGGTCTTATATATAGTTATTTTGGTTTTTCTGTGGACACTACGTGACTTAAACACTGGCAGCAAAGAGAAGTATGTTTTGTTGGCTGTTGTGATTCTCCCTCTGATTTCTGCTGGATCCTCATTGTTCTCTGTCAGACTGGAGCCCAGGTAGGTGAATTGATCGACCACTTCGTATGAGTAGTTGTCTTTAAATAGTGCGCTACTTCTTCTTCTGTGTGAAGGGTTCCTGCTCTGTACCATCATTTTTGTTTTGTCAACATTAACTCGCAGTCCTACTTCCCGCGCCGCTGTTTCTAAAGGGTTGAAGACCTCCTTAATGGCTGAAATTGATCTTCCGACAATGTTGATGTCATCCGCATATCCGACAACTTGATTGCTCTTGAAACAAATATTGGAGCCAGTGTCTATTAGTGTTTTTCGTATTACATGTTCGAGCACAATGTTGAAGAGAGTGGGAGCCAGACTGTCCCCCTTTTTAAGTCCCTGTGATACTGTAAATTCTTCCGACAATTCTCCGTCTATTTTGACCTGACATCTTGAGTCTGACATTGTGGCTTTTATGAGCCTAACCAATTTAGGTGGAATCTGGAATTGTAGTAGTATGTCATATAGACACTCCCGATCTATGCTATCATATGCTTGCTTGAAATCAATGAATAGTTGGTGTATGTCTATGTCAAATTCCCAGCACTTTGCCAAGATCTGTCTAACGGTGAACAGTTGGTCTGTTGTGGATCTACCGGTGCGGAAGCCTGCCTGATACTCTCCCAGTAGGTTTTCTGCATATTTATCAATTCTTTGTTTCAGTATCATGGTGTAGATTTTATATGCTGTGCATAGAAGTGATATGCCTCTTTGGTTTTCGCATTTTAATTTGTCACCTTTCTTGTGAATTGGGCATATTATGCTTATTTGCCATTCCTCTGGGATTTTTTCCAGTGTCCATATTTTAGTTATTAAATTGAGTAGCAGATTTCTCAGATGCTCATTTCCATATTTGAACAACTCTGCCGGGAGGTTGTCTTTCCCAGGTGATTTGTTGTTTTTAAGTTTCTTTGGTGCAGCATTTATTTCTTGCATTGTTGGTGGATTCGCTGATTCTTCATTACTTGATTCAGTGGGGATGTTGGTAGGGTGACTTCTCGGGTCGCTATTAGGGTTGAGAAGTTTATAGAAGTAGTTTTTCCACACTGTTTTTATTCGTTCCTTATCTGATATAATTGATCCATCAGCGTCTTTGCATAGTGTTGTATTCGGTTTGAAACCCTTCTTGAAGAAGTTTACTCCCCTATATGCTTCTCTAGGATTATTATTGACAAAGTCCTGTTCCATTTTTAGCAGTATATCATTCAAGAATTTTCTTTTCTTTCCCCGTATCAGCTTATTCGTTTCTTTTCTCGCTTGTTCGTACGCCTGTCTTTTGTTTCTTGTTGACGTTTCCAAGTACTTCTTTCTGAGTATATTCTTTTCAGCTATCTTTCTTTCACACTCTTCATCAAACCACGGGTTCCTGGGCTGTCTGGGAATGTTTCCGACACTTGATTCCACTGCTCTTACAATTGCTTCTTTTATATCATTCCAATCTTTTTCGAGTGATTCTTGGGAGTTCTGCTCAGTGATCTGATCTGGTAGGCTATTTACAAGGGCGTTGTGATACTGCTCTTTGCCTTCTGGTGTTTTTAGAGCTTCCGTATTGATTTTTGGAATAGTTGGTGATTTTCGTGTCCTGTTGTTTGCAATTCGGCTCCTATAGGTGGCCACCACCATGTAGTGGTCTGAATCACAGTTGGCACCCCTATACGTCCTTACGTTTGTGATGCTCGTTGCCCCCCTTCTTTCTATCAGGACATGATCAATTTGGTTATGGTATCTACCATCTGGCGACGTCCAGGTCCGTTTGTGTATGTCTTTTCTTGGGAATTGAGTCGAGGCCACGATTAGGTTTCTTGATTCTGCGAAATCAATCACTCGGGTTCCGTTATTATTAGCGTGCTTGTGTAGACTGTTCATTCCTGTAATGTGTTGGAGCAGAGGATCCTGTCCTATATTGGCGTTAAAGTCCCCAATTACCATCTTAATGTCGTTCGATGGTAATGTGTCGTAGACCTGTTCGAGTTTCTGATAGTATGTATCTTTCATTATGTCCTCTTTATCTTCCGTTTCAGCATGTACGTTGATCAGTGTTACATTGAGAAATTTCGTTTTTCTGCATAAGCTGCACATTCTTTCATTAATGGGTTTAAAGTCTAATATGCATTTTCCCATTTTCCGGTCCACAATGAAGGCCACTCCGAATTTATGATGTCTTTCATTTCCACTATGCAGTATCGTATGCGTTCTTGTGTCAAATGGCTCAGATCCTATCCATCTGGTTTCTTGCACCGCCATTATGTCAATTTTATATTTCCCTAGTGATCTCTCCTAGGGCTCCACTTCTATACAGCGTCCTTGCGTTCCAGGTAGCTATTTTCAAGTCCTTATTTCGTTTGCCGGGTCTTTTCCTAAGTTCAGTTGTTGTCCGAGGCTCTGTGTTAGGATTCGTAATAGCGTTGCTTTTACAAGGAGAGGTTATTAGCCTCTCGCCCAACCCCCTACCAGGAGGGCCAGGGTTTTCTGTAGGGGTTTCCATCCCTTAGCTGGGGGGTTCCGGTTTTATGGCGCCGGAGATTCGCCATTCATCCTCTCCTATCTGCTATGGCTGATGGTATTGCCATTGGCCTCGCGGGGCTTAAGAGACCACTCGTGGACGCTAGGAGTAGGATTATTGGTAGTGTTGCTGATGGAATGCAACAGTGGCGTTACACGGTATTTGATGAGTGACACATTTTTCCCAGCAGAAAATGCGTCTCCGTGACCCTACCAAACTTTGAGCCCCAATTCAAGCTCTCACTCCAGGTCATTTCTTAATAGGTGAACCGCTAATTTCAATTCCCGAATATAATTATTCCGAGGTTAATACCAACAGACTCAATCGCTGGGAACACCTGCAGAAATTCACGCAACATTTTTGGCAGCGCTGGAATACCGAATATTTACAAGCGTTACAAAATCGAGTTTAATGGTACAAGGCTACACGTAACCTGGTAGTCATTAAGGATACCAGGAGTCCTCCCTTAAAATGGCCGCTCGGCAGGATAAGGGAGGTGAAACCATGTTCGGACGGGGTCATTAGAGTAGGCTCAGTTCAAACTAGCGACGGGGTATATCTACGGCCTGTGACAAAGCTTTGCCTATTACCCATAGAATAAATAGTAACGTTTATATTTTTTCTTTTTTATTTTATTTATTGTCTAGCTTGAATTACGTTCCTATATATTTTTTTGTTTATGCATTTGTATTGATTGTGATTCAGCTATCCTCTGATAATAGATTCTTTCCGAGTTTTTTAGTGTATTTTGCACGTGTAATTTTAGTTTCGCGTGCATCTAGTTTGTAAGTAATAGACTAACTGTTAGGATTAGGTTTCTTTTCATATATATATATTTTTTTAATTTATTTATTTCATCAAAAAATTACAGAATATATCATTTATAAGGTGTATAATTATATGTCAGTTAGAAACAATGAAATTGTTGAAAGAATAATGTTACAATAATACGGCAGTTTCTAATATAAGAAAAAATATATATGAATGTAAGAGTGTTATATAGAAATGGCATAATATACTATATTTTAGGTTGTGCATAATCTGCCTCACTAGGCGAACCTGTATTGAGGCAGAATTTTTAGTTAATTATTTCTCCATTTTGTCTATGGTTTGCTAATATGTAAATGTTTAATATGGGTTCCAGGGGCATTTAACTAAGCTTTGGCCTTGAAACTCATTTGAAACCGCCACGCCCACCTCAAAATTCTTATAGAAAACGAATAATATGGCTAAAAGCTCAGATCTCATTGGTGAGAACAGAAGGATTGGTTTGATCTCTCGCTCTCTACCATAATGACTCGTGTAACAGAAAGAGATGACGGAATTTTTCCGTTTGACAGTTTCAAATCATTCAAACAAAATGAGAGTGGTTTATTTATACACGCGCAGGGGCATTTAACTAAGCTTTGGCCTTGAAACTCATTTGAAACCGCCACGCCCACCTCAAAATTCTTATAGAAAACGAATAATATGGCTAAAACCTCAGATCTCATTGGTGAGAAAAGAAGGATTGGTTTGATCTCTCGCTCTCTACCATAATGACTCGTATAACAGGAAGAGATGACTAAATTTTGCCGTTTGACAGTTTCAAATCATTCAAACAAAATGAGTGTGGTCTATTTATACACGAGGGTTGTCATTTGCTGCCGAAATACTATCATTTCCGTCGAAAATATTGCGTGTTAAAGTTGTTCGTGATAAAAATACAATATAAGCCAGTGTAGTGTTAGCGAGTTACAAACATATATTCAACCTACCTACGTAAGTTCAAGTTTAAAGTGAATTGACAATTTTTAGGTTATTCGTTCGGTTTTTTGAACAATGCTTCATACTTGGCATATGTCTTCCTCCACAACGTATAAATTTTATTTATTATATCGATAAACTTATTCATGTTATTGATTAGTGTTATCCTGTATTATCTTATTGTTTTGGTGAAATTAAAGATTTAAACATATGTAACCATGAGTTCATGAGGCTGAAAAATGTCGGAATTCTTCGTCGTACTGTCGGACAATCATGTTTTGGAAATTTTCTTCAGTGTTTTTTGCAAATTTCTTGTCATTTTGGGTTTCTTCTTCTCAGATTAACAAGTTTCATCTTAAGGAAATGCACTGTAAAAGTTTATTTTCTTAGTCAGATGAACCTTGCCCTTGGAAAACATTTCGACATTTTTCTGCGTCAAGGACATTTTTATTTTTATAATAGTTTTTTTGGGCTAGTGAATGAATAGAGTAGGCCGAGAGCAATTATGTTGTCTATGGTCGCATCTTTTTTTAAATGGCCTTGAGTTTCCTCTACCTTGTCTACTGCTCTGCTCCGCACGGTAGGTACTGCTTGTATGCTGCTTGTATATCTGTGGTTAAGTACTGTATAATTCCGTTACATACAAAAAGCCCGAAGATATCGATCTAGAGAGTGGTATATTTATGTACACGCGGGTTGTCATTTTCTGCCGAAATACTATCATTTCCGTCGAAAATATTGCGTGTTAAAGTTGTTCGTGATAAAAATACAATATAAGCCAGTATAGTGTTAGCGAGTTACAAACATATATTCAACCTACCTACGTAAGTTCAAGTTTAAAGTGAATTGACAATTTTTAGGTTATTCGTTCGGTTTTTTGAACAATGCTTCATACTTGGCATATGTCTTCCTCCACAACGTATAAATGTTATTTATTATATCGATAAACTTATTCATGTTATTGATTAGTGTTATCCTGTATTATCTTATTGTTTTGGTGAAATTAAAGATTTTTAAACATGTGTAACCATGAGTTCATGAGGCTGAAAAATGTCGGAATTCTTCGTCGTACTGTCGGACAATCATGTTTTGGAAATTTTCTTCAGTGTTTTTGCAAATTTCTTGTCATTTTGGGTTTCTTCTTCTCAGATTAACAAGTTTCATCTTAAAGAAATGCACTGTAAAAGTTTATTTTCTTAGTCAGATGAACCTTGCCCTTGGAAAACATTTCGACATTTTTCTGCGTCAAGGACATTTTTATTTTTATAATAGTTTTTTTGGGCTAGTGAATGAATAGAGTAGGCCGAGAGCAATTATGTTGTCTATGGTCGCATCTTTTTTTAAATGGCCTTGAGTTTCCTCTACCTTGTCTACTGCTCTGCTCCGCACGGTAGGTACTGCTTGTATATCTGTAGTTAAGTACTGTATAATTCTGTTGGATACAAAAAGCCGGAAGATATCGATCTAGAGAGTGGTATATTTATGATGGGTTCCCATACAGCAATCCATTATTTTAGGTTACATTATTGTTTACATATTGAAAATACAGATAGAATAAGTTTAAACACAATACATACTATAATAACTCACTGTGACAAGGCATTTGGTTACTTTTCATTATTGTTTACATTTACACAATACGTATATAGTAAGTTTTAGCACCGTACATACTGCAATAACTGTCAATGACAAGGCGTTTGGGTGAGGGCACCAGTGTAGGCTCGATCATTTGAATAAATCCAAATTTTAACATTTTTTTTAAACTCTTTCCGTGTTTGACTCTCTTTAATATTTTTCGGGAGCATGTTGAAGATCTTTGTGGCAAAGTAGCCAAAGCTACGTTGACCAAAGGTGGAAGAAAGTGCTGGAACTTGCAACATGTCTTTGTTCGAATTACGCGTAAATCTAAAGTTAGTTTTTTTTTCGTAAAGCACGTGTTTGTTTTTAAAGAGATGCATGAGGATAGTTTTTACATAGATCTGTCGAACATCAAATACTCTCATTATGTTGAAAATTAAGTTACTGTTTGCAGTTTGAGGAAGTTTGAGAATAATTTTCATAATTGTTTTCTGCGCCTTTTCAACAGGATCTAGAGCTGATGAAGTACCCCCTCCCCATGCAATGATACCATACTCAATGATAGATTGGGTTAGTGCAAAATAAATCGTTTTTAGAATTTGTAAGTTAAGGAAGTTCCTTACGGATCTGAAGAAATGTATTGTTTTCCTAATTTTATTCGCAATGATCTGAGTATGTATATTCCATTTGAGGTATGGGTCAATGGTGAGGCCGAGGTACTTCATCTGTGGAGTTCGCTCTATACAGGGGCACTCATTGCATACATTGGAATTCGTACAGTTATGTATTTTTATGAAGTAATCATCATTAGGTTGGCCTGCAGTATTGATGCTTGAAGTGATATATTTTGTTTTTTTCGTGTTAAGGGTAAGCGTGTTTATATCTAACCATTTTTTAACTAAGTTAATATTTTTTTCAGCTTTTTTAAATACAGCTTACCAATTGTTGCCTTCAAATAGTAAGACAGTATCGTCGGCAAAGCTAACAATGCTTCCCTCAATTTCAAGGTTGCAAAAGTTGTTTATATACAGTAAGAACAGAGTTGGTCCCAATACGCTTCCTTGTGGAATTCCATAGTCAGTTGAGCGCTGGTTACTGAGGGTATTATAGATTTTAACCTGTTGTTTGCGTCCATTTAGGTAGCTTTTAAAGAAGTTTAGCTCTTTGTCCGTGATGCCGATTTTTTCAAGTTTTTTAATTAGTTTAAAAAACCTACTGTTACCTACTGTTATATATACCTACCTACTGTTTTCTTGTAGTTTATTTGTTTTTTTTTTTTTTTTGATCGACCAGTTTCGATGGGTTTTGTAAAATTGTTAATTTTGGCGGGCGGTATATGTTCGGGCATAACGCTAATAAATTATAATTATTATATTACCTACATCCTATTGTTCCCACCTTGCCATCGGGAGATAGGGATTTCGTCTGACCGGCGCTAGTACAATTTCTACCATCTACCGATACGCGTCTCGGATCATACCTTTCATGGGCATTTATTTCGTGGTCGATATCGAGTGACGGAACAAGATAAATACTGTGTGACTTTGGTGCTACCACGGAAGCTGTAAGGAGATACCTGTACAAGGTAGGACTTTTCCTTAATTCTGGTGGCATCCTCAAATACCTATCCCGTTCCCGTATATCGTTCAATTTGCACCCGACAAAGACGCTAAGTTTTCAAGAGCTATCGAAACAACCCATTTGCGCTTGTGCGGGAGTCTTGTATTAGAAGATACCTCAAATACAAAGTTCAAATATAAACCTGAGCAGACTCTCGTGTATCGATGACTGAAGCCCAGATTTCGTTGTAAGTTATGTGAAGACTGAAGACAAGCAGTGCAATGCGCATACCAAAGAATCGCCTCTGGAAGGAATGCCCTTTTTCATCAAGTCAAAAAGGTGTGATGAATATTCAGTAAAAAGTGATGGTACAGTACTCAGCATTTTATTTTCTCAAAATATGATAAACATCAACATGTTGACAGGCACATAACCTCACTTCATTAAAGTTCAAAAGAGAAGTTTGGAGTGCTACTAGACCAAGTTAGGGATCACCTTTCCCCTATCATTCAAAGTGATTCAAGGTTGCTGGTTCCCTACAAGGCTTCTGCAATCATCAAGATTAGCTTCTTCCGTAGCTCACTTCAACTGCAGTTCAAGATTAACTAATTTACATAATTTTACCAAGCATACGAATATATTTTAGTCATAGCTTCGTCCAGACATTCCACACAAAGCATATTGACGTGTGAGCCCTTTCCAACTTGCAACTAAATTATCATAAATAAACCACTATCTAAATTATGAACCAATAAGAAGGGAAAAGTGTATGAAATCTATTGTGACTATAATAATTTATTCGGGCCTTCCCATCAATGTTCAAGTATTTATTAAGAGGAAGCTACAAGCCAAAAATGTGTAGGGGAGACCGAGGGGTTTTGAAACAAAGGTGAGTTGAAACAGTACCGATTTCTCCAAACTTAAAACCGTTGACGAATTGGCAATGTCGCTTTTCGACCGTTTACCTCCGCCTGCTGGCTCGTCAGTTCGCTTCGGTGCCGGGAGTCGAGGGGTTGTGGAGTTGTGCGTGCCATGTCTCAAAAATCGTCAAAAGTAAGTTATTAACGTTTTTTTACGATGCCTCTATTTTGATAAGGGTTTTGTATTTTGGTTTATGTTATATGTGTTTCGAAAGCTTATTAACTAACGATTTATTACATATGTTTGGTACAATTGATATTTGTGTATTTGCTTCTTGATTGTGGATTAAATAAGAAATGGGAGGTTTTTTCGTACTGAGGAGATTTGAAACAGACTGTTTCAACTCTCCTCGTTTTCAATTTTATTTGTTTATTATTTTACGGGCACAAAATAAAATGTTTTTTTTGTTGATTTAATTTGTTTCAGAATGCCTACTTTTTATAAAAGAAAGACTGACAGAGGTATGACGAGTCTCGAAATATATGATCTCGCAGCAGAAGACGTAACTATGCGACAGAAAAGTCTTCGTGACGCGGCTTCGAGTTACAACCTGAACCATACCTCCCTCTTCAGGTCTATTTAAAAAAAACTCCTTATGGAGCTAAGGAAGGGGCGACTGTTCCAACGGTTGGATATCCCGAAAAGACCGTTTTTACAGCTTCGGAGGAGAAGGTACTCTGTGAATATCTTTTAAATTGTGCTGCTGCTAACATTGGCCTAGGAACAAATATTTCAGGACGCTGATTATCTTCCGAGTCAAATTACTGATCGATCTTTGGCATCTTCCGTTAGTCCTGGTCCATCCAACTCTTACTTGGTGGGAATTTCAAGAAGTGAAGAACCCTCGCCTCGTGATGAACGTCCCCTTGGAAACAATATTTTAAATGATTCTAGTACACCAAGTCCATCAATCTTCAATTTACCGGCTACTCATCCTCAAATCAGCTACGAAACAGAAGACGTACCCAAGTCTGCAGAAAACTCTGATAAGAATGCACCTGATCTGGCGATATCTGAAGTAATGCTTAATACTATTACGATGCCTTCAACCACTGAAGATATAATACCTGTAGCATCTAAATCACGAGATACTTCAGTTACTGTGACAGCAATTCCATTCTCACCTGAAACTCTTAGACCCTTGCCAAAAGCTCCACCAAGGAAAGGAAATCAAACAAACAGACGCCAAGTGAAATCCGCTGTCTTAACCGACACTCCCGTAAGGGATGAACTAGCTGCAATCGAAGCAGCTAGAACAGCTAAGAAAAAGGTGAAAAAACCTAGCTTTAAAGAAACAAAAACAACAAAAAGATCAAAACCAGACACTAAAATTAAAAAGGTTAAGGTTGTCAAGAAACGAAGACATTGCAGAAGAAGAAGATTCCCTTTGCCTTTGTTGTTTAGAGCCATATTCAAATAGCAGAGCCAAAGAAAAGTGGGTGCAATGTCTGGAATGCAGCAACTGGGCTCATGAAGCTTGCACTAGTGGGGAACTTTCTTATGTTTGCCACAACTGCTTTTCAGACTGACGTTTTTTATTTTCATAATATTTTTATTTTTGTCAGTTTGTTTTGTACTTTAAAAGTTTATTTTTTATTAGTAGGAATGAGGAACTTTCTTATGTTTGCCAAAACTGCTTTTCAGATTGATGTTTGTTATTTTTAATAATATTTTTATTTTTGTCAGTTTGTTTTGTACCTACTTGAAAAGTTTAATTTTAATAAATACCTTTAAATTATATCATCATTTTTATTTTACAGCCCTTAATACTTCTCAAAAATCATATGTTTCAACTCTCCTCGACCCCTGTTTCATCTTACCTCGGTATGAGGGGAGTTGAAACAAGTTGACTTGTTACGATTAAGTCGATTTTTAACCATAATATTTAACGCTTACAATTTCTTTATGTTAGTCATTCGCAAGTGTAAAGAATGACCTATCGATTGGTACTAATATCATACGATTTCTGTCTATAGTATTTGGTGTATGAAACAAAATGTGAAAATTGTTTCAACTCCCCTCGGTCTCCCCTATATTCTTGGTATACCTTATATTGTAGGTAATAGGCATTAAAATCGATTGACAAACGGAGTCTAGAAACAGTGACAATCTTCGATTTCAAGCACAAAACTGGTTTTTATTTATTTTGTAAATAAGTTTATAAGAAAGCAAAAAAGTTAATCAAGTGAAACTGTCACAGATACTCTTAGCTATAAAACTGTATTTTTTTTTAATTGTTTCCTTTACGCGTTCATACATTTCTTGAAAAAAATATTATTTTAGTAGTTTATATTTATATTTTTTATTGAGTATTTTTATTTTTTTTATTTGTATTCTACTCAAGCGAAACGATGGAAAAACCTTCAATTTATCTAAAACATATTTTTTGGTAATCATAATGTACACCAATTCATTGTAAAGATTAATCAAAATAGTGATTTAGCATTAAGCTTCGCCTTAACTTACTTGCTTATATACTTATTGTGAACAGTGTCTGGACGAGGGCTAATGAATATTAGATTAACTCTGTGGTTCATATAAATGTGAAAATATAACTTTCGAAGTAGGTACAGTACTCTCGCACTTTTCCGCCACTAGGCTGTCTAATTATTAGTGAAAGCGGGGGATAATTAATTTATTTATTTAGATTTAACGGCAGGACGGGCCGGGCCCTACGCCAAACGGCGCGGCGCCTGGCGCTAGTAAAAATTATTTGCGAACCGAGCCATGAATCACGGGAAAGGAACGACGCAACTGCAAGCAGCATTTCGCGCCATTTGCGGTTGCTTCGTTCCTTTCACATAAGTTGAGGTTCAGCTCAGCAGTTTGGCTAGCGTATGTATACCTACTTACATTAGGTTTTATCAGCGTCTTGGCACCTTGGTTCCTTGTTGCCTTGGCAAGTCAGCCCCAGAATGGACTGCTCCAATTGTGACATTTCTTTTCTTTTTTAACGATCATGCACATTTTATTTATTTTAATTTTTTTTAGGTGTTGAATTATTGCTTCACAATAAATGTTCTGCTTTCACCCTTATAGGCCAGAACTGAACTCCGTGTCTGTAATGTAACGTCCTAATCCCCAAAAGGGGTATGATCGCAAGATTCAACCCGTTAATGAAAGTTAATGAAAGAAATCAAGAAGAAACAAAAAAATCTGCTATGCAATATGCACTGCTAAAATGTTTACATAGATGGTGCTTACCTTACATATCAAATATGTTAAAAATTTATTGTAAAAACAAACACTGCTTTCGTAAAATTATTATTTTTTGGTTTAAAGTTAATGAGTGCTAACAAACCATTCAATTTGGTTGAGCAGTTGAATCAATCTGGTTGAATTGATTGCAAAGTTGAACCGTGTGGAAATGAATTGTATGAAATGAGAGGATGTGGCCATCAAGTTGAATGGGTGAACTGCCAGATCATTCAAACACCATCCAACCGCCAACCAAGTTGGATCATCTGTAGCATGGTTGAACCAACATTACTCAGTCTACGTAGTTGTTTGTGAGCGCATATTTAATAATAATAATATAAAAATAATCATAAAAATAAACAAAATTACAGGCATTAATAACGATTTTGAATTTGACTTACTCGGGATACTAAAACCAAGATGTACTATGATAGAGATGCCAGGAACGAAGCTCTTGTGATCCTTTTGGAGCGGTTAAAATGTATTGAAAATAATGCAACTAATGAAAACGTCAATTTTTTTTTCGTTCTAGAATCATTTTTTTGGCCACGTTTGTATTTTTCTTTTCATGGTTATAATAATAATAATAACATAGCATTTGTTTTGCGCAGTTTAGTGTCATTTCACTTCAAGTGCGCTTTACTATAACAAACTTAATAACGGTAGTATAACATTAGTGGTCATGTTCTTAAAATTATTCCTTACCTCACCCAATACATATATAATAATATAACACTAAATGTACAGTTTATGCAAAGCGATGACAAAACAATGAATAACAATAACAGCTGGACAGGACAAAACAAGAACATTAAAACTAAAGCATAATATAAAACAGGAGGTTTGTGCTCAGAAATGAGAATCTTCGGAGTAGACATATAAAATGGTACAATAAGGAGGCAACCGAAACCAAACAATTACCGGAAGTTTGAGAATATGGCTTATTATAAAATATTGAAAAAAAGTTAAGATTTATGAATGGTAGAATTTTTTAAATAATTTTGTTTTTAAAGCGCGTTTAAATTTAACCAATTTCTGAAGATTAGTAAGAGCTGTTACACTAAAAGAGCGATCATAGTAAACGGCTCGATCTGACCTAGAGAGTTCGATTATAGTCAACGATGCTGCTAGAGCGATCGCATTTTTTTTTGTTTTTTTTTTATAAAGTAGGAGGCATGCTGCTTGTATTCCCCAGAGGATCAACAGACGAAATTTAACCAACCATGACGTTTTCCATACGCAACACTCAACGGTTGACGCTCAAACCAACCAAATTGAGTGGTCTGTAGGGGTTTAAGGTGACATGTTTTTATAAAGTAGGAGGCATGCTGCTTGTATTCCCCAGAAGATCAACAGACGAAATTTAACCAACCATGACGTTTTCCATACGCAACACTCAACGGTTGACGCTCAAACCAACCAAATTGAGTGGTCTGTAGGGGTTTAAGGTGACATGTTTTTATAAAGTAGGAGGTATGCTGCTTGTATTCCCCAGAAGATCAACAGACGAAATTTAACCAACCATGACGTTTTCCATACGCAACACTCAACGGTTGACGCTCAAACCAACCAAATTGAGTGGTCTGTAGGGGTTTAAGGTGACATGTTTTTGCTTGCGAGAAAACTTCTTGTTCAGACTAAAACCGCGGCAGAACGAAACAAACCAAAACATAAGGGAATAAACCAAAATGTCATAAAACAACAATAATAAGTGAGTGTGTAAAAGTAAAATAACCTTGTAGTCTTGGCACGCGGCGGACTACCGAGTTCGACACACGAATACCTGAGAATTATGGAGCTCGATTTTGTGTTTTGGCGGATTATAGTAGTTGCCGGACAATCTTGAAGCAGATTATTAAAAGAACGCTGTGTATATTTACATAAACTTCTACTCTGTTTAGTAATTGTTTCAAAGCTCCGTAACAAAAAATGACGTTGCATATTGCGATGATCTATAAATTCCATACTGGAAAGCTACATAATTTCAATGACGCAAGAGGTCACGGTTCCATGAATTTTATATAATAAACAAACAGCTTTTATCTGGCACGATCAAGTGAACAAAATACTCGAGTCAAGCCATGTCAAGGGTCAGAATAACAAAAGGGAACATAATATTTATGAGACTATGTATGAATGTGTATGAAGCATGAAGTGTGTGCCACGAGTGTTTTGGGGTCCTTCCTCTCTGCCCACCCCTGCGCCGCGCAATAATATTATACTACGAGATATTTGTCTTTAACAACTCTACAGTCTCTACACAGATCAGATGAGAGATTATTTCACGGAATTTGAACAAATCGGTAAATTTCAAAATTTAAATTAAAGTTCTGTGAGAGTTCTATTCAAGTTCTGTAATTATATCGTTATTGGTAATTTGTTTAACATAACTAAAATAATAACAGAATTTGA
The DNA here is from genome assembly GCA_026573805.1 of Hesperophylax magnus. Classification (NCBI taxonomy): domain Eukaryota; kingdom Metazoa; phylum Arthropoda; class Insecta; order Trichoptera; family Limnephilidae; genus Hesperophylax; species Hesperophylax magnus. The sequence continues at coordinate 9,334,985 of JAIUSX010000006.1, read as the reverse complement.
CTAGAACATTCACAGAACTAAGTGCCTGTTTTAATTTAATTTTGAAATTTGATGAATTGTTCACATTCTGTGAAACAACTGGAACTAAGTGCCTCTTTTCAATGAGATAAATAGATTGAACACGGATCCTGAAAAAACTCGCAGTAGCGAAGGTATTACTAAAATAAATTAATTTATTATATGCTAGAGAGATTGCCTGTAGTTAGGCGTCGTAGATATTTTTTAATATATTTGCATACTTCAACTAAATAATGCCTGCGTCGTTGTTGTAGGACTTGTCCAGTGGGAATGTTATCAATGAATAATAACAGTACCGCTCTAAACGGCATGCTTATTTGTAAGTGGCATGCATTATTACAAATTCTAGTTCGGAGAAAATAATGTTGGATTTTCAAAGGTATTTACGAGTACCTAGTACCTACCTACTTATCCATAAGATTAAAAGATATTTACGAGTACTTAGTACCTACCGACCTACTTATCCTTAAGATTGCACCACTATAATTTAATTTATCGATTTATTGCCAGTAAAAAAGGAATTTCAAATAATCGAGAACGCTTTGTGTTTTAGTCGAAATAATTTGCATTATTTTGATGGAATTCCCGTTAAAACAATAATTATTGTTCGACAGTACAGCTTGTTGATTTAGTAACACTCGAATGCGAATATTAATTGAGTGTAGTGTACTTAGTAAATTTTATTTACCTGTGCTTAGATTGTTTAAAAATACAGGTGGCTTTTCAGCGTGCGATAAATGCGCGGAGTCAAGCAACGCGAAAAGTGCGGAGATGGTGCGGAGGTGGGCACCGCCGTCGGCCCGTCGCACGTCGCGTCAGGCGCTACTCGCGGCCGCGTAGACGGAGCTCAATCAGCGCTCCCGCTTGATTCCGCGCGGCAAATAATACTGTTGACTCAGTCACTCTGTCAGTACTCGCACTAGCAACTAGTGTCAGAGTGTCAGTGCGCCAGAGCAGATAGTGCCGGTGAGTCGCGGTCCGCGTGTGTACATCGCGATAATTGACGTTCAATTTCATTATGTCGTTTACCGAACTCGTCGCTTTTTGCAAAACCCTCGGAAGACTCAATTGAACGCTTAAGACAATAATTACCCACGTTGCAATTCCGAGTGAACATGACTTAAAAACAAAGAGTTAGCGCTGTTTACCCATGTGCCTGGCTTAGTACGGCGCGATACTCCCGTAGCGTTTCTGATCGGTTTTCCGACTCGAGCGCCGATAGATGAGGCCATGAGCGGAGGCCCTAACCCCATGGACGAGCGGCCCCCTACGGGGATCAGCCCTCTCCACCGCAGCGCCATCAACAACCGGACCAAGGCCCTGGACGGCCTCAAGTCCCCGTCCTTGAAGAATGGCGACTCCGGAGACGACAGCCGGCAGCTCATCAACATATACAACAGGAAGCTGCAGCTATCCCCCCGCGGCGATGCGCCGAGTCTCCGGGGGCAGGACACAGACTCAGACGGAAACATCAGCCCGACGAGCAACGGCAAACCCTTCATTCGCGATAACGTGCCGTATGATGCCGACAAGCTGAAGATCGGAGACGAGGAAGGCATAACGTTGATCTTCAACACCAACAGGAGCCGGCTGGGGCTCGAGCTGAACCCTGCCAAGCAATACCCCAGCCTGCGCTCTTTGAAGCAACAGCAACACGCCGAGGAGTTGCCCGGGCTGACCAGGACTGGCTCGGCGGTGTTCTCTGACAGCGGCAGTCAGTACTCCAAGTTTCCTGACGCGTTATCCATGAGGTCCCTGGCCTCAATCGGTATGGGCTCGACTGACGGCCGCAGGATGGTCATCAGAAGAGTGCCCACCTCCCCCAACGAGCTGCTCAACTTAGTCAATCCTCCAACGTGAGTTATTATTATTTTATGGTCCTCGTATAATTTTCATTGTCATGAAATACCGATCAAATCAAAACATAAACCGCACATTTTTCTCCGATAGTGTTTTTAACGGTATGTACTTACATTGTTGTCAACTCGAGTACAGCACTAGGCACTACGTACTGATACCGTGTAAGCAAATGCTTGCTTGAAAAACAATAACGTAAATTGCTCAACGAAAATAACGAACGCCCAATTAAATCAATTTTCATTAACAAACGTTCAATATGTATTGTATATCAACCTCTAGTCTTTACATATATACTCGTATTACTTGAGTTTGTGAAGTGCGTTGGGAATTCCTACAACGCTTCACAAACTCAAATAATATTTGCTTTAAACACGTCTTAAATCAGTTACAATAATAATTTTTACACATCACAGAAACAATGAAAAAATAAGAAAAAAATAATAAAAAAATTTTAAAAATGATTATTACCTAATTTATCTCTTATATTGTAAACATGAAAGTAATTTCCACAATGTTATGTAAAAAGTAATTTCTCCAAAGATATGAATTTATTGTTATGTATTTGTTTTACATTACCTACTTCATATAAACTAGACCCATCAATTTGATTGTCCTGAAACGGGAAACCTTCCCAGTTGCTGGACAGTCATTATTCTATAATTGTATTTTTTAATATCTGATAAATAAATTAACAAGGGCCTTCCTAGAAAACGTGTTTTAAATTTTACACAATTGAAAAACATCCATCAATGTACGTGGAAAATTGTTTTTTATCAGTTGTATAAAATTTAAAATCACTATTTTCGATCAATCTTTACACATTATGATTACAAAAAAATATGCTTGGGTGAATTGGCGATGCCATACGTAGTAATGCAAAATCATGTGTTTTTGGTTTGAAAATTTGGTCGCCTAGAAATGTTTCAGATGCTTTAATTAAATACTGCGAGTAGAATACATCTTGGCCTTTGAAATAATCGAGTATTTTTTAGATAAGTCTTTTTAAAAGCCCAGAAAAAAATAATGTATAAGGCCTATGAAAACTGCTTAAAAGTTCAAAATTTCCTACTTACGAACCCATTTTCGGTTATAATTTTATTGTATTATGTGGCAAATTAAGTTATTTATAAAATGATTGAAAAATAATTAAATATTTATGCCTTAACATCCACAAAATAAAATAAAAGGCACTTTTTGGCCATGTTTTTTTCTTGCATAAATCAAAACAGGCGGATGGTGTTGAGCGGGAATTTAAACCTTATCGCCACCTACGTAAGGGTTGTTATTGATAGCGGCTCAATTTAAAATATTACACGACGTAGTGCATCGCCTTAAAGATTTCTCGATCGCTTCGATTGAGTACACACATAAATATAAACGTAAACTACTAAAAAAAGGATTGGAATGTTTGTTGAATAAAGTTGTTTCTCATATGAACGCGTATTACAAACAATTGTAACATTATTATCTGTGATAGTTGCCCTCGATTAACTTTCATTCTATCGTATAAAATTATTCACGAATTAAATAATAGCCACTTATAGGCGATAAGCGAGCTCTTCTAGACTACGTTTGCCAAGCGATTTTAATGCCCCTTACCTATATTCGTGGTGATACAAGGCACACTAAGAATATACACATTTTATGACTATTACCTATATTCGTGGTGATACAAGGCACACTAAGAATATACACATTTTATGCCTAATATCTATATTCGTGGTGATACAAGGCTCACTAAGAATATACACATTTTATGGCTATTACCTATATTCGTGGTGATACAAGGCAAACTAAGAATATACACATTTTATGCCTATTACATATATTCGTGGTGATACAAGGCACACTAAGAATATACACATTTTATGCCTAATATCTATATTCGTGGTGATACAAGGCACACTAAGAATTTACACATTTTATGACTATTACCTATATTCGTGGTGATACAAGGCACACTAAGAATATACACATTTTATGCCTAATATCTATATTCGTGGTGATACAAGGCTCACTAAGAATATACACATTTTATGGATATTACCTATATTCGTGGTGATACAAGGCAAACTAAGAATATACACATTTTATATATTCGTGGTGATACAATCCTATTACATATATTCGTGGTGATACAAGGCACACTAAGAATATACACATTTTATGCCTAATATCTATATTCGTGGTGATACAAGGCTCACTAAGAATATACACATTTTATGGCTATTACCTATATTCGTGGTGATACAAGGCAAACTAAGAATATACACATTTTATGCCTATTACATATATTCGTGGTGATACAAGGCACACTAAGAATATACACATTTTTGGCTTGTTGATTCCTCTTAAGTAAGGGATGTCTCCAATCGCAAATACATATCTTCTTCCTTCACAATTTTTTTAAAAAATATTTGCTTTTATTAAATACTTATCGAGTTCTCGAACGACGCCCTACCGAAGGTTGTGTCAGCCAGACGCTTCAATCTGAAAATATTAGATGAAATCAAAATTACTCATATTATCAGTAATCAATAACATTATAGCTCAAATAAGTAATCCACAATATAAATTTCTGCGTATTGTACCTACGTAACAGATTGTAAATAACACACGCTCAACTCTCTGATAAACTTCACAGCGAAATCAGTAATAACAATAATAATAATATTAAAATGCAATAATTTCTCCCTGATATAAATAATTAAAAAAAAACCTTTTTGGAATTTACGTAGTTTTGTTTCCTAGTGGAAGAGCTTATTTTCTGCTTCAAATAGTCTGATTGCAGGTATATAAACAAATAGTCTGATTGCAGGTATATAAACAAAAAAAATTATTAGAATCTTATTCGAATGTTATTCATTTTATTTTTTCTGCTGCACTTTATTTATGAGTTTTTTTTATCGATATAATTTTCTTCCTTTTTTTCATGTTTAGTTCAGCAAACTGGACCGATAGAGAACTCAATTCTCTTGTACTAAGCTAAATCTAAGAAGAATTTCAGATATGGCTTTACAATTATTATCAAAGGATATCAGTGAATAAATATAAACAAAATATTAATCAGTACGATCTGGAGATAAATATGTTTTTGAATAAAGGAAATGAATAAAAATGTTTAGGAAACGGAATCATATCAGAATCAGGGAAATTATTTACGGAGGAAATTCATCAAGTCATTTGTCAAGTCGTCTAGCGAACAATTTATCTCAAAATAAATTATTTTAATTCATTAGCAACTCTGATTTTTTTTAGTTTTTAGTTAAACGGCTCGTACTAATTATTATGCTTGTTACATAAACGGCTCTTACTAATTATTATTCTTAATACATAAACGGCTCGTACTAATTATTATGCTTATTACATAAACGGCTCGTACTAATTATAATGCTCGATCCATAAACGGTGCGAGTTATTAACAATATTTTTCTTTTCTATTTCTGTCAATCCGCCTCATAATGCTACCCAACCGGGTGACAATATAATTCCCCTGGCTCTTAAACATTACATACACGCAACTAAAAAAGATTAAGTTTTGACAGCTATATATTATTCTCCTAATTTCGTCTCCATGTGATCTTTGTCAAAGAAAAAAAAGAGGTTACGAAATTGTTTGCGGAATGCCTTTAGTAGGTAAATAGCTTGACAAATACAATGCATCGCGTCAGAATCACAACCGCACAAAAGTCCCAACTACTCCGAACCATCTGGAGCCATTAGTAATATGACATCCACAATTACTGTATGTTATGAGGCTAAGGATAGCGGGGAGGGGAAGGAGATGGGGAATAAGAAGGTGGAGGAGTACCTGGCTAATCAGATCTGGCCAACAAACACGACTAAAGCCGTTTCAAACAACGTTTCAATTCTGAATGTTGGTCTTTCACTATAAGTACTATGAGTATCTTTCACTCTTGAACGTGCCGCAAATACCTATACTATATATTATGTTTAATTATTTATTACCGGGCTTAGTTTCATATACTTTTTAATTATATGTACGAGTAGATCTCGTACTTTCCATATGTGTAAACGGTAATTCAATATTCACAAAAACTGCTCAGGAGGAAGCTACAAGCCAAAAACGTGTATATTCTTGGTATACCTTATATTGTAGGTAATAGGCATTAAAATCGCTTGACAAACAGAGTCTAGAAACGTTCGATTTCAAGCAAAAAACTGTTTTTTATTTATTTTGTAAATAATTTTATGAGAAAGAAAAAAAGTTAATCAAGTTAAACTGTCACAGATAATTTTAGCTATAATACTGTATTTTTTAAGTTGTTTCCTTTACGTGTTCATACATTTCAATTGAAAAAAAAAAAATTTTTAGTAGTTTACATTTATATTTTTTATTGAGTAATTTTTTTTTTTATTTGTATTCTACTCAAGCGAAACGATAGGAAAACCTTTAATTTATCTTAAGCATATTTTTTGGTATTCACAATGTAAACCAATTCGTTATAAAGATTAATCAAAATAGTGATTTAGTATTAAGCTTCGCCTTAACAGAACGTATCTTTTTTTAAAGAATAATGACTATAATCTAATGATGAGTGATGAGTCACCATAACGTGTGTCTGCACCTGTTCGCATTAAAGGTAGAGCATTTATTACGTAATTCAAATTGACGAATAAACAGCGCTTATGATATAATTTACCCGAAAACACGTGTTCACAACAAACCAAAAGCTGACTAATTTCACAAAATAACATGTATCCTAAGTATTATAAATTAGATCCGAGAAATTATTAAATTTTCTGAATAAACATTCAGTTTGGCACGGACACTGCTGATTAAATGATAAAAAGAGAGATAGTTTAATCTTTGCCGCTTATTTATTACGTATTTCGAAGCGTCCTTGAGAATTTGAACCTGTTATTACTCGGTGGCAATTCAATTTATGAAGAAATGTGGACAAACACTATAGATTTATAATGCTGAAGGGAGTGAAGACAAAAAGAAGACGAGAAATAGGAAGGGTTTTGGAATTATATCTCTTACACTAAGCACGGCAAAATCCATCTAAATCAACGGTTGGATTCTCTCAAAGTGTATCTGAAGTTTATGTGGGTCTCACAAATACGCTTGGTAATATTATTTTTTTGATACACGGTGTCCGGAAACTAGTGGGTCTAGCGGTAAACTGATGAATCGACACCACCATTAGAGTCGATTTACTGATAATTTTTTTTGTTATATTTGGGCTTCCGATTTGGAGTAAATCAAGCCCGAAGTTGTAAAAAATTAAAAATAAACGGTCAACGCAGGATTAGTCTCAGCTGTTTATTTTTTTAATGCGTCGAAACGTAGACCCAACTCAAGAAGTTTTTTAACCCTTTAAATGCTGACGAAAAATTTAAAAATTGTTCAGATCGAAAAAAAAGTTTTTTTGTGATCTATGTGATAGAGAATCCACATCAATTTCCTGCTTGTCCCACTCGTTTCTGGACATCGTATATAATGTGAAATAATAGAAAAATAAACCTTTACTTGCGCCTAGCGTATTCCGAACCCGCGACCTTTGAACCCGAAACCAAGCGTTTTACCGCTCCTCAATGGAGATCTTCAAATAATAAAATGTATAGGCACATAGGCACATATTTTGTAAATAACCTAATTTTCTTTAAAATCTCTTTTATTGTAAAACGTCTCCCACAAAAGGTCACATTTTTTACGAGGAAACATTTGATAAATTATGGTTTGTGGTTGTTCGATTATGATTTTCCTCTTGGTAACGTTTCACAATAATATGCTCGATTATTTTTATGAGAATTTATGGACATTATGACATATATACATACCTATTATGTCGTAGATAAATCAGACTCTGTAAAACCGTTTAATCAATAGAAAAATATGAACACTCAATCAATCCACACTCTTGCATTTGGTAATCAACACTGGTAATCTATGTGTCTGAGAAGTTCCATCAATCAGAAGTTCCGCGGATGCAGATGAATGGTGGCCTTATACTGACCCCCCGAAACAAAGCTAATATCCGGCTAACCAAATCCTTGCCACCTCTTCATGCAGATCTGATGCGGCTTCGAGCGAACCAATGGGACAAATAGATATGACCTTACATTTAAATCTAGTAATTGCAGTCATTATCACCAACTGCATAAGTACCTATCCATCTATCCTCGTAGATCATAGAATCAAGGAGATAGGCCATAATTAATATGAAAGCGCGCGCACAAAAGTTTTGCTAACCCATGCTACACATCTTTTGTTTCTACCTACATACCAAACACATAACTTTCATTGACGGCCTCCTTGGTCAATGGGTAAAGCTCTCGGCTGGCAATGTGGAGGTCAAGGGCTTAATTAAAACTTATTTGATTAGTTTGTGTTATTTAACAGTTTATTAATTAAAAAAATTATTATATTATGTTTTCGACACGTCCCATAGTGGATGATAATCTCAGTATCAACCACAGTTCAGAATTGAAACGTCGCTTTAAATGGCTTTAGCTGTGTTTGGTGACCAGATCTGAATAGCCAGGTACTTCCCCACCTTCATCTACTCGTCTCCTTCCCCTCCTCACTACCTTCAGCCTCACAGCGTAACCCAATTGAAGATGCCATAGTCTGACAGGTTCCAGACTATTGGGAGCAGTTAGGACTGGGTTTGCAGTTGGATGTGTGCGGTATTCTCGTAAAAACAAAATAAATATCAGAAAAAAAATATTATTATTTTAAAAATTGACAACTTTGACCGGGTGAACTGTTTAGATTTTTTCTATTTGAAAGAATTAGGTATTTCTAATATTGAAAATAACCTTTACAAAACGTTTGTTTAACTGTGTTCTTTTAATATCGTATGTTGAAAATAAAGTTAATTCAAAGTTAAAAGTTTGTAATGTTAAAAAATTGAGTCTTTCGTCTGCTTTCAAAAACAGATTTTGAAATACGTTCAAAAACAGCGAATCTATTTAAAATTGTCTGTCAAGCGGGAATATTTAACGACATCTTTTTTTTATCTAGACCCGAGTGGTTAAGCCCCCGCACAAACCAATTTCTATAATTTATAACAAGTTTCTCATTACCTCTTTAATATCTATGGTAACCGGATAAATCATCACAATGATAATTCATCACATCTTTAAAAAGTTATATAAAGTCATGGAAAGTGATGAAACAAAAACTTTATTAACTGGGTTATGTAGGTTAGGTTGGGTTAGGTTAGGTTAGATTTAAAAAAAATAAATTCATCGTTTCTAATGACCTTATATCACTTTTTAAAAGTGTGTTGAATTGTCACTGTGTTGAGTTATCATGGAACCAATATCTATACATTATATGCCAAAACGTTAATTATATGAAATTCCCTCGATAGAAAAAAACGCAAAGTTCCGAAAATGATTAAAAATACGTTTTGTTCTGTTATTTAATATGTTATAGGCAAGAAAAAAATCGCAGTGTATCATTAAATACAACTAAAGCATTTGTCGAGAGATTTTTGCTGTATTTCAAACGAGTCGTGTTTTATTAAATATTTTCACCATTTTCGCTTATTAATTGTCGTTTTTTTAATATTAGCGTGCTCCCTCTAACATTCGTATTTACATATCTCCCTTTCAAACCATCTTAGAACGCTTACTACGGGGCCTTAATGGATATTTAAAATTTTAAAAATATATTTTAAATATGGTGACAAAAATTTTTCGCATCCACAAAAGTATGTCACGATGTTACTTGTTTTTCGAACACAGATTTTAATTTCACTGCTATTCGCGCACTTACATAACGTATACTCAACATGTGAAAGAAATAACACCGAACTAAACACATCTATATTGTAGTTGTCTATAAAACTCTTCAAATTACACATCCCATTGTGTTTATTTCGAAAGTATCGGATCTTCTCAAAGGATCTAGCCCCGGTGATGTGACCAATCAACCAATCAAATTTTATATGCTATAGAGTTGAATGAAAACACTCACGCAAGGACCATGTTGAGCTGTTGGGACAATGACATTACATCCATTACTATGACCTACATAATATTAAAATAACAAAGCTCTCGAGATATATATTATGATATCTTCAAAGGGGGGACCCTTGGAGTCGTGGAGGTTATTGTACCCACTGAAGGGCTGTACACAATAACGTCCGAATTCATATAAACACATATATAAAGAATGATTTGTGTTGTGAAATGTGAATGAGACTAAGCACTTTAAGGCTATGCACTACGTCGTGTAATATTTTAAATTGAGCCGCTATCGATGTCGATAAGGTTTAAATTCCCGCTTAACACCATCCGCCTGTTTTGATTTATGCAAGAAAAAAACATTGCCAAAAAGTGCCTTTTATTTTATTTTGTGGATGTTCAAGCATAATTTTTTTTTCGATCTTTTTATAAATAACTAAATTTTCCACATTATACAATAAAATCATAACCGAAAATGGGTTCGTAAGTAGGAGATTTTGAACTTTATAGCAGTTTTCATAGGCCTTATACATTATTTTTTTCTGGGCTTATAAAAAGACTTAATTGTTGAATTGAAATACTCGATTGTTTCAAAGGCCAAGATGTATTCTACTCGCAGTATTTAATTAAAGTATCTGAAACATTTTTCAAACCAAAAACACATGATTTTGCATTACTACGTATGGCATCGCCTTAATATAACCATTTTAGATATGTAACATTTACTTATTGAAATAATTTCGATCATCCGAGTCACTTTATTGCCTAATTCGGCAAAGGTGAATGATTAAATATTTATGATTGCTTTAGAACAGCGATGCACAACCGAACCCGGCCTTTTGACGGCCTCCGTGGTCGAGGGGTAAGGCTCCCAACTAGCAAGCTTAAAGGTCGCGGGTTCAAATCCCGGTGTGCGCAAGTAAATTTTATTTGATTAATTTGGGTTATTTCACAAATTACTCATTTAAAATAATATATTGTACTAGCTGACATGTACCCGGCGTTGCTCGAGGTTGTGAATGATTTGGAGTAAAGTTTTGAGGTTGTGAATTCTAGGATAAACATTGTCTTTTCTCTTGTTTCTATAAATATAATATGCATTTATAATATATATAAACCTTCCGGGAAAAATTCTCTAAGTGATGATAAAAACTCTATCAAATTTCTTTGCGTAGCTTAAAAGAACTAAGCGCACAAACAGACAGACGCGTAGAGCGACTTTATGTTATACTATTAAGATATATTTACGGCACGTTCCAAAGTGGAAGATACTCTCAGTATCGCCTTGGTGTAGGAACACAATTCAGCATTGAAAGGTTGCTTGAAATGACTTTGACCGTGTTAGGTGACCAGATCTGAATAGATAGGTACTTCCCCGCCATCCTCTTCCCAATCTCCATCCCCTCACCACTACCTTTAGCCTCACACATTGATGTATTGTTTAGTCTATGGCCTCACAACATACTCCAATTGGGGATGCTATATTCTTACTGGCTCCAGACGGTTGGGAGCAGTTGGGACTCTTGCTCGGTTTCACATTAAAACATAATTTTAAAATTCTTGCAGGCCTTGTGAATGGGTTCCATTTTATATGGGTAAAACAACCAAATGTTATTTTCTGAAAACATGATATTTCTTATTCGTTTAATATGATCAAAGTGTATAATGGTTTCCTTTCTGTTTTACAAAATACAGGAGGGTATTAAAACAATTTTTCTGTTTTCAATTAGTCGCCCAAAATTACAAGCATTTTTACGTTTTCTTTATATTTCAGTTGATATAAATCGACAGCATTTATTTTTTTTCCTTGCGGATGTAAAATTTTTCGCCAGCTGTGCATTTTTGTGCGTTCTTTGATTCCTTTATTAATATCTACCCCTTTACAAAACACAAAAAGGCAAACCAAACAAAATTTAAACCTTGATTCATAAATTAAATTTTTCTAAATACATTTTGATACTGCATCTAAGGATTTAGCATTAGGATATCATGAAATGCGATAGGTATGTAGGTAGTATACATCCCCATTGCAACGCCATCTACTTAGGCCCAATATATAAGCTAGGCTTAGTTGAAACGTCGAGCTTAGCGCTGCTTGGAACATAATCTGCATATAGGTCGGAAGCCTAGGTATCAGTAATATTACTTGTTGTCTTTGATTTTAATAGAGGAATGTGCTCATGTTTTCTATGTAAAAGCAAATTACCGTCTACTTGATTGGTACATCTGCTCTCTCTACTGTCACCGGGAGCTTGAAAAAAGTCAAATGTTTTAGGCGGGATTGATTTGCTAGTTTATTTTCTGATAAATTTTCCCACTTCTTAGAGTGGATTGAATTTTAAATAGTATTTATTTGCTGGATTCAATACAATCTTCATGAAAATATGACTAACAAACCACTGAAAACACAGGCAGAACGTTAAAAAATCCCTCTTTTAATACCTTATCAGACTATTTATGTATTTTAGATTGATTATCAATTAATAACATCAACATCACTCGTCGTTTGATGAATAGAATAGTCCATACTGATAAAATCAGGCATTTTACGTGTATTTCGGTGAGATGGAAGTATGTAATTAATCATGTAAACGTCATATTTGAAATGTGTTGAAAAATTATTCGGAGGCTTACCAAGGCTTAAGCGGATGATTTAGCCCGCTTAAATATGTGTAAGGAATATGGCACATAGTGAGGATACGGGCCGACTGACATACCGGGCCTTACTGCAAGTTGACCACGTCAAGCTTTAGATACGAGTACCCCGCCCCCTGCGGCCCGCGAATGTATTGAACATTGTTAAATTGGCACTCAAACTAAAACGGTTGTGCATCACTGATTTATAAGAATAATGAGTAGGCACACTCCCACAGTTTTTTTTTATCATGAATGGCATTATCGGATCATATTGGAGATAAAAAATATTAAGATTTCTGAAATGGTGATGAAATGATATTGACGGATTATCCATCACCTGATTTCGAATTTGTAAAAAAATAATTTGTACTGTAGATAGACACAAACAGGTGGTGCAAATAAGCTGTGGGTGGATACTGCCGTTGGTCAGGTTTTTGATTTTTTTTTTCTATTAGAACATCACAAGAAACTCAATGTTCAAAACCAGTGGAGTTACGAAACTATATTTGTGGAATGCTGTGGGAAAACTCGCTTGTACCTAGATAATATGAAGTTGGTAACATATACGCAGATGTAGCGGATCTATTCAACTGCTCGGAATCTAAACACAAGAAGGCTATATTATCATAATATCTTTTCAATGTAACCTAAGTCTACTTGTAAGTTTTGCATGTACTTGTTTATTTTACTTTTATATCCATCTAGAGTTTCTGTTAATTGTATACTTTCTGATGTCATACCGTTGATATTAAATAAATAATATTGTAGGGAACACCAGATTACTAGACCTCGGGGTTTTTTTCAGTGCAGAAGTTATGTACTCCTTGTAAACCAGAATACCATTGGAGGGTAATGTTGTGGATTCTTCAATGGACATATTTAATTTATCACTTAAAAAATGCAAAAGATTGTTTGCTGGGACAGTTCAGTTATGTACAAAAAAAGAATGAAAAACTGCGTACAAAGTTATTACCTTTTATTATTATATTTAATAATTTAATAATAAAAATGGCTTTCAAAACATATACGTGGTCAAGGAACGGATTCCATACCAGAAATGTTAAACATAATTTTTTTAACATAAAACACTATAGGTATATTTTCCAAAAACATATTATGTTATCTATATAAGATATTACTCTTATACACCTAGAATTAATTTAGAAATCAGACTTTGTTTAGTTCAATTTCGTAGAAATGGGACATGGTGAACATTTGTTTACATAAATAATTGATTAAAAATATATAAGGGTTCGATAATTGTATTTAACTGACTAAATAAGACAAATTAATAAATTTTCATGTTAAAAATAAGAAAAAAAATACAAGTTTTCAATATAACTATCAAAAATCTAATCAAAATCGTGGGACATGTCAAAAACGCAATTTACAAACTGTTGCGAAAAAGATCAGAAAAAACAGGAAGACTAGGAAATACCTACCTCCCAGTTTTTATTATTATTAATAGTTATCTTACCAGGGCGATTCTGAATATATTACTTTTATTTGGGTGTCGCGAAGGGGACATGATTTTTTTCCCCAAAAAATGCAACGGTGATTATGTACAAATTTCGTGGTCACAAACTCTTTTACGAAACTGTGTCAATCATATTAAAACAGTAGGGTATTTTCACTTTTTTTTCTCGTAAAAAAATACGGTAATGAAGCCATTTTTGTTTTTATATTAATGGTTGCATTTTCTACAACAAATTAAATTTTGCCATTTTTTTTATTTGCCGTCAAAACGACATGTTCGTTTTTCTTCGTGAATATGGCGTTATTGACGCCGCACCGGCCAGCGTCGGTGACAGCCGTCTCATAAGCCATTTACATTTTCTACGTCATAATGTCTTTGTAGCCAGTTGGAACGGTTCTTTTTAATGCGCGGTTATGGATCGTTTTAAATCAATAATTATTAATGAAAATATTAAAACACATTCTTAGTGCTTACGATGACGGGATCATAAAAATAATTTTAAAATCATCACCTCATTTTAACGGTATTTATAGTCTGTGAAAATACCCTACGCGACTTGACATACTGCAAAATCAACTACTCGTTACAACCAAAAAAAATTTTTGGTCATACACTTATGTCAGTGTTGCCTTTGAAATAAAAATTAAAACTGTTCTAAAGAAGTATATTATTATCAGTGCTTTTTCAATCAAGATTTAGAGCAGAAATATCGTTGTCAAAAGACAATGCGTTTATTATAACATCCGGAACCAGTGACCGGTGATTCTTCGTCCAATTGGAAGATGATTGAATATTATTCCTTCTGGACCAACTGGCACGGGAAATGATATTATTCAATGAGCAGCACAGACTCATCTCTCTGTAAATATAGCTGATAATTCTTTTATGGAGACGTAGGAGGTTGCGATCTGCGATCCCCGGTCACTTTGTATGCAGTGTCCTCTCTGCTCTCATTGCACTGGGGCCGGGGGGTGGGGACCCGGGGGGCATCACCCGAAATAAGAGGCGAATTTAATATTGCTACTTGAATTTACCGTATTACTACTCCAATTTACCGCCCCGCATTGCATTGCTCGACTTTTGGCGTGTCGTTAAAATCGAGACATAAAAATTAAATCAACTTAAAAATTATCTGTTTCAATGTGTTCAGGGGCGGATTTAACCGTTCAAGGGCTCTAATCGCTATATTTTAATTACCACAATTAATTAATCTTCGATCTTTTTTATTAAGTGCTATTACAAGTCCCTGTATTATATTATGAAACATTCTCTTAAAAATCCTGCAGTATTGAGTAGTGGCGTGCTTTCTGTAAAGACTGAAAAGCTGTGTGTCCACTGTACGAAAAAATAACTACATAAAACGAAATAATTTTTAATCAAAATGTATTTTCTTTCCATAAATTTGTGAATGTTTTAATGTCACAAACGTTCCAATTTAGTAAATAGTTGATATAATTTCACCTCTTAGTTACATAAAAAATACCGTTTTCAACTTAAAATTCATACCGAACATGAAAAACCACACACAGCCCATACATTTGGTCATAGATCCATGCATGCCGCTGGTATTAGGTATACTGAGAAATAAATAATTATTATGCTGATAAGTCAGGCTTTGTAAAACTATTATTATCCTTGGTACGTTGCGTCAATTTTTTTATACTTTGTACATTTTTTTAATTTCCTTAATTTGGGTGGTGCCCTTGTCAGTGCAGGGCTCTACTCCATTAAATCCGCCCCTGTTTGAAGATATTAATAATGAATATAATGTGACGTCGAATGTTAAAATCTGTAACTCGTTAAATTGTTCCCGTATTTTTTAATGTTATTCCACGAAAATTTCCACATTAATTATTAAAAAAAAATAGTTTTAAGATGTGCTGTCAAAATATGTCAAAGTCAAGGATAATGAAATTTGATGATACTCGTAATACGCTTTGAAGAGGCCTTCAAAAAGCTGATAATCGAGTGCATATCGTGACTACCTAATAGTAAAATAATTATACTTATAACCGATGGCTATAAAAATAATTATCCTCTATCTTCACAGACAGACTGAGCCACAGCAACGCGTGGCAGCTAGTAAATAAATAAAAGTTTGCTTTTAGTTATATAGAAATTCAATGCAGAAGAATTAAGAAAATTAAAAATTACGAAAAATTAAGAAATTCTCTGAAAAGAGTATATACTGTTATTTTTGTTGTTAACGGAAAATTTCAGGTCTCTTATCGGTATTATGCTTAGCTTAGTTATTAAGGTATGTTGTTATAGCTTTCTTGTAACTATATTCCATGCATTTGAACACCTCTACAATTTCTGCGAAATTATTTCCAACTGCATGTAATCTAAGGTACAATGAATATCTGAATGACTCCTGATATTGTTGTTAAAATTAAAAATATCTTTTGAACGAGTAGTTCTAGTTGGTAGGTTGAAGGTGATTAGTGATTACGCTCAATAAATCAGGGCTATCTATAATTCCCATTTTCTTGAGCCCAGCTAAAAACACAAAGGGTTTCAAAACGAAAGGATGTTTTGTAAAAAGATAATCTGTAAACGGTTCGGAAAATATCAATGAAAGAACTCTCAGTCGACTATTAAGTAGTCAAGATGTCATAATAACGTCATAAAAAAGAATTTAGATGGGTTTTGTTCTCTGGTTTCCTACTAACACGGAGCTCATATTATTGTCAAATGCATTCTGGTAGACCACTGACTATCGCTGCAAAGCGTAAAAAACATCAAAAGGATATTATTATTTTGGTAATCATACACCTCGATATTCTCGCCGCTTTTTGTTTTGTTTCAAGGCATGACGGGATTGGTTACCAGGGGAACAAGTTGTCCCTTGTAGCCCGCGCCAGGGTCAAAGCAATTAACCCACTTTTAAAGCGATCACTCGGAGTGAGCTAGTCTCTCACGAATTCACTAATTAATAATAGTTCGTTGGCTTACCTGGTTTTCCAGGATTTTTTAATGAATAATCTACTTTTTTGGACGTTGAAATTAATAGTTTTTAAAGTTTTTTTAAAAATATTTTTACATAGTCTTCCCTAAATACTTAGTTTTGTTTCAGTGCAAAAGCAAACAGAAGATATTAGGCTGGAATATAATATTGAGATTAAAAATATGTAATTTGTTTGTTCGCGTCTTGAAGGAACAACACATAAGGTTCGATACGATATAGTTATCGCGAGACTTTTACTATTTGACGAGAGTTGAGACTTTGACTACTAGACCAGAGTTGAAACTTTGACTATTTGACGAGAATTGAGCCTTTGACTATTTGACGAGAGTTGAGACTTTGACTATTTGACGAGAGTTGAGACTATTTGTGAAAACCTATGCTGTAGAAATATTAGAATAGAAGTCAATTTGTTTCCGGAACAAAAAACTCTAATAATTTAGTTCTAATCTAATAGTTCTTAATAGGTTCTAGGTGTATAAATATTATGTTTATTTAAAAGGTTAAGTTGTTTGTTTATATGGCGTAACTTTACGATAGGTACACGGAGACATATGAGTATTTAAATCCTGTTAAAAACGTGATTGTAATCCATTTCCTAATAAAATGTCATTATAAAGTTGTACTGCCCACATGTAAAAGCCATCAATAAATAAATTAATAAAAAAATATTAGTCGATTCAGAATATATCGGAACACGTGTTCATGTAGGTGTACTTTTCCTGATAAATATAATGACGAAATGTTACAATATTAGAATTTTTATGAACACGTATTCCGACGTCCTCATAATACATTCTTGTTTTATCGACAGTTTGTTATTTAATATAATTAAATAATACTATTTATTACATGGTATTAAAACCAAAAACTTTAATTAAATAATCATCAAATTAAATATTTCCTTAAAACAATTATTGTTAGGTACCTACATCCCGATTGACATTACAAAATTTCCTATTATTCACGTAAATTACGAAAAATTAAGAAATTCTCTGAAAACAGTATTATACAGTAATTTTAGTCGTTAACTAAAAATTTCAGTATCTAGTCTCTAGTCATCGGTTATCTCATCCTTATCACGATATCCGATATAAATTTATCAGCAAAATTGGTTAGAAGTCTGGAGAGTATTTTCTTAATATTTACTGTGCTAATACTGCTAATACACGTGTGTCAGTGTCACGGTTGGCCTCAACAGGTGGGCCTCGACCCCTCGACACCATCTCGACACAACTGACGACGACGACACTGGCACATATTTACTCAGCGCGAGTTCATTGCCGCGTCACTTGTCACTCTGTCACGGTGATACAGGAACCTGCTCCGCGCGACATGTGACCGGGACCGGTGACACGGTACGACCGCGGCCAAGGTTATGGCGGTTTTAAATCATCACCGAACGAGAACATCCGACGGACCAGTCGGCGAAATAAAGCGAATACCTTTAAAATACATCAGGAAATACGTCAAAATGACGCATCACTTCTTTGACGATTACCAACTTAACACTATTTGCAAGCGATCTATTTTTTATATACAAAAAATATGTTTCTGTGTTTGTCCCTTATAGACTCAAACACTGCCGGAAAATTTTAAAGTTTGTTCTTATAAGTGCCAGGTTTCTTTAGAGAGTGGTTTGAATTGTAAAAAGTCCAGGACGCCCAAGGAAGACGAGGTACGGAGTCGAATAAAAGACGATATAATGTACTTTTCTTAGTAGTAACGATATGGTATACGATGGGTAACGATGTAGTAATAATATACAGTAGTGAACGGTAGACAAAGTCGGGGACCCCCGAGGAAGACTTAGGAGGAAGCTACAAGCCAAAAATGTGTATATTCTTGGTATACCTTATATCGTAGGTAATAGGCATTACAATCGCTTGACAAACGGAGTCTATAAACGTTCGATATCAAGCACAAAACTGGTTTTTATTTATTTTGTAAATAATTTTAAAAGAAAGCAAAAAATGTTAATCAAGTGAAACTGTCACAGATAATCTTAACTATAATACTGTATTTTTTAAAAGTTGTTTCCTTTATGCGTTCATACATTTCCATTGAAAAAAAAAATTTTAGTAGTTTACATTTATATTTTTTATTGGGTAATTTATTTTTTTATTTGTATTCTACTCAAGCGAAACGATAGGAAAACCTTCAATTTCACTAAAGCATTTTTGGTATTCATAATGTATACCAATTCGTTATAAAGATTAATCAAAATAGTGATTTGGCATTAAGCTTCGCCATCGCATCATTTCTGCACTGGAATGAGATACGGTTGAATAAAATTCGATATAATGTAGCTTTTTATTAGGTATTTATTTATTTTATTTTTATTTTTATTTTATTTTTTATTTTTATTTTAATTTTTTTTTTTTTTTAATTTAGTAGAGAATGGTGAAAGTAGGGCACGCACGAGGAACACACGATCAAGTAAAACAAAATCTTATAAAAGTAAAATTATTCAATTCTTTAGACTAATATTATTTCCACCTTAAAAATAAACCCAGTTTTCAGGTGCACTAGAATTCACGTGCAACGCCGTGAACACGTCAGTTAGTTTAAAATAAAAACTGGTATATTTTATTGCATCGATATGTCGCTTTCCTTTGCAATACAAATCTATTTCATAGGTACATATTATTGTGCAACATTGTAGTTCTTTATTTCACTTTAGACAACTTCTTGTCTTCTCACACAGTAGAAGTAGACAGAAGATTGTAGAATAATTACGGGTCCGGTCAGTTTTGAGATTTTCAGTCTCTTGAATAATTCAGAATGATTTTATATCAATGACTAGGGCGATACTAATAATAGTATCTAACACGCTGGAAGTAATTGAAAACAAAACATTTTTTTAAATTAAAAAAATATACACAAATTTATGTACCTATGTTGTAGTTGAAAAGCATGTAAAAATTTTGTACATAAACCTCCATTAAAAATGAAAATTTTAAAAAACATACTAATTTCGATTTTCTGTGACGATGTGCGTGATGTGAAATATCCCTGCGCATTCCTGCATAATGTAATGCTTAAAATTATTCGCGTTCAATGAACTGCTGATTTTTAAAATTATAACTGATTGTGGGAACCAAGCGTTATTTAATCTTAATAATAATTCTGTGATTTATTGTGAGTAATTTATTCTCTTTTGTTTAAATTTTGAAAATTGACATATCTAAATTTGAATCACTCACATTTTTTAAAGTTTACTAACGGCGTTCTTTCAAAATCGTTATAAAATCTTTTTTTTTCATGGGCATTTTGTTTTTTTGATAGGCCTGAAGAATTTTCTTTTAAATAATCACTTCGCAAATCCTATAATTATAATATTCTGTGGATTTTTCACAGATCTGTGCCCGTACCTATACTCTAATCATATTATTCGTTGGTCGATTTAACTTATCATCAGGGCCAGTCCTGCGTAGGCGCAATTGGAGCAGTCCGCTCCGGGCGCCAACTTATAATCTAACAACTAAAACAGCCCTAGCGGTTTATACTGTTGCCAGGCGCCGCGCCGTTTGGCTCAGGGTCGGCCCTGCTGTTCACAAATCTCGAAATATATCTTTTGCCGGGTTTCGAACCGCAAAGGTTCTCAAAATATAGTAACCTTAACTCTTGCATAAATTATATGGACATAAACATAGGTAAATATATCACCTTGTAAACGCACAGAGAGACCATTTTTATATCAATAATCTTATACTAACCAAAGGGTAATTATTTGCAATGACAGCGGTCCGATTTTCAAAGACAAATTAGATCCAACTCATATAGATGGTTGTAAAGTCACATTTCTACATACATTTTCTAGAGATTTTATGTACTTATATCAATGGTAATGTAAATATTATCAATGTAGTTAATACCTTCTTAAAACAACGAGAGTGAAAATAGTTACATGTCGTGAAATGAACGTTTACCTATAGCTACACTATATGTATGCTACGTATAGCTGAACTGCCGAGGTGAACCTCAATTTATGGGAAAGGAACGAAGCAACAGCAAATGGCGCGAAACGCCGCTTGCAGTTGCTTCCTTCCTTTCCCGTAATTCGTGGCGCGGCTCGCGTTTCGGTTTGCAAATGTGTACGTATACAAGATCACATCATTGTTTGTTCAAAATAAACTTATGTTAAGTAAGTGACCACGCTTATCCAGACTAATATTTAGCACATTCATAGCGATGAAATAGATTTATATATATATACTCGTATATATATGTTTTACAAAATACAAAATATTTTGGGAACATTCTTTTAGATTAGAGAGAAGTGTTGTAATTTGTTTTTGCCTCCGACGCATTTTTTCTTCACTCTATACACTCTATATTCAACACACGGTGAGCACAAATGAAAAAAAGTGATAGCATGCCAATTTCCTGATAAAATATTAGTCATTCAGGATATAACTAGAACACGTGTTCTTTTCCCAATAAATATCATGATGGAATACGACAATATGAGTACGTCAATATCAATATCAATATTTCTTTGAACACGTTTTCCGCCATCCTTATAAAACATTTGCTTTTAAATGATACTTTGTTAAAAACTCTGTCAATAAATTTATAGACCTTCAGTCCCTTTTTAATAGGAAAACGAATAATTTGATCAGATTTTTAATCCGTGCAGTATTCCAAATCATAATGAATAGGTACGTGAGAAAGCAATATAATATACCTACCCCGAGCACTTACAAGAACATTAGTAAATTTTACGTACAAGATTTCAAGATATTGGTAAACGACTAACAAGGAGTCATGTTGACGAAACCAATTCGTTATTCGATAGATTCGTTAGATTATGTACTTAGGTACCTGAAATTTTAGCAATATGATTGTGTTTGAAATAAACTGATTAAACTTAATTTCTAAGAAAATGTTGGTATTGTCACTATTCATTACGATAGAGTTTTTTTTAAATACTGGTTGCGACTGTTTATGTGAACCAGTGAACACATTAAGCGAGACATACTGATACTTAATATAATATTGTGAGGGGGGATAACACCCATAAAATAATTGGCTGATAATTAGTAATCTTCGAAAATAAAACTATATTTCATTGTATTACGTGTTTAATATTATGAGTATAATAATATTATGCCGCTTATAAACAGGGCACAGTTTCCGCGAGCCGAGCCGCGAATGGTGTAAAAGTAATGAAGCAACCACGAACGACGGTAAACGCTGCTTGCGTTTGCTTTGTTTATACGCACACTTAGGCATTATAGTCCGACGAGCTCAAGCTAGGATTCTTTTCTTACATCACATAAAAAAACACAACAACTGAAATAGAAATTAATCAATCTTTTTTAAAAATATGGGTTTATAATAATAATACATATGTTTACCTTAGTAAAATAATAAGATTACAAGAAAACGTATATTTACATAATATTTAAATGTGACGAAAGTTATCAGTTTAGTCTCGCCTCTCACGTGGTGCAGGCAATCTTCCCTGACGCCTTCATGACATATTTGCACAGCATCAGTTCATAACATACATATATGTATATAATATTGTGTTCCATATACCAACAAACTAAATGGTGCCGTTAGCGAATTCTGCACGTTAAAAGATGTCGCCATACAAAACGTACACTACGCATAGTACATATAGTATTACCAAGGTATGCCTACGTATTGCATATCGTATCGATATGGAAATTGGAAGATGGAGGCGGGTTGCGCAGGGTTGTATTTGGGAAACGAACTGCCCTCGCGACAAGTGTTTGAAATTCAAAATCTAAATTATGTAGTATTTCTGAAAAATCAATGGATTGGGTTCAATTTTGAATGCCATTTGTTAGGCTCAATGGCACTGAACGGACTAAAATTTTGGAATCGTACTAAGAATTGTGGTCTAAAGTGGAATATTAGTAAGGTGATATTTGTGGAAAAATCATCGTTCCTTCTAGCATAAATGCAAGGCATGGGTTCAAACTTTGAAATCCGTTTTCTCTGGCTATACGGTTCTGTTCGTTGGAGGCGCTTTTCACAAGTAAATTCCATGGATCATTTTTTTAAATGATCTAGTGCTACATTCTTAGGAGATAGAGATGTTAATGAATTTCTAAAGGGATATATGAATTCTGCTTTTGATCAAAAAATCTTTTTGAGTAACTAAAATAATATTCTTTCGCAAAAGTACTAGATACTCGTATTATGAAAAAAAAAAATTTTTATCAAAAGGTAGAGTAAATATCTAGTACGGATATGTGCTACTTTAATTATTTCTGTTTTTTAAAGAAAAAATATAAGCCTTTAAAGAATTCAATTTTTCCTAATTTTAGAGACTAATTTGGCAATTTAATAATAACTATTGTAAAAGTTATCTTGAAATATAAAATTAAAACGATATCAAAAAAGCGTTTTGTTGGGTCAAAATTTTAAATTTACATTCGACTTAATTGTGTTTCCATGTAAATCGGTCATTTGTAAGTTAAATTTAATCCCATTAAACTGCTTTTTTACTATTTTTATTTTACGTTTCATAATATTTCATAAGACGAAGGTAAAGAAAAAATTATATTTTTGAATTATTATCGTTAACTCATGAAAATTGCCAAAGTTGTCAAAAGTTTAACCGATAAACGCTCACTTTTTCCTTACTTCGTGTGATATCGGAAAAATATTGTAAAATGTCGAAATTCTTCCTTAAAAGATAATCTCTATCTTTGGGCAGTATTGAGCCTAGGCGTGGAGAGGTCAATTGGTGACATTAGTTATCTTTCAGATCAGTAAAGATATAGACCTCACTTATGGGGATTTCTGGAAAGTTATTGTTCAGAGTGTTTAAAACAGGGGTACCGAGGTGTTCTTATTCGGAATAAACCTCTTTGTTTTATGTATTTTACCAAAGTTTGTAATGGTTTTGTAAACATGGCAATGGCTTTATTTCCTCCCCACCTCAATACATCAATATGGAAACGACATGTCCTAGAACTCAGGCAAATGCCACATCCTAAAACCTGCCGCCCTAGGCAGCTGCCCTGGTTACCATGCCTAATTTCCTAAATACGGTCCTGGGGTTGCGAAGTAAACCTGGCTAATGCTTATGACACGAGTTATGGAACACGGGCACTTGCATTCAGCTAATCTACCTTTGAAATAAACATCGACATCTTTACGTGGGTGAGTATGGTATTATAATATTAATAATCAGCTCGTTTTCATGTAAATTTAAGGACAGACTTAGAAATCGCAAGATGAATTAACAAGTAGTTCAGTAGTAGTACTGAATTATTGCGCATTTAAGTTTAGACCGGAGTTAATATTAAGTAGGTACCATACCTATCTTGCCCTTGGACTAATTAAGAAGAACGAGGAATATTTATTCCGTCACCTAATAGAGCATTTGCATCTAGCTAGCCGATAGTCATGGTATATCGACATATTATATCGGTATCGATAAACACGAGACTGAACTAACGAATGAACGAATTGTTTTTAAATCCATAGATTACATAATATACACTATCGACACCGCCGGCTGCAAATACGTAATTTGTGTAACAAAGAAGAAATTTAAAGGGAAAAATCTTTCATTATAGAAAAAATCTCTCTAACATTCACAATTGCTAGCATCCTTCTGCACCTACTTATTTTTTTAAATGATTCACATATTATTAAGTAATAAATTAAATGAAATATTACTATGATTGTAATAATAAGTTGAATTATTAAATTAATAATATTATTTGACATGTTAATATAACACACATAAAATGCACTGAGATATATTTTTATAATAATTGGATTATTTGCATAACACTGTTTTAGTGAATAATCCTGTATTCGTCTAGGATAACTTGAAACCTGTAAATTTGACTGTCCTAAAACGGGAATCCTTCCTAGTCGGAGAGTCAAAAGCATCAAATGTAATCAATATTATAATAGATAAAATAAAATAAAAATAAATCACCTCAAGGGCGCTGCGCTGTCCATTCTGTGGCCAATATTTAGATTACATTAGTAGTTTGCATATTTTGCTTTGTTTTAAGCGAATTATTTTTTTTATAGTCGACATGTTTTGGAAGCACCCTTGCTTGGTCTGGACATTTGGACCCATCTTTCCTTGTGATATTTTCGAATTAATGAAGGACTTATGAAGGCATATTTAAAATTTCTTTATGTTTTTGCTATCAGTTTAACATTTGCCTAGATAAAATAAAGGTTATGTATGTATTTGCTATCAGTTTAACATTTCCCTTGATAAAAGAAAGGTTAAGTATGTATTTGCTATCAGTTTAAAGTTTGCCTAAATAAAATAAAGGTTATGTATGTATTTGCTATCAGTTTAGCGTTTGCCTAGATAAAGGAAGGATATTTATGTATTTGATATCAGTTTAACGTTTGCCTAGATAAAATAAAAGTTTTTATATGTACTTGATATCAGTTTAACTTTGGCCTTGATACTAGGAAGGGTTGTTTATGTATTTGCTGTCAGTTTAACATTGGCCCGAGATAAAGGAAGGGTTATTCATGTTATTGCTGTCAGTTTAACTTTGGCCTAATAGGTGAAGAAAGGATTATTTATGTATTTGCTATCACTTTAACGTTTGCCTACATAAAGGAAGGGTTCTTACCCAAATATAGTAACTAAAACTTGGGTAAATTCGTGCAAAGGTACCTTATTCTAACTAGCTGTCAAGAGTAGGTGTGCTAAGAGAAGGTACAAACTTTTCACTGACTGTATCTCCTCATCCCACGAAAGAATTGTGACAACCGAAAATATTTGGTCTTCGAACCAGTTATTAATACTTATTTTCTATTTAACCTGAATAAATGTAATTCCAGAAATTGACTTATTCTAGTTTAAAGCGAATTAGACTTGTATCAACGTTTACGACTATTACAAGTAAGCCATATTAGTTTTCCAGCAAAGACAAGCTTAAAAATAATCGCTTCAAAGTAATAAATTCAATTTAATTCAAGAAATTTCTGACATTTATCTAGAAAATTAGAATTCAGAATCCAGTTTTCACCTTATTAGACCAACAATGAATAGGGACACGTTCGTTTGTGATTGAGAGAATATATATATATATATATATATATATATAATGCTATATTTTATTTTATAAATATTTAAAAAACGTAATAAACTTTACAATTTTCCCGAATTTCGTATTTATTTTTCATTGGGTGTGATTGTAAAGTTGATGTAAAAAACGGTGTCTTTTCTGAGATGAATTGTCTTATATTACCCAGAGAGAAGTCGTACGTGACGTCATCATTCTACTATTTTCTGTCTTTTTCGTTTTCGTACAAGACGTGTGAGAAGGAAGAGGACGATCGTCGATGACAGTAGATATATAAAAAAGGCGACGAAAAAATAGCAATTTGTTGGCTTTTGTGTTTCATTTCCCCTACAACATTTCACTCATTCATCTCCTAGATATTTAAAAAAAATGTCATACCATTTACCTAATAAATAAAGGAATGTAGGTTTTTATTGGATCACAATTTCAATTATTTATGTGAACATCGAATTCCACTCGAGTTGGTTGGATATAATATTGCGGTCGCGTTCTGCGGTGGCAACTTGCACCTGCAAGGTCATCTTCCCTTTGCATATTATAACCATTGCATTCGTTCTCGGTCCAATTTATTAGCCATCACACTTGCCACTCGGAATGTTACCAATCTTGTTTCAAAGTAAACTTAGGAAATTGCTTAGTTTCCGGCCGGACACAGAATATACCTTACAAGTAGGTATTTGCGCCAATTCGTGGTATATTGACGCAACGTATATATTTCAACAAGTAACACGTATGTTATTCAGTCTTGACTGAAAGTAACATGATATTTCATTATTTGAAAGGTTTCAGGAACGACTGCGCGACCCTCTTAATACAACAATTAAATTTGGATTTGAAGCCAAAATTTCCAACCAGAGTTAATATTGTTTTTAACCAAAAAGTAAAGTAAATATCTAGTACAGATGTGAGCTATTTTTATTGATTTGTAATATAAAACATACCTACGCCGTAAAAGAATTAGATTTTTAATGATTTTAGATTTTAATGTTATGTGGTTTGACGAAACTTATTTTTTTAAATAATTTTTCCTACCTACTAAGTAAATTATGGTGATGTGTAAAATTTTTTAAATAAATTAAAAATGACGCAATAGAATTCGTCTTTAAATCACGCAAAGAGATGGGTAGGGTGGGTACCTAAAATGGCCCATGACCTGGGTCATCTTTGGGGATGCTGCGTGGAGGATATTTATAAGGAAAGGAAGGAGAGGAAGTTCTGGGAAGGAAAATATATGGTGGGTAGGAAACTGTGGTTCATTGTATCCAGGAGTGACGGACGTACAAGTCCATCCATCCAACTGTGGTGCAAGGCGACGAGTCGAGAGAGTCCTGATGGATAGGTAAAAATTTCTCGCACGGACAGGCGCGTCCGTCGCCACGTAGACAAACCTCACCCAAAGAACCCGGGCACCCCTGATAAGTCACCAAACATGGCGAACCACTTCGGGTGACCTATGGCAGAGGTATTGGTTATTCAATAAATGGTTTCCACCATTTGGAATCGACATGTTACTTGAAATGGCTTTAGCCGTGTTTAGTGAACAAATCCAAATAGCCAGGTCCGAATAGACATGCCTCTTCCACATCTCCTTCTCTCCGCTCTCCCTCAATCCTCACAACATGACGATTGAAGATGACTCCGGACAGTATTTAGGTGTCACGATTGGAGATGATTCTGGAGAGTAGTTAGGTGTCACGATTGGAGATGACTCCGGACAGTAGTTAAGTGTCACGATTGGAGATGACTCCGGACATTAGTTGGGTGTGATGATTGGAGATGATTCTGGAGAGTAGTTAGGTGTCACGATTGGAGATGACTCCGGACAGTAGTTAAGTGTCACGATTGGAGATGACTCCGGACAGTAGTTGGTTGTGATGATTGAGATGATTCTGGACAGTAGTTAGGTGTCACGATTGGAGATGACTCCGGACAGTAGTTAAGTGTCACGATTGGAGATGACTCCGGACAGTAGTTAGGTGTCACGATTGGAGATGACTCCGGACAGTAGTTAGGTGTCACGATTGGAGATGACTCCGGACAGCAGTTAGGTGTCACGATTGGAGATGACTCCGGACAGCAGTTAGGTGTCACGATTGTAGATGACTCCGGACAGTAGTAAGGTGTCACGATTGGAGGTGACTCCGGACAGTAGTTAGGTGTCACGATTGGAGATGACTCCGGACAAGTAGTTGGGTGTGACGATTGGAAATGACTCCGGACAAGTAGTTGGGTGTGACGATTGAAGATGACTCCGGACAGTAGTTAGGTGTCACGATTGAAGATGACTCCGGACAGTAGCATGCGGTACTCACTTTTTAATATATTTAAACGCATTAACAATTATACCGTCGCGGCGTGTTGACCTTCTTCATTCTTACAATATTTCTCCCTAATGGGTTAACACTGATCCTATTAAACGTATCTCATCAACGGTAAAAATGTAGTATCGCAGTTCATACGCCACAATATTTAATATTTAGTGCATTGTGGTCACTTGCCACTGGTCACACGGGTAAATTGAGCTCCTGGTCACGGCCCCAGGGCTTCCGGCGAAGGAATTACCTTCATTCATTTGACAATTAATTCATCCGCAATTTTCATAATCCGCGCCGGAACCGTTTAGTACGCCACTGGCGCTGTGCTAACTCGCGGACAGACCGACAAAGATATCAAACTATGTAACTCAACCTACCTACCTATGTGCGTGAGTCGCTACCATGTAACTCAACCTGCCTACCTATGTACTTAAGTCCCTACTATGTAACTCAACCTACCTACCTATGTACTTGAGTCGCTACTATGTAACTCTTAATGAATATATATTATTTGCCCTCAGGACCTATGTCATCTTTGGGGATGCTGTGTGGAGGGTATTTTTGAGGAAAGGAAGGAGTGGCAGTTCTGAAAAGGAAAAATGATGAGGGGTTTGGCAGGAATCTGGGGTTCAGTGCCCAGGAGTGACGGATCTAAGAGTGTGGCATAGGAACCGAAAGATCTTATGTAAATTGGCGATATAAGTTTTCATTCAATTCGGTATGGCTCACACTTCAAGGGATTACCCAATCGGTTCCGAGAACCCTTTTGAGTGTAGGCAATTTTTCAATATAATTTGAGATTTATACAATATCGTATGAGATTCAAAAGAACTGAAAAACCATGATAATTCGCCCGAAAAAATAGGTACATAATAAATACATTTGTTTTGTAATATGATGTAGTTTTAATAATACCTACACGGAGAAAAATCAGTATTGTTGATTTATAAAAATCCTGTAAAAAACGGGTTTTCATGCCGTTTCCTAATAAACTGTTAGTACATTCATAATATATCGGAATACGTGTTCATGCATCTGCGTTTGTTCTGATAATATACATTTAATAAATGCGAAAATATTTTATTTTATTGATACATGATTTAGAGAGTACATGTGGTTTTTTTGTGATATTTCACCCTCCATGCTAGGGATGACCCTGTGTTATGGCGGGTAAATTTTACAGTTTGCGGACATAGAATCTGTACATTACTATAATATAAAAAAGAAAAATGATGTATAACTAGTTTGGGTTGCAAGAAGAGGATGGAGAAGTTAGAGAATTGTAAGAAGATGAAAAATTTGAGAAATTATTAGTAAATAGATCACACTAATTAATTATGTACATACTATACCGCTAAGATAGGGAATAAGGATTTATTATGTTTTTTCTGAAAGGTGATTAAATTGATAGAGTGTAGAATGAATGGGTATTGTAGTTGTAATGTATTCCGAGTGTAAGGATCCATTTCGTAATTTGTTTTTTAAAGGAATGGGGTTGACTCACGGTTTATATTAGAATTTTAATGAACACGTGTCCCGACGTAGCGATAACACATTCGTGTTTTACTGAAAGTTTATTAGGAAACCTGTCAAGTCAATCGCTAAAAGCCTGCAATCCCATTTTTAACAATATTACGATTAATTTGAAGAGATTCTTAAAAAATAAGGTTTCTCCGTGTACATCAGGTAGCGATATGAGACTCTTATGTCTTAGATGTCCTGATGAAGGATACTACAAGGCTGTCTGAAACGTTGGCTCAAACAAGGGGAAACACAATACAAACCATAACATCAGAAGCTAAATGACATAGGTAATACCTAAACTTAAATCATAATATATCAGATAGTGCGGTGTGTACCTACATATTTACTTACCAAGATAGGCTTAAACGTGAAATAAATATCAAATAACACCATAATATAATAATTTCATTAGTAATAAAAAATGTTCTTTCATTTTATTATTTGCGCTTATGCTTTAACCAAATTCACGTCGCCTTATCAATCTTGTGCAAAGCAGTTTAAATCAAACGTCACCTTATCACGTTTCTTGAAGTTTTCTTTGTACCGTCTCATAAAATATATTGTACATAGGTATTCGTGATCTAGATAGATGGTAAACTTATACCTTTGGATGTCTGAAATCTTTGAGTGCTTATCAGCTGGTGTTTATCAGTCAAAATAACAATTTACACCTTGAGGTGAGATCACGCCGAGTATAGTAAATCAATGTATACCTACCTGCCTGCATAGTATCGTCTCGACCGAGTACATCACTGATTATTTTTTCAAATTAACACTGTTTACATTCAGGAGATAGTGCCTACCAGGTTTATGCCAGGTTTCGTTTACTCTGACCACTAGTCTGATTTTTATAATTTTAAATGATGTAGTTTTTCTCATTATTTCGTTTTCTTCTATCTTGACAACTCAATGAGTAGAGGAGGTAAATCCATCCAAATTGATATCTTGTCTCGACTGAGCGATTGCGATCAGTGGGTTTGGTGACGCCGATTCTAAGTTTTAAGGCGATGCACTACGTAGTAATTTAAAATCATGTGTTTTTGGTTTAAAAATTTGGTCGCCTACAAATGTTTCAGATGCTTTAATTAAATACTGCGAGTAGAATACATCCTGGCCTTTGAAATAATCGAGTATTTTTTAGATAAGTCTTTTTATAAGCCCAGAAAAAAATAATGTATAGGCCTTTGAAAACTGCTTTAAAGTAAAAATCTCCTACTTACAAACCCATTTTCGGTTATGGTTTTATTGTATAATGGGGCAAATTAAGTTATTTATAAAATTATCGAAAAATATTTAATTATTTGTGCCTGAACATCCACAAAATAAAATAAAAGGCACTTTTTGGCCATGTTTTTTTCTTGCATAAATCAAACAGGTGGATTGTGTGAAGAGGGAATTTAAGCCTTATCGCCATCTCAATATGTGTTATTGATAGCGACTCGATTCAAAATATTACACGACGTAGTGCATTGCCTTAACAGCATTTTAACATGACTTAGGCCCAATTGTTTCGCTGAAATTCACATGTGCCATTCAGCGCCATTTTGTTTTTTTTTAGACGCGTTTCGTCTTTCTATCAAATAAATAAATCTTTGAAAACCGTTTTCTCGGGCTCTGTGACGCCGAACGGTCTGAATTTTTGGAATCGTACAAAGAATTGTGATCTAAAGCGAAACCAATAACAAAATATGCGTAAAGTAGCATTTGTGGAAAAATCAACATTTTACGGGCACAAAATAAGATTAACAATATGATAGTTGTTATCTTCTTCTGATCACAATTTGTTCAAAAGTTAAAAGCGACTAATTGAAAAATACAAAATGGTGCTAAAAGCCATTTGATGACAATGTTACATTTGAATTTCTGTGAAACTACCAGTTTTAAGTCTTCCCCAGTTTGATATATACAGGGTTTTCCAATAAGAGGTGTTATTTTGAATAGCCCGCTATTTCGGTAGATGTTACTTTTGAAGCTG
Source organism: Hesperophylax magnus (assembly GCA_026573805.1). Lineage (NCBI taxonomy): Eukaryota > Metazoa > Arthropoda > Insecta > Trichoptera > Limnephilidae > Hesperophylax > Hesperophylax magnus. The sequence goes on along the minus strand of JAIUSX010000006.1, from coordinate 9,303,214 downwards.
TCATTTTTTGACATTTGACAAGTAGAAACTACGCCATTAATAAAAATGGAACGATACACGCTTCAACAACGCATTGAAATTATTAAAATTCACTTGAGTGAATCAAATGCAAATCATCTTGAATGATGAGGCCCATTTCCACCTCAGTGGCTTGGTCAACAAGCAAAATTGTCGCATCTGGGGCTCGGAAAACCCAAGAGTTATTGTTGAAAAGCCTCTCTATCCTCAACGTGTGACTGTTTGGTGCGGTTTATGGTCCGGCGGAGTCATTGGACCTTACTTTTTCGAAAATGAGGCTGGAGCAACAGTTACTGTGAATGGATTGCGCTATCGAGAGATGATTAATGATTTTTTATGGCCGGAATTGGATGGTATTGATCTGGACAACGTTTACTTTCAACAAAACGTCGCTATGTGCCACACAAGCAACGAAACCATTGATCTTTTACGATTGAATATCAAAATAACACCTTTTATTGGAAAACCCTGTAGTATTGATCAAATTTAGTAATTATATGTAAACATGAGAAAAATTAAAATTTAAATTGTTGATTATTATATTTTTTTTTTAAGATTAACTTATATAACTTTTTTACTTATAAACAAGGTTTTGATGCAAACCACGAAGGATAACAAAATATTATTAGCAGTTATTATTAGCCTGAAATAGAGATTAAGGATGGATTGTTTCAGAGAATTTGAACAATTCTTCAAATTTAAAGTTAATTTTTAAGTTCTGTGAAAGATTTTTTCAAGTTTCTTTTTTTTTCATTTCTTCTCTGTCAAGTAACTAGTCTATAATGATATAATAACAGAACTTGAAGTAAATACCGCCGAAACCCGCAGCCTTCTGACTGCCAGTCAGGTGCAATAGTCACTGTGCTACGTCGGTTTCTCTTAAACCGTATTTATTTTTATAAATACTGGTATTTTAATCAACAATTATTGCTTATAAGTATTTTTGATATGGGTGTTTAAGACTAATAATTATTGCTTATAAAACAAAGCTGTCAATTAATTAAGAAAGGTGTTCTTACTTGCTATTGAATTGTTTTCAGCACACGGAGAAAAATAATTATTGTAATTTATTAAAAATTTCTTCAAATAATAGGTGATCCGGTTAGAAGCGAGATTGCAGGCCGTTTCCTGATAAACTTTTAGTAAATTCGTAATATTATACTGACGACGTGTTCATGCACCTGCGTTTTTCTTGATAATATATAATGACGAAATGCGAAAATGTTAGGATTTTTCAAAACATGTGTTCCGACATCGTGCCAATACAATTGGTATTTCATTCAAAGTTTATCAGGAAACCTATCAATTGATTCGTTAAGGGCCTGCAATCCCGTTTTTAACCGGATTTATTTAAATATTGTAAAACCGCACTAGAATCCCAACTGCTCCCAACCGTCTTGACCCAGTGAGGGACTATGGCATCTCCAATTGTGTAATATTGTGAGGCTAGAGGTGGTGGGGAGGGGAAGGAGACGTGAAAAAGGAAGTACCTGTCTCTTCGAATCTGGTCACCAAACACGGTCAAAGCCATTTCAAGCAATGTTTCAATTCTGAATGTTGGTCTTTCACCAGGGCGATACTGAGAGTATCTTTCACACTAGAACGTGCCGCAAATATAGTAAATGTGATTTTAAATTAGTAAATTGTGAAATAACACAAATAATCTAATAAAATTTACCTGTGCACGCCGGGATTTGAACCCGCGAACTCTGACTTGCTAATAGAGAGCCTCGCCGCATCTTTTTCTGAGTTTTCTGTTGTTTGTTAATATTATCTTCAATGATTTAATATGTTTTCATTAGTCGGTCTTCGGACGTTCACTATCAATGGTGTCTTTGTTTACCTATACATTTCAACATAATTGTGTTATTACAAACCATTCAAAGGTCCTTTAGGTTATAAGCAAATACTTTTACAATTCAGCAGCTCTTGCGTTTTAAACGGTGTGATTGATCAAAAGATGTTCACAACCAGTGGCGGTTTTCTCTAAAGTGCGTTTATGCGGTGAACCCCCACTAAAAAGATGAAAAATTTACTTATTTAAGACAAACTTGCATTATAATAATATCAGCAAATTATAAACAGCGCGCCATTAAATACACGCCACCGAAAAATCCTATTGAAGTGCAACTCTATATCCCCATGTTGTGGTGCGTTATAGAATCAGCAAAAAATACTCCCTAAAAAATCAAAACACCACAATTGCCCTGACAGTGCTATCACAAACCTGAGCCAAATTAAGACTCTCCTTGTGCGCCGCGAATCGACCTTCGAAGATTGACGAAGTCACCGAGATTGCCCGAAATCGGTCGCGGCGCGGCCGGCTGGTTTTTGCCCATTAGGGATTATGTTATGTTATTTAACTTTCTAGGGTAGTTGTAGTAAATTTTTGTACATTTTTATTTTCTTGTTCCTACATTTCTCCAACCATTTGCTTAGTGGCACTTGTAAATCTACTAGTAAAAAGAACAGATTTTAATCTTCTATACTATTTTTTTTCATTTTCGCAAATGCCACATTGTCCAATGTCCATGTCGCTAGTTATGCAATATTATATTGAGCTTTCTCTGGTACTGTTTCGGCTTTGAAATTGAAATCAGTTGTGTTTGTTGATTGTCGTGAACATTATTGTCATAACTGTGTTTACAATAGCGGAATATAGTGTCGTGCACATAAAAAAACAATTTTACCATAATAGGTACCCCTCTCACCAACTTTACGTATTCGATGAAGGACAATAGTGTAAATTTAGTACATTTTAATATAATATATATTCTCTTGTATTTCCGAACCCTCAGTCATAAAGACCACGAACTGCCACTGTTCACAACTCATTAGGATCCACTTAGCGCAGGTTAAATGATCTTGAAACCAAGTAGTCAGCCAGTATGCGAATCCATTACGTATCAATTCACACCGATTCAATAAAATGTTCACGAACTGGTCTCCAGTCTCCAGTCTCTATGCAATACATATGAAAAGCTCCATTAACTTGCTTTGTATATTTGCTACGTAACCTTTAGTGGGGTCTTTATTTTCCACCGACGGTTTATCAAACAAGCGCCTCACGGAAAGAAACATAATATATTATAATATACCACACGGGGACTGGTATGACCATCATTGAATGAGTAAATAACTTAATTTGTTGATTTACCAATGTTATAAGAAGACCGATCTATCTGCAAATTGACCAGTTGTACGAGAGTCGGGACTTTTGGTGGAAATGTCGTGTCGAAGCGTTCTCCGTTCCGAGTGAATTTTCTTTTAATGAAACGTGAAAATGATCCAGTACTTAGATTTATCTCGCTTGCACTTTTAAAGGGACAGTGATATAACCCTTGCAACATGTCTAAGACCACGGAAAACAAATTTCAATTCGAGAAAGAAAAGTTGTTCCTGAACATTAACACCCATAAAAACATTTCTAAGGGGTGAGACACATTCAATTTAATTAATTTATACATTGAAATTTATGTTACCTACAGTCGCTTCTATATGTAACAATTTATACTCATTTAACTCTTAGCATGCAGATGTAAAATACCAATCGCCCGCCGTACTCGGGCTGCCACTATTACCTAATAACAAAATGATGTTCTTGTAAATTTCAACGTCTTTTCATATATTTGTGAAAAATTATATATCTATCCTTTGTACTTTCCCTAGGAATGCTGCTTATATTCAAAGAAAAATTTAGTTTTCTAATGTTTAAAACAAGTATAATGTAATGAGGACATATGAAAATATACTTGAAATTTCCTATATTTTTCAGCTAAATAAGAGTTCTTTACAATAAAAATAGATAATGTAAGGCTTCCCTGTAAATAAATACAGTACTAAACAATTACAAACATTTGACTTTAATATGGAATTTTGGGACACACTTTTTTATAGATAAAATAAATATATTTGCAAGTGACGTAACGCCTAGCTATAATAATATTAAGACACATATTTCTTTGCCAAGCGAATAAAATAAATTGAGTATGCTATAAGAATTTATTAATATTGAAAATAGCATAAAATTCAGGCAAGTGCAGTGAGCTACTAGGAAATCCACGGTGGATATCTTGGCACACTAAGCCTGTCGTTCCACGGGTCGGTAAGCAATCGACATAAACCGAATGCTGCAAGATCCTGCGCAATTATTTTTCACATATAAATACATTGATAGATACCATAATTAAGTAGCATTACTGACATTACTTCACAATATTTAATATATAGTAATGTCAGTAAAAAAAAAGGAAGAAAAAAATACATATACACGGTGTCCGGAAACTCGTAGTACAAGCGGGAAACTGGAGAATCTACACCACATGGGGAACCCAAAAAAACAAAGTTTTTTGATTTGAGCATTTTCACAAAAAAAAAAAAAAACCAAAAAAAAATATTTTTCGGCTATTTTTGGGTTAAAGTTTTTTTTGGTGTTTAGGGTTGAACAACAGATGTTTTAACCCTGCAGAGCAGAAATATTTTATGATTACACCGGATTAAATGAAGGGTGATTTCAAAATAATGCTTAAAATCCGAGTCTCTTCATTTGTTTTACTTTCAAATAGTTTTAATTAGTTGGGTACTTTGATCTTCAGTAATAATTTATAAGAATTTGATTGAAAAAAAAAAAAAAAAAAAAAAAAAAAAAAAATTAACTTCTAACTCGATTTACTCGATAACGAAAGCTCAAATCAAAAAAAAATATACTACAAAATCGACTCCAAATGTGATGTAGATTCACCAGTTTCCCGCTTGTACTACGAGTTTCCGGACACCCTGTATATATATATATATATATATATATATATTTAAATCATTTAAATAAATTTGAATTTGTATCATTTGTCCTCATTGTTCAATTTCAGCTCTAGATTTGAACGTGGACGTCAACTGGCGAAGAGTTGTCATAAATTATTACAGTTACAACCTAAACCAGTTGATAAGTTTCGCGTGATAAGTCATAGACATCTTCACTTCGTTATCACGCACTAGGACTGCTAGCAGACAAGTTAGATTTATTGAAATTAAAATAAAATGTGCTTTTGATTTGATAAAAAGAACGGTAAATATTTACCAAACTTCCGCACAGATTATGGAAATTACACTTTGTTTCAACTTATTACTACAAAGAAACGATTACTATTTACGTCGTGAGAGATGGTAAAAGGTGTATTAAAGTTAAAGTAAAGCGATTTTGTGCCGCCATTTTGGACTTTTTTGCGAAAGGTTTCGTTTCAATCTACATAAGGGTTAACCTAAACTAAGAACCTAATAACCCGTTTTTACCATCCCTCGCAACGTAAATAGATGATTTTTGGAGTAATTAAATTAAAACGAAGTCTTATTATATTCCCAATCTATTGTGGCGGCGGTTAGGTAAATATTTACCAAAAGAACATTGTCGAATTTAATCTCGAGTCTAAATTTAAACGAAATTGATAAACGTCGCCAAGCATCTTTGGGTATTTGCTGGTTAAGAGGGTGTTCCAGATAGTTCGAAAATTTTATTTAAATTATTACATTCAGACGTGTCCTCTTCCAAATTATGTTCCTGTACATATTTAACTCACAACTTTAGGATTACTTTTAAAAAGTTAATACTAACAAATATTAAGGGTCCGGTCCACGTTGGCGCCAACTCGTCGTGTGTGAACGCCGTCGCCAAAGTTGGCCGGTTAAAAACGGACATTTCGTTTAGACGGCAAATCGAAAATAGCACATTTTAAATCGTTATAGAAAATTTATTCGTCAAGATAAAATTATACATAATATACTTACACTATTGTAATTTTTCCTCACTTTTTCGAGAATTAAAAAAACCTAAAAATACCCTGTTTTGCGTCGGCTATTTAATCTTCTTTTTATGTGAATACCGCACAAGAGTTCCAACTGCTCCCAGCCATCTGGAGCCAATGAGACAACCACATCCCCAACTGGAGTATGTTGTGAGGCTGAAGGTAGTGGAGAGGGCAACGAGATGGGGAAGTGGAAGGAGCTACCTGGCTAGATCTAGTCACCAAACACGGCCAAGGCCATTTCAAGCAACGTTTCAATTCTGAATGGTGATCTTACACCAGGGTACTGAGAGTATCTTTCACCCTGGAACGTGCCGCAAGCGCCTATAGATACTATACGTATATTATTTTTAAATAAATGAATTGTGAATTAACACTCATTCATCAAATAAAATATACTTGCGCATGCCGGTATTTGAATCCGCGGATTGCTAGTCGAGAACCTCACCCCTCGACCTTCCGGAGACCTTCAAATCTAGATGGAAGTGGAAATTATCGCAACCGCAACAATTTATTTGTACAACACGTTAAATTATGAATCGTAATTCGTTAACGTAAATAATCATTCACATTCGCGTATTGCTATATAATAATAATAATAATAAGCCTTTTATTCTGAACTTCTGTTAGGTATATTAATATGAGAAATGTTTTGTTTGTTGTAATATATCCCGAAGCTCAGTTTGCCTCTTGGCATAGGCCTCCTCTAACAATTTCGCCTTTGTGGAATAGTATATAGTCAATGCGTTCCTCAATCTTTTCTCCTAGTCTTCGCATCTCACTACTGAAGGCCAAACCAACGTTTGAACGCTCTTTGCGGGTTGGCCCCAAGATCCTTTGATGTGTGCACGAAAACCGACAATAATCGGGTTGACCGGCCAACGCTGGTGGCCAACGCATGCAACCGGTAAGTAGTCCTGTACACGTTGGGCCAACGCGTTGGCCTAATGCATTGGGCGAACGTGTACTGCAAGCATTATGCGTAATTTAAATAGAATAAAATCTTAAAAATAATAAAATCTTCATCAAATAATATTTACCTTTCCTTTCCAGGAAAATTATTACCCCGTCTTTAGCGATTTCTATTTAAAATCTAAACATAGCTAATCTTATCTTGACGACACGAGTGCTCGAATGTCGAAAAAAGTCATGGTGATTTATGGAAATCATCATGTTGTCGACGGCACGATACTTATGCTTCTCTCTGTGAATTAGATACCCATTTACTCACTTAAAAAATGATTCTAAAATTATCTAATTTACATTTTTTATGTCGCGAATTATGTAAATTAATATGGTAAACTGTTATCTTTTTGACTTATAAAGTGGCATTCTAAAGTTATATAACAAGACTTGTTATATTTCTTTCGTGTACTATTAACTAACATAAAAAGTAATACCTTTACATATCGCAATTAAGTGACTTCAACTCAAATGTGTGGTTTACTGTAAATAGGAAACTCATTCAGGGTGTTGTACTGTTAAAATTGTTAAAACCATAGCCTAAAATAAAATTGGAGATTTGGTTTTGATAAAAAAAAATTATATATATTGACAATTTAGAACAATAGATACTATAAACGATTCTACCAGTAAACACACAAAACGTTGCAAACAGGACAATAAACAAAATATCGAATAACAAAAGATTCAAACACCAGTTGCGTATTGTGGACTGGCCAGTGCCCTGATGTAGGTACGCCCTTGTCAGGTTTTTGGCTTCTTGCCAATCAAAACCCGTAATTTCTCGACAAGTGTCTTGTTTGTTGATTTTACTCATTTATTCTTTTTTTAATAATACTTCTTGTCATGTTTATCGATTTACAAGAAATCTCACTGAAAGTCAGCTCCGTTGTTGCGCCACCCTACCAATTTGTAAATAAGTTACAAGTCTGATTAAATTAATCGAGCTAATGTGAAATTAAAGTCTCCAGAGTTAACTTAATATGACTTTTAGTCCTGAAATTGTCACTTAAATTTGTCCAATTATTTTTAATATATTTTCTTAAAATTTAAAACTTTGGCATCAGATTCGGAATGCGGTCGTTTAAATCTCCTTGTATTTTTTTACAGGGCAAAAAAAAATGAAAAACGAATCAAATTTCAAGTTTCTTATTCTTCTTGTTTATAGATTTACATTTTACGGGAAAAAATAAGAGAGAGATATTTTTTTAACAGTTGAGAATTTCGCGTTTGATTTACCAGGAAATATCTTATTAACATTGAAATATGTGAAATTTAAAAACATATTTATGTTGTGGTTGATTTTAAACTCGTCATTATTTTAAAAATATGTATACGAACTCTTTCATAACGTTTCGAGACAGCCTCATTCGCTCTTACTGAGAAGATTTTCTCGCTATTTAAATGTACCGACTTAATGTCACCAGAATGTGTACTGAAAATGTACGGAATATTATTATGGATTACCTTATTTTTATGCCGGTTTTTAATAGCCCGAGAAGCTTGCCAATTTACTTTGTGTTATAAAAATAATTTAGCTTAACAAAAACGGAGCACGCTTATAATGATGACAAAATTAATTTGCACCACTAACAATAGACGTCTTCATTACCATCGGAGCAACAATTGTTTAGCGACTGAGCAAGGAAAATAATAGAAAAATGCAGTAAATTTAATAGAAAAAAATTCTAATGTTTTTCTTTCTCAGATTTGCAAGTTTACTTTTGACTGAACCGGTTTCACCCTGCTACGGGCATTTTCAAACTGGTACGTTTTAAACTGAAGCAAATATATTTAATACAAGGGAATATAATATAGATTCAATAATATAAATCAAGCGCCGTATCAGATTGCTGTTGTCGCCGTATCAGATTGTCGATCTTATTATTATCTTATTATTTTTATTAGGGCTCGTCGCTCTTACAATGAACTTCAGTATGATTGTCATAGGTCTGAATGAGTTCTTCTTACTACTTCCAGATAGTTAAAAATTATGGTAAATTATTTTGGAAGCCAATTAAAAAGTGTAAGGTGAATATTATACCGGTTTGTTGATAGGTGGTCCAAAGTGTCAGGTCGTCAAGTGTCGCGGATAGCATACTCTACTCTATGTAGAAGTTAAGTTATTTAACCCTCCATAAATGCAATCATTCATTGAGCATAAACAAAGGGCCATAAAATAAAGAAAAACACAAGAAGTGCCTTGTGGGCGTGTTTCGTGATCCAAACAAGCCCAATTTGGGCCTATGTTTTCATACAAAACTGTGTTTCACCATGATTACGAAATTCAAATGGTATGGCGATATACAATTTCAGGCAAGTGTATGAGAGACAGACCGTGTGCTAAATGGTCTATAACCAAAAGTACCAAGTGTTTCCATTCAAATTGATATTGAAGGCACTTCTATTTTTCTTCTTTATTCCATGGGTAAAGCAAATTCCAAATATTGTCTGGTATTTGTAACCCGTGAATGTATTTTTAAATTTTTTTGTGATTTTATTTAAGCTTATATTGTTATGAAAATTCAACGGTAGGAGATACATTTCGTCAACTCGGAAGGCTGTAAAGCAGTGTGTTCTGCCAACAATAAAGCTGTCTGTACAACACGGCACGCGTGAAGTGTTCGCTGTTCAGAGGTCATAAGACCTACAAAAGTGTGAACCATCCAATCAACACACTATTATTGCTTCTGTACACAAACCATTGGTTCGTATAGTATGTATACAAAGACGTCATAAACCATTTTCGACTTCGATGGGTAGATACATTTACTAATGTTTCGGATCAATAACATGTCATATAACGTGAATTGAAAAAAATACGTGCTATGATTATTTATTTGATTTGTGAATCAATTCAATTTAACGTAAATTTAATTTAGCTGGAGGCCGCGGGTTCGAGTCCCGAGCACAAGTAAATTTTATTTAAATAATTTGTATTATTTCACAAATAACTTAAAAATAATATATAGTATATCTGCGGCATGTTCCAGAGTGAAAGTCACTCTCAGTATCGCCCTGGTGTAAGACCATCATTCAGAATTGGAACGTTGCGTGAAATGGTTTGTTTGGTGACCAGATCTAAATAGCCAGGTACTTCCCCAGTTTCCTCTTCCCCAACTACTTCCCATCCCCCAACCTTCAGCCTCACAACATACTCCAATTGAGAATGCTATAGTATCACTGCCTCCAGATGGTTGGGAGCAGTTAGCAGTATGTAATTTCGCGACAGTTTGTTATTCGAGAATGTGGGTCATATTGCAATTATTATTGATAGAGATTTGCATGGAGATGGTAAGATTGACTTCGTTCACAGGCCATATGTTACCGGGACTGTACTATAGTGATAGATTCGATCAGACTAGGGGATGAACCCGTGAGGACCCGGGACGATAGCGGCATCAATCATGATGAAAGGGAAGTAATAGATGTTTTACACGATCTTTTTCCATTACCGATCCCCCATATGGAAAATATATCGGCACCCAAATCTTTTCCTTACGATTTAGAAAGGAAATAATATTTTGGGACCGTAGGTACTAAATCGTCAAAAATGACAATACCTTGAACACAACCATAAATCACATGAAAGCATATTTGTTATTTGATTATTTGCGCTTACATCAACAAATCATGAAAAAATAAAGGCGTTATTCACAATACCGAACTGTAGTAATACACGTTCGCGATCAGTAGGTAATAAACAAAAATGATATCTTTTTTCAATATTTTAAATATAAAACACGCAATGTCTACATGATACAGTAAAAAAATATTTTTTTTTGTTTTTTTTTTTAATTTTTATTCCAGATCTCCGGGAGGGTGGTGCAGTCCAACGAGCTCCATATTATACCTACATAGAATATATATATATATAAAGTAAATATAAAAAAAATATTGTGAGATGATACATACACAATAAACTAAAACAAAGTAATGACACAAAAATAATGTCTGCCATCTTAAACTGTACTAAAATCAGCGCGAAAATAGAACACGTCCTGTTTTTCATCCCGAATTCATGTGAAAAGACGATCCTTATGAAAACTGAATAAAGAAGCATTGTGTAAAAACGCCCATTAGAAAATACAGCATAAATCATCTGTTCAGGCAATAATGTAGTAATGTAGCAAGATAAAACGTACAAGGTATAAATGTAGTGTAGGTATATATTTATATATTATATTGAACGAAGAAGATAAAAGTGGTGGGTCGGCGAGTCAAGTTTGGGAAACACAAATCGCACATAATGTCGCATAATTCAACAAATGAATATCTTTTATCACCGTTTTAAAATATATATATATCTTATGAGCAATAAAACTATTTTTTCCACGGAGGTCGAAAGCCCGACAAATAATGATCAAAAAATTCAATTGTTTTTCACTAAACCTCCGCTTGATTGCTTTACGTCGTAAATCTCTAATTCTAAGACACCTCACCTGTTGAGCTTTTAAATGTATATCTTAAACGTTTATTTGTATAAATTTAGTGAGTCGAGCTCTTAAAAGTGGGAAAACGACAGAACGAAAAGCCTGGCATAGTCGCGTTGAACACGTGAAGACGTCTTCTCAAGGTTATTTGACAGTCAGCTGTCTGTAATTATCCACTTAACAAAAACATTTAGTTTTAATCTCTCATAATAGAAATAATCTACTAATTTGATGTCATTACACTTCGAAAATTTTTTTATTTTACCGGAAGAAATAAATAGTAAATATTATTTTATCTACTTAACTAGCTGAAGGGCTTCACGCGGAGTTTTTCGTGTGAAGTCTTTCAGCTAATTAAGTAGTTATTTTAACTACTTAACTAGCTGAAGGGCTTCACGCGAAGTTTTTCATGTGAAGCTCTTCAGCTAGTTAAATATTTACTTTATCTACTTAACTAGCTGAAGGACTTCACTCGGAGTTTTTTCGTGTGAAGCCTTTCAGCTAATTAGGTAGTTATTTTATCTTCACACCGAGTTTTTCGAAATCAGATTTAGACAGTAATTTTCCTCTTATTTTTAACGTCAAGTGTGCTTAATTTAAAAGTTATCAAAATTCTGCTTTAAGGGGTGGGAAAAGGGAATTGGGGTGGTTTTTAGAAATTTCGTGTAGACAGTGACCTTTTCTTATTTTGGAAGGTCAAATGACTAGGTGTGTGATCAATCTGAGAACAAAATTGTACATTTCTATATAAATAGAAGCCACACACAATCTTCTTTATATTATCCGGCGTTGCCCGGGCTTTACATCACCAGCTCTGTGTCCCCACGCGGTCGCCCACCACAGACACTCTTCTTTATATAAATAGAATATATAGATAGAAAGATGGAAGTTTTCTTGTCAAATCTTGGTAGCGGAAATTAACCCACTTTCCGACATCCGCTCGAGCTGAAACTCGGCAAATAGACTCGTTATCAATGACAATGCATTATATCAATACTGTGGTGGCAATCACGTACACATTTCACAAACGCGGACATATTGGCATTTTCTGAAATTGGATGATATTACAGCAGTTAACATACGAAATAAATATCGGTCCTACCCAATCGGGTTCAATCCTCAAACAAACCAAACAAACATATTAATGAAAATAGATTTACTATAGTAAAAAAAAACTTTATTTGGTATTGTTGAATAAATGAGAGTTATTAATTAACAGGTAGGTGTACTCAAGCAATGCTTTTAAAATTATGATTCCTTTTTTATCCTGGATTTTGTCATCAAAATCGATATATCTTTTATTAAATGGTTGGGAAGTCATAGCTTCATTAATTGGAGCGACATCAATAGTTTTCCTAATACCTCTAGACCAGGGCTTCCCTAACTGTGAGTCGCGACGCCCCGGGGCGCCGCGGGATCATCCCAGGGGCGTCGTGAGGCAATCTTTATAGCGAGAATATCGTTCCATCAGCACTGCAGCGTTAAGGGTTTTATTACCGTTTGCGACATCATACTCGTGTGAGACAGGTTTCTCTGCAGTTGCAGTAATTAAGAATAAGTACAGATCAAAAGAAATACTACGCTTGGTACAAATGAGCGGCGAGGGCTTAGATTTTTAGTCACCGGGGAGGGGAGGGGGGGGGGGGGCGCAAAAATATGGCAACTTCCCAAGGGCGTCGCAGTTGAAACAAGTTTGGGAAGCCCTGCTCTAGACAGTAAAATAATTATGGCAAGCCTATTATTTGAACTTCACATTCGCGCTAGTCACATTAATAATATTGACAGTCGGAAAGTAAGTACAGGGTTTTCCAATAAGAGGTGTTATTTTGAAATTCAATCTTAAAAGATAAATATGATTTTGTTGCTTGTGTGGCACGTAGCGCCGTCTTGTTGAAAGTAAACGTTGTCCAGATCAATACATTCCAATTTCGGCCATACGAAATCATTAATCATCTGTCGATAGCGCAATCCATTCACCGTAACTGTTGCTCCAGCCTCATTTTCGAAAAAGTAAGTTCCAATGACTCCGCTGGACCATAAACCGCACCAAACAGTCACACGTTGAGGATAGAGAGGCTTTTCAACAATAACTCTTGGGTTTTCCGAGCCCCAGATGCGACAATTTTGCTTGTTGACGAAGCCACCGAGGTGGAAGGGGGCTTCATCACTCAAAATGATTTGCATTTGATTCACTCAAGTGAATTTTAATAATTTCAATGCGTTGTTGAAGCGTGTATCGTTCCATTTTTATTAATGGCGTAGTTTCTACTTGTCAAATGTCAAAAAATGACAGCTTCAAAAGTAACATCTACCGAAATAGCGGGCTATTCGAAATAACACCTCTTATTGGAAAATCCTGTACTTATTAACAACACTACTCATTTCTTATCACCGGCATTTATTGACGCGAACTTTGTTTGACAATAATTAATACTTCGCAATCTTTACCGCAGAGTACCAACTAGTTACCAACAGAATACCTGATACTTTCTTCTACCACGAGTCAGCAAGAATTATTCTTCTCGATGTGTAAACGTATTTCAATAAAACTGTCTGGTATTCGTATTTTAATTTTCCTGTTGTTATAATGGAGCATTTACCGACTCCGATAGTGACCGCGGAACAGCTGGGGTGACGAAATAGATTTAAGACGTCGTAAAGGAATTTGTAAAACGTATTATTAATTATTACTTCGTTACCGAAGAACTCTGAAGAAAAACAACCTGTAATGTGAAACAGAAATTGACAGTTTATTTTGTTTAGAATTATAATAAATACCGTCGTATTAAATAATTATAAGCAGTAATTAGTCATCCGAAATACTAATACAAATTGAAAATATCTCCCGAGTAAAAATACATTATTTATTAGTAATTATTTGTTATCCTTTGTGCTATGCATAAATCCTTGTCTTATAAACGTTAGTTTATCATTAAAAAAAAAAAAAAATTACCGTCGTATTATTTATGAAAGTTCTGGTTTTATTTGTATTTTTAATTCTTTTAAATTTAACAATTTTATCCTACGAGACAGAAATGATATATTTATGCAATCTATCACATTTCGCCATAAGTACCTATATTGTTCAGGATAGATCAGGAATTAAAAACATTCAAACAAAGATGATAGTGATAGCGACTGTTGTCAAGTGTAAATTGCACGGACTATCAAAGCGATGGAGCCAATGAAAGTTATACTATTGGTGTGTAGGTAGAAATAGGGGTCGCTGTTACCCGTAGATGCGATTTGCAGTAGTGTGGGTGAACGGCGTTGGTGACACTTTTACTGAAAATGGTTCGTGATCCATTTCTTTACTTTTTTATAATAACCCCACACAGGAGACCCTCAGTAAAATAATTTCCCTTAGGGCAGATGGCATCTTTAGGGATGCTGTATTTAGGGTTTTTTTAAAGACAGGAAGGAGAGGAAGTTCTGAGAAGATAAAACGTATGAGCCACGCAGCTGGTGGGCAGGCGAATCCTGAACACACCTCACCAGATGAACCCGGGCACCCCTGCTAAATCACTAAACGTAGCGAACCACTTGGGGTGACCTTTGACAGAGGTGTTGGCTACCGAATAAATGGTTCCCGGGGCGCTAATTGTTAAATTGTAAAATTGCACAAATTCACGGAAAATAATTTTTCAGTTTGTTTTTCGGGAGCAGCAACTATTTTTTTTATGAGCGATGAATATATGATTCTATTCGAATTAAATCGCAAAGTTGGATAATGTATTGGGAATAAATAATTTGCTACTATGTATTTGACCTTGAACCGAGAGGTAGAGGGTTCAATTCCCAAGCCAATCTTTCCGTCTCGTGTTGTTGGAAGCATAATTGATGGGTTTGATTGACAGTTTGATTACAAACATGTCGCAAAGAACAGGCATCAGAAGTTTTACCTTATCACAAAAAACTATCGTAGATTAAAAGCATGCTACAAAATCACTTTAGTTAGTTGCTGAACTGTAAGTCAGTAACAAACTAAATCATTCCGGAATAAATAATTGCTCCAGGTTTGTTGTTTTCGATTGATTCAAAATTGGACATTAATTTCTTCACGTTTCTTAAATTGACGCTTTTCAAACTATAAGAGTTGTGTTCCCAGTCCCTACCTATGTAATTGTAAGCGCTTACCCGTATGAAGTATTATGTATTTTAATAGATTGATTTCTGGTTTAAACTCGTCTTTTCCGATCAAAGTTGCTCCATTCGGAGCTAGTATCGAATATATTAAATATTGCATAGTATGTGTCGTAGTGATTGTCGATTTCTACTGTGTGAAATAGTACAGAATTTACTTTTCCATCCAATATTCGACAAACAGCTTGGCATAGTTAACTTTACAGGCGACGAAATGAAGGAAGTGAAGACTTATTTTTTTGTTATTCAACTGTCAAAATATTGTTCTTGTGTATATATCAAACTTTTTTTTCGCATTTATGATATTTTTTATTCATGCGATACATATCTGAAACATACTTTTGAAAATTGCTGTACGAAAAATTATTCTCAAGATGTTTGTGCTCATGGGACTTATAACCTATAAAATTCCCGATAATTACAATTATTTAAGGACAAGTTGCTATCTGTTTTAGACGTTTTGTTAGCTTTGTAAAATATTAAATTAATGACTTATTAGAAGAAATAATTATGTTCATTTAATTCATGATTGATCACTGTATTTCATATAACTTATATATATATATATATATATACCTCTCCAGTACTGTACTTATCCGAAATATCTTGACTGTCAAAGTTAAGTGTATCGGATTGAACATAATAATTTCATTTGACATAATAATTGTTGCCAAAAACATAGCCTTTGTAAACTTTTATCTTATATTGCGTACACACATCCAAAATAAAAACACCGATTGCGGTGGATAATCTAGAGATTCAAGAGTCAAGGTTGTTGTGTTAATAACATTAAATATTAGTAACAAAAAGCAGGAAACATGATGCTTATTACAAGCAAACACAAACGGATAATGACAACATAATCATCCATTGTTTTATATTTGACATTTGACTATTGATGTATTTCACGCCTCAGGTGTTATTTGACACTGTGTGTAATTTTTATATCCAGAAATTTCGAATAATTCCCAAAAACAACAAGTTTTACTAATCATTCTAACTTTCGGCTAAGGATCATTCCTCAAATGCTATATTTTAAAAACTTTAAAGTTATTAAACAACAGGTAATGTTTTTTTCCACATGTTTCTGAAAAAGGTAATTAATGATCGTGGCGTAGATACCTACAGCTGTATTAATGAAAAAGTTAATTATAGTTAAGATAAGCAGGGATCATCCGATGTTGTAAAAAAATATTATAATTTTCAATACCAGAGCCGGATTTAACCATTTCGAAAACAGAATCCTTATTGACAAAGCTAATATATAATGATAAAAGTGTTTGGAAGTGTTACAATACCAATTTTTAAAATCAGTTGTTTTTGCAAGAACGACTCCTTATTTAACTATACATTTTTTTATTGAAATTTTAAACCAAACATACAAATTAATAATATATTACATAATATTCTTAATTAACTAATTTTATTACCCAGTTAGTAGAGAAATACTCTCGGGTCTAACTGGGAACCTAGTAGATTTACTAATGTTTAAAAAAGTAAAATAGTAGGTATTGTTGGTATTGGTCCATAATACGGACATGTGTCTAGTGTTGTAGTCGAAAAGCATGTAAAAAACTGTATTCAAATATATTTTATGAATAAAGAAAAAAAAAATTGTTACAAAAATTTCTTAGTAAGTTATATAAAATATTAGAAATCTTGGACAATAAATGAATACCTAAGTGAAAATACACAGCAACAGAATTTAAGCATATTATATTTCAGATATTGTATTAACCTAACCTCAGGATCCAACTTTAACTTCCACCAAATCTCCTTACGAAAAGAAAAATATTGTACTACATTTTTAAGTCTTTTTAGCGTATATGATTGAGTACTGGACAATGGTTCCTAAGCAGTTTACAAAATAAAATAAAATGATTACTTCACTTTAACTCAGCATTCATCTATTCATTGGAATTAATATTACTTTGATGGAGGCAATAAAGAGGAAATGATTGTTTTTAGTTTCAAAGAACAGGTAAATCCGGCCCTGAACACGGGTCAAAATGTTCCTTTGCACCTAGGTATATATATATTGCAGTATATAAATAAATGTTTACAGGATTTCATCTGCATTCGACAGTGGAACATTCTTAGTGATGGATTACAGTTAAAGTGTTAATCAGTGCCCGGACAACTCAAACAAATCAATCACGATGAAATCATTAGGGTTAGTACATATTTTAATATCGGCGTCTCAGTGAAGAAAGTTTTTTCTAGGATTGAGGAATAATACATTTTCCCTATAACAATTAATATAAATTATTAGGTACCTACGAACAAAATCATTATAATAAGAATACGGAATAATAATTAGAGTACCGAACTATTTTAATCAGTAATCGTAGCCTAGTTGTCTTAGCTAATATAAATACATTATTGGATAACTGTTCAATCCAATTTAACCTTTCCTCATCTGTGGTGTGTATTTACTTCGCGTTGCTTCTAATAACTTTTTTTTAAATTTTTATTTATTCTTAAATAAATTAGTATTACAAAGTATAGTACATTGTCCTCCACGCTAGGAGTTCACCTTACTTTAATAACTCTATAAATATAATAAATTCTGGGTTCAGATTTTAGGTATTAGGAATTAAAAAATAATATTTTACATAGTTTTCAAATTCGATTAAAAATCAAAGATTTTTGTTAAAAATCGGTAACAAATAAACCAATACAATCAACCGTGTGACACTGCTACGCGAAGAGTGTGCGAGAAAATGACATGCTATTGATGTCCCGCTTTAGTTCCCTATGCGGGAACAAGAGAAATCTACACGTCCGCAGTTGTATTTTGATTTAGACCATCGATACCTACGACCGCATAGCTGTGTTTGTGCGTCCAGCGCCCATCCAGCGCCTCTTGTAGCAGCAGGCAGCTAGTCGGTCGCGGGCCGTCATTAGATATGGACTCCTCGTACGTGTTTTTAGCATCTGCCAATGGTTTCTTAATGTTTTCAGCAATTAAATTACAATTATTATCATTTTTGATAAAAATATAAAGAACATAAGCGATTAGCTATGAATATTCATATTTTTCCGATATTAAATCACTTATTTTGAGATGTGCATTGACTACACAGCACCGGAACGCTTGGATTTTTTTTTTGCACAGTAAGGGAAAGGTTAACATTAGTAGAAATTCTTTATTCTGAAGTATAGCATAAAAGACCAATCTACGCCCACTGTAATTCAATACTGTCTTCAATAATTTACTTAAAAAGACCAAAACTAGTTAATAGAGTTATTCCTTACGCGTTTATGTAATACAAACCGCTTAATTATCAATTACTACACATTGCATTAAATGGTTTTCGTCTGAGCTATCAAAATTAACTTTCATCACGTACCTGTAATTTACCAAGATGGCAAGACCAAACCAAACCACAAAACGTATACTAAACGACCTCCACCTACATAGGGAATTACGAAACTTATTGTGATTGTTAAAAATAACTGATAAGCTATACAAAGATGTTTATCGTAGCAAAATGTGTTTAAAACTAAAATTAATGTCAGTTTCATCACCATGACACGGCGTACATCAAAATCATGTTCACAGATGTAAAAAGCAAGAGTTATTTTTTCAAATTTATTATCTTTCTCATTCGTGCTCCAAATTTTATTCATAACTGAGTTCTTTTCAAATTTGAGACCGGACAACGAATTTGTCGTCCTTCTCATGCAGTCACATGTTTTGAAAGAACCGTGAAATCAATATTGAATATTTATTCAAAAGAGCGACCATTGTTTAATTGCTGTCTGAATTAGATAATAAACATGGAAACAACCTAACCTAGCGGAACACGACAAGTTTTACGCGGAAATTATTTTTAGTCTGGGCACTGGTGGACAGTGGGAGTGGACACTCGGCCCGCTGATGTAGACAATGGAGTGTCCGCAATCTTGGCAAATTATCAAACGAAAACACACATTATGTCGGGCTTTTGTAAATCGGCGAACCATTTACACTTTACACAATCACGCGTCACGCCAGCTGTTTATCATATCAAGTGACAATAAACCGTTGAAAATTTTGTAAATGTTAAAATATGGAAGTACCTAATGGTTTCATGATAACTCAACACAGTGACAATTCAACACACTTTTAAAAAGTGATATAAAGTCAATAGAAACGATGAATTTTTTTTTAAACCTAACCTAACCTAACCTAATATAACTTTTTAAAAATGTGATGAATTATCATTTTGCTGAGTTATCCGGTCACCATACCGATTTACTGACCGAAAAAAATAAAACAATTTGTTGTTTTTTCCACCGATAGACGATAATATTCTGTCATGCTTAAAACCAACGTAAATAAGTTGGTCTTAATAATTCCTGAAAATTAAATATTACTAATATAATATGATTGTTCATATTGGGTTAGCAAATATGTTCTGTTTTTCGTGCAAAAAAATGGTTCAAATCGGAAGCACTCGCAAAAATAGCGCTTCCACAAAACCTTGATTGCTTTTAAAATAGGCTTTTCCAATAAGAGGTGTTAATTTATTATGTGTATAAATTAAATTTTTATTTATTTTATATACATAAACACACAATTGCCACAAACTACACATCACTTCTTATCACTTATCACTTTCTTATTACTTCTTTTATTTTATTATGTATATAAATTAAAAATGACAGCTTCAAAAGTAACATCTACCGAAATAGCGGGCTATTCAAAATAACACCTCTTATTGGAAAACCCTATATTAGGCAATTGGTCATATCTTCAATTGCTCTGATTGTGGTATATACTACTATATATGATCAACTATTACGTAGGTAGGTTTTTTTATCAAGTTCTTCCTAAAATTAGCTTCTGTCCTTTTAACATTACATATTGCTTACCCAGTATCAATTTCAAATCATATTTCAGATCAAATCTCAAAATACAATGTATTCGCTTTTCATTTTAACTTTGTTCTTTAAATCAAAGACTGAATGTGAAACTCTTAAACAATGAGTATTTTTTTTTATTTATTTAAACTTTATGCTTATATTATTCTCATTTTTCCATTGTTTATTTGTATCCATCTACAAACACACTTTAAAAAATAATAAACTATATGAGTTGTATACTACGGCGGAATTATTTAAGGACAAATAATGGATTCGAAAATACCGATCATTTCTTACCTCAGGTGGACGAGGCACTTGACATTATGCTGGTTATATCGAGTCTAAACTGGAATCCTTTGAATTGATTTGCAGTTTGGTGTAGTAATTAGTTTAGCTAATGAATCATTTACAGATTGTACACGTTCTTTGAATTTAACATCACGGTAGATATTACTTGAACTTAATTGTGTAAGCTTAGTTGTGTAAAGTGTCTGCTTAGAAAATTCTCATTTCTGAGCACAAACTGCCTCCTGTTTTATATTATGTTTTAGTTTTAATATTCGTGTTTTGTCCTGTCCTGCTGTTATTGTTTTTCTAAGTTTTGTCATCACTTTGTATAAACAGTGTATTTAGTGTTATAATATTAGATCTGTATTGGGCATAATTTTAAGAACCACTAATACTGAATTACTTACCATTTTTTTAAGTTTGTTATACGAGTAGTTAAGCGCACTTGAAGTGAAATGACACTAAACTGCGCTATATAAATGCCATGTTATTATTATTATTATTAATTCTAGTCGTTTACCGATGGATACCACGACGCGTAGTTTTGACTCTAGCATGGAACAGCGAAAATAAACGTATAACTTTTGATATATATTTTTTTGTTGTTGCATAATTTCCTTCTATATTAAAAGTTATAGGTATTTTTGCGATTCTCCATACTAGTGGCGCTGGGTAATCAGACGAAAGCCCTCACTGCGGGACTATACGTGGTCGCCCCTGATTTTACAAGATATTACGAGAAGAAAGGGATATTAGATGTATTATATCAAGGGACATTACAAGATGAACAACGCAACAAGTAAAGTTTCGTCGAGTTGGCAAGCGATGATAATAACTAAATATTAACGATACATAATTGCACTCCTCATAAAATGACTAAAAAACGCCATGTTATTTAGGTCAAATAATTTATTTTTAAATGTATAAAATTGAAAAAAAAAAACGAAACAATAATTGATGAATATTTGACTAAAATGCATCAATTACTAAAATAACTTTTAGAACCATGTGGGCCGATCCACAAATGCCTCTTCACTCAGATCATAAATATAGTATTTTCATTATCAAAATGTTCTTTTTCAATATTGGAAAAAAGGAGATATGGTTTATTTTATTTTCCTGCATTTTATTTTTATTTTTCCAACGATAGTATCCGTCTCTTAAGTGTCAGTTGATAGTTATGTATTTTTTCATGTGATGGTTACACAAGAATTCTAATTGTCTAGAGAATAATTGTCTATTAAGTAACTGTCTAATATTGGAGATTTTTGCGAGGCGTATAAATTATAGAGGAATGGTTTCGGCTGCAACAACATCAATAATGCCATTTTTAATATTAGCACTCTAGTTAGTGTACCCAAAAGTAACGAACCGTCACTGGTCGGAAAACATGTCAAGAAATTCCGAATATTTTTTGCATTACTAAGAAGTCTATTTATATCATCAAGACAAATTATCAAGGCAAATCGATAAAACATTCTTAAATTGATATTTTGTTAATAAGGCCTGTTAATTTATCGCGAAGGCAAAATTCGATTTCTCTCTGTGTACAATATATGCGTAATTGTAAAGATCTTGAGAGATCTTGTTTTGATTACGAGTGGGGTTATACTAAAGTAAATTCAATTATATAAATTAAATTTTCAGTTATATTATATTGGGTAAATGTTTAAGTTTATATCTTTTGTCTTTAATTTATCGACTGTCAATAAAACAATGCATGTAAATATGGCATGAATATTGGTACGATTGTAATATTAAAAAATGGCATTGTTTTTTCAAAAACTTTTTGAAATCGGTGCAGTGCACCGCGAAACTGAAATATCCTGAAAATCCTCATAAAAAAAAACTAATTCATAAAAAAATCGTTTCGGACTAAACAACTTCAATAATGTAGAATTTTTCAAACTTAGCACTGTATCACACTCAAAAGTCACGATCCGCTACTGTTTTTTATTACTGTAAAGCAGAAAACATGATTTCGATATTTTAATAATATGTACCTATATTTTAAAAGACATGAACTCTAGTCACGCCTATATGTTCAGTACAGTGCGATCGCATCGTTCGCACGACCGCTAATGTAATTTTCCAATTTGAATAACAGGCATATTCATAATATATAATCTAAGGTCTAAGTAGAAAATCGCTCTCGGATCATTTGAGATGAGTGGGTTGGACACTGGATAGATGGACCATAGCATGGAAATGGCGGTTGGCGATACATAAATTATAAATAATTATTTTTGACTCGTTCGACCAGTGAAACGGATCGGATTACATTCTAAAGTGGATAAAACACTTTAATATGGATTTAATGGGATATTAACTTATCCTGGATTTATATCTCGGTTAAAGTGTCTTAATTTACGCAGAATCACAATACACTGAATCTCGTTAAGAACTGACTTTTTTTATGTGACGGCCTCACAAGAGTCCAAACTGCTCGAAGCCAGTGGAACTATGGCAACCCAAATTTGAGCATGTGCATGTCGAAAAAGGTGAGGAGGGAAGGAGATGGGAATAAAAAGGTTGGGAAGTACCTGGCTGTTCAGGTCTCATCACCAAACACGAATATTTTCAGTCATTCACTAGGGCGATACTGGAAGTATCTAACACTCTGGAAAGTACCCCAAACGCATCATATTAAGTAAGGGCCCGTTCCCACTTCCGTTTTCAAATCGGAGGCGGGTCCCGTTTTAAAAACGGATGGCCAATGGCCCTGTTCACACTTCCGTTTTGAAAACGGATCCGTTTTGAAAACGGACCATACTCTACGAAAAAAAATAATTGTCGATTCAACAAAAACATGTTATTTGCTCATTCTTCAGTAATGGTGCGCAATGGACGACGATGAAGCTCTTGTTGTCATGTTGTACTTATTAAAAAGAAGGAAAAAAGTGAAAAGAAAATTTTGGGTACACCCAATCATAGCCGAATGATTTTCTGTAGGAATTTTCCAAGAGTTAATTGGTGAGTTGAGAAGTGATGAACTAAAGTTCTTTAATTATTTTAGAATAATAATGATTGGATTATTTATATAGCGCCGTTTTCACCATGAAAAATCACCTCAAGGGCGCTTAATGGCTTAAGAGAATGTCTATCACTTACTTTAACCATCTACTGGAATGAGTTTCAGAGAGCTTAACATATCAAAATACAAAATTGAGAAAGTGCATTTGTCCTGAAGAAAGGCTATCGATATTTTAAAGTAAGAAAACAATAAACACTCAAATATTTTTTATTATGTCTTTATTTAACTAATACGCTCTTCCGTGCATCTCATTAAAGCTTTAAAATTTAAAAAAAGTAAACTTAAAAAATAAAAATAAAAATTTTGATGTACAAAAGTTGTGTACACCAAGTGTTTTGTTTTTATTTAGTTAAAGATAAAATATTACCATACTCTTTCTTCGACCAGTGGTATTAAATTTACGGGATTTATTTCCTTATCCATTATTGTAGTTTTGATTTATTTACTTAACAAAATAACCAAATACAAGCACGCAGCGTGCCTGCTTCCTTGCAACTAGGAGCGGGCGGGGAGGGGTCGGGGTTTGGCGGGGACTGTGCCGGAACGACTGGACGACAAGTGTGAACAGCTCCATACAACACTATGAGCGAGCGTGTTCCAACACGATTTGAAAACGGACGCGCTGCGTAGGCGAGCCATCCGACAAAAAATGTCGGATCCGTTTTCAAATCGTGTCGGACAAGTGTGAACAGCTCCATACATCCACTACAGCCACTAGGGCATCCGTTTTTAAAACGGGACCCGCCTCCGATTTGAAAACGGAAGTGGGAACGGGCCCTAACACGCATTGATGAAATAATATGTATTTGCACACGTCGGGCTACGAACCCGTGATATCTGGATTCGTAGTCGAGGATCTTAATCGTTCGACCATAGAGGTCGTCGAATGTCGATGCATCAGTGTCAGTAATTAAAATATGGGTATCTATAAAAATCTTGTTGTCGTGTAAAATGATTGTTAAATAAGTGGATAATTTTTTGGGGAGTGCAAAATCTAAATATAAAAATAACCCTATCGTCTGATCTTCTCTTTAATTGTATCAGATCAGTAATTAATAAGTCAATTAAAAACTGCAATTAATGACTGTAATCTGCTTGTAAACTTAATAGGATAACACGGTATTAATAGCAGAAAATTCTAATTTTTTTTTAATTACTCTTTAATCTACTTAAAATCTTGGTAAAATAAATTAGAGGGCATGATAAATTATAAACATAATAATTAATGTAAGTACCTACTTAATAAAATAAGTCAACCTGAACATTCTTCATATAAGTTTTGAATTGTTGTATTTCCTACCCTTCAACGACTGAGATATTTATTCATTAGTCCGACTTTTTTAAATAATGGCATTGCAGTGTAAGCTACACACAGTAAAACCAAATACCCTATAATATTAATAATATGTCCAACTTCAGTAAAATATTGGCTATATTAGCAACGCTGGCCGCAAGAGGCGCTAGTTTATTTATATATTTAGTTCTTGGTGGCGGTGTTTTGCGCTTTCTAGTTTGTGTTTTGATCAATATAGATTAAAAAAAATTATAAAAATGTTCCAAAAAGTAGGTTGTACACTTTAGGGGTGTAATAAATACAAAGAGTAAAAAAAAACTTTTTCAAGATGCCAAAAAACATTGACAAAATATCGCCTTTTACACATCGCCTTTTAAGGCAATGCACTACGTCGTGTAATATTTTAAATTGAGCCGCTATCAATAACAACCCTTACGTAGATGGCGATAAGGTTTAAATTCCCGCTTAACACCATCCGCCTGTTTTGATTTATGCAAGAAAAAAACATGGCCAAAAAGTGCCTTTTATTTTATTTTGTGGATGTTCAGGGATAAATATTTTATTATTTTTCGATCATTTTATAAATAACTTAATTTTCCACATTATACAATAAAATCATAACCGAAAATGGGTTCGCAAGTAGGAGATTTTGAACTTTAAAGCAGTTTTCATAGGCCTTATACATTATTTTTTTCTGGGCTTATAAAAAGACTTATCTAAAAAGTAATCGATTATTTAAAAGGCCAAGATGTATTCTACTAGCAGTATTTAATTAAAGCATCTGAAATATTTCTAGGCGACCAAATTTTCAAACCAAAAACACATGATTTTGCATTACTACGTATGGCATCGCCTTAAGTAATATTTTCTTTTTGTATATACTTACTCCTCCCATGAACACGAGCTCCAGGAGCTCACCTTATGGAGTAGTAGAATAATTAGGTAAAATTTATTTATTTAATTTGCACACTGTTGTAATTTTAAATCTTGTATTATTTTGAAATAGAATATAATAATAATAATGTGAGTTAGTTAAATCCTAGCAAATAAAAATGTTATTATACCACGAAAATACAATTACCTAAGTATTTTATTACCTTTCTAAAACATCAAAGACAGTTAAATGCTTTAATATTTTTGTTATGTATGAATGTAACAGCAGTAAAGTCGTATGTGGGTTATCTATTTTCTTTTCGATTTATATAATTTATTAACGTAAAATAAATAATATATTGCACATAAATCAACAAAACCAACGCGCACAACTCTTGGCGCTTGTGTAGCATGCTGTCATCAGAATATATAGGAAATATCAGAAGTTATTATTTTTATAGAGTATTGGTTACACACATCTGTATTTTTCGATTTTAGAATTTGATGAACTATTTATAATATTTTTTTTTAATTTTTCATTATTTAAGGCAGTTATTGGCAAAGTGGTCTATAACGACCCCCAGGGGTCTACTTCGACCCGCAGGGAGTACATGTCAATCAAAAAAACACTTGGGGGTGCACGAGATTTAAATGGGGGTCCACGAGAGTAGATAAAATTTAGGCAGTCAGTCACAAAAAAAAATGTTTTCCCGTAAATGTATTAATAAAAGACAATAAATAGGTACTTAAGTAATACTTTATTATAATAAATAATAAAAATAATACCTTTCCTAAATATTATATCGACTGTGTTTTGGTAAAACCCTTCAAGCCACATTTTTGGGAAATGTAACTTTTCCGTGGTTTCATATGGAACAGTTCCAGTTACAGTTACAGTTTTCAAAATACAGCATAGTAAAGTATTTTTTGCTGATTGAAACCTTGAAATTTTGATTGATCGAATCAACAAGCTCATTTGTTGTTGTCGTATTAAATTTTGTAAGATTTGTATTCTGACTTTTCCTTAATTATTAATATAAAGACAAAACAATATATATTTTTTTATTTATTTCGAAATATTCCTCTCTAAATTAAACCCTATCAACGTGTTAGCTTTAAAAACATATTCAAGTTGATGGATTTGTAAAAATCAATATTGGGAAAGCAGGGGGGTTACCCAAATTATAAAAAATCTGCACGTGGTCCACGGGACAAAAAAGTTTGGGGACCTTTGATTAAGTCTTTAGGGTAGATGGAAAAAAGTATATTGAAAGGTACAACTAACAGTTGTTTGTAGTTAGAAGTTGCATTCAAGATGAAATTTTTAGGGTAATATCATAAAAAAGGTGTTGACAAACTTATCCCATAAATTTATTAATATTTTCAAAGCGTCTTTTCTTCCTAATGGCTATATGTACCAGACGTTAATCACAATAATATTATGAAATTTAGTGGATTACCCCAACAAAATACTGACAATAATTCGATTTTATAACTCTGACGCAATTTTCTGTTCTATAAGTAATTATTAATAAAGACTTTTTATACCTCGGATTTAATGATTTCCGTCATGCTTTCTATCGTTCTGTGTAATTCTTCATCCCAAATATATTACAAACTTTAGTCATATTAACAGAAATATTGGTTTAATAATATTTCAATAATAAATTATACTTGTATATATTGCTTAGCAACGCTAGTTTAGGCATATACTTTGCATTTGCTCTCTGATTATTTTTTGTAATATCAGATAGAAAAGAATTAGCTTTGATCCCAAAAAATATAAATATTTAAAGAAGAGTATATCAGATAACACATTAAATAAACTGCCAGTAAGCCATAGGATATTTAGGTAAATAAATAGGATTTAAAAAAAAATATTTGAGGACCCCAGTAACCAAGGTAAACAACAGTATTTGACATTCATTTGAAAAAAATAAAAATATATTTTAATGGTATATTTTTATGTTGATAACGTTTTTCTGGAATATAATATATCATAGATTCGTAATGTTGAAAGGTAGTTGAATTGGAAATTATAGATTTGTTATGTCGAAAGGTAGTTTGATTAGAATATTTAATTTGGTCACATTGAAAATTATTTATTGATTTGGTTACTGGAATGTAGTAGTAAAGATACAATCATCTCCAAGTTGTTTTGCAAAATGACAACAATGTCATTTGCAACCAACGTAGATGAACAGG
This sequence comes from Hesperophylax magnus, assembly GCA_026573805.1. Lineage (NCBI taxonomy): Eukaryota > Metazoa > Arthropoda > Insecta > Trichoptera > Limnephilidae > Hesperophylax > Hesperophylax magnus. Next base: position 9,275,317 of record JAIUSX010000006.1, on the reverse strand, counting down.
GGATTATTATGTCATCTGTACAGATGAACATGGATAGTCTAAGACCCCAAAAAACAAAAGCAGGTATTCCTAGACAGCGTATGAAATGGACGAACGATGTCAATATGTTCATTGTTCGTTCATATTTTTATGTAACCAAAGTAGAAACAGATATGTTGTTATACAGGAAAAAATTACATTTACTTTTCTCACAAAATTATCCGATTGCCCAAGTAAGCGAACAAAGATTAGCAGACCAAAAGCGAGCTATTTTCAAAAATAATTTAATTTCTTTAGTCACATTAGAACAGATTAAAAGAGAAGTAGCAGATAGATTGCAAAGGGGAAATAATTTAGAACAAATTAACACAAGTAATAATGTCATATCAGATGCATTGAATGTAGATAGTTTGGATAATATTCTAGTCGAAATGTCCAATGATATTACAGTAGATTCAAATAACTTAGCTGTTATTTATAATCTTAGAGAAATCAACATTGCAAATTTAAACTTTGTTGATGAAAATGTAGTAGAATTAGCTAACTTACTTCATAATAATATAAACAGATATATAGATGTAGAGCCAACAGTTAGACCAAAATTACCGAAATTACATACGTCAAAGAAATTATCTAAATTAATTTTCGAATTAAATAACATAATTTTACCAAAAATCATATTTGACGAAATTAGTTTTTTAGATCTTCATACAATAGTATACGCTAGTGCGATTACTGTTTGTAATAAGTTAGGAATTAAATTATCATCCTCTGACGATAGATCATATAGTTATAGTAAACCAGAATGGCAGATCAGATTAGAAAATGATGTAGTCTTTTTAAGAAGTAACATAGCTAGAGTAATAGAATATAAAAATGGAAATAGAAGTAGGAAAATTTTGAGACATGTAGATGAAATTGGTAGAAAATTTGGTTATAACATTGATAGTTATAATAATGAAAATATAATCAATGATTTATTGGATTTATTAAAACAAAAATTAGGCGTAAAAGCTAGTAGATTAAAAAGATATAATTATACTTATAATACAAAAAATAATAATAGATTATTCCAGAAAAATGAAAAAATATTTTATTCCAAACTTGACGATAAACAAAATATTATTTCGAATAATAATATTCCGTTGCCATCTGAATCAGATATGCGCGATTTTTGGACTAAAATTTGGAGTAAAGATATAAAACATAATGATTCAACTCCATGGATAGAAAATGAAGAACTCAATTTTTCAGGTATTGAACAAATGAGTTTTTCTAATATATCGGTTGAATTGTTATCCAAAATTATTAAAAATACTCATAATTGGAAAGCCACGGGTTGCGATTGGATACATAATTTTTGGTACAAACGTCTGACTACTTTACATCCTCTTTTGGCAAAAAATCTTTCAAAATTTGTCAGTCAACCTCAAAATTTTCCAAATTTTCTAACTAAGGGCATTACTTATATGTTACCCAAAAGCGAAAATATTAATAATCCTTCTCAGTACAGACCCATTACATGTTTACCGACAATATACAAAATTTTAACCTCTTGTTTAACAGATTTAATATATACTCATTTAGATGAAAAAAATATTTTATCTGAACAACAAAAAGGTTGTCGCAGAAAACATATGGGATGTAAAGAACAATTAGTTATCGATTCTGTAATTCTAAAACAGATTCAAACTCGAAAACGTAATTTACATACTTGCTATATAGACTACCAAAAGGCTTTCGATAGTGTCCCGCACTCGTGGCTGATCAAAGTATTAAATATATATAAAATTAACCCCATTATTATTAGCTTTTTGGAAAATATTATGTCCTTTTGGAATACCAATTTACTTATCAATTTAAAAGGTAAGAAAATAGTAATACCGGGAATTTCAATTAAAAGAGGGATTTTTCAAGGAGACTCATTGAGTCCTCTTTGGTTTTGCTTAGCATTGAATCCTCTATCTAAAATGTTAATTAGAAGCAAGTTTGGAATAAAAGTTAAGGGTAATACAAGGGAGAGTAGTACAATTTCGCATTTATTATTTATGGATGATATAAAATTATTTTCGAATTCTGAACAAAATTTAGAGAAAATGATCGAGGTAGTTAAAAACTTTTCAGATGATATCAAAATGACTTTTGGTTTAGATAAATGTAGAACGATCCATATAGAGAAAGGCAAAATTGTAGATGGGGACGAGAGTATATTTAGAAATTTCCAAATTACTAGTATGAAAAGGGATGAGGTTTATAAGTATTTAGGATACCCACAATCAAATAGATTAGACCATACTAGTATTAAAAATGATATTAGGATTAAATTTCAAACTAGGATCAGGAAAATTTTAAAATGCAATCTATCTGGACTATGACGGCCGGCATAGTCCAGTGGTAACGCATTGGACTGCCATTCCGAAGGTCGCGGGTTCGAACCCGGCGTGCGCAAATAAATTTTATTTGATTAATTTGTGTTATTTCACAATTAATTAATTAAAATAATATATAGTATATTTGCGGCACGTTCCAGAGTGGAAGATACTACCAGTATCGCCCTGGTGTAAGACCACCATTCAGAATTGAAACGTTGCTCCAAATGGCTTTAGCCGTGTTTAGTGACTAGATCTGAATAGCCAGGTACTTCCCCACCTTCCTCTTTCCATTCCCCACTTACCTTCAGCCTCACAACATCCCCCAATTGGTGATGCCATAGTCTCACTGGCTCCAGACGGGAGCAGTTGGGACTCTTGTGAGGTATTCACTATAAAAAAAAAAAAAAAAAAAAAAAAAAAAATATCTGCTAAAAATTTAGTAAAAGCAATAAATACTTGGGCAATACCTCTATTAACGTACTCATTTGGCATAATTAAATGGTCTAATACAGATTTAGATAACTTAGAGAGATTAGTTAGAACTACGCTAACCAAATTTAATTGCCATCATCCAAATTCAGCTATAGAACGAGTTAATTTACCTAGAAATTTAGGAGGTAGAGGCATAGTCAAAATAACTTCTTTGAAACATAATCAGGTAGAAATGCTAAGAACTTTTTTCCATAGGAAAGCTCATAGCTCAGAAATGCACAAAATAATTTGCAAGGCAGATAGAAATATTACACCTTTAAATTTATACGATGAGAATGCCAACATTTTTATAAATCCCAACCAGGAACTATTAGATTCCTGGTCAAATAAAATTTTACACGCAAAACACTTCAATTATCTCAACCAAACGTATGTTGACAAATTTTCGTCAAACAAATGGTTGAGTATTGGAGAGTTGAGCGCAGAAATAGAAGGATTTATGCTTGCCATTCAGGATAGAGTCATTAATACTAAAAATTATAGAAAGCATATAATCAAAGATACAAATCAAATTGATGATTTGTGTAGAAAATGTTTGGCTTTTCCGGAAACTATAGAACATATTATATCGGGATGTTCTATATTAGCACCGTCCGAGTATACATTTAGGCACAATCAAGTTTTAAAAATAATTCACCAAAATTTGGTAATTAAACATAACTTGATTGACTGCCGTAATGTAGTACCATATTATGAATACGAACCAAATTCATTTTTAGAAAACGAATTTTATAAAATATATTATGATAAAACTATACTAACAGACCGAACGATTAGTCATAATAGACCCGATATAGTTTTACATGACAAAATTAAAAAAATAACTTATATCATTGATGTCGCTATTCCAAATTCCTGTAACATTCAAAAATCTGTTAATGAAAAAATAAGAAAATACACAGATTTAGGAAACGAAATAAAAAGAATTTGGCATTCTCAGACTATAAAAATATTACCATTCGTTATTTCGGCTACTGGCATTATACCTAGCTCTCTTATTAAAAATTTAGGCGTATTAGATCTATCAAAAAATTTATATATAAAGATGCAAAAGTCGGTCATTTTGAATACATGTAGGATAACGAAAGATTTTTTAAATATTTATGTTGAGGGATCAGTAGGATTTATAGGCCCTGTTAGAAGTTCTACCGAGCCGAACCCTCTGATATGAAAATATCTGGAGTCGGTGAATTTTTTTTTCCCATTTGATCTCTGGTGAGTTGACGTGTTGTTGTTCTTGTATTGTTTTGTATTTATTTTACTTATATAATGCACTTGCATAGTGTTGATTGACTAGCTGATCATTTGTGGAAAAGTGAGTGGAAGGGTTTAGTTTTTCCTATGGGGAAGATTTAACCCGGACAACAAAATCGGAAGCATAAAATTATCTCAGTTAGATCAAATAATCATTTCCGTAATTTCTTCGTAATCATTCTGTAAGTATCTACCTATACGAGTACTCTTCTAATTTTTTTATCTGGCCCAGAGACATCCTTAATTCGGGTGTTTCTAAAAGGAGAGAATAGAAGAAGGAGATAGTAAATATAAATGATGGGAAATACCTGATTATTCAGAGCTAAACACGGCGTAAGCCGTTTCGAGGCAACGTTTCGATTCTCAATGGTGGTCTTCACCAGGGTGTGGTCAGGAGACTATCTTATTTACCACGCTCACATCGTTCTGCAAAATCGTCACACAATAACAATGTTTAGCCAATTACCTAATTAAACTACGACATTGCGAATGGTAATTCTTGCGATATATTTTTTCTTATTCAGGGTTATCTTCAGTCAACTTCCATTTAACCAATTTCTTAGTATAATTTGATAAACTTATTTCGGCGTATCTGGGATTTTTAGACCACCCGTGAATAATTATGTACGTAAGTTATTTAATGTTCGCTAACTATTTACTATTTATAAAAAGTTATAGCGCTGTTGTTTTGTGAAAACATAAATATATTCCAACCTATGGTTTACCGCAGTATTTCAATGAAATTTTACGCATACGTTATTATAATCCGACGTAAATCGAAACTACACATTATTTCGAATTGGTTAATCTTACAATACAATATTATTTAAGTTAAAAATACAAGTATAGGAAAGCTATGTAATAAAACAAATTAAAAACAATTTTTTCATTTAACTATTTACAGTTCGTTTTTCTTAAATTTCAAAATGTAATATGAAATATATTTTTTCGACGTTTAAAAAAAAATAATTGACGGATACTGATTATCTTTTGAAATCTGCATACTGAGAGAATAACCTCTAGACAGGGTTTTTTGGTGAAAAAAATTCTCAATCAGATCATGCAATCGATCAATTTAATGAATCAATCAAATCAATGCACGCTATTGGCAGCTATATATCAACGCACGTGCTATTATGAGGCAATCTAGTTGGATTAATTCAGTTCTTGGGTTCTTATTAGTGAGACCTTAGTAATGAATTTTCGGGCAGGCAATATTCCTCCAGGCGCCGGGAAAATTATGTTAAGAGATAAGTATAATTTACCCTATTAACTATTAATACGTGTAGATACTGTACAATTGACATTTTTTTCAAAATTATCCATGACAAGAAACATAAAAGAAGCAGCTGGGAAGGTGTGCATAATAGAGAACGATCGTATAATATCCTAGATAGTAGTTTAAGAGGTTATAGATAACACATAGCTGTGGACAATGCGTACGGATTGAGACTTAGATGACTACGATTTAAAACCCAGAATCATCGTACCGGCTGCGCCAGTTTGTTGTAACTTTAGGTTACATCATCACAAACTCTGGGGTCAACAAAAGGCTTTGGACATTTAGGCGGTAGTAAATGATTCTGGGCCTCGATACTGAGTTTGCAATCGTATTAATCTAAGTCTCAATCCCTGAATTATCTTCAGATTGGAAAAAAAATCTCTCATTCACATTCTTAAAAAAACTACGTTACATCGACATGCCTATTTTTTATTTCAATCTACATGAATGTAACCGGACAACTCAACCAATGACATTTCAACAAACCTTTAAAAAGTTATATATTGTCATGAAAAGTGTTGAAACAAAAACTAGATAAATAAGTTCGTTTTTTTCATCACTTTTAATGACTATATTATCAGTTTTGAAATGTGTGTTGAATTGTCATTGTGTTGAGTTATTATGGAACCATGAATGGAATATTCAATTCAATTTATCCATATTGGCACTACATCAAACAATACAAAATAAAAAATAAGATCGGAACAAAATGAATCGATTTTATTACTCGTAAGTAGTGGAAGTACAACGAAAACAGAGAAGAGAGAAAAAATATTGACACCAGCAACAAATAAACAAAGAAAATGTAATGGTTTATTTATCGAAGTATATCTAGTCGAACACAGTACGTACCTTTTAGACAGAAGCATTGCTTGCATACTCTAAAACATGTTGAATAACTTGAAAAACTTTTCGAATATTCAATTCCTTTATCTAAGCAAGACAAAAGACGAGACAATACCCTAAAATAAACCCAGAATCTCAACGACTTAAGTAAAGCAGCCATGCAAAAAAAATATACGATGCGTGGTCCTGTGTATTGGATAAACGATTGAATTTGCCGCATGAAATTTCTAAAATAAAGTGAGAATCTTAACAACATAAGTGATGAACTCGTGTAAAAACTATACTCGGCGCGCGGCCCAGCGTAATGGATGGACCTACGGTCGACTTTGCCCTAGCACGCCTAGAAAATTGATCTTTCCGTGGGATTTTTTTTTCTGTTGAACTTATTACTAAAATCTCGAATGTTTCTAGAGGGATCCCTCGGAGGATTACTAATTCATAGTCTAAATAAATAAATGGTGCTTACTGATAATTTTATAGTTGAAAAAGGTTTTATACATTTTTTAAAACCGTTTAACATGAAATATTTTAATGGTAAGGTCCGGTTTAAATTAATCATAAATATGAATAACTTATATCCGTAGGGATCCCTCTAGAAACATTTGAGACTTTAATAATACGTTCATCCGAAATAACTAAAATGTGAAACCCCCGTTATTAGAGTCTTATATCGCCTTAAGTATTCCTTCTACCATTCACTCTCTAAACACTCTTGGCACTAATAAGAACAAACTTTGAAACTTTCAGCGATATCGGTTGACTACTTTTCGAGTTTTGCGAGCACAAACATACGCAGGCTGAATTTTTATATAATAAGATGAACCGATAAGAATGAATGAATGAATGATAAGAACCGTGGTGGAATTTAGGTTCTGCATAAAACGCCTCACGTATCATTTTTCTGTCAATCTTAACTTATGTTCTCTGTCACATGTATTTAGCAGCTAACATCGCTTGCACTAATATTAATACGTATTGCAAACGTTTTAAACAAGAAAAATGCTCGCTGGAATGTGGTATGAATGACATTAACGTGACATTTTTCTTCTAAAGAACGCATTGTATTTTATATTACTGATGTGCTTTGACCCTTACGTAGATGGCGATAAGGTTTAAATTCCCGCCTGTTTTGATTTATGCAAGAAAAAAACATGGCCAAAAAGTGTCTTTTATTTTATTTTGTGGATGTTAAAGCATAAATATTTAATTATTTTTCGATCATTTTATAAATAATTTAATTTGCCACATTATACAATAAAATCATAACTGAAAATGGGTTTGTAAGTAGGAGATTTTGTACTTTAAAGCAGTTTTCATAGGCCTTATACATTATTTATTTCTGGGCTTATAAAAAGACTTATCTAAAAAATACTCGATTATTTCAAAGACCAAGATGTATCCTACTCGCAGTATTTAATTAAAGCATCTGAAACATTTCTAGGCGACCAAATTTTCAAACCAAAAACCCATGATTTTGCATTACTACGTATGTCGTAATATAGAGCTCTTATAAAATTCTTCACGTATCTTCGATGTTTTGTTTTGTAATGAAATCATCAATTATTTCATTAACCCATTTACGCCTGCCGTGCCCAAACGAGGACGCCTTAAAATCTACCCACCATTTTGTTATTAATGTGGTAAGTTTTGCTAACAGTGCATTATTGTCGAGGTGATTGATGTGTCTTACATTTTATATCAAACATTTGAGATAACACTATTTATAAAAAGTATTTTAGTGTCATAAATAAAGTGAATCTCAGAGTTGCAGTGATTACCAAATGTAAGTATTTTTTTTTATATGTTTACTTTCGTAAAATCTTAATTGTTCTACATAATCTTATCGAACACTTTGTTTACTTTGGAATAAGAATTTGATAATGTAAAATATATAATTTACTGAACTGTGAACTACTTTTTTTTGTTGGTGTCCCCAAATAGGGACAGTGGGCACATAATGAGTAAAATATTCTTTTTTTTTACAGAGTTTTGACTGCACATAAATATGTCGAAACGGCAATTTGAAGTAAGCGATAACTATCATGGACTCCAGGAGGCCCTTGATGCTATTATGGCAGAAGAGGACTCAGATGTTGAATTTGATATCGTTGCTATTCCCCCAGAACCAAGTATCCTCACTGATGAAGAAGAAGGCGATGAAGACAATATTGTTACCAATGACATGCCAAGAGATATTCCTGGAAATATCGAAGTTTTTGTAAACAGAAACGAAGAAGATTGGGACAGTTCTGATGAAGAGCCTTTGTCAAATTCCGCTAGAAGGCAACGATGCAATGTTGGGCCCCGTTGGCGTAAATGCGAGCCTAGCTACGATCACATGCCTTTTGATGAGAATAATGTACAACAACGATGCGAAAACCTAATTACTGATCTCAAAGGTAAAAATCCTGTTTCAATTTTTGAGAAGATTTTTGATCAGGAAGTAATCGATATGATTCTTCAATATTCTGATTTGTATGCATCACAAAACAATAAACATGATATCAATATTACCGTTGGTGAGTTGAAAACATTTTTGGGCATTCTATCTCTATCTGGTTATCACACTTTGCCTCGCGAACGTCTATTTTGGTCTTTGGACGAGGACTGTAATGTACCTATTGTTTCTAAGGCAATGACGAGAAACAGATTTTTAGATATCAAAAAGTACCTACATTTCTGTGATAATACTGTAGCTGCTGAAACATCAGATAAAATGTTCAAGGTGCGAACCCTTGCTGAGGTTCTCATGAAGAAATTTATGCAATGGGGAGTGTTTCACACAAATCTGTCAATAGATGAATCCATGGTGAAATATTTTGGACGTCATCCATCGAAACAATTTATTCGAGGTAAGCCTGTACGCTTTGGTTATAAAAATTGGATGCTCGCTAGTGCTGACGGCTACTGCTACAATTTTGATATTTATTGCGGCAAGTCGCAAGTACCCACCAATGAGCCGTTGAGTACACGAGTTGTGAAAAACCTGTTGAACAAGCTAAACACAGATCCTAGAGACCATGTTGTATTCTTCGATAATTTTTTCACTAGCTATGCATTGCTGCGGGATTTATGGGAATCTGGCTATCGCGCTACAGGAACTGTACGTGAGGGTAGGACCAGCAAATGTCCTCTCACAGCCGTCAAGGAGATGAAAAAGAAAAGTCGTGCTGACTTTGACTACCGGTTTGACACGGTCAATAAAATATTGTTTGTTCGCTGGCTGGATAACAGCGTTTGTACAATGGGAACAAACTACGATAATGTTCTTCCGTTGGGCAGAGTAAAGCGCTGGAGCTCAATCGAAAAGAAGAAAACCGATGTAAATATTCCTCAAGTATTTGTGAATTACAACAGAGGCATGGGCGGTGTCGATCAAGCCGATCAGTCGATTTCAACGTATCGAACTTCAATACGAGGCAAGAAGTGGTGGTGGGTGTTATTTACATACATGTTCGATCTATGCATTAGCAATGCCTGGCGTCTACACATACTTAGTAACGACGTGAAGATGGACCAGCTACAATTTCGACGAACTATTGCTCGTTATTACTTGCGACAAAAAACTAATCAACGTTCTCACCCATCAGCCTCTGTAGTACTCAATTTACAGTTTGATGGTTTTGGCCAATTTCCGAAGAAGTTGACAAAACAGTTGCGATGCACTATTTGCCATAGTAAGGCACGTTGGGAGTGCAAAAAATGCAAAAAAACTTTGTGTATTGAAAAACCATGCTTCGAGAAATACCATACTGAATGAGCCCAGTGTCCCCATTTGAGCACGGCACTTTTTTTACTAGTAAATAAAAAAAAATTAAATATTTTTTTTTGATTTTTGTTAAAAAACTCTATTCCCTACTACATAAAATGGATTTATTCTTTTTTCTACGATTACTTTAGTCTTGGGCGTAAATGGGTTAATGTCGAGACAAACGTCATGCCCTCTCGAGTAATTATCAATCTCCATAACGAAGCGCTTCCCTTTGACCTCGGCTTCTATCACGACCAACAATATGCAAACAACTTACCTTCAGTGGCAATCGGCGTTAGCAAAATGCCCGCCGCCAGACCGGCTGATATTCACATTTTAATTAAATAATTGTTTTGTTCCTCTTATCAATGCGCAATGCAACAACTGAATACCGACTACAACTACCAAGTACTGTCATTTGAATTTATTGATAGTTATTAGGTACCATTACCGTACACTGTTCTAACCACGAGCAATTTATTGTTTCAAAACTATCGCATTCACCTGCCACATCAATCTTTCAGGAATTCATCGGGCTTTGATTCCCCTATAATAGTATCTATGACTACACAGAGAAAACATACTGGTATAAAATATTGCAATATATAAAGATTTTTTTTAAATTATTTATAGTAAAACGGTACTGCAGGCCTTTGACGAATGAATTGACAGGTTTCCTGACAAACTACCAGTAAATAGCATTACACCATAACTTTTAAATTAACATTATTTTTATACATCCTTGTTAAAAGAAATATACACATTTCCCTTTCTTAACATAAGTACGCATTAAAAATAAATATCTAAATATTATTATTTACTACCTTTTTATTAACTTACATAAGTACATTTTAATTTAGCTGATCTTAGTTAAGAGCAAACAGTTTTTTCTTAAATATATTCATTCTATTAACGATGTCAAGCTTTGAGAAGGAGATTGTATATGTGCACATCCTCGTGGCCTATGTTTCTTTTAACACTTCCAGTCTTTACTGAATATGTGTATAGTTTATTATGTTGTCTTGTGTAGTGCTCATGTACTTGTGATGTTTTTTTATAAATTTTGTGTTTTTTTTTTCTTTGTTCATTGTTTTTATTGGTTTTTACAGTTTTTAGGTGTGTTAAACCACCAAGCTAGGCACATGCCCGTGTTGTGGTGGTTGTTTAAATATACGGTACACAAAAAATAATAAATCAAAAATGAAATATAGAAGAAATTAAAATAAATATACAATTTAAAAGAAAATAGAGAGTATATACTTTAAGATATTATATGAAATATATTACAATAATATTAAAGAATATATAAAAATATTCCAATATAATAGAATATTTAAAAATAGCATAGAATATAATATATAATATATCCTAGTAAAAAGTTAAGAATTTAAAAGAGAAAAGAAAAATATATATATGTATCAGAAGTTATTGAAATTATATACCCATAGCATCAAAATGAGTATGTATTACTAGGTAAGCAAATGTTAAATGTTCTTGTGTATAAATCCATTTTGGATTTTGTAGATTAATAAGCATATGTTATATTCGTTAAGTTTTCTGATTTTCAGTAATTTCAGTTCTTGGTAAACTTTTGTGTGAGGGTATCCAGGTTATAATTTAAAAAATTTTTATAACTTATAAAGTAAAATAGCAAAAAATATCGTTCATAAATTAAGTAATAAAATCACGAGCATGATCATTTTACATGAGCCGTCTGAGAAAAATGAGTTTATGCGATGTTATATTATTATGTATTTTTAACAATCCCGAATTGTAGTGGTTGAAATTTCTCGGTATATTCCGGTGGTCTTGGTTCTCAAACGTTTGCTCGAATTTCGTTTGACCGCGTAGTCAGGTTATTTGGGTATTTCATAGAATAGAAAACAAATCTATATGTAATAATAACGATAATGTTGTTAAAAATAATTGGTCGATAGTCCGGCGAGTGAGACGATTGGCTAGTAGTAGGATGGACCGAGTTCTAATCACACAAATTGAAGTTCTCCCTTTTTCGTGCACGGAGAAAACACATTGCAAATTTATTAAAAATCTGGTGAAATTATTCGTATTGCTTTTAAAAACGGGACTGCATGCCTTGAACGAAGGAATCGACAGATTTCCCAACAGACTATCGGTAAAACTCCCCCACCTTCCTCCTCTCCATCTCCTCACCCTCCTCACTAACTTCAGCCTCACAACATAATAAAATTGTAATATTCGTCACATTTCGTCATTATATTTATCAGGATAAGCGCAGCTGCATGTACACTTGTTACACCGTGTACACCGATATATTCTGAATGTAATAATATTTTATTAGGAAATGGCCTGCCATCACGTTTTTAACAGGATTTTAATAAATCAGCAATACTCATTTATCTCCGTGTGAGTTGGAGTGAAAATGTGTTTTATTCAAGAGTAGATATAGTTTAAAATATTAAAACGACTGAATTAATATGACTGATAAGTAATTTTTTAAAAATCATAAAAATTAATCACTTTGTGGTTTGGCATTAAGTATTGAATAAAACATTTAACTTTTTTTCCCCGAGTTGATAATACAATATGATAACGCTCATATAAGGCATTGATATGAGCGAAACCAGTAGGTATGCAACGATAGTATCAATACTAGAAAAAATTCAAAGAAGAAGGTGAGCTCTGGCGTTATGAATTTTGCATACGTTTTTGATACCTACCTATTTAGTCAAGTATATTCAGATCAAAAACATCTTTCCAGCATGAGCTATGGAGCTTCGGAATATCCATTTAAGTAGCCGTAAAAACTTACATAAGACGCTAATTTGTTTGTAACTACCTACTAAAATGTGTTTTTCTCTCCTTCCTCTCCTTAACGAAAACCCTCCATACAGCATTCCCAAAGATGACATATGCCCTAAGGGATTTTTTTCCTCAGGACCTCCTGTTGTGGAGCTAATGTTAAATATATATCTTAAAATTTTACTAGACTTATATTGAATGTTGACATCATTGACCAGTCTAAATTGTCTAGAACCTAGCAATAAATTGAATTAAAAATAATTAGTTTTTCTTCAGTTACAATAATCCCTCTCTATGCCTGACGTGGAGAATAAATTATTTTCAGAGTTGTAACGCTGACAAAATGTGGTTTCGCCATTATTTATTTATAATTAAAACTCATTTATGTGGTTTTCTGTATTGATAATGAAATAATTAATAATTGCATCGATCGAGGGAATCATGATTTTATTAAATATTCAAAGCCAATAATCAAATTTTTAACACGTAACATTCGGTGCGATTAAAAATTATTACTAAAAACTGGGTGATTGTTCAAATCACTGAGCTATCGCAGCAACCTCCAGACCCGTCGTATTCTATCAACAAATTATCATATTATTTTTTTTTAATATCGTAAGTAGGTACTTTCCTTCCATTTTTTTACTTTTGGACGTTAGAGACATATCTACCTTTGTTTTTTTGCTAGCGACCGTGTTGGTTAAACTGGTTAGTGTTTAATATATTATTTATTTATGCCCATAGGGCTTTTAAATTAATCAGGTCTTAATAATTTACATTAGTGCATTGAAATTAAAGAACCTAATAATAATACAAAAAATATTTTTTGGTAATATAACCTAACCTAACCTAACCGTCGCACTTTCAGGTTCAGATTATGGAAATTATAGTGTGTTTCAATAATTACTGCAAAAAACAACTATTTACATGAATAAAATAGGTTATTAGGTTCTAAGTTTGGGTTAATTAGTTTATTATTAGTTTAGTAATTTATACATATTTAGATTGAAACGAAACTATCACAATTGTCATTCCAAACAAAAGAAAGTACAAAATGGCGGCAAAGGGATCGTTTAAGATTGTTTTATAAGGTGAATTTTGAACTTTGATTGAGTAAAAATGTTATTATAATGCATTTTTATCGTCTATCCCGAAGTAAATCGTTGTTTGTTGTATAAATTAAGTTGAAACGAAGTGTAATTTCCATAATAGAAATATGCAGTACAGCGGTTAGCGAAATATTTACCTATTTTTTTATTTAAATCTACATGAATGGGGAGTTAACCGGACAATTCAACACACCTTTAAAACGTTTTTAAATGTGTGTTGAATTGTCACTGTGTTGAGTTATTACGGAACCGTCAATGGGATTTTCAATTCAATTCATCCATATTGGCACTACAGCAAACAAAACAAAATAAAAAGGGAACAAAATGAATCAATTTTACTACTCGTAATTAGTGTAAGTACAACGAAAACAAAGTAGAGAGAAAAAATATTTACACCAGCAACAATCAATAAAGAAAAAGTAAAGTTTATTTATCGAAGTATATCTAGTCACCAGCAACTAACAATCAACAAAGAAAAAGTAAAGTTTATTTATCGAAGTATATCTACAATTATTTATTACATTTTTTCACCTGAAAACAACCAACTTTATTTTATATGAGAAAGGCATTGTAAGTGCTAATTCTCTCACTAGATGGCGTCGAGACAAATTGTCTGCATTTTTTTGGTGAAGATACTTGATCTTGTCAAATATTCATTATTAATAAATAATTGTTACCCTTTGTGCTATTCATAAAAAATCTTGTCTTAAACATTAGTTTACCAAAAAAATAATAATGAAGTACCTATATCTAGTCACCAGCAACTAACAATCAACAAAGAAAAAGTAAAGTTTATTTATCGAAGTATATCTAGTCGAACACAGTACGTATTATAGACAGGTGCATTGCTTGCTTACTGTAAAACATGTTGAATAACTTGAAAAACTTTTCGAATATTCTAATTCCTTGATTTATACGCATATTGGTTGTCACTAAATAAAGTCGGCATAAGGCCTAAGCAAGACAAAAGGCTGGCCCTCATACTCAGTTTCTCAGTGACGTTTGGAAGATCATACCGAGACGTCACTGTCGGAAGCGAATACCTACATTCTTTTATACACTAATAAGCACAATCCTAAGTTTGTATTGTAAAAGTCATCCATTTAACATATTTACGACACCCAGGTAATTTCTTAAATATTTAAACCTTAACATAATAAAATTCTGTCATAAAGCAATCCGTTGCCGTACCTGTTACGTAAAGAGATAAGATTAAACCACAAGAGCTACTTTTAGGTTCCTACTGATGTCACATTTATAACTTAAATAATAACTGTATGTTTATGATTATGTGTACATCTGTGATTTTATTTATAAGCAAAATGAATTGATTTATAATGTTATTAGAATAAGATTTTGTAACGCATAACGCACCCATAGAGCTACAATTAGAGGCGCTACACGTACTAATATCTCGATGAAACTTTTTCCACTATTAGAACGCCATAAGTTAGACCTGTAGTGTAAATTATAGGGAATTTACATCTCCCGAAAATAATAACAACATTACTTTTACCCACATTTATGTGAGGGTATCTCTGTAAACCTGCGCGCGATACGTCGCGCGGCAAATACTTCATTCTCTCTCCAGTGGTCTAGCCGCCGGTTTAGCCCTAAATCTCCTCTAACGTACGCGATCTGTTTTGTTCATAAAATTATTGTAAAGTGAGTTTTGTTAAAATAAAAACTAAATTGAAAATATTCGAATTCTCATTTTTACACGCCGAGAGTAATCACGCAACCTTGGATTCTGCGGATTGGAGAACCACAGAATCATTTAGCTAACAACCCATTAAAATTGGCGATAATCACAATCCTTCAAAGACCGTTGGGAGAGTTGGAGGTCAGTTGGAGGTAAAAAATCAGAACCTATTTTTTCGCTTCATGTCTTATACAAATATAATAAACCAATGAAAACACAACGATTTTATTAAATATTGAAACAATAATAATAAATTAATTCTTTAAACCAGGCGCAATCACGAGGTTGCAACAATCTCGTCTGATTTTCTAATGCGATGGATTTGTTCGAATCACTTTCGATGCGTCGTGAACATGTTGTGGATTATAATTATGCGAGTTCGATGGAATAATAATTAATCCAACTTGCGCATACTTTTTGATAAAGGGGTTATTGGATAAAACGAAGGTAAAATGTCCGCACCTTCGCAGTTTCAACGTAATTACCTATTACAAAAACAACTATTTACATTGAGGAAAATGATAAAAGATGCATTAAAGTTCAATTTTTTTCAATCAAAATTCGAAATTACTCGTGTTTTAATATGTTTTGCCGCCATGTTTTATCTTATTAATATGATGTGACGTTTGCCGAAAGATTCTGCTTCAATCTAAATAAGCACAAATTATATAATAAGAGGAGATCTAGACTAAGATTGAAAAATACGACGTTATTGGTGCTGTTGATTTTTTTTGACAAGGGTTTTTTTTTAGTTTGGGGAGGCTGTGACTAAAAATTCATTTTCAGCTACAACAACATAAATAATGTCATATTATTCAATCTTGGCATTCTAGCTCACTGAAAAGTCACGGAAGGCCACCATAAATAGCCCAATCCAAGAACCTATTTTGTACGCGTTTTTTTTCCATCTCCTCCGACGTAAATAGTTATTTCTTGTAGTACCTAATTAAGTTAAAACGTCGCGTTATTTCAATAATTTGGGCGTATTTATAGGTAAACGGAGTAGGGTCAGTGGGCCGGTTGTGGCCACCTTAAGGATTTTTTCGTTTTTGAATGAGCACCACACTTGCACATAAATTGAGTCATTTAGAAACTCGCTTATACCTAGATTGCATGCAGTTGGCAATGCTTTCTCAGAAGTAGTAGATGTGTTCAACTGCACGGAATATAGTTATAAGAAGGCTATAATAACATACCTCTGTCGTAATTATCAATGTTATTAGGCATAATACCATTCTATTCATAAGTTATCACAGAACCTAAACTATGCACTTACATCAGATATCAGACAGAAGAGTGTTATATACTTAATCAAAACTATATTTTTTCCCAAAATTGTTATGAGATGTCTTACTGACAGCCCTGATTCAATAGAGCTAACTCTTAGTTCTCAGCAAATTCAACCAAATTCAATATTGAAGGTAACAATAACCTCAATACTAAATTACTGTACGGATTGAAAATAAAAATGCTATTGTACCTATGTATACCAGATGTTATTCTTGTTTAATTTTCAACATAAATTCTCAGTAATTATTCTGTTTAACATAATACTGTTTCGTTCCTGTGAACTACTGTAAACATAAATCATGTATATTGTAAAAGCCTTTTACGGCGTCTAAATAAATAAATAAATAAATAAATAAATAAATGTAAATTATATTTTTTCCAACATTAATGTACAATAAAAATACCTGTCTTTAATATATGTAAATATATCCAGTAACAGTTCTTTAATTATTTTTAAATATTTTTTTTTCATTGAACTGGACCCATGCATTAGTTGTGGCCACAATTTAATCAGTTCTGGCCACACCCGTGTGCCGGTTTTGGCCACATGAATCTATGAGGGAACTTACATTTTTTATCTAAATTAAACACAATTATGATTATAAATCGATGTTTATTATTCAAATAAACTTATAAAAAATAAGATTTGGCGCAAATTTAGACCTGAGAGTTCGATTTCGAAAGTATAAAAAGAATTTTGCCTTTTGGTTGTACCTGTAAACAATGGTGGTGGCAATATCATTTTAATATCAATCTCAGCAACAGATGCCAAATCAGGAATTTGTGGCATTGTGAATTGGCTACCGGTGGTATTATGTTTTCTCAGGTAGCTTATCTCGAACTCATTGTCTTCGTCTTTTGAACGCAATATTTTGCCGTATAATAAAAAGTGGCTTTGGGATTCTTGAATTCAACCAGGACATAATCTCCTTCCAGGGGTGTTCGATCTAATTCTTCGAAACCCGACGGCTTTACCTGTGGAATCCAGTCTTCGCAGTCCGAATGAGACGTATCACGCAAATTTTCTTCCTCTGACTTCTCTGAAATTTCAATGGTCGGTTTCTTTTTTTAAATGTTCTGATTTATTTTTTTAGCTAGTTTTATCTGTTTTTGTTCTTATTTTCTGTCTTTCTCCTTTTCCTTAGCCATCATAATATCTTTCCATTTATCTGATATTAACACCGAAGAAATATACTCTCTCTTTCGACTGGTAGTATTTGTCTTCTTTTCAGGCCATATGACGCATTTTTTCACTAATTCTGCGGCATTAGTCAGCATATTCAATTCTAAAACACTACAAAAAAGAAGAAACATAATAATTTATTAAGTTAAAATATCAAAATTGGCGGATATGTACATTTTTTTAGATAATGGCCAAAACTAGTACTGTATGGGAGCCACTTGTGGCCACCAACGTGGCCACAACCCATACATTTGTATAAATTCTTGCGTCAGTAATGGCCACATCGAAAAATCATGTTTAAACAACCAATTTGCTAAAAATAACCTCAAAAACATATTACTTTACCCTTTTATAATGGGTACAACTTGTTTTCAAATAAAACATCAAAAGGATTACAAATATATATTAAGATTACTTACAGTGGGTTCCTTAAGGTTTTGGATAACAATCTCAATAAAAAATTCCGCAACACTTATTCGCATCGACCAAACACAAACTGTTAACAATAAGATTTATTGTGTCACTTGTCAACGAAGACTATTGACAAATATGCATTTTGCCATAGAGTAAAAAACGATTCGATTTTATTTAGCTTATATTTCGACTTGTAAAGTTGAAAATGGCCATAACCGGCCCAATGGCCACAACCGGCCCACTGACCCTACGCCGATTTTACCAAAACAGAACACGATTAAAAATAACAGGTTTGTTTAGGTTAAGTTATGTTTGTTCTTTTCCTTCACTTTTTTTCCATGTCTTATTTTGTCACTGTTCTGTTTTGTCATGAAACCTGTTATAAAATGGTTATTGTCGAAAATACAAATAATATACTTGATCAATAATCGCATCAGCGATTTAACAGTTAACTAACTAACTCGGGCTGGATTCCGTAGATCGCAGACGCAATGGCGTGACTGAAAATGAAGTTTGTTTTCAAGTATCTACTGCTTACTTCTAAATTCTACACCCCTTTACCCCGTCTTACTTCAACATTGTTTGCATTCTTATTATTTGTAAACAAGAAGAATTAATATTTTATAATGTATCGTAGAATATGTATAATTGTTCAATGAATAATAAGTTTTCGCTGATATATTTTAATTTAGTGAATATAAAAGAAAAAGAGTTACATGCGCCTATGGAAATAGTATGGTGGGAGGGAGAGGAAGCGGATGGAACTAGTCCGTGTAGAGTATGTGATTGTTATTTATTGATTTTAGGTTTGAAAATGTGATTAAGGCGAAGCTTAATGCTAAATCACGATTTTGATTAATCTTTATAATGAATTGGTGTACATTATGAATACCAAAAAATATGCTTTAGATAAATTGAAGGTTTTCCTATCGTTTTGCTTGAGTAGAATACAAATAAAAAAATAAATTACTCAATTAGAGTAGAATACAAATAAAAAAATAAATTACTCAATAAAAAATATAAATGTAAACTACTAAACAAAATATTTTTTCAATAGAAATGTATGAACGCATAGTGGAAACAACTTTTTTAAATACAGTATTATAGCTAAGATTATCTGTGACAGTTTCACTTGATTAACTTTTTTGCTTTCTTATAAAATTATTTACAAAATAAATAAAAACCAGTTTTGTGCTTGAAATCGAACGTTTCTAGACTCCGTTTGTCAAGCGATTTTAATGCCTATTACCTACAATAATATACCAAGAATACACACATTTTTGGCATGTAGCTTCCTCTTAATGTGTCGAATTTACTGTATGAAATTTCAACAATACATTGTTGTTTGTCCTCAGACCTCCAGAGGAGCGCAGCCTGGACGGAGACAGCTATGACGGCAGCTCGGACGATGGCGACGGCAGAAACCTAAAGCCGCGTCGCCAGCACTGGGCCAACAAGATGCAGTTCGTGCTGGCCTGCGTGGGCTACTCCGTGGGGCTCGGCAACGTGTGGCGCTTCCCCTACCTGTGCTACAAGAGCGGAGGAGGTAACTAACTCTTATTACCTGATACCTACAGAGGAGTGAAGCCAGTACGTATATAGCTATGACGACAGAATAACATAAATCTCTCGTCGAGTTTACCAATATCTGCTTAAGGCAATACACTACGTAGTAATGCAAAATCATGTGTTTTTGGTTTGAAAATTTAGTCGCCTAGAAATGTTTCAGATGCTTTGATTAAATACTGCGAGTAGAATACATCTTGGCCTTTGAAACAATCGAGTATTTTTTAGATAAGTCTTTTTATAAGCCCAGAAAAAAATAATGTATAAGGCCTATGAAAACTGCTTTAAAGTTCAAAATCTCCTACTTACGAACACATTTTCGGTTATGATTTTATTATATAATGTGGCAAATTAAGTTATTTATAAAATGATCGGAAAAAAAAATATTTATGCCTGAACATCCACAAAATAAAATAAAAGGCACTTTTTGGTCATGTTTTTTTCTTGCATAAATCAAAACAGGCGGATGATGTTCAGCGGCAATTTAAACCTTATCGCCATCTACGTAAGGGCTTTTATTGATAGCGGCTCGATTTAAAATATTACACGACGTAGTACATCGTCTTAATTATTAACAAGACACACATTTGAGAAACACGTGTAGGTACTTAAATATAAATTATTACTGCAACCGGGATTTGAAGCAACCAATTCTTACAGATGTTTTTTTTCCAATATAATAATATTATAATAACGTGTGATATTCAATGCTAACAGCAATTAATACTTAATTATCAACAAGACACACATTTGACAAACATATGTAGGTACTTAAATATAAATAATTACTGCAACCGGGATTTTAAGTAACTAATTTTCACAAATGTTTTTTTCTAATGCATAATAAGGTTTGATTATGTCTAGGTAATAAAGCAAAACATATTAAATGAAGGTGGGTACTAAGAATTTTCTTGGAAACGAGGAAATTCACGCCTTGCCCCTTTTATGTGTAAATTCTACCCATTTCCAAAGAAAACGTGAAAAATCATTATAAAACAAACAATGACAATATTACGTCGATATCCGCCCATCGTAGAAAATATTTACGCGGTGCTGTTACTTATTTGTAATCAGATATCGGATTATGGTTTATTCAATTGAGCAACATCGTGTATTGTTATGAAGGGATACGTATATAGTATATATATTGCACCTTGAACCTTGAAGACCATAGATTTTCGCGCGCTTCTATGTTATGTCTAGGTAGGCAGGTACAATCAGGGCCGCCAAGAGCCCATGGTTACTTTTATTAATGAACATGTTAATTTGTATAGATTTTTTGTTTTGTTTTGAGACAACAGAGAAACAAATAAATTACTGAAATGTAGATATTATTATTAAATTCGTGAACACCTCAGCAATGGTTTTCCTGGTGAGGTGTTCGCGAAACACTCTAAGGACGGGTTGTTTCGGAGAATTTGAACAATTCTTCAAATTTCAAAGTTAATTTTCAAGTTCTGTGATTATTTCAGTTCTGTTAAGTATTTGGCCTTTAATGATATAATAACAGTAATTGGATAGAACATTCACACATCTCGCAAATTAACGTTTAAATTCAAGTTCTGTGAACGTTCTTTTCAAGTTCTGTTATTATATCATTATTGACCGGTTGTTTCACAAAACTGAAAAAATAAAATAACTTGAATAGAACCTTCACAGAACTTCAAAATCAACATTGAAATTTGATGAATTGTTCAAATTCTGTGAATCAATCAGGCCTGATATTTTTTTAGTAATTTACATCATCAACAATCTGCATATTTTATCTTTCTTATAAATTTCTTAAACGTAATTACGAGTACAGTACAGGTTTTACGAGTGAGGTGAGGTGTTCGCAAAACATCATAATATTTAAATAATTTACAGTACCTACACATCATTCTTACTTCTGTTATTACAATAAATTTAATTCCCGGGTCTGCCCGTCATTTCGAAGCAGTTTTCTTTGATGAACTATTTTATTTAAAGACATCCTTACTTTTTTTTCTAATTGTTAATAATTAATTCATGCTCGCTTGCTCATGGTTGAAATGATTTTTCGAACTGAAAACAGTTGCATAATTTCCCATATAATTTAGATGGAAAAGATGTGCAATTTTCATGACGCCAGAACTCTTACAGAACTCTTATAGAACAATAGTGTTTTCTGCTTCAACTGTACAATAGTGGATTATCGCTTTGTAATTCTGAAAGATAATATTGTTGATATATTTTTTTAATCATCCTTAGTACCTACCTACCATCTAAATAAATATTTTTCTCTCTTCGCTATTATAAAGTTATAAGTGTACTTCATATAATATTTGTTCAACTTATAAAGGGTTTGTATAAATAGTGATTTATTCATGTAATACAGTTATCAACTTAGGTTATTTTCCTTCCATGTGACGACTGCAGTGGTGTGCGTAAGTATAGTCAGTTGCAAATAAAAATAATTGCTTATCATTTTGATGTATTTAATCCCTTTTCTATCCACGCTGACACTTGACTGATAACGCCATCTTGGCATTGTAAAAATAATATTGCACATTGCGCCTTAGTGAAATATTCCTGACAAAGAGAGAAATAACAAATTAATTTTATTGAGCTGTTATCAGAGGCATACGATCAATCAACCCAAGACCAGTGACCACATAGGGCAGACAGTTGGGCAGAAATGTGATGAAATAGAATTCAAGGTCCAATTACAAAGCATTTCCTTGATATGTGGATCCAAAATAATACTCATCTGGGCTTAAAAATTATTCACTGTAATTTCAAATGGGATATTCAGTATATTCACTTATCAAAACTTTGCACACGACTTAGAACTATAGTGAGCTAACTTTGCAAATTAAAAAAATGTTGTTCTACGAAATAAATTTAGAAAAGTAAGGTTATCTATCATTGGTGGAATCCCTAATAAGATATAATGGGAGTCTGGCACAGCGAATCGATAACTGTACAGTATCGGATTGATAGGCGGAACTACCGATGATTTTATACCTTTTTCCTTAGCACGGTCGCACTATTGATATCTAGACCGATATTGATAATGCAAATCGACATACGCGGACAACACTGGCGCATCTGTGAATGAATTGATATTTCTAAACATCAGACAGCTACGTAAAAGTTAAAAATACTAATAAATTGGCCATATCGAATTGAAATAATAACATTACTATACATTGGCAGTCCGCATGTACTTTTTGACCAAAAAGACAGTTAATTAGTTCATAAAGTCTTTAATTATAAGTCATAACTAACAACTTTTGTTTCTAGATATTACAGTTCTAAGTTAGTTCACCCCACTCTTTTTCATAACGAATGACATTATCCAAAAAGTTGTGCAAATTGACAGTTTATCCGATACCTGCTTTTAGCGGCTTTTGTCTACCGACTGTCGGAATCATATTCTGACCGTGCTCACAAATATCGTAATGATGTAGGGCTTTATTGATCGTCCGTGCTAGACCTCAAGCAATCTACACGGAGACAATCAACAAAAACCAATCTTAATTTAGTTCAAATATACAATATTCCATAGTAATGGCACACACTCTTTGCTTCATTCATACTCTATCATACATTCAAAATCAAATTCTTATAAAGTACAGCTTGACATACTTATCTTTGCAGACGATTAAAAGTGAAATTAGCGAGACTCTCGACTGAATAGATAAGTTTTCACATTTTTCAAAATGTTTTGTCTTTTCCAAAGCTAAAAGTAAATTACCTACATATTCACAAACAGTTTTGCGACCTGTGTTGTATTTTTATTTTAAGGCTCCATAGCTCGGAATGGAAATGACGTTGTGTTTTCAAAATAATCTAGTATTCTGGGATTTTCAGATATAAATTTTCTGAGAAAATAATGTTTCGCAATTGTTTTTGGTGTTATATACATTACATGGAAACAAAGTTTCTGCTTTATAGATACCTACTCTCTACCTTGCAGATTCTATTTACCGTATCTTAAAAATGCGAAATAGCATTGTTTTTAACATTATTTTGCATATTTTTTACACATTCCAAGTTTGTTTTACAGAAAGTGAAGATAATATTATTGTAATTTTTGCAAGCTGCAAAAAAAAAAATGTCGGTAAGTCCTTTGATGAGTGACATCTCTTGACAAAAATTACAAATATATATAATAAAAGTGGTGTTTACAAAGTTATTGTTTTATTTTAAATTATAATGTCACATCACAAAGTATCTGGTTCATGTGAACAAATAAAATTATATTTTTAGCCAGTCCGTCTGTCAATGCTTTAAACATTTAATTTATCAGGCATGTTTTGCCTTCAGTCAAAATATTAAAATGATTGCCTACAGACGTAACGTCATTGATACAGACAAATAATGTTGGCAGTTTATCAAACATGTGCCTTTGACATAGATAGGTAGTGTTCAAATCACAAGTTTAACATTGAAGTCATTCCGTACCTAATGAAACTAATTCCAGCATAAATGAGTTTCTAACGTTATTATGCATGCAATGATACCACTTCATCGCCGTGTAATTACAGATCAATGTAGAAAAAACATTAATAGAAATCAAAACATCTTTAATCTAGGTATTTATTTTTTACCTGATGACATTTATGATGTGTTGTGTTAAATTATTGTTTAATTATAGAATAATAAACGTTCTTTATATTCACAGCCCTCCTCACTAGAAATTCATGTTCCGGGGTGGACTATAGGTTGTTATGTTGGTGTTTTCCTTAGCTTCATTTGTTTATATTTTTTACCACTTCGAGACATATGTGATAGTTTCATGGAAGTTTTTTTTTTTTTTTAAATGCTTGTATGAAATAAACCTTTTTTTTAATAAAGAAAGATTAATATTCCCGTGCCACAAATAACCTGACAACCTATCTATATAAATAAAAATGTTCGTTTGTTCAAAATCTTAAATCTCAAAAAGTTCTACACCTGAAAGCTTTAAAATTTTGACACAACGTTGTATTAGAATTCGAGTGTGTTTTTATAAACCCATATTATATAGATGTCACCTGTGTCAGGTAAAAAACAGCGCCTTCTGTCGGACGTAAAAGCAACACTCACTATTGTTTTTCTATCTGCACAGACAGATTGAGCCACAGCAACATGTGGCGGGGTACAGCTAGTATTTGAATATTGTCAGGTTAAATTCCAACCAACACAGTAAGTGGATTGTTGCATGTATCATTATGAAGGACTTAGCCAGCTGAGGAATTGAACTCACCACGTCTGAGTAGGAACCAGGCACATTGCCAACTCAGCCACTAACTGGTCAATTATTATTATATTAGATGTGAAAATCAAAATAAAAAATATTTTTACGTACCTTGTTAAAAACAGTTATATCTTTTATTTCTAGGTGTATTCCTGATTCCCTACTTCATCATATTGGTGGTGTGCGGAATCCCCATGCTGTTCATGGAGCTGGCCGTGGGGCAGTTCACTGGGCGAGGGCCTATCGGAGCCCTGGGGCAAATCTGCCCACTATTTAAAGGTAAAACATACTGTTCCGATTCAAATATGTTCCTGCCACTGAGAGCTCTATTGAAGCGTAAAACCCCGCTTTCTGTTGCGTGGTGCACGTTGCTGTCAGCGACCTTTATAATAAAAGTTTATTAAATTTAGAAACCCATTCAATATCTCAGATTATATTTAAACTTCATATTTTTTTCTGCTGCCCAGGAGGTTAAAGGATCCAGGTAAAATGACAACAACTATTTTAGATTAAAATAGCGAACTTGCATGAAAAATTGTTGGCATTACATTACACCAAAAGACTTTGATTTTTGCTTATCTTGCAGGTTTTTTTTTTTTAAAACATTTTTATTGTGACAATAAATATCTATTTTTAAAATTGCTTATAACAGTCATAAATGGTTGGGAAATACAATATTTTCTGAGTATATAGTTATTGTTCAATGAAACCAGTTTTTCTTTTGGTAACTAACACCTTTGAGTGACTGCTATGTTTTGAGGCTGAAGGGAGTGGGGAGTTTAACATTTCGATTCTGATTTGTGGTCTTTATACTGACACTTACCATTCTTTACTTGAAATAGTATGTAAGATACCATTGATTACATATCTCAAATCGTCTGTTAAAACAGTGCTACCACTACGAAGTCTTCAGAAAACACCGTTTACACAAAAAAACGATTTTGCAAAAATGTCACTTAACATGGTCTACACCCAAGCAGCTCAAATATTAAGTCCGATATAATTCTTCGATATGAGAGTTTTAATAAATTTAATTTTTTCATCTAGTCATTTTTGTTTAAGCTTTCAATGAAAAATAATGCAAATTTATAGAAAATGCAATGAATTTATATTCAAATTGCAGGTGCCGGTCTTGCCAGTGTAGTAATATCCTTCCTGATGTCCACTTACTACTGCGTGATTATCGCCTACGCCATCTATTACTTCTTTGCCTCCTTCAAGTCGGAGATGCCGTGGTCCGACTGCACCAACCGCTGGAACACTCCCGACTGCTGGATGCCCGAGAGGCTGGTGCAGAACATCTCCCGCCCTGAGATGTCCAGGACACCTTCCGAAGAGTTCTTTGAGTGAGTTCTAGTTTTATTAAATTTTATACAGTTTTTTATGTGAGTACTACATACCACACAAAAGTCTGGGACTCAGGAGCCAGTGAGACTATGGCATATGTTACAAGGCTGAAGGTAGCTGAGGGTAGGGAAGGAGATGCAAAAGAGGAAGGTGGGGAAGTACCTGGCTATTCAGATCTGGTTACCAAACACGGTTAAAGCCATTTCATTATATTTACAATAATTATGAGAGAAAGTACTAAAATTTTGTTTACTTCCGCAGAAAATTTTTAAACAAATTTCCATTTTTTTTTAAAAGAAAACGAAAAGAGAAGAAAGAAAAAAGAGAGCCTGAACGAAAGAGAAAATCTGAGAATGACTAGATAATAAAAAATAAATTCTAATTTAAATAAATTTTGTTTAATTTTGGAGGTAAAGGAACTTGTGTTGAATTTGAACATCTGTTGTGGGTATTTTAGAATATATGCATTAGCAACCCTGCGTAGGGGATAGATATTTAGCGCTCCCTCCATGTTTGTGAGTAAAAGCCGCCACTGAAGTACCTACTTACAAATCTGATGATTTCAGAGGAAATTTTGGTTTTTTGGTTTCCAAATATTTTGGAAAATCAGAAACATACATGCATTGCTACATACTATACTCCTTTTTTTATAACTCTTAATAATACCAAAACTTTCAATAATAAAAGTAAAGAATTACTTGGTCTAAAAATTATTAAGTAGGTACATATTTTATTTCACTCACCTCACTTTAAATAAGTACTTACATTTTTTATTTTAAATTAAGTAAGTACTTACCATTTTTTTAGAAAAATTCTTATAAAAAATAGTATTACAAAATATAAATAGTGATTTCAGCAGCATAATGCAACAATGAGTTATTTGCCCATGGAAAATCAATGCTGTGGTTAGTTCTAAAAGCAAAGTAAATACATACATAACATTAATAAAGATGATAGTGTATTCTACTTGAATTAATTTATTAAAAACTAAATCATCTTGAGTGATGTGTTACAGATACAAAATGTAAATTTATTACATATTTTATCTACACGAAGGTGCACCCACCACATTTGTACACTGTGCCATCAGCATGATATGCACATGATAAAAGAGGATTAACGGTTCTCATTCAACTTAGGATATCTCAATCATAATAAATATGTCTTGTTTAAAAGCATGTTGATCATGATCAAATTTTTTAATTTTAGATATTTTGTTGTATTTTATATTTGACATACCATTTTAATCAATGTTTATAGGAAGGTATTATGTATTATTATTTTTGATATATTATTCTTGTTATGTTATTATTGTCTCCTTTGAATATACAACAGGGTGTAACGGCACTTATCAGAAAGTTTTTTTTGGCATGTTTTTAATTGAAAAAAAATAACATCGGACGGCAAAACGACATGTATGTTTTTAATTCCAAATATGCTCAGGAATCGCTGGTTAAAATCCTTATACTTGTACATATAACTATACTATATGGGATGTGTGATCTTGACCAATAGAACTGATGTCGCTAATTTACATTAGACCTTTTGACTCCTATGTGCCAGACAGACTAATGAAATTGATTATCTATTCAAGAAGAAAATATTTGATCAACATTGCCGGAAGTAAGATAAAATTGATATCACTTCGGGATCGCAGACAAAAGGCCCGCCCTGTGCAGGCGCAATTGGAGGAGTCTATTCCGGGCGCCGACTTGCCAAGGCCCTGATAATACCTAACACTTAATACAGCACCCTTAAGGTTTTTACTAGCGCCTTGCATTGTTTGGTTCAGGGCCGGCCCCGCACAGACGTGTCCACAACACACTACGAACTGTTTAAATTTATATTGATAATAAAAAATTTTTTATTATCAATATAAAGCTTTTTTTTACACGTGTTTTTTGATGTCTGTCTCACTAGGATATACCTGTGTCGAGACAGATGTATTGGATACATAAATTAGTGTTTACATATTATTTGATACATATGATTTCATTATATTAAATGACAATGTGAAAATGATAAAAAATAATAATAATAAATGATAAATTGGTTAATTAGCATCTAGTTGGAGTACATACTTATGAAGGTGTTTTTATAAAAATTTTGATATTGGATCTGTCTTGGCTGATGATTCAAGACTTGGTGTCTGTTTTATATTTTAAAAAAAAATTGTTCAGTCCAATGGCTACTGCGAGAGCATTATATAGCCTTGTTGCAAAATATCTAAAATTTCTCTGGCCAAAAGTTGTTTTAGCGAAAGGGATTTGTAAGAGATTATGTCCTTTAGTTCTAGTATCACAAGCAGTTTGGACATTGTCAAAAGTGGTTTTGTGTTTGAAAAGGTATGCTAGTATGTTTTTGGCATAATGTTGCCTAATGTCAATAACACAGATTTTCCTAAAGATTTCATCCGAGCTGCTTATAGTTTGAAGATAATCTTTATTATAAGTTTCTGAGCTTTAGAGATTGGATCAATGGCGGCAGCGTTTGCTCCTCCTCATGCTATGATACGATACTCTATTAAAGATTGACAAAGTGCGTAGTAGATTGTTTTGAGCTGGTTTAGGTTGAGAAAGTTGCGAGTTTGTCTAAAAAGTAAATGAATTTTCTAAGTTTGTTTGCTGTATTGGTTTTATGTTGTTTCCACTTCAAATTGCTGTCAAAAATAATACCTAAGTATTTAATTTTAGATTGTCTCTTTAGATAATATTGATTATTACATAATATAATGATGTGTTATATACCTCTCCAGGCATAAAGTACTGAAAGTAAGCCAAGGAATACAATATCCGGGAGAGCTCCGCTGGGAACTGGTGGCCTGCCTGGTCTGTGCATGGATGCTGGTCTACTTTGCCATATGGAAAAGCATCAAGTCATCAGCTAAAGTCCGCTACTTCACCGCAACACTTCCCTTCCTCCTCATCATCATCTTCCTGGGCCGATCGCTGACTTTAGAAGGCGCCGACAAGGGATTGCGGTTCTTCTTCAAACCAAACTGGGCTCTCCTCGGCGATGCTAAAGTAAATACATCATTTAGCAACATGTTTAATTTCAAATTCCTTTTTGTTGCAGTTGCAATACTTTGAATCTACTTTTGATTTTTATTGGAAAAACTTTTTTATGTTTATCCGAGACACTATCTAGGTTACAGATAAATTCGTTAGAACTTTGTAATCATTCATAAAGATAGCAGCCAACAATGTGGTAAAAATTAGTTGAAGATAATATGGTTAATTCTGAATTTGAAATATGAGATCAACAAAAATGTGGTAAAAAAATTAGGTCCCAATGGCTGAGTTAGTTGAGTCGTTGTCCCGGTAAGACACAGATTGTGGGTTCGATTCCCAGTTGTGACCGTTACCTTTTTATTTATTTTTTTACTTGCTCTGTTTCATTTAGATTTATTAGTATTTTCGTCTTCTTAAATTTGGTTTACTTTTTCAGGTTTGGATCAATGCCGTCGCTCAGAACTTCAATTCTATCGGAATAGCATTTGGTTCCATGATATCATTTGCTAGTTACAACAAGTTCCACAACAACTTTCTTCATGACACGCTCGCCGTGGCATTTGTGAATGCCATCACTAGTTTGTTGGTTGGGATATTTACATTTGCGACAATAGGAAATATTGCATTAGAACAGAATTTGAGTGTGGAGGACGTCATTAGTGATGGTAAGCTTGTAAAGATTACATATTTACTATAAAGATTTCTTAACCTGATCTAAGTGGCTGTCGTATGATGTAAGTGTGATGTGAACCATCGGAGGCTAAGCTCGTACGTAGATGTCGCATAAAATTTCACTAAAGCTGGACACACACAGCAGAGCCAACGAGCCAACAAATGATTTTGCACTGAGCCAATACTCATTGTGTGTGGGGAAACTTAGATGGCCCGGCAGTCTCCGCCTGATAATCGATGAGTTCAAAATCCACCGAGCCGAGCCAAAAAGCCATGACTCGGCTCGGCTATATATGGCTCGCCGTGTGTGTGAGATCCCGAACCATAATCCATTCAGTATGAATTCAGACCTCGAGTCGTAACTATGGCCTCTTCAAGCAAACGTGATTTTATTCTGGACGATAAAAAAATATACACCTATTTTATGTATCTACAGACATTATTTCTTACTACTTAATTTAGAATAAATCTTTGTTGAATATTTGTGAAAACAGTAACCTATTTTATGTACCCATATGTGATTTAGTTCTCAAGTTTGAATTGTTCACTTGATGGTTATAAAGATTAAAAAACTTTTTAAGTGTATTCTATGCACTAAATATAAAATGTAAAAATATTATATCTAAATAAAATATACTTTAAAAAAATACTAAAAAAAGGTTCCAAGCACCTCATGCGTAGGTATGTAGTAATTTTATGGCTAAAATTCAAGGGGTTGCTCATGACTGTTTCAAGTTTGTGGATAATCAGGTTTTTGATTCTATAATCCGGCCTGAATCTCCCATCCTACCACCCCATACAATTTGAATAACATTATGATATTCCTACTCTATGTCTACATTTTCAATCAAAATTATTTTACTTCCTCTTTAGGTCCTGGCCTAATATTTGTGGTTTACCCACAAGCTATAGCTAAAATGCCCGCATCGCAGCTGTGGGCCGTACTGTTCTTCTTCATGCTTTTGTGCTTGGGACTGAACAGCCAGGTAAGAAAACCATAAAATTAATCAAAACAAGTATGAATTTAAAAAGTTCATTTTAGCTAACAAAAACTCGCACTGCATGTTTATCCCAGTAGATGTCACTGACGTATGTAA
Organism: Hesperophylax magnus; assembly: GCA_026573805.1. Taxonomy (NCBI): domain Eukaryota; kingdom Metazoa; phylum Arthropoda; class Insecta; order Trichoptera; family Limnephilidae; genus Hesperophylax; species Hesperophylax magnus. The sequence continues at coordinate 9,243,966 of JAIUSX010000006.1, read as the reverse complement.
AAAAAAACGATTCCTGTAAAATGGTTTTAATGAAAATGTTTTTTTTCCAGTTTGCGATAGTTGAAGTCGTTGTGACTTCCATCCAAGATGGATTCCCCAAGTGGATTAAGAAGAGGCTAGTTTACCACGAACTCTTAGTTCTAATTATATGTAGCGTTTCATTTTTGTTTGGATTACCAAATATAGTACAAGTAAGTAAAAATCATTCTTTATTAATCAGTAATTTCTAACTTTTATCCTATAAAGAGAACTGCAATGAAAAATTCTTATCCAATGAAGAATGAGTAAAAAAATATAATATTTTTTTTAAATAAAATAGTGTATAGGACTTACACAATTAAAAAAATTATAGCTTTTTCTTTTTTATTTCGCTAGTCTGTGCAAATGGTTGTAAAATTGTTATTATTAACCACTCTGCGAGTATGACCGAAACGGTGCCGCATAATGAAAAAATGCTCAGAAGAATATGGCGGAAACGGTGCGGCTGCGGCTAAAATTTAAACACTATCATATTTAATGAAAATATTTTTTTGGTTTATTTGGATTGATGTTGATGACGTTTTTATTCGAAATATAAGATTATTATTAGTCAATCTAGGATAAATATATTTAAAAAAAGAAACATGAACAAAAAAAAACACACTCCCCACGAACAGTTAAGTTCACCAAAACTCACTAACCGAGAGGTTAAGAAATAAATTCATGGATTAACAGTTATCAAAAGTTGTTTTTGAGGCAGAACCATAAATTTTTTATGTTAATTTCAATAATGGGTATTTACCCGATTATTGAAATTAGATTGAGGTAATTAACACACTTCGGCCGGGAAAGGTAGTTCTACCCGTTCGGTCGATTGATGCTTAATGCTGGGAAGGGTAGTTCTACCTTTTGCGCCGGCCTCATTTCAATGGCAGAAAAGACGGAATTATTCAATGTTTTTATATGAATATTATATATCTCTTTGTAAAGGTCCCAACTGTATGTACATAATTATCGAATCGTAATGCAAGTGCGAATGAGGGTTTTTATGACCGTGAAACCCGATTCGAATCTCTTTCTCCGTTCAGCACCCACTCAACTCCTATGTGCAAGCTAGCGAGAGATGACGGGCGTATTTAAAGAAAGCTGGTATGAGCAAATGCCGATAGGCGGACCGTAATAATAATATTACAAGGTTAATTGACTTGCATTTCAAATAATATTCGATTTTTGTGTAGTAATTTTATAGATTTGGGTATGCTGAGTCCTATGTAGAATTTTTTATTAAAATATTTTCGAAGATATAGCGATTTAAAACATATTAAAGAAATTCGCACGGGACCTTTATTTTCGCCCAGACTCAGCATAGCGCCAGCGCAAAAAATACTTGGGCGAAATGTGTTAATAACCTTTTTCTCATATGTTGCCAAAATGCATATGTGTAATTTGATAACGAATATTCTTTCAATGGTTCAAAAAAATATATGATTATAATTTTTTCAGGGTGGAATATATTATTTCCAACTAATCGACCATTACGCAGCTTCCATATCGATCACATACCTTGCCTTTTTCGAAATAATCGGCATAACCTGGTTCTACGGCGTCAAGAGGCTATCACGAGATGTCAAACACATGACCGGACGCACCCCCTCCCTCTACTTCAGGACCTGTTGGCTCGTGGCTGCACCTCTGCTGTTATTCGTGAGTAACTTTTTAATGGTATATATATATATATATATATAGAACTGATTCATCGCCATTACAAATCGGCACTTGTTTACGGAAAAGCCAATTTTATATAGTTGTTTTAGTTACTCAAAACAAACATAACTTCTACTGTTTACTATGCATTGGTTAACTCGGAAATTACCAAGATAAAGCTTCTTGTATATTATTTAATTATCATAGCTGTATTGGTTAAATTATGTGTTATTTATTACTATGTATTATTTAATGTGCAGGCAGCATTAATCATATCTGATTTCACAATCTGTTTAACAGTAATTGAGTAAATAAGTAAGAAACCAATCGAGCTTTGAATTGGTTTATATTAGTATAATATTACATCCATCCATCAACAAAAGTTTAGTGAGGCCGAGAATAACACCATGGAAACATATGTAAATGATATTTATTTTCAAATGTGGCTATAAACTGCAATTATCTTGTAAGAATAGAGTGCGAAAAATATTGTTATCGACTGTTCAAATTACACAATTTTTCAATGTTTTTATCGCTAGCAAAACTGGTCAAATTTGCTATATGAATGTTAGCCATTCTGCGTCTTCGCTCTTTCTCCTCTCATCCCTATGGTAGCTCACATCAGAAGGATCGGTCTTGAAGATTATTATCAAACAAATTGAGAAAATGCAGCAAAATTGGGATTATTCTATGAATGCCTCGAAAAAATTATTTATTGCTGAGAGTGTAAAAAAAAACAGTTAAACTCTGTAGATATAGTGTGCAGATGAATGGAAAATCATTAACCTCGGCTATCCCGGAATACTGCTGTCACATATGTAATCCCTGAAGTTTTACTAAAACATGTGTCAAAACATGTCGTGTGATGGGATAGATTATGTTAAAAATGTCAATTTACTGATTGATATATGTTTTTTTAGGCGGTTTGGGTGTTCAGCTTGATAGACTACGAGCCCCCCACATACCACAACGGGGACTACCATTATCCTCGCTGGGCCGAGGCGCTGGGCTGGATCTATGCCTCCATCTCACTCATTTGCATCCCAGGGTACGCAGCCGTCATCATCACTCGGGCAGAAGGAGACACTTTCATGCAGGTAAAAATAAATACTCTTATCAAAAATTCCCTTTCTAAACTTGGAACTCTCCGTTTCTATCTAGATCTAGGTATTTGACAATGCTGATCCTGGCATCACATTCTGACAGATTGGGCAAATTTTGTTAAACGTTTTTTTCTTGAAGTGAACAATATACCATATAAAGATTATATTAAAATTTTAAATTATTGGATACTATGTAAAAGATTATAATAATGTATTAGTCAAAAATAAAAATAATTATATAAAAGATCACTAGGGTGTAAATAAATAAATAAATACTGAAAAATCTAACAAAGATAGCAGTATCATTAGGTATCTATATTTTTTTTTAATTGTGTCCTAATGCTTTACCTATTAACATTTAGGCTGCGTTCATATTATGGGTAATTTCACCTCCAAACGGCACTTTTTTTCATCTTCTCTCACTGACCAATTATACTTTTTAAAACTGTTATTAAATATATTTCACGTGATCATTCTTCATGTAATCTTTGCTCAAACTACGCATCCATATCTTAAGTAATCGTAAAAAACAAAAAATTATTATTTCGGAGATGTTTATATAAACAAAATTAAAAATTACAGAGCAGATAAAACATTACTGAATATCAACGCCAGCCGGGCTATACCTACTGGTACTAATGTCTGATTAAATTTATCATATTATTTGATTTGTGCGCCGATACCACAAGCATTTTTAATAAATAAGGATTTGTTTAGGAACTTATTTGTGTGGTATGCAAGCTCTCAAATATTTGTTTCGAACTTGAGAAAAAAAATTTTCCCTCATAACGAAACGACAATCATTTTTTTTAAATAATGATCTAATTAAAATTTTGTTTACACATTTTTATATTAAACATTTTTTTAAATATTTATTTTTATTCAGCGAAATGAGATTGTCAAATGAAATTCCTAAATTCACAAATAATATAAAATTACTACATTATATGATTTAGAAAATAGGATCCTGCGTTCAGGGTGTTCATATACACCGCAAATTTTTGTTCTACCATTTTTTTTTTTATATTCCGGTTTTAATTGAAACGGAGTCGTGTAACGTAATAATATTAATGTTTTTTTTTTAAAAGAACCACGAATAACAATTATTAAATAGCCCAGAAAAAATCTATGAATCTACTACAGTACAGAACCAATATATTTTTCTGTTACAGAAATTCAAGAACTCCATCAAGCCAGCATTTGAGTGCAAGATTTGCAAGAGGCACGACTGCGAGCATCTGGACGACAGCGTATCAATGACGGGCGACGTCATCAGGGAGCTGTCTCCCATGTTGGGCCTCACCACCCCCAGCACACCCACCCCCACCCCACTCCGACCCCTGCCCCTTAACCTCACCCTCGCCAACAACCATCAGACACCAAATAATACTACTTAAACACACATCAATACATATGTACTGCCATAGCAATATTATGTGATATTTCTCATAGCAATAAAGTTGTATTATTATGAGAGTTTCTCATGGCATTAAAATATATTATGAGATATTTCTCAAGCATAAAAATATATTACAAGATACAGAGATATGAGATGTTACAGCATGAAGATATATCGCCAGTTGAGTATTATTAAGTACTCAGGCTGCAATATTATGAGATGTTTCTCATATCATATAGATAAATTATAATGAGACATTTTTTCTCAAATCAATAAAGATATTTTATGAGAACGAAAATACTTGTATGATATTCGGATATTTTGAGGATGTTTATAATTTGTCAGTTGTTTATACTATTCGTTATTATTCACATTAATTTAGTTAGTTTCTTTTTGACATCTTGACCTAAAAAGATTATGTAAAATGTAAAGCAGTCCATTCACAGTCTCTGAGATGGGTTGTATGAATAAATAATATTGTATGTAATATTTTACATCATGTTAATTTTTATTTCATTTTGAACCCTGATATTTTAGAGGCATCTCAATGATGTGCCGTGTGAGTCATGAAGGTGCCAAATATTGAAAATTAACTCAATCATTTTTTTTCATTCACCATTAATTACTTCATCTAAACGTAATTTATATTATTGTATACCTACGCATAGTTTCATTTAAAATGAACATTATTTTATTATAATTTGACTCAGTTTAAAGTTTAAAGTATTGTCAAGATGTATCGATTAATAGAATAATACATTCCTGTGCTAGTCCAGATGAAAATACAATTTAGAATTGTTAAGCTTTAATTGAAAAATATTATTTGTAATAGATAAGTAGTTAAGTATCATGCTCAATTAATGTGTTACCACCTTGAAGAAAACAAAATCTATGGTTAATGAATAATTGCTTATGGCAAAGGTCTTTCCAACCCTTAAACCCTTATATAAAAAACAAATATGATTTAAATATCTACTTATAATATAATCTCTATTTTGTAGAAAGGGCAAATAAGCAATTTATTAATAACTCTTTCCCTTTCCAAAAAAGGGATACCACTGATACCAGTAATTCAAATCAACAACTTGCCAACACAAGTTTAAACAAAATTAAGAGCTTTCTAAACATATATGTAAAAAATAATGTTACATTCCAAATAAAAAACATTTTTATTAAATTTCATGTGTATTTCGTGTAATACATTTGAAAGAAGAGCAAAGCAGTATTTTTCCACAAAATCAATACTCCAATATTATGTATGTGTGTGTCTGTGTGCCTATAGATTACTTTGCAAGACACTCACGATTTGTACATTTTGCAATAAAAATTACATGGAAATTATTTTTTTGGACGGATGAGATATTCGCTCTTTGAGCATGAGTTGGTTGTTGGTGTGTAATAAACGCGCCAAAATATAGATTAAAATGAATGTGCAAATTGTATGTTTGAATCTAGCATAAAACAACTTTTAGGAACAAATTTAAATTAAGAAAATAAATTATGTTGACTGTTAAAGTGTTTTATTATTTATCAAACTTGTGAGAAAGCTTCGGAGCAGGGGGCCTACTCTGTATCTTTCAAAACTTTCCTGCTGCTGGTTTAGCCACGTCACAAACCCATATTAACCCTTCCCATACGATATTCAAAAATTCCTCATCCTCTGGTGCTATACACTCGGTAAATATTTATATATAGTAATTACTTAATGCAATACATAAATTTATTGCGAAGGAATACCAAAAATTTTAACTCTGTGATTAGTATATTTAGAGAGATATTTTATTAATTAGAGACGATGTTCACTTAGTTGACAGCACCGGCAAGGAAAGATTAAACCACGAACTTACTGGTTTGTTAACCCGAAAGATACAGAGTAGGCCCCCTGGGACCCAGAACTGGAGCACAAAGCTGTTGGAGTTTCGCTTAAAACTGGGACACAGAAAAGATAGCCTTCTCCAGATATTAATAATTGTTCTTTTTATTTTTATTGTGTTATGATCGCTCATCTCATGCAAATTGATCGGTAAACTTGAATATGTATAGCGGCCATTGTACACGTTGACAAAAGAAAATGGCGAGACAAGAGCAATAAAATCAGCATATTTGAAAAATCATTTTGTGTAGTTGAGGAGCTAAGGCTAGGACCAATTAAGCCGTTTACAGAGAGAACACCAATGTTAACACATTTCATGCAGGCGCAAACAAGGGTCCCATTCGAGAAAATTGATTTTGTTTGAAACAGCTATATCTTTGAAAATAATACATATATTTTAATGATTTTTTTTACATAGAAGTTAAAGTGAGTGTTGGGCCATTTAGTGATATTTTATTTGTAAAAAAAATGTATGTATTTTATTACATTACAAAATTATTTTTTTCGTTTTCGCACAAATCATTACAAAAAAAAACTTTTGCATCTCCAGTGCGATAAGTGTAAGTATGTATTACCCGTTCTACGGGTTTAAATATGGTTTCCTTTGGATAAAATATTCTTCAACACAAAAGACAAGAAAAAAAAGATGGCGAAGACTTGGTTCACATTTTTAAATACATATAGTTGGGACCCTTACACAGAGATTGATATAAAATGTTTGTATAAAATTATCAGAGAACAATGCTTTTCCAGCCATTCAAGTAGGACCGGAGTAAAAGGTAGAACTACCCTTTCCGTCGGAAGTGTGTTAACATTCCAAAAGCGGCTATTCAAGATTTATGATATTCCAAAAGCCTTATTTTCCCTATCTTTCTCAAATTTTCACCTTTTCCACTCTTTATCCAAAAACTTTGATAATCTGAATTTCTTTAGGTTTGGTTTTTAAAAACTTCAACATTTGAAAAAATGCTATAAACTTATTCATCAACCCAATGTACATTATAAAAATCAGAATTTCACATTGAAGCTTTTTCTTTATAACGTAAACCTAATTAATAATAAATGCATACATGATGTACAACATGCATACATGTTATTCGCACAAAGATACTTGGCAACATTGCAGTGGGTTTTCACTATCGTAATATGATTTTGTCCTGGAATATCCGAGGGTTATGTTTATGTAACATTGTTAATTTTAATCTAAATAGAACTTCGAGCGTGGAGAGCAGAGTTGAAGCTTAAATCTTACGTGGGAGAGGTCAATACAAATGGACTGCTCCAAATTCTGGACCATAATGAGGGGAATGCTCTTTAGCTCTAAAACCTCACAAGGTTAAAGTCAAATATTGTTTGCGAATTTGTATTTACATACATTACAGAATTTAAAATAATTTGTTTGTGTAACTCGTTCCAGAGTGGAAGATATACACAGTATCGTCCTAGTGAGAGACCACAATGCTGAATGGAAACAATGCTTGAAATGTGGCTTTAACTATGTTTATTGGGCATTGTATAGTTCAACTTGCACTATACTCACTGCTATGTTAAAAAATTTAAGATGAAAAATTCCTTTTAAATGATCAAGTACGTATCTGGGTACGTCAAAAGATAAGAAAAAGGTTAATGCTTCTTTCAAACCAAGCATTTTTATGAAAAACCTCAAATAAAATATGTAGTCCTTTTCGGTTCCATGCTCATAAAAATTTTTTAATTACGGTTAATCAATAAATAAGGTTAATCCCACCCGGGTCAGTATGAAAACAACAAATCCAAATTCAAATATTTAGCAAGATTTCCAAAAAACATGAATTCTTTTGAAATAATTTTTATACCGCAGTGGTGAAACATATTTGAGTCTACGCAGCGCAACTTTGGCAACAAAGCGGCAACAGTGCAACAAAAGGCACAAAATTTTCCGCATTCTTAATGCACACGGCTGGCCAACCCGTGAGATAGAGATGTGAAGTCTGTCAGAACCCGCCGACCAATCACAGGGCATTTAAGTCTCTTATGGTTTTCATCGTCTTTAAAAGACGATTTTTTAATTATAATAAATATACTAATACTTATAAATATTCAGAATCAGCGTTTGTTTATCGATACAAATGTAAGTTTTAATCTGTAATATTTTTCACCCAAGTTCCTTATTTCAAAACAAATAAAAACTTTTCACCACCCACAGGTTGAGAATATCTGATAAAAAACTTATGTTGTTGATTATGTCAAACATCAAAACTAGAATAATTTAGTTTATCATTAGGTATACGTAAATATTTTATCAACGTTAGTAATATTTTTCAGTTCAATATAATATACTTATAAGTCATAGTTAGAGTGTTGTAATGTGTTATTGTAGGATTTTCCCTGAAATATAAAACCATTATCAATACAAGGATACAAAGCAACACATGATCGCTCTAATCTGAGTAAACAAAACAAATTCAAACCAAGTCAAGTCTCGAACCAGTGAACATAACTGTAGATTAATTCAGCTATTGCAGTGGAAGTGTTCTTCAAGATGGGCACAATTAATTTAATTCAAGGGTGTTTCCTTTTATGTTCCTTGTTTCTAATCGGTTATTGTAATGCAGGTATGGAAATTAACATTAAATATTAAAATACATATATTGTTAGAAACATCAAAAAGTAAGGTAGGTACCGTAACTCATTTGAAAAAAGGTTTTTTGTTATTATTATTATTTTTTATTTTTTTTAAAAGCGTAGAAGGTTTACACGTAGTTCCCATGAGCACTTAGGCCATAGGCCCATTGTGCTATCTCCCATTTTACCTAAATCCTTTAACAACAACTCAGTCCCTTTAATAAAGTGCACTAAGGTTGTCATTTGGTATGTGGCTGTCTTCTGGTTCTACTGTATGTCTCCCCAGGTATCTGAGCCTAGTTCCCACCAGGGCAGGACATTGGCACCATAGGTGAATTGGAGTTTCTTCATCGTTTTGTTATTAAATAACATTACTAATTTTTTTAAATATTTTAATATCTAAAAAATGAGTATGGATATAAAATAATACTAAATGTACAAAAAGTGTTGTAAAAAAAGAGCATTATATTGTTGTCATTAAAATGGAAAAAAAAAACAGTTTTCTTGTTAGAAATAACTGCAATAATTTTTATTTACGAAAAGTGTTTTTGAGATTTTACTTTTTACTAACAGAGTGATCACAAATAATACATATTGATAGAATTAAGTAAGATCATCAGTAATTGTACAGCAGACAGATGGTTAAAATTAAGATAATTACTAAGTACATATATATAATAATAGTATAATATATATAATAATATATAATATACATCTCTCTAATAAGTTACTGGTCGAGTAACATAGCGAGTGACTCAGCCGAGCACTCGGCAGGTGTAATTTGGCATTAAGAGGCAAAGAAAGTAACTTTCTCAGGAAGTGCCTACTGTATACATTATTAACTTGTGTTTTTTTTTTTAATGTGTTACACAATACACAATCTTTCTTTGCAGCAATTATTTTTTTCATTGTGTTGATAAAGCCACTTCTTAGCGATCCCAAACAAACAAAAACTAAACAAATGAATGAACCTTTGAAAAAACTTGTATTTAGCAATATTTATTGATAACAATTAAATATAATAACAGTAATGTACAATAGCAAGTAAGTAGATACCTACTAAAATTGTTGATTCAAAGTTATGAGAAAGTGGTAGACAAATAATGTCCTGGCTAAAGAACCTAGAATAATATAGCTATTTATAGTAACTTCCTCGAGAGAGGTACATATAAAAGATCATTACGTATTTATTTGCAACAAACAGAAACAATAGCTAACAATATATTTCAAAGACTTAATAAAGCCAAAAACTAAAATTGATAACATGTGTATAAGAAATAATAAATTATTATTGTAGCGTGAAATACTGATAACAAAGATCAACCAATCAGTTCACCTAATAAAAACTTTTCGCTTGCAGAGTTTCAAACTAAATTTCAAAGGCCAATATCAAAACAACATATTCAAATACACCATTATACTTTTTTTCATCATAGAAAGAAATAACTTAGTTTTAAGTACATAAAAATGTAAATATTCATTTGTTCAAAATCTTAAATCACCGAAAGATCTTCACTTATTGCTTTGAAATTTCGACACAACGTTGCATTCAAATATGCCTGTGTTTTAATTACTCATATTATAGAAGTCACCTGCGACAGGTAAAAACCTGCTTCTTTTTAAAACAACGCCATCTGTTGGACAAACACTTTTTTTTTAATAGTACAATCTGTTGGACGTAAAAGCAACTTGCGCTATTGATTCTCTATCTGCACAAATAGCCCTAGCCACAGCAACGCTTGCGGGGTACAGCTAGTCTATATAAATAAAAATGTTAATGTTTTTTAAAATCTAAATAATCCATTGAATTAAGCAAGGGTATTTTCTTTAGTCATTGAAATATTCTAACCGGTTGGCATCGAAAGTACGACAAATATTTTTTACGTAGGTAATACACAGTCAAAATTGCTATTTGAATCATTCTTCGTGATCTTTGCAGGACACCCAGGATGCCCAAATATTATCAAAAAGGAGATGTGGGGGGGGCAATCCATCTCCAATGCCATTTCAATGCCAACTCCTGTTGAGTATGTCATCATTGCACATACGGTGACTCCTGAGTGCTACTCCATCTCGGCCTGTTCTACTAGAATTACAAATATACAGGATTTTCACATCAATATTAGAAAATTCCGTGATATAGCTTACAAGTAAGCAATAAACAAAAATAAGTACCTACTCAATAGTTTTAAGATGTATAATAATTATTAATCCTTCGCTTGCATTGTTATAGAATTTTAAATACTGAAATAAATGTTTAAAGAATTGAATTAAAACAATGTTTTTATTAGTGGTTGGTTAGTTTGTTTCCAGTTTGTTTATCTGCTTCATCTTCATTGAGTTCATTCAAATACCCTACAATATTAACAATACGTCCAACTAAATATTGGCAGTATTTAAGTACTTGAATTGGCTGGCAACTTCCCAGTAAATTGTATGAAAGCAGCACCGTGAGTGCTATGGCAGCACCTAGTCTCACAACGCGTGCCACTAGAAGATGCTAGTGTAGCGTACTGCCATCAGAATGTATGGAAAATGCCAGAAGTTGGTTAGTTATTATAACTATTCAACAGTATACATTTGGTTTATTTCACAAAACCTAAATTCTTCTTTTCCCTCCATCTACTTACTCCATTATTTTCAACTGTCAAGTTTATCAGTGGTAATAAATTTATCTGATAATGGAATATAGATTCCGAGAGAATAATAATAATATGGTTCTAGATAGGAATTGAATACTTATTTTTCGCTATATTCTATAATAATTTGTTTATTTTTCAGTTTTCTGATTGGCAGTGATGGTAATGTGTATGAAGGAGTCGGTTGGCATAAAGTCGGGTCTCATTCTCGTGGTTGGAACTCCAAAGGGTTAGGAATAGCCTTCATAGGAAACTTTTCAGGTAGATTTAAACAAATTAATATGATTAATAAATTCACATCAAGGTTATATATTCATCAGACAAATTAGAATTATTATATATTTTGGTAGTGACCGACCGAAGTTTCGGTTTCGGCCGCTATCGGCCTCTAGCTTAAATATTATTTTAAAGGAACTGTTATGTAAAAGTTGTCCAAGGCTGAGGCCAGACGAGCGTAGTTTTTTGGGTTGGGTAAATTCAGGAGTGGGTCGGCAGAAAACTCATTTTGTGTCGCCATGTGGCACAAACCACACTTTAATATGAAACCGAATGCAGCGGTAATTTCATGACTCAAAAAACCTGACTCACAACTCACCTCTTGTCTGGCCTCAGATTATATGTAGTTAAAAGTTTAAGGACGGGTTGTTTCGAAGAATTTGAATAATTCATCAAATTTCAACATTCATTTTCGGGTTCTGTGAAAGTCCTATTCGAGTTCTGTTATTATATCATTATAGGCTAATTGCTTGACAGAACTGAAATAATAATAGAACTTGAAAAAAATCTTTCACAGAACTTGAAAATTAACTTTGAAATTTTAGGAATTGTTTACATTCTCCGAAACAACCGGTTGAAGAGATTGTAATTTTAAAATATTATTTATCATTTGAATAGTAATTAATTATTGCATTGCTATTGTCAAAAATAAAGACTATTGAAGACTTGACTGATTTGTTTACTAAAGTTAGTAGTTCTAAGATCTTTAGTGTTTTTGTAATTCCTTTAAAGTTAAAGTACCTACCTACAGTGTAAATTAAATAACTGTAACCTAATAACGCACCAAAAGGTGCTAAAAGTTTTTATTCATTAAAATGATGTCTTTTATTTCATTATGCATTTTATCTAATAACTTTAATGAACTCTTCCAAGTTTAACAATACAAACACCTATTTTCAGGGTATAGTGTTTTTTACCTTAGTCAAATAAATTTCGGCTTCTAAAACAGAAGCCAAGATTCGTTTTCAGTTTCGGCTGAAAATCTAGTTTCAGTCGGTCACTATAATATTGGTCCATAAGTGGATACGCAAAACTGAATGGTCATTTTTTAACCTTTTGTTCGCCAACGTTACCTTAACCCTAGATAACTAAACTCTTTTCATTGTAACTACACTTTCGTAGAGTGGACTACGCAATAAAACACTATAAATAAATCAAAAATATTTAATTAAGATAGGAAATTGTTACATGGCACAAAAGTAAGGTTTATAATAAACAAATTAATATCAAAATATCAGTCTACACAGTGACCACACATGTCAACATTATGTAGACCACAAATAGCCTTTCTACATCTGGTGCAACGGTGTTGGGTCATCCTCCGGGCCTTGGATGGACACAGGTAGCAAATTTTAGGCACGTTTGACGTAGATGGAACCGGAGCTTCTATTGTAGAAGATTCGCCAACACTAACAATAAATATAAGAATATATGAATGTACGTACCTTAAAAATAAAAATTGTTGTTATATCTAAACTTTCGTCCAGCAGAAGACGAGATGGTCATATGGCAGGTCCTAGTATGCGTGTGGCCGCAATCGCGTCACATACTGCACTGTTTACTCAAATTAGGAAGGTAATGAAAGAGTCAAGGTCGGGGAGAGGGGGGGGAAAAAGGTGATTTCGAATTTTGGCGAGTAGCGCGTCGTCACCTCGACGAGCGATTAGTTATCTAGGATACTATTGATAAATCATTTCAATGAATATAACTAGCTAATCCGGGGAAACTACTTATGGTAGATTATATACTATTTGTATAAATATAAACACATAACTTTGTAAGACAGTACCATTTACAAAAAAAACATTTTGCAAAAAACAAGTATGTTATGTATTACGAAAATTGAATCAAATGTGCACAATGAAAATTTTGCATCGGCGATCAAGAAGTTAATCAAAAGGTAGCAAGTTACAATGCAAGAATTAACACTGTTGACATTGACCGTCACCGTTACTTCCATGCTTATCTATATTACGAATTAGTAATTACGCTCGTAGTAATTACTTATTCGTGATAATTACGCTCAACCCGATTGTTTTGCAACCTGCCCGCTTTTTTAAATTTTGCCTTAGTTTGTAAAATTAATAACTAAAATTTTATTTCTTCCTTATTTTAGAAAAACTACCTCCCCAAAACTCTATGGACGTGGCCCAAGCGCTGCTTAGATGCGCAGTCGAAAGTGGAGAACTCAAAGCACACTACAAACTGGTCGGTCATCGCCAGGTCACTGCGACACAGAGTCCAGGCGGCTTGCTGTACCATCACATTGCCACCTGGCCACATTACACACAAGATCCTTGAATACATACTCCGATACTCTAAAAGATACTAATATTAAGTACCTACATCTTGATGTAATATGTAGCTAGGTACATAAACTGACGATTAAAATATTATAACCCTGTCACCTATTTATCAAATATATTTTCTATTTCAAACTCACGTAATTTTATTTTTCCAAAATAAACATTTTTCTTTGCGTTCTTATTTTGAGATTTTCTTCAATAATTATTTCCTCATTATCAACACAAGGAGACCATGAGCACCTTATCCCTAAGAATAAAGAAGAAAAAAATAACAAACTAGTGAACATATTCCAAGTAGGTACATAAGTATTTAGATAAATATTTATTTATACTGGGACTGGTTTCCTACAGATGTTCTCACTTATGTGAGAACAATCCAGTTATAAAAACTGAGTTATTATACAAACAGGTAGTTAAAATTACAAATCCTACTGTGTCAAACGATACATAATATCTACATAAAACAAAGAGGCATAGATAAGTATAAATAAAAACTATCACAGCACAAAAGGCAAAATCATTTGTGAAGGCAAAAAGGCAAAATACACAATGTTCCCAAACTCATTGTACAGGTGGGAAACTGGTGATTCTGCATTACCAGAGATGTGCTTTATTTCAAATAAATCCGTTTCAAATGGAAATGCAAAATGGGTATTTTCCATTTTGCATTTTAAATGCTTTTCTAAAAACCATTTTGCATTTTGCATTTTAAATGCTTTTCTCAATGCATTTTCCATTTTAAGTGCTTTTTTGCAACATTCTTCCTACTATCTCCACTCATCTTTTTTTCATAAGCCCCAAATATCAGTCGGTCCTCAACCTCGCTATGAGAGATAATTTCCATTTGTCAAGTTGCTCCCTGGTAGGAGCCCTGGCAATTGAGTGATACCATTCCAAAAAATACTGATTCAAATACTGAACATGGGGCCATGACGCTGTAATATTAAATGTTAGATAGCAGTTTCTATGTTTTTACGTTGGCAACATTAGTCCCGCGCAAAATTTTTGTGGTTTCATAATCTGTAGTCGTGGTGCTTTTGGATTTACCATCATGTAATATATTTGTTCTACATTGATGTCCATTATTAAATGACAAAATTGTTTAAAAGTTCTATAATTATTTTAATTGTTTGATCTGAGAAACCATTTTGCATTTTGAAAATAGGTATTTTGCATTTTGCATTTGAAATGCTTTTCTAAAAACCATTTTGCATTTTCAAATGGAAAAGTTTTGACCCATTTCCATTTTGCATTTCAAATGGTTTTGGGTACCCATTTTGCACATCTCTGTGCATTACATAGAGAACCCAAAAACATTTTGTCGATCCGAGCATTTAAAAAATAAATTTTAGAGCCCCTTCTACGATTCGACGAATTTTAAAAGAAATTAAACAGCTGATATTATATTATAATCTTAGCGAGCAAATTTTTTCAAATTTGACCTAAAAAATTCCATCTTCGGACTCAATTTTTGAAAACGAAAGCAAAATAACTAAAAGTTATACCAAACAATTGACTCCAAATGCGATTTAGAATCACCAGTTTCCCGCTTATTTATTTTTTTTTTAAATTTATTATTTGTATTAAATTTTATTTTTTCTTTTAATATTGCTGGTTGTGTATTACACAAAACCACACATGCGTATTGGAATAAAACAAAATAAATAAATAAATTGAAAAATTCAATTTTATATTTATTAGAAAGTGGCGGGCTTTAAAAAAATCCACAAAATCGATTCTAGAGATTTCCTTTTCTTCAATTTATTCCCGGGTTACGAATAACCTGACAATAAATTAAAAATCTCCTACTATCACCACAGCAAGCGGAAAATGTTGCTTGTATTGTGATGGAGCAGCCAGCAGAGGAATTGAACTCACGGCGCATGGGTGGGACTGAAATGCGATGGTGAAATGCGATGTTAACTCAGTCACTGACAGGTTGCAGCGGTTTTCAAGGTGGGTGCAATTATGTAGTTCATTTCAAGGGTTTTTTCCGTTTGTTTGTTTTCATTCCTAATCAGTTGTAATGCAGGTAAGGAAATTAACATTAAAAACCTATTATAAATTCAGGTCTTCATTCACGTTGCATCCATCAGCGGCATGCTCTATATCTGTAATTTTTACTTTTCAGAACCCGTTATCTTTTTCAAACAATTTTTATAATCTTACACGTTTATTATTAGTTAAAATAATTGAATTTAGGCATAATACATATAAATATTATTATTATAAAATAGAGATCAACCTATCACCTTTTAAAATTTTCCTTCAAAAATCTATTCCTAAAACTAAATGTCGAAGCCAGGAATTTAAATAATGAATAATACAAGGTGGAGCAAAAGTAATCACCCTATCAGAAGATTCTATAGAATTCTATACAAGCCATAAGCTTTACTCCTCAAGAACGTGGAGTAATTGTTTCCACTTTTTTGTGGAATAATTCGTCTGGTATGGCAAGATCACCCGATTTGACGGCTCTAGACTTGTGGGGTTTTTTGAAGCCGTCAAAGAGAATATCCTCCACGAATGCAAGAACCTATCGCCGGAAGTTCTGGCAAAAGTGATGGAAAATGCTATAAAATAATACCATAAATAATGCCATAAATAATGCCTTAAATAATGGAAAATGCCATGGAAAAAAAATTAAGACATCAAATAAACATAATCCACAAGCAGAACTAAAGTTACTCATTTTAAAAAAAAAATTTCAGCGAAAAAACGTTAGGTAATTTCCATTGCGCCACGTTGTATAATTTAAGCAAATTTTTTTCTTCGCAATTTACCATAAATAATAATTTATTTTTATTAAATATTCAAAACCAAAGCAAAGTGGCCCTCAAATAAAGTACTTACAGCTTAAAAGGGTTAACTTCAAGGGCCAAATGATGGTCTATATGAGGGGTATTAATTTATTTATTTATTAAGTAAAATCATTTAAAAGAGTACTAGAGTGCTAACATTACAAAAATGGTATTATTGATGTTGTTGAAGCTGAAAACGATTTTTTATTTTTTTTAGAAAATTCGACTTTTTGTATGAAGATTTTCAAGAAATTTCAGTTTGGCTGTGCGCCGCAGGTAAAGTTCCCGTGAGCACTTAGGCCATATGCGCATTATACTATCTCCCATTTTACCTGATTCCTTTAACAGTAACCCGGTTCCTTTTATAAATTTCACCAGGGTTGTCATTGGATATATGGCTATGTCTTCTGATTCTACAATGTGTCTTCCCAGGTATCTGAGCCTTGTTTCCAACAGAGCGGGTCATTGGCACCATAGGTAAATTGAAGTCTCTACATCTCTTCACATTTCCTGCATCTGCGCTCGACTCCCAACAACTGCATGTGCCTCCTGAGATAGCAGATATGTCCCGTTAGTAGTCCTACCAGTTCCCTCAGTGAGTTTCTGTCCATATTGAGTAGTTGCCTGGTTCGCCTTGGGTCTGGTCCGTTTATGAGTACTTTGGATTGCCTCATTCCGGGTGCCGTTTCCCATTCCTCCCAATGCCTGGATTTGACCCACCTTTCAACATGATTTTTGTGTGGCAAGCTGCTATTCCTACAGCCGGCTTGGATCCCGCAAGTGGTGATTTCGCCCTTTTCCTTGCTAGTCCATCAGCCCGCTCATTGCCGTGAGGGGTAAGACTCTCGACTAGCAATACAGAGGTCGCGGGTTCAGATCCTGGCACGTGCAAGTAAATTTGATTGAATCAATTTGAGATGTTTCAAAATTAATTAATTTTAAAATAATATATTATAGCATATTTGCGATAAGTTCAGGGGTGGAAGATACTCTCAGCATCGCCCCGGTGAAAGAACATCATTCAGAATTGAAACATTGCTTGAAATGGGTTCAGCCATGTGTTTAGTATTGAAACAGTTTTTTGGATAATACCTACCATTTTTCCCATCATATACTATCCATCTCCTTCCCTAAAAACAGCCTTACCCACATTGGAGAAATTATGGAGATTTATGTTGCACTGTAAATTGTCGCAAGTCAGTCGAATTCGTGTCGTATAACAAGAAAGTGCAACCTTAGTATCGTCATTGTATTATTCACATGCAAATATCAAAATTCTCTCGTTTTCTCGTTTATCTCGTTGTGGAGGAAATTTCACCAGAACAGTGCAAGTGCATCGGGAGCCCTTATTGCCCGTATTAATGGGAATTCCAGGTAGGCTGTTTCCTTCATTCCACTTTTCCCGTGATTTATTCAGAACCGAATTGATTGAGCTCTTTACTGTCGTTTTTTAATATAAATTTGATTTACAGTTCATTTTAATGTGTAATAGAACACGTTACACCATATTTGGTGACGAGATTTGAGTAGCCAGGTACTTCCCTACCATCCTCTTTTCCATCGCCTTCCCCTACCGACTACCTTCAGCTTCACTACATACCCCAATTAGGAATGCCTTAGTCTCAATGGCTCCAGATGGTTGGGACTCATATTATTGGACATAAAATTTTTAAATGTTTAACACTTTTTTTACACTGACACAACCAACAACCAATATTACTAAAATATTTTTAATTCAATTTTACAACACGCATTCTTATTTTGGATACCTACCTAACTATAAAATGATAAATATGACACGTGTAATGCTTTTGTAGATTTTTTCTAAAGTAAATTCCCTAAGCATGGACAAAAAAGTAATTTGAAACATTTGAGGACGAATTATCTAGCATTCCAAACTTGTTTATTTAGAAACATGCATGTAATTATATACAAGAAACTAATAGTTCATCCCTAATTATATAGTAGTGTTGTTGTGTTTTTCTGGGAATTTGTTAGAAATCATTAATCATTGTCAACACAAGGATGTATCACTCAACTTCTCGAAGCAAGCAAAACAATCTTGATAACAGGTTTTTCCCTGTGCAAGCCACTGAACTTGACAGCTGTTATAAATACTCTTACAGCACAGAAGTTGAATCACTTGTGAAGATTAATTCAGTTTTTGCGGTGAAATTAAAGCACTTTCCAATATGGGCGCAACTAGTTCAATTCGACGGTGCCTTCTTTTGTATTCTTTGTTTCTATTCAGTTATTGTAATACAGGTATGGAAATTAACATTAAAAATAAATTGTATACATTATTAACCCCTCAGGTTAATTTGTTCTGTTTTGCGAACAAACAGCTAGTACCCGTAGAGACAATCTTTTCGCTTTTTTTGAACAACTCATTTGGCCTCATAGAAATCGTTGTGCTCCCTTACAGTCATAGTTAAAAATATGAGCTAAACGGTGTTAAAAAGAGAACACCAGGCTTTATATTCAAATATAGAAGTTAAATGTACACCTCTATCAAGCCAAAGGTTCCGACCACAATTTGAGAAAAAAATTGTGATTTTTTTGTTAATTATTTTTATATGAAATAACAAAAAACTGAGGTAGCTGTAATGTTTAGAATACATTTGTATATTTTAAAATATGTGTTTTTTTATCAGTAATTTTAGATTAAATTTTTAATATTTCAAAAATTATATTTCTATTACCATATTTATCACCTTTCAAAAACAGTTTTTACTTTTCGGATACGTTCAGGAATAGCGCAATTATTTGGATTTTTGTGAGATATACACAAATTCACCGACTTCCTGACAGCTTCTTTAAGAAATATAATGACAGATGTCTGAAGGTTTATTAAATCAAAACCAGAATTTCCTCTGAAATTATAAGATTTATAAGCAGGTACTGGTATTAACCATATAATATTTTGTGTAAGATTTTTTATTTCAAATAAGGAATAAAATTACACAATTTGTCCTCTCAATGACAATTCTATTTTCAAACATTCTTCGGGTTGGTAGGTACCATAATATTGAAAATTTAGTCACCTAGTCAAAGTTAGGCATTTAGTCACAGGAAGGCTTGCTTGAATATTAAAGTGGATGCAGCAGATTTTCGAAACCGGATCCAAACGTACAAACAAATTTACAGACAGATAAAATGCTAAACGGTAGTACTAGAAAAGACGGAACAAATTTCAAATGCAAACAAAAAAAACAAACAATTATTTTAATAATACTAAGGCATCTTTGATTTTTACTCCTTCAACTTAACTTTGCATAATTTAAATCGTTATAGAAAATGACTACTAAATTTAGTTGCTATCATATTAGGTATAAGATAGACAGTTAGGGCATGATATTACTACAAAATAAGCAATGTATTATAAGTTATTGTTTTATTTCATGTTATTTAAATTATTGACGGCGTTTGCAGAACACCTAGAGTGTCCAAATGTCATCACAAAGAGTATGTGGGGGGGACGTTCCACTCTCGATGGCGATGTATTGGGAACTCCTGTTGAATATGTCATCATTGAACATACAGTGACACCTGAGTGCCATACCGTCACGGCCTGCTCTGATAGAGCTGCCAGTATACAGGACTATCACATCAATATTAAAAAATTCCCTGATATTGGTTACAAGTAAGTCAAACAATAAACAAAAATAGTGCTCAATATTAATCTTTTAAAAGAATTTAAATGCAATAAAGAATTATAAAAACTTTGCATTTTTTACATTCTCATTCAAAAGACAATATATAAATTAAATAAAAACTCAGGAACAACTATTTCTTTTTATCTTATTTTGAAGGTTATATTAATCAATGTAATCTATCATTGAAGAAGAAGATAATACTAATAAATCTAAACGAAACATGAAACAGTGCAAGACACAGAAAAATAAAAAGTTAACAAGAGATCCTGGGTTCGATTCCTAGATGTGACCGTTATCTTTTTTACTGTTTCATATTTCGTTTATATTTATTAGTATTAACTTCTTCTTCAATAATAAATAAAAATTATTTTCCCTCCATTATTTTCACTGTCAAAACAATTGACAAAAAATTAATTTCAAATATGGAATATCGATTCAGAGATAGCTTAATAATATGGTTCTAGATAGTAACTGAATAGAGTAGGAGATTAAATGCACTTAATTATTCATAATTTTGCTACACACTGCATGTAATTATTTTTTAATTTTCAGTTTCCTGATTGGCAGCGATGGTAATGTCTATGAGGGAGTTGGTTGGCACAAAGCTGGAACACATTCCCGTAGTTGGAACTCCAAAGGTTTAGGAATTGCCTTCATTGGAGACTTTTCAGGTAAATTTTCTAGAATATTAATAAGTTCATTGCAATTCAACGAATCATAGTAAAATATTTATCAGCTAAAATAGAAGTTTATGGTACTTGACATGGTTCCTAAAATATAATTTTTTAACCCTTTTTTCTTAACCTGTGTTGATTTGAAATGCGTAATTTTTTTTTTCCAAAGTTGAGTATCATGCAATTGTTGTTGTTTGTTTTAAGGGTTTATAAACCTTCCTTGGCAATACTGATTTCTCCATCGTTGCAATAACCTTTGTTAAAGACTTGGTTAAAAATAAACTAAATATTAAATAGTACCCATTTCGGAACAAATCACCATTCCTAGGATGCTGAATATTGATACAAAAAAATATGTAATTAAAACATTTGCAAAATGTTATAAATCCACAGAAATTCATGTGTGTGAGATACACAATCTTTTAATAAAGTTATTTAAATGTGAACTGCTTATTTAAAAATATGATGTCAAAGGTCATTCATAAAATTATTCACAAAAATGCTAATCTAAAATAATCAACAAAAATAAATCGATTATTGTTATAATTCATACAATAGGGTATTATCGCTGTTTTTTTAGTCTCAAAAAAATTACAATAATAATAATAAAGAATGAAAAATGACGTGTTCAATTTTATTTGTGAATTCGGCAACGTTAACATCATGCTGGGCAACGTAGGTGACAGCCACCACCAACTAGTGGCGTTTTCTATGTCATAATGATGTTGTAGCCAGTTGGAACCGTTTCGGAATGTACGGTTTTACAAATAAAAATGTACGAAAAAAAATTACACATTTTTAGTATAGTGATTATTAGAATCAAAAAAATAATCTTAATATATTCCAGACATTTTTAAAGGTATTCGTAGTTTTGAAAATAACCATTTGACACAGAACTTCGGCACCCATGCTTATCTATTGAAGAAATTAGACAGAAAACAAGATGGTTTTATAATTTGGCTCATTTTAAACAAAAGTTCTTTCAGCTTTTGCTTTAATTGTAACAATAATGAGAAATAGTAATATGATGCAACTCTTTCTTCATTATTTTAGACAAACTTCCCCCCCAGAAGGCTATAGATGTGGCCCAAGCATTTTTCAAATGTGGAGTAGGATATGGAGCACTCACCGCAAACTATAAACTGATTGGTCATCGCCAGGCCATTCAAACACAGAGTCCAGGCAACGCGCTGTACAATCAAATCATCACCTGGCCGCACTTCACACAAGATCCTTGAATACTTCACAATCATTGCACATATATTAAGTACTATATTTCAGTTAGTAAAAGAACCTCCTTGGTCTAAGTGAAATTCTCTTCTTTACATGTGCAGGGACATCCCTAGCGTGGCGGCGAAAAAACGCAAAAAAACATCCTTAATTTCATATAACTAATAAAAAATATATTTAACCTTCCGTGGACAAAAGGCCAATATTTAACCTCCACACAACAATCAATATTTACATAATAAAAATAAAAATCATTTTCAGCTACAACATTAATAATGCCATTTTTTGTAATATTAGCACTCTATAACACCCAAAAGTCACGAGCCGTCACTGTTTACAATGTGATTTTTTTTACTTTGGTATACATATTCCTAAATAATAACAACCGAGGAAGACATGGTTCGACCAAGTGAATCAAATAGTTGAGTCGGATTTTGTCAAGAATCAGAATAATAGAAGATTATTTAATTAATTAAATATTATTAATTGTATTTCTAAAATATTTTAAGTTCAAAATTAATATTTATAAAATTCAATTAAATAAAAGATATGTTTGGTAATTATTATTTTTTTACTGTGCTTATAGTGGATTTTTTCTAAAATTAATTCACTGGGCACAAATGAAAATGTTTTCCAAGCCTCTAATGTGCAAAATGACATAAATTTTTAGAAAGATATTATGAAACTATAAAATTTTGATATGTTATAATATGTGTATTAGAGTGTTATTCTGAGAATTTGCTTAAAATACTATCAAGACAAGGATGTAACACTCATCTCTGAGCAAGCAAAACATACAATACAAGATCAAAACAGGTTTTCCCCTATCCCCAACCACAGCAGTAATAAGCCACTGAACTTGATAAGTCTTGTTATAAATACTCTTAGAGCACAGAAGGCCGAATCATTTGTGAACATTACTTCAGTTAATGCAGTGGAATTTTTGCACTTTTTCAAGATGGGCGTAATTAGTTCATTTCAAGGGAGTTTCCTTTTGTTTTCCTTGTTCCTAATCAGTTATTGTAATGCAGGTATGGAAATTAACTTACAATATTAAATCTTCATTTTATGTAGTAGGAAATGCTTTATACGATATTGCATTAATGTTTTTTTTTGTTGGTGTTGTTTTGGCGTAATAATAAGCCACATAACACTATTTTTTAAATAAAATTTAGAAGATATATTACACATATAAGGACAGATTTTATTATAACAATTTAGAACATATTATTAGTCTAGTTGCTTAAAATCAAAAGCTGAAGATTTTCGTCATTTATTTTGTTAAATAATTAATGAGTGAAAAAGTTTTGTATGATTTGGAAGATATTTATTAGTAAGAAAACAAGTGATAGTAGTAATTCTGGAGAGGTTGTACGTGCGTTAACAATAATGTATCGATGAGAGAACTTCTTTCTCACATGTCTGAAAATGAAAATGAAAAAGACAGAAGATACTAAAACAATGATCTCTCGGACTACTATAAACGTATAACAATAATAATGATTGGATTATTTGTATAGAGCCGTTTTCATCACCTCAAGGACGCTTAGTATGTATAATAGATTCAAATTTATAATTGGTTGTGATAAAATGTCAAAAAAAAACCTAACATTATATATCTCCCAAAAACAAAAACAAAAGATTTTTCTCTTGTTAAATGTTTTGGACTCAATAATTATTACCAGTAGAATGTTTTTATTATTATCAGAAATGGTTTGAATGTTGAGTTACCTTCGGTAAATAAACTTAATTTTACTTATTGAATGCATAAATATTGATAACAGAGATCAACCAATCGGTTCAAATTCTAAATTATTTCCGATAAGGTATCGGAGAGTTTGAAACAAAATGTCAGAGGCCGTTTGAACAAAACAACAAATGCACATATTTAATAAATATGTACACATAATAATATAATGTGAATTTTATTGAAAGTAAGAATTTTGTGGCATGACTGTAAATACAATAGAAAAAAAAGTATAATATGGCATGGAAGCGTACCATCTGTCGCCAAAGCTACGACCAAACTGCATGAACTATCAAAGCAGCAGAGTTGTTAAATAAACAGAGTGAACAGGCTGTTTTATAATAATAATAATAATAATTTTATTCCAGAATGTGGGGAGGTTAGAGCAATCCCACACGTCCCATATAGATAAACATTTTACTATGCAGGGTGTGGTCTTGGGTGCGTTGGGCCCAGCGCTCACTCAGGAGTGGCGCTTGGTGCTGGTAGGCTGCGGTCGCCAACGTGTTGGCGGAGGCCATTAGCCGCATCCTGGCTCCAGTGACCCGGTGTCTCATCAAGCCTGCAAATCCATTCAGTCCTAATTCCGTGAACATTGTCGATGCGCTGCTGTATCTTCGGTTTCCAAATTTCCAAATAAGTTCGGTAGTGACACCATTTCTCACACGTATACAGGCCAGTACAGAATGCGTTGAACAGTATTTTTTTTAACAGTATTGCTGCATTTGCAAAATCTGCGGGCAATCATATTAGACACTATGCTTAGGCTTCTCCTTTGTCGTTCGATATCGCCATCGTCCGATAGGTCTTGATTAATAATGTGCCCCAAGTATTTCACGTTCGAACATCTATTTATTTTTGCCTCGTTAAGGTATACGGGGAGCATCTTACTTGTATCTTGACTTTTTCCGTGGCGGAACGCAATCAATTCCGTCTTCTTCGGGTTGTACATCATATTATGCTGTTTTCCATATTCTTCAGAAGTTTTTAGCAGTAATCTTAATCCCTTGATCAACGGAGCTAGGAAGATCTTGTCGTCCGCGTAGCTTATATGATTCATACATATACTGTTAACACGACAGCCCGTTCTGATATCCAGGCACCTTGACAACTCGTCCATGTATACATTAAATAGAATGGGGGAAATACACCATCCTTGCCTTACTCCTGACCGCAAATATATCGGCTGGGAGTATGTACTTGCCCACCTTACAACATTTTCCTGCTGTGAAGTTTACTCAACGACAGCACGGACCTGTACTCTAGTCAGCCTTGCTACTGTACGAAACAATATTCCGTCCGTACAATACTGTAAATGCGTAGGTAGCTGGGTACACTTTTATTAGTGTTTCAGTCTTGGTGGATGTTTGCAGAGGTTTTTTAATGGAGTTTAATGCCAAGATCAGAGAGGGATTGATTCCCAAGTCTGAGTCGACGAAAAGAATTTAAGACTGGCAAAACTGAATTTAATACTGAATTAAAAACACTTGAAAATATTTTCTTGAGACTTGTAGGCTTTGGAGATGGTTTCTTCAGGAGAGAAGTTTCTCTTTCAGGGGTAGTTTTTGAACTGACTTTGTATGGAATTCGGTTCTCTATTTATAGAACGTTTTCAAATCGAACCCTCTCGGGGGAGTTTTCACCCCTTTCGTGAAGGGTGAGTTGGTTAGGTATTTTTCCTCTTTACAATTAATTTGTTTAGAGGAAAGTTATATTTTAATATTATACCTTTTACCAGGTCAGTTCAATTTACCCAAACCACCTCCTTCAGTCCCGTTTATTTATTTTATAATAAATTATACAAAGTTTCATATTGGGGTTGAAGCAAAATATCCTTGGTTTGAACATTTCCCAAAGAGTAAAAAACATATTTAGGTACAATTCTTTAAGTTATTATGTTAGTATATAATCATTTCTTGATGTTGATATTTATTCTGTGGTCGTATCTTCTGATATTTTCCTGTAAATTGAGTCTGATGTCATCATAGGTGGTCGCATCAATTTTCGTTATCAGTGTTTGATAAGAGCTTCAATGGAGTATGCGGAGCTGTGATTGGTTGAAAACTCGGCGGCCATCATGGAATTCCTTCCGGGTAGTATGGAGGGGGGTTCACGTAAATACTGGGTCGCCCCCTTAGAGTGGTTCATTCCGTGGATTGGTGGCTATTCAATGGAGTATGCGGAGCTGTGATTGGTTGAAAACTCGGCGGCCATCATGGAATTCCTTCCGGGTAGTATGGAGGGGGGGTCACGTAAATACTGGGTCGCCTCCTTAGAGTGGTTCATTCCGTGGGTTGGTGGCTCCGAGTGAGGTGCTGGATGGTTATTTTCAGATGTATTTCAGGTTCTGCTGTTATATTTCTATGTAATTGTCTTGATTAATCACATACAGCACATAATTTGATTAAGTAATTATGATTTGAAGATTTCCAATTGTGTCGGCGACACGGTATCGAGCGGTTTCGGGGTTTGAGTGTTTTTGTAATTTTTACGTAAATATGAATTCCTCTGAAAGATTCTGGAGGTCTGGATACGTATGATACACTCCCCCCGTACAGTCTTGCCTGTACTCAGCTAGTTCTTCAGACGTATCTTCTTTTGATGTTTCCGCAGGTTGTTATGTCCTGGTAATGAGGGATAGCCGCTCAATGCTAGCCCATCGATGGAGTGTTGTCCAAGCTTTGCGATGTCAGTGAGGGATAGCCGCTCAGTGCCAGCGCCATCGAGGGGGTGCTGTTTAGACTTCGCCGTGTCAGTGAGGGATAGCCGCTCAGTGCCAGCGTTGTCTGGCGCCCCCTGCGGGAGTAGGAAGTGGGAGTCGATTTTGCCATGTCAGTGAGGGATAGCCGCTCAGTGCCAGCGCCATCGAGGGGGTGCAGGCCAAACTCCGCCGTGTCAGTGAGGGATAGCCGCTCAGTGCCAGCGTTGTCTGGCGCCCCCTGCGGGAGTAGGAAGTGGGAGTCGATTTTGCCATGTCAGTGAGGGAT
This sequence comes from Hesperophylax magnus, assembly GCA_026573805.1. Classification (NCBI taxonomy): domain Eukaryota; kingdom Metazoa; phylum Arthropoda; class Insecta; order Trichoptera; family Limnephilidae; genus Hesperophylax; species Hesperophylax magnus. The sequence goes on along the minus strand of JAIUSX010000006.1, from coordinate 9,216,988 downwards.
AGCCGCTCAGTGCGAGCGCCATCGAGGGGGTGCAGGCCAAACTCCGCCGTGTCAGTGAGGGATAGCCGCTCAGTGCCAGCGTTGTCGGGCGCCCCCTGCGGGAGTAGGAAGTGGGAGTCGATTTTGCCATGTCAGTGAGGGATAGCCGCTCAGTGCCAGCGCCATCGAGGGGGTGCAGGCCAAACTCCGCCGTGTCAGTGAGGGATAGCCGCTCAGTGCCAGCGTTGTCTGGCGCCCCCTGCGGGAGTAGGAAGTAGGGAGTAGTTGTCCGGAGATGCCAATATAGACAAGTTCTGTCACTTGTGTCGATTTCTATTTGTTGGGGTTGCAGGAGACGTCCAGTGCGGCCGGGAGGATGACGGCAACTTTTACTGCCGGTCTTATGTAGACTCCAGTGCTTGTTTGGATCCGAACAGTTCGGACTTGACCATCGGCTGCAGGTACTGCTTCGATGACACGGCCACGTGGCCAGTTGTTCCGGGGCAGTGCTGGATCCATGATGATTACTAGGTCGTCCTTTTTAATTGGTGTAGTTGGATGGTGCCATTTTTGTCGGGCGGCCATAGTGGGTAGGTACTCGTGCAACCATCTTCTCCAAACGGCGTCCGCGAGTTGTTGTCCAATGCGCCACTGACGGCGGAGGCACACTTCTTCTTCTGTTTTATTGTAGAACGATAATTGAGGTCGTTTCCCGGCTGATCCCAGTAAGAAGTGGTTGGGGGTCAGGGGCTCTCCGTCTCGTGGATCGACCGAAATGTGGGTGAGTGGGCGGTTGTTCACAATGAATTCGGCTTCCGCTAGAGCTGTGCGTAGAGTTTCTTCTTTAGGCGTCCTTTCCTTAAGCGTGGCGTTTAAGGCCTTTTTAACCGATCTCACTAATCTCTCCCAGGCTCCCCCCATGTGGGGACTCATTGGCGGTATAAAGTGCCATAAGTGCTATTGCGTCGATCATCTTGGTATCCTGGCTTAGTGACATCAAGGCGTCTCTCATCTCAGCGTCGGCTCCATGAAAGTTCGTGCCGTTGTCAGAGTATATGGCAGTTGGTTGTCCTCTTCGTGCGGTCATCCTTTGTAGGGCCATGATTGCGGAGTCAGCTGATAGTGAAGTAGTTAATTCCAGGTGGATGGCGCGTGTTGAGAGGCAGGTGAAGATAGCTCCGTAACGTTTTTCTCTGTGTCTGCCGACTGTTATGGTCATAGGACCAAAATAATCCAGCCCGCAATGTGTGAATGGGCGGACGTGATGCATCAGTCGTGGTGGTGGTAGTACGCCCATCTGGGGCGGATTGGGTTTGCTGCGTCGTATGCAGCACATTGGGCAGGTGTGTGCAATCTTTCGGCTTATTGTACGTAGTCTGAGTATGAAAAAATGGCTGCGTAATTCTGCTACTGTTTTTTCCGTACTGGGGTGATCTGATTTCTTGTGGTAGTGATTAATCAGGAGACGGGTGTACGCGTTGTCGCCATCCAGGATGATGGGAGTCCGGGCTACTTCTTTAGCCTTTTCTAATGTTTGCAGGCGTGTTCCCATTCGGAGGATACCGTCCGGGCCGAAGAATGGGTTCAGAGGGTTGAGGCGGCTGCTGGCGGGTAATTTTTTCTTTTCTCGTAGGGTATTTAGGGCTGAACCGAAAGCGTCTTCTTGTGATCTTCTGATCCATTTGTGTTCAGCTGTTTTTATTTCCTCCGCTATTAGTGGTCCCTCTGGGGTTCTGTTGGGGCCCATCCGGCATCGTCTGGTAAAGCGGAGAATCCAAGCAGTCGAGCGGATCAGTCGGTGCCATGATGAGAATCGTTCAATTGCTGGTAGAGCTTCGCCTCTTTTGATGATGAGTCCGACGTAGAAAGGTTTGACTTCCAGAGTTAGGTCATCGGGTTTATGGGCGGGTGCGCGTTCTTTGGGCCATTTGTTTTCCGAGTGGGTAAGGAAGGCCGGACCGGAGAACCATCTTCCTTCTGGTGTCAGGTCGGGTATTTCGAGGTCCCGTGTGCCGATGTCAGCAGGATTGAGTTTCGTAGGTACCCATTTCCAGTCGGGTATTCAGGTCAGCTCGTCTATCTCTCCTAGCCGGTTGGCCACAAATGTTGAGTAGGATCGTGGGTCGGTGCGTAGCCAGCATAGTACTGTTGTGGAGTCTGTCCAAAAACATGTGCGGCGTATGTAGGCTGTGCTCTCCTTCTGGATTGTTTGGGCGAGTCTGGCTGCCATGAGGGCGGCTTGCAATTCGAGGCGAGGAATGGAGAGAGGTTTCAGTGGTGCGACTTTGCATTTACTTGCAATGAATGTCGTCTGCGTCTTTCCCTCCATTTCTTCGGTGAAGTAGGCTACGGAGCAGCAGGCTTGTTCTGATGCGTCACAGAAGAGATGCAGGGTTACGTTGCTCTGTTTGTTGTAGAGGCAACGTCTCGGGATTGAGATGTTGTTTGTGTGTAGTAGGTTCAGCCAGTTTGTCCATTTCTGGGCGTGTTCGGGTTTGATGGATTCGTCCCAGCCGATGTTTGATCGCCATACTTCTTGTAGAAGCATTTTTGTTCTGATCGTCAGGCAGCCGATGAAGCCCACGGGGTCGAAAATTTTCATAACTGTTGATAGTAATTGTCGCTTCGTGGGTAATGTGATAGCTTCAGACGGAGTCATCTCTTTAAATGAGTATAGGAAGTGGTCTGTGGAAGGGTCCCAGATGAGTCCGAGTACTCGTTCTGTTTCTGGGCTCCCGTTGCTGATGGCTATTGTGGTGTTGGTGCGATCTTCGGCAGGAAAGTTGGCAATAGCTGCTGGATTGTTGGATGCCCAGTTGGTCAAATGGAACCCTCCTTTCGCGAGGAGGGCACTCACATTTTGGGTGAGTTTGGCAGCTTCCTGGTGAGTGTCTACCGCATCCAAGTAGTCGTCCATGTAGAATTTAGCGCGAATAGCTGCTGCGGCGGATGGGTATTCGTGTTGGTACCTCTCAGCGACCTTGTCCAAAACAAACTGGGCGCTGCTTGGTGAACAGGTGGCGCCAAACATCATCGAAGTCATTTGGTATGTTTCGGGTTCGTCCTTGGTTGATGTTCGCCACAGGAATCGCTGTGATTGTTGGTCTTCCGGTTTTATTTTTATTTGTAAAAACATTTCTCTGATGTCAGCAGCAATGGCAACGTTTCCTTCCCGGAAGCGCATGATGTTTCCCAGGAGTGATGACAGCAGGTCGGGGCCTGTGGGCAGCTGGTCATTGAGTGAGGTTCCTCGGCATCGGCTGGCTGCGTCGAACACCACTCTGATTTTCCCTGGTTTATTGGGGTTGGTTACTGCAAAATGTGGCAGGTACCATCGTCGGGGTGTACGTGTGGATGCTTCGTTGTTCGACAGCTTTTTCGCATAGCCTTTGGATATCAGCTGATCAATCTTGTCAGTGTAAGCCGTTTTCAGGTCCTTAACTCTTGTTAATTTCTTCTCTAGGGAAATGAGCCATCTCAGTGCGCACTGTCGGTTGTCAGGTAAGGTGGTTTCTGGGTTGCGCCATATCGAGCCAGTCTCCCATCTTCCAGTAGGGAGGGGGCGGGTTGTTGCAGTCATCAGCGCAATTGCTCGTTGTATGTTTGTGTTGACTCGGGTTGCTGCGGTCACGCCAAGTGAGTCGATGGTAAAATTTGTTTTCAGAAGTTCTTCCAATCGTATGTCTGAGGCAGTTTCACGTTGAAGTGCCAATGTGGTGGCAGGGTGGTCGTATCCTGGGTTTGATCCGCCATGGGCGATCCATCCTAGTGCGGTGCGTGAAATTATTCGTGTTGTATCATTATTTTCTTGCACTTCTCTTGACACAATTAGGTAGGCGTTATCTTGTCCAATTAGTATCTTCGGGATGACGGGTTTTCCGTGGATTTGTTGTTGAGGAAGGTTGAGGTTGCTGGCGGTCTACCATCCCGCTGTTTGGTATTGCGTTAGTTATCTCCTTCATAAAGGCAGCGAGTTGGGTGATGGTGGCAGGGGGGGCGCTGTCCACGGACTTCCATCAGCCAGGCTAGTCGTAGAGTGTTTGGTAGCTTGTCGGTAATGTCGCTCAGCAATGTAGGGTTGGTGAGGTAGCCATCGGTTTTCAGGAATGGCTGTGGTTGGTACTCCATTGTGTTATGAGTTGGGTATTCTTGTCCTGATATGGTGATGTTAGCTGCTGGGCTCGGAGGTACATTTGGAGTTGCTTCAGGTGCGGTTAAGTTGAGCATGGGTTGGGTAGCAGTTTGGCGTGTTGCTTCATTCAGGGCTGATTGTAGTTCTGTGATTTGTTTATTTAGTTGCTCCTCCCGAATGCGCATTTCTCGGCGTAGCATTTGGAGAGAGTCTTCAGTTGATTCAGAAGGTGCATCGGGCTCTTGGGGTTCTCAGTAACAGGTTGGGTTCGGTTTCGGCTGGTTTCAGATGATGTTGAGGCCTTGCGGCCGCTGCGAAGTGACGGCATCACCACCTTTAATTGAGACTGAAGACGTGTGTGTAGATCCGGCTCGAAGGACCAAATGTACGAAACAATATTCCGTCCGTACAATACTGTAAATGCGTAGGTAGCTGGGTACACTTTTATTAGTGTTTCAGTCTTGGTGGATGTTTGCAGAGGTTTTTTAATGGAGTTTAATGCCAAGATCAGAGAGGGATTGATTCCCAAGTCTGAGTCGACGAAAAGAATTTAAGACTGGCAAAACTGAATTTAATACTGAATTAAAAACACTTGAAAATATTTTCTTGAGACTTGTAGGCTTTGGAGATGGTTTCTTCAGGAGAGAAGTTTCTCTTTCAGGGGTAGTTTTTGAACTGACTTTGTATGGAATTCGGTTCTCTATTTATAGAACGTTTTCAAATCGAACCCTCTCGGGGGAGTTTTCACCCCTTTCGTGAAGGGTGAGTTGGTTAGGTATTTTTCCTCTTTACAATTAATTTGTTTAGAGGAAAGTTATATTTTAATATTATACCTTTTACCAGGTCAGTTCAATTTACCCAAACCACCTCCTTCAGTCCCGTTTATTTATTTTATAATAAATTATACAAAGTTTCATATTGGGGTTGAAGCAAAATATCCTTGGTTTGAACATTTCCCAAAGAGTAAAAAACATATTTAGGTACAATTCTTTAAGTTATTATGTTAGTATATAATCATTTCTTGATGTTGATATTTATTCTGTGGTCGTATCTTCTGATATTTTCCTGTAAATTGAGTCTGATGTCATCATAGGTGGTCGCATCAATTTTCGTTATCAGTGTTTGATAAGAGCTTCAATGGAGTATGCGGAGCTGTGATTGGTTGAAAACTCGGCGGCCATCATGGAATTCCTTCCGGGTAGTATGGAGGGGGGTTCACGTAAATACTGGGTCGCCCCCTTAGAGTGGTTCATTCCGTGGATTGGTGGCTATTCAATGGAGTATGCGGAGCTGTGATTGGTTGAAAACTCGGCGGCCATCATGGAATTCCTTCCGGGTAGTATGGAGGGGGGGTCACGTAAATACTGGGTCGCCTCCTTAGAGTGGTTCATTCCGTGGGTTGGTGGCTCCGAGTGAGGTGCTGGATGGTTATTTTCAGATGTATTTCAGGTTCTGCTGTTATATTTCTATGTAATTGTCTTGATTAATCACATACAGCACATAATTTGATTAAGTAATTATGATTTGAAGATTTCCAATTGTGTCGGCGACACGGTATCGAGCGGTTTCGGGGTTTGAGTGTTTTTGTAATTTTTACGTAAATATGAATTCCTCTGAAAGATTCTGGAGGTCTGGATACGTATGATACAGCTACTATAATAATGATTTCACCGTAGCGCATTTTTAACATTCAATAAATCAAAGTAATATTTTTATTTGTTATATATATATATGCAAAGGTAAATAATCAGTATTGGAAATAAACTATTATGTATATCAATTTTTCATGGCGTAGATACTAGATATATATTGTGTTGTTTGGAAAGACTAAATACAATTATTTATTTGCAGAATGTCCAAATATTATCACAAAGAAGATGTGGGGTGGGCGTTCTAATTCCGATGTGGATTACATGATAATTCCTGTTGAATACGTCATCATTGAACATACGGTGACTCCTGAATGCCATACCATCACGGCCTGCTCCGAAAGAGTTACCAATATTCAACATTACCACATCAATACTAATAAATACCATGATATTAGTTACAAGTAAGTTTATCAATTAACCAATAAACCATTCATGGTAACGGACAAAATAAGACAGAATTAACAAAGAATACCGTATAAAGAAATTCACTACGATGTGTATAGGAAAATGGTAGATATGTAGGTTCCTTTGTGTAAAAATCTCTCCGAGATGTCAAAAGATAAAATACAATATTATTTGTTCCTATCCTATTATTACCTCATATCTTCTGCGAGCGCTGATGGGATTCTAACTGACTAATTCTAAAAACAGATACGTGAGTGACTTACAAAACTCACTCGGGAATTTTTCAGAAATCCGTAGATGTCACGAAAAACTATTTAGAACAGAGGTTCCCAAAGTGGTCTATATGGACCCCCAGGGGTCGATATCGGCTTGCTGGAGGTCTATGCCAGCGAGAAAAAAAATTGAGGGTCCACGAGATTCAAATGGGGGTACATACGGGCGGGCACCCATTTACCTTAACTCAATACCAGCAAAAATACATAGAATTATTAGAACAAATATTTAGGAGTTCCGTAAATGACACAATACACCTAACACAAATAACACAGTTTACGTAATACCAATAATAGACTGAGAAATTACTTATTTGATATTTGTATGTTTATATATCGTAAAATTGTTTATTGAGCTATATTAATAGAGTCTAAGTTCCTTTTCGCGTCAGAATTAATATATTGAAAACATTGCACATTGGAAGCCGCGAAATTTCCTAGTTCCCCAACTTGTTTTTGAAAAACATCCAGGGTAATAATGACGTTCAACATTTAGATGTACTTCACACAGACAAAACTAAGTTTGAGGACATTTTGACTGGAAATGGAATGTTGAAGAATCGGATATCATATGACAAGAAGAACTGATCAGAATAAGCGCTAACAAAGAACTTAAGGGGCAGTTTTGTAGGGCCAGCTACAGAAAGAAATTCCCGTTGCTTATCCTGCTCCATTTTCATTTAGTGTAATACCTCACAAGGGCGCCCCTGTCTGCACAATGCAAAAACAGAGGAACTATATCGCCACCCGGTTGTAGGGCAGGCAAGGGAAGGGAATCTTTTTACGAAAAAAATAAATGATTATCACATGGGACGTTAATAGTTTTAGGAAAATTCAATATTCTTTTTTTGAAAAAAATATTTGGCAAGTGGTCTACAGGGCAAAAAAGTTTCGGAACTTCTGGTTTAGAACATAAAAATTGAATATAAAAAGAAAATACCTTTTGTGCTAAATATCAACATAATTATACATCATTCTTTTGATATTTAGCAAAAAATTTGAATAATTTATTTATTTTAAAATTACTTTAAGCACTTTTTGTGAATGTATCAAAACCAGCAGAAATTTCCAGAGCGGGTTTTGCAAATCGACGACTCATGAATTAACATCACGTTTTCGTAATACAGAATAGTCTCTTTAATCCGAACAATTAAAAACCGAGCCTGTTCATTTTAACAAATTTTCAGATTACTGGAATATTTGAGAACATTTTAATTTAATGGTTTGATGTTTTCTGGAACCTTTTAACTTCAAATTTTATTATTTTTACCCGAACTAAATGCAATTTGTTCGGGTTGCATTTAGTTCGGGTTCAATCTTGCGATCATACATAAAGATAGTTGCCAATAAAAAATGTGCGGTGAAAAAATGAAGACAATGTTGGTAGTTCTTATTCGAAGTATGATAAATATGACCGACGGGGATAGGATCCCATTAGCTCAGTGGTAGAGGGGTGCCCCGGCAAGGCAAGGGTCCTGGGTTCGAGTCCTAGATGTGACCGTATCCTTTTCTGATTTTTCTGTTTCAGATTTTCGTTTAGAAATCGCTAACATTGTCTTCAATAGTAAATTTTTTTTTTATATTGCATATAAATTATTTCTGTATTTTGAATTAGTGAAATTGGTAAATATAACATATAATTATGATTACACTATAAAATGACGATAACTTGTAAATCTGTTCATCATTCAACATTTTAGTAGTACCTTTCTCTAAATCCTCATTTACTTTAGAGCGGGGTCGCCAAGACTGTCATTTAACAAAGGGGGACATACATTTAACTTTTTTATATTACTTATTTCATATATTTTCAAACAAGTAAGAAAATGATGAGCAACTCGGTGGAGCTTTTTATAAAACTCTAGCTAAAGTAAACATTTCGATATATTTTTTTAAGAAAAACAGTATTTCATAAAACATATATTATATATCCATCTTACTTTTTAAACTGTTATGTTAAAAATAATTGCAGATTAGAGTAGATACCTGACGCTTCCATATCCATGTTGAAAACTTTCTTATTTTAAAATAGGCATAATAGGACGAGCGTAGTTAACCTGTCAATGAATCAGACGCAACTAAGCAATACTGGCCGCTCAAAAAATAACTCAATTGTGGGGTTATGTTCACAAAATAAATTTTCGCGGTTCATTTTGAACTGGTTTATAGACAATGTTTCAAAATGTATTTGTGATTAGTTTGAAGACAGGCTTTTACCAATTTTTGGCGCCTTAATTTCCATTGGCCATCCTTATGTGCGATGGTTCAGAATATAGAGGGTTCTGATTACAGAGACTATACTGTGTTTTAAATGTTACATAATATAAATATTAAAATCGTGTAAAAAAAGACAGCAAAAACAGCATTGACTGAATTTTAATGGTTATTTTTCAGTTTCCTGATTGGCAGCGATGGAAATGTCTACGAAGGAGTAGGCTGGCATAAAGTTGGGGCACACGCCAAAGGGTGGAACACTAAAGGATTGGGAATTGCATTCATTGGAGATTTCTCAGGTAGGTTTTACGTAATATATCCAGTACACAAAATCATCAAAAGCATCTTAGCAGCGTTGTTGTCTGCACCATACCTCATCTAGGTGCAAAAAGGGTCACGGATTGTGGAGACAAATTTAAAGGACAATCGTTCAAAATATGACACAAGATACACGCAACAATTTTATCGGAAGGCAAACATGGAAAGGAACTATATGACTTCTCTAGACGGGCGCTCAGGTCGGAATGTTTCATCGGTTCGCTGCTCCAGCTGATGGGGGCTATGTGTCATTTCGGTTTTGCAAGCTGGTAGACCTTGCCAGTATCTGAAAATTAAATACGCGAGAGCAGTTCCTACAGCGTGATAAACACACAAAAATTAATTTGGGTGAAAAACGCTGTGAAACCCAATAATTTGTTAAAGCTGTTATTAGCTTTCAATTTTATACAGAATATTGAATGATCTGTTGTTGAAAGCTATTAATATTTTTTTTAAATTTATACTATAGTTGGCATAGATCATCGCCATCTATACTAATCTAAAGGAATTGTGTATTATGTTTACAGAAAACAAAATGGCTTTTAAATCTTACAACTTTATTATTTCAGAAAAACTACCTCCCCAAAAGGCCATAGATGCAGCTAAAGCATTGTTTAGTTGCGGAGTCGAAGCGGGAGAACTCAAAGCAAACTACAAACTGATCGGCCATCGCCAGGTTATTGCAACACTGAGTCCAGGCACCTCGCTGTACCATCAAATTACCACCTGGCCACACTTCACGCAAGATCCTTGAATACTTCACTATCATTAAATGGTGAACTATAATTTCTAAAATACCCTAACTCTTTAAGTTTTTATTTAATGAAATAAAAGATATGCTTTCGTAACATACTTTTTTATTTAGTGTTTTTCAATAGAATACAAAACCCTGTCAGTAATCCGCCGCTCAATTATCTGTCAAGTACTACAATCCGCTGTAAATTTTTCTAGTCTAAAGAATATAATCAAGCTTTATAATTCGCCGGTGATTGCATGTCAAATAGTCAGCTGCATGCCTAGACTCGAGTGCCAAGTTTTGTACACCGGCGGGTATGGTACTCTTACACACTCAGTTAGTATACTGCCCTCTAGCTTGCTCTTGATGAACATTTTACCAGTCACCAGGGTTAATTATTGTTATTTTAGGACATTTCATTTAGTCCTTTGTGTATTCCAGCAACTGTCGCATGTATTTCTCTTTGTTTAGTTCTGCCACATTTTTGTTTGAATAAGTATATAAAGTAAAATGACAGTTTAAACCAAAAAACTGAAATTTACGAAAGATAGATAGATAGATAGCAGTGTTTGTTTTTACAAAATACAAATTTTTGTTTTTTTGGATATTTTAAACATATGCTCCATAATAAGTCGCTTTAACTTATTGGACACTTGCCAGGTTTTGGGATTGCAGATTAGTGAGAGATCACTGTAATTTTTTACTAAACATCTGAATTCTAAAGCCGCATACTCATTTGCGTGCTGTAACCATGACTGTCACCGTTAACAAAAATCATATTGAGTACGTTGGCTCGCAATCCGACAGTTGACAGTTTTTGCAATAAATCAAAGGGCGTTCTGCGCTGGCCCTCCATTACGGTGCCAGTGGTGTGGACATAGCGTACACACTAGAGCCTGGTTACTATGTCTGCAACGGTTACAGTCACGGCTGGCAGATGAGTATGCGGTTTTACAAACTACAATAAATTGCACTGCTCCTTGCTTACAATTTATTGTAGTGCAATTTCCCGCATTGAGGCCATAGGTCTTGCCCTAACCTGCGTAGAATCATGCTGCTCTTAGCTAAAATAAAATAAAAACTTTATAGTGAAGTAGTGTTTCTTATATTTTCAGCAGTAAATTGTATAAAGTTCATAACATAAATCATACTAATAAATTGGATAAATAGTACATAAAAAGTTGTGACTATTATTACAGAATAGCATTAATATATTAGTTATTACATTGTTAAAAATTATATAGTGAAAAATGTTTCTTATATTTTATGTAGTAAATTGTATAAAGTTCATAATAATATAACTCATACATTGTAATAAAAGCCAAACAGTTTTGACTATTCTTACACAACAACATTAATTTATTACTTACTAGCTGACGTGTACCCGATTTTGCTGGCAGTTAACTTTAGGAGATAGATATATACCATCGCGGACTTTTCTGTAGGCCTTTTCAAGATATTCCTTACTACATTACTTTGTACGAATGTATTTTTTTTACGACTCGTTTACAATACATTGAATTTTCTCTACTTTGTATAGTATACATGTATTATACAGACAGACACATATGGCGACTTTATTTTATACTATTTAAAGATTGGACTGTTATATGAAACCAATCAATAAAAAAAGCTGGGCAAAACGGGTAAAACTCTTTTATTTTGAGTATGCTTTTTTTCAAAAATACAATAAAATGTGATTTTAGATACATATTTCGTTAATACCCAGTATAAAACCTTAACAAACCTAAATTTAGTTAATTTTTGGTTACATTACATTATTATAAAAAGCATTTTGACTGGTTGAGTTTAGGGAATTAATCATTTGGTCAATTCAAAACTAAATCTTTTAAAGTTGTTGAATGACTAAATATTTAATCAAAAATAATAATACCTACCTAAAATAGTATTTGTATACCTCCTTAAGTTTTACAAACACATTTTATTTTACTTTCACTCGAAAAACATAACACATATATATTTTTTTTTAAATTTTTTTTTTTTTTTAAAGAAAGACAAACATTCCCGGGTTACGAATAACCTGACAATATTTGAAAATCTCCTACTACCACCACAGTAAGCGGAAAATGTTGCTTGTGTTGTGATGGAGGACTTAGCCAGCCAAGGAATTGAACACACTACGCGTGGGTGGGACCCAAACGCGATGTCAACTCGGCCACTGACCGGTCGGTGTATATACATATACACATAATACACTCATTGTGTTTCAAAAAACATAACTCGCATACACATAATGCACTCAATGTGTCTCAAAAAACATAACTCACATACACATAATACACTCAATGTAAAATAAAATTATTGTCAATTTGAATTCTTGAACTTGTGTTAAAAATTATTATTATTTCGAGATGCCTACACAAAATAGTTTATCAACAAATCTGTTACATTTCAGTGGCAAAATTGGAAGTTTTTTTTTCTAAGTTTGTTTGTAAATTCAGATTTTTAGTATCATACAGTGTCTTCTCGAACGATCGTTTCCCAAATAATCGTTTTCCCGCATTTGTCGTTTATTTCTTCCAGTCCCGAATTAATTTCATACAAAACTCGCAAAAATAGATTGCATTGATCTATGTGTCTTTTTGTCGCATTCATCATAAAGCACGCAGTTTTTGTACTAAATATTTTTAATGCAATCAATCGTTTTTCAAAATGAATTATTATAAACCATATTTCGTAGCTAAATGCTTGGTTTCAATTAATGGTCGCTACTCATAAACAACAAGCGGAACATTAGAAATTTTGACAATTTAGTCATTAATTATTGTTACGTCATTGCGGTGTGAAACACGGCTGTGCGCGCATGTCTTCTTTTTACTGTGCAGAAAATCTTAAAAACTAGAAAGACACATTGACGTTAAAGGGTGAGTCCTGCCACGGCGGAAGTGGGTCGAAAGAGAGGATTTCCATGTTGTTTTACGTCAACAGTGATGGAACTGAAATACGCGAGGCCCTCATACATTGCCGTGTAGATGTTTTAAGAATATGAAAACTTAAACTGTAAAATATTATGCAAACAAAAAGACGTAGATGAATGAATTGATGACTATGCAGATTTGATGCAGCAGTGGGCATAAAACAACAAAATATTTTATTATTTATAGATAAGTGCGCAGCTCACCCAGGTGACACGATATTTGTATGAATGTAGAATTATTCTATATTTCTCCAACCATTGTTTTCCCACATTCAACTTTTTTTTTAATAGGTTCTTTCAGAAATGATACAAGTTTCACTGTATTATTTTTTCAGAATATTTTATGACAATATGTATTAAGAAAAAAAACATTTCAGAATCTGCTTAGCGAATACATATGTACATAAATGGTGACCGGATAAAGCATCAAAATGATAATTCATCACATCTTAAAAAAGTTATATAAAGTCATGGAAAGTGATGAAACAAAAACTTTATTAACTGGGTTAAGTAGGTTAGGTTAAATAAAAAAAATAAAAATTTCATCGTTTTTAATTACTTTATATCACTTTTTAAAAGTGTGTTGAATAGTCACAGTGTTGAGTTAGCATGGAACCTACATAAATATATGGGTAGTATGGCAAAATGTTAATATCGTCGTAAACAAAATCAGTAGATACAAACATACACATGATGTTGTAAAACAAAATATTGGCAACGTGATTAGGAACAGAGATTCTGATTATAATCAATTGAATCAGTGCAGAAAAGACATCTTGACTGTCAAATAAACTGACCAAGATCATGCATTTCCGTGTAATCAGGGATCAATTATTCATGCACATCTGGGTAAATTATTGATTCATGATCTGTTAGACCTCATCAGGGATAAATTATTCACGCACATCTGGATAAATTATTGATCCATGATCTGTTAAACCTCATCAGGGATAAATTATTCACGCACATCTGGATAAATTATTGATCCATGATCTGTTAAACCTCATCAGGTATCAATTATTCACGCACATCTGGGTAAATTATTGATCCATATGATAAACCTTATTAAAGACCTATTATTGAAATCCATTTGGATGAATTATTGATTCACAATCTGTAAGGTCTATCAGTAATCAATTATTTAAGTCATTTATTTACCAGCGATGGTGTGCACTTATCCTTTGATGACGGCAATTGGTTTGAGTTTAATGCATTTCTTACTGATGCCGGCAGCGTGACACGTATTTACTACATCCGTCACGTCTTTGTAGGATTCTGGGGCTTCTTCCATCACCAGTTTGGGGGACGCCACTCTGATGGATATCCCGAGGGCGTTCAACTTATCTAAGACAACCTGGTAATCCAGATTTCTCCTGGATTTGGCTCGAGATAAGGCGCGACCCTATAAAAATAAACATAATTTTATTCCAGGAAATGGAATATTGGCTTTCTTTTATGCGAATACCGGACAAGAGTTCCAGCCGCTGGAGCCAGTGGGACTATGGCATCGCCAATTGGGGTATGTTGTGAGGCTGAAGGTAGTGGGGAGGGAAAGGAGGTGGGGAAGAGGAAGGCGAGTGCGCAGTAGCAGATGGTGGTATAAGTAGCAACTCACGGCTCCGTGGCAGGTGGATCCGAAGGTTTCCGTCATGCCCTGGTGGGTGCCGGTAAGCACGTAGCTGCAGGTGCCCATGGTGCCCCCAATCAGCACTGGCTGTCCCGTCAGCTGGTAGTCCACTGGGATCAGGGGGTGGTGCGGGGGAAAGGCACGGGTCGAACCCTAAAATCGCAAACAATAATGATTAGTTTTCTTCAGCTAGTCTAATCATATATATATATATATATTTATCCCCTCTCGTACTATGTTGATCTCGCGCGACGGTACGCCAGGTATATGTTGATCCGTTTGCATTTGTTGATCCACCCCGGATATGTTGATCCATTACCCAAGCTGGCATACATATGTAAATCCCTACAGATCAACTTGTGTCATCGAGATTTAGCTGTAAGCCACGCCCATTTTTCGGTCGCATATACATTTTACACGATTTATTTTGTTGATCTATGTATTTCTGACAAACTTGACGGCTTGCATGCGTTGTAACTTAACCGCCAATTTCGCGCGCGTTGTCGTACTTTTTAGATCCTGTTAGTACATCCATATTCTATGAAAATGACTTTATACTTACAGAGGATAGACTGCCTCACGAGTACTTACATTGATATGGAACTTTCGCAAACGTCAAATCCATGCTAAAAAAATCTTTTGAACTTGATTAAACAAAAATTGTAAATTTAATACATCATTTACTACGTTTCGTGACTTAGCAGGGGTGCCCGGGTTCATGGGGTGAGGTTTGTCTGGGTCATTTTATAAGAGAAATTTTGAACTTTGATTGAATAAAATTTTATTTTAATGTATCTTTTACCATCTCTCCCGACGTAAGTTTCTTGTAATGATTAAGTTGAAACAAAGCGTAATATCCATAATATGTGCCTATTAAAATTGCGGCGATTAGATTGGTGAGAATTAAATTTTATAAATTTTAAATTATGATTGCTAAAAAATCTATTCTAATTTGTTTATTACTAAACATGGCTAAAGTCATTTCAAGCTACGATTCCAACCAACGATGTTTTAGTATATGCTCGTCAATCAACAGGAGCCATAATGTCTGTACATCAGAGCCCTCGAGAACTATTACAATTATGTGTACCGCCGCCCCGGGAACCATTTATTAGATAACCAACACCCCTACCATAGGTCACCGCCAACGTTTAGCGAGATTGTTGTTTATTTCTTATATTTTTTACACATATCAGATCCACACAGGAGGCCCTGAGGAAAATCGTAACCCTCAGGGCCTATGTCATCTTTGTGAATGCTGTGTTGGGGGAATTTTGAAGGAAAGGAAGGAGAGTGAGTTCTGGGAAGTAAATAGGTTTGATGGGTGGGTAGTAATCTGGGGTTCAGTGTGTTTGAGTGATATACATAAGAATCCAACTCTCCTACTGCGTTGCAAGGCGATGCGTTGAAAGAGGACTAATCGATCCGGCCCACCACGCAGTTATTAGGCAGGCGCATCCGCCGCCAAGCCCCTCACATACCTCACCCCATAAACTCGGGCACACCTGATAAGTCACCAAACATATCAAACAACTTGGGGAGACCTATGGAAGAAGTGTAGGTTATCCAATAAATGGTTCCCGGGGCGGCGGTACACATACCCTCCTCCCAAATTGTAATAAACGTCTACTTTCAAATGTAAAACATAATTTAAAACGTACCTAAATGACGGCCTCCGTTATCGAGGGGTAAGGCTATCGACTAGCAATCCGAAGGTCGCGGGCTCAAATAAATTTTACTAAAATTAATTTGTACTATTTTACAATTAGTGTTTGGCAACCAGATCTGAAAAGCCAGGTACTCTCCCAACTTCCTCCTCGTCATCTCCTTCGAGGTTCACAATATCTTCAGTCTCACAACAACCCCAATTGAGGATGCCATAGTCTCACTGGCTCCAGACGGGAGCAGTTGGGACTCTGGTGTGGTATTCAAAACTACAAATCTACAGCTAATTTCGAGAAGTTGATTAAAGTGTTTTTAGCACGGCAAAATGGCAAAATTGCAATATTATTGTAACAATAGCAATATTATTATTGTAGACTAATATTAGACATTAATACATCAATGAATAACATTCATTTTACATGACCACCCAACGAGAGGCTGATTTGTTTCACAGTTTATGGATGACACGTGCAGTGCTATACTAATACCAGCTAGAGGAAGCGTAAAACACTTCAATATTTTTTTTATTTAAATATTGATAATTCCTCGATGCTTCATATTAATGTTTCATAAAAAAATACAAATCAAATCACACCACATCCAGACAAAGAAGCCGATATGTTTTTATACACTAAAAACGTTTATTTGGATATTCTAACTAATTTCGTTAAAAAAATTAATACTGTATTGTGAATTCGATCAGACCTAAACTTCGTTGTTAAGATAATGCACCTGCGTGGCCGCCTTAGAGTAATAATATTACTCTATATTATTATTACTCTAAGGTGGCTGTCGGCCAGGATATAACAACACCCTGATTAGAATACATTTAATTGTTTTGTCTTTGATTTAATAAATATTTTTAATAAATTAAAAACGGCTATGGAATTACACGTTATGCAACCGCGATACTATTGATTACTTAACACGGCTAAATATTTCAAAACGACTTATTAACGATTCCAGAATGTATTTTATTTATTACTGTTTTAAAAATTTATCTGTTTCTTTAGACAATTAAACTACGTTTTATTACTTATCCACTGGAGCGATTTCTGCCATATTTTAGACCGGTCGGTGGCCGAGTTCACATCAGTTTTTTAAGTTTCTGTGAATACAGCTCCCAAGTCTTGCTCAAGTGCATGTCCGTCCGTAACACTTAGTCAATGTACTTATTTGTTCGTTGTCCTCTCGTTCCTAATGTGAAGTTGCTATTTTAATTTTAATTCATAAATGAGATCCCTGAGGCGTATGTGTGGTTAAACCATGTTTGATCGTGTGAGGAATGTGGAGATCCGCAAAGAGTGCAAGGCTGATAACAAGGCTGATACGCCGAAGGCCTAGCGAAGATAGGAGTGTAAGAAGGATAGTGTAATAAGTGATGCAAATGCGAATGGTAGCAGAAGTCGGGGACGCCCGAGGAAGACATGGCACGATCAAGTGAATCAGTTACTCGAGTCGGGCCATGTCAAGAGTCAGAATAATAGAAGAGTATTATTATGAGACGATGTATGAAAGTGAATAAGGCAAGAAGTGTGTGCCAAGACCGAGTTGTTTGGCGGTCCGTCCTCTCTGCCTACCCCTGCGGGGAAACGGCGTGATGGTTAATTAGTTAGTTAGTTAAATATACACGTTGTTTGGGGGAAAGTTTTATCTCATTCATAAAAAAAAACTTTTTCTCCTTCTTTTTTTTATTGAGATTAAAGCAAACTATGATATTAACATAATTTTATTTTTTTATTTTATTACATTAAATAGTTACGGTTCGTGATTAAACTGATTTTCTTGAGGCCATATAGTGTATTACGTTAAACATAATTGAAATTTTGAAAAATTATTATTCAACTAATTAAAAAACTTCTTTTCCTCGTCGAAGTTATTAAAATTGGACAACTATGTGCCCAAATTCTATATTTTAATCAACATTCCGTTACTGCTGCATTCCGTAAAAGCTGCAATGACTCCGGGGACGGGATCATTGCAACTTTTCACTCGATCGGTTTATGAGTATATAGCTTAATTTATATGAGATTAAAAAAATAATAATATTATAATTTGGTAGACAAATAATTGTCTGCAGTTGATTATGAGGATTTTTATCGTAAACTTATTTTTTTATCGCAAAACGTAGAAAATGCTTACAGTCAAATTGGTTCAATTGGCCCCATGTAATATTCATTTGGGCCACTGTAAAAAAAAATTCATATAAAATATAATCGAACAAATTGATTAAATATAATTGCATTTGTAACCACCTTGTAGCTGTTTTTTAGTTTATGCTTTATTTTGTTTCAAAGAAAGATGCCGACTTCCGGTCATATTGTTTAATAATATTAAATATGAGATGATTCTTATTACAGCATTTCATTTTATTTAGGACGGGTTGTTTCGGAGAATTTGAACAATTCTTTAAATTTCAAAGAAGTTTTTCAAGTTATGTGACGGATTTTTTCAAGTTCTGTTATTATTTCAGTTCTATCAAGCTACTAGCCTCTAATGATATAACAACAGAACTTAAATAGGACTTTCACAGAACTTGAAAATGAACGTTTAAAATTGATGAATTGTTCAAATTCTGCGAAACAATCCATCCTTAGAGAACTTTAAAATATAAACATTTCCGGTAAGGGTTCTAAGATAACTCAACACAGTGTCTGTTGGAATGAATTTATTAATGCGGGTCTTAAAGAGGCCCGGATTATATGGAGGAGGAAAAACAGATGCCGATAGCTCGTTCCACATGCGAGCCGACTTACCATAAAACGAGTTGGAGAAACGACCCGTTCATATATAGATAACATCAACATTACTGTGAACGTGTGTTCCGCTCGTGTCCGTCGAGTATCAAGCACGTGCACGGTGCACCGGGGATCAATGCTGCTAGCTCCTTTTAACAGGCTCTAATAAAATACCTGTAGAATAGACACAGCATACGCACATTTCATCATACATGATTTTACCGCACATATGCCTCAGGGATCTCATTTCTACAGTATTCAGTCTACTTTCAGCCTTCTTCTGCCAGTTTCATGCTCACTTCCATATATTAGGGTAGGTACCAGCACTCCATTGTGGACTTGCCGGATCGAAAGAGACTGGTTGAGGGATACCTTTTGGCCATAAAAATCTAAAATGGCGGCAAAAGGAATAATGTTATATGGTATATTTTGAACTTCTTACCACCTCTCCTGATTACGCTTCGTGACTTAGTAGGGGTGGCCGGGTTCTTGATTATAATGGGTAATTATTTAAAATGGGTAATCAATGGATGATTGAACGCGGTTGGAGATAGCAAAAAACTGTCCAAAGAAGCGAAACTCCACAATGGAGTGCTGGTACCTACCCTAATATATGGAAGTGAGGCATGGAACTGGCAGAAGAAGGCTGAAAGGACACTGAATACTGTAGAAATGAGATCCCTGAGGCATATGTGCGGTTAAATCATGTATGACGAAATCTATTCTACAGGTATTTTATTAGAGCCTGTTAAAAGGAGCTAGCAGCATTGATCCCCGGTGCACGTGCGTAATACTCGACGGCCACGAGCGGAACGCACGTTCACAATAAAGTTGATGTTGTCTTTATGATAACGGGTGGTTTTTCCAACTCGTTTTTGCGTAAGTCCGCTCGTGTGTGTGTTTTTTCCTCCATATAATACCGTGCACCTGCTTGATACTTGACGGACACGAGCGGAACACAGGTTCACAGTAAAGTTGATGTTATCTATATATGAACGGGTCGTTTCTCCGACTCGTTTTACCGTAAGTCGGCTCGCATGTGGAACGAGCTATCAGCATCTGTTTTTACTCCTCCATATAATTCGCGCCTCTTTCAGATCCGCATTAATAAATTCATCCCTACAGCCCCTACCTTAACCCGCCTTATAACGCTGCCCAACTGGGTGGCGACATAGTTTCTCTGTATTTAGAGTGTAAAGACAGGGGCGCTCTTGTGATAGGTGTCACATAAAAAAATCATATTTGCGAATTTGAATATAAAGACATACAAAATGATCATTGTTGGGCATCGTTATGAGGCGGGTTAAGGTAGGGGCTGTAGGAATGAATTTATTAATGCTGGTCTTAACCAGTCAACTGTGGTTCGACCGCCGGCGGGCTTTTTTGAAATCCGGCGGTTTTTTTTTTTTAAAATGCGATTTTAACCCTTATGTATAAAGAATTTGTATGAAGTAAAAGGTCAGAATCGCTTGCGCCAAGTTCGGACTAGAATTAGCTTTTTGTTTGATGAGGCTACGAGCCCTGTACATGTAAATATAAATTATCTATGGTAAAGTGGCGTCGCTTGTTTTATGAGTTTCTTTCCAACGGTCGGTTTCTGAGTGAGCGTTAGCTAAAAACGAGATTAATCAGTTAATTCAACAAATAAACGTAAGTAATTGTGTTTTTATACATAGTTCATTGACCAAGTAATGTGTTTTGATAAATATAAATCATTTTTGATATTGTAAATTTATAAAAGATGACGTAAAAGTTCGCAAAAATTTTGCAGGAACAATTTTTACTTTTTGGATGGAGTTATGTACATGATATATTACATTATTTGGAGTTATTCGTGTATCATTGTATGGATAAAACAATTGTTATTATATATCGAAGCTCTCTTTTTGTCAATACTTCGTGATTATTTTTAAAAAAAATGACATGTCATGTCATGTGTCAAAAAAATAGCTGCGCGTAAATATTTGATTTTTAGATGGGAATATTTACGTGATCATTATGTTATTTTGAGTTATTCGAATGTCATTATGCAGGGAAAACAATTGAGATTATGTAACAAAGCCATTATATAGTCGATATTTAGTGAAAATATTTAAAAAAAATAAGTTGTGCATCTCTACCGTTTCACACAAATACATCGAGATTACTTTACATGTGTTAGTGTTTCAACCGACAGCGCCACTTTTTTTACTGCTAGCGGCAGATTTTAAAAGTTGTGTTATCAAGCAATTCGCGTAGATTGTACAAGCAGGTCCAAGAAAATGTAAACTATTGTTTACGGAAATATTTTTATTGGTATTTATTATTTATTATGAAAAATAGTAATAAATATCACAAAAGTCACAGTATTAGTAAATATCACAGTTGTATAGGGTGTCCCAAAAAATAATAAGAAAAAATATTTTTTGTTTATTATTATATATACAAAATTTATAAATACTAGTATATGTCTGATTGTTCCTATTATTATAGAATGGAGACTAATACTGGAGAGGTACGCGGTAGAAGGACTGGTGAGGCAGCGCCGGACGGAGAGGCAGCGCCGGACGGAACGATGGTATGTTTTTTATTGTTATTATTTGTGTATTAGTAGTAGTTATATTAGGTTGGTTGTTTGCTTTTTTTTTTATAGTGAATACCTCACAAGAGTCCCAACTGCTCCCGTCTGGAGCCAGTGAGACTATGGCATCCCCAATTGGGGGATGTTGTGAGGCTGAAGGTAAGTGGGGAAGGGAAAGAGGAAGGTGGGGAAGTACCTGGCTATTCAGATCTAGTCACTAAACACGGCTAAAGCCATTTGGAGCAAAGTTTCAATTCTGAATGGTGGTCTTACACCAGGGCGATACTGGTAGTATCTTCCACTCTGGAAACTGCTTAATTTTTTCCAGAATTGAAAGACATTAGTGTAACAATAAATGTTTATTTTTTCAGGTTCCTGGAGCCGACAGAAGAGGCGGCAGAAGCACCGAAGAGGCAGCGCCTCTAGCAATCACGGTATGTTGTGTATTAGTAGTAGTTATATTAGGTTGATTGTGTGCTTCATCTTTTCCAGAATTGAAAGACATTAGTGTAACAATAAATGTTTATTGTTTTAGGTTCCTGGTCAGCCAATAAAAAGGAGGAGGCTAGACTTGGAGGAGCCCTCGGATGATCCAACCCCTTCAACCTCTACAGCTCCAACGACTCAGGTAATTATAATAAGACTAGGCTAACTTTTACAGTGCAATTTTTGTATTTTTCTTCCTCAAGGGCGCTTTTCAATGAAAATAAAATAATTTCGCATAGCTGAATATATATTTTTTCTTTCTATATATAGGTAGTCGACAATATCATCTTCGAATTTATCGGCTTCGATAGCGAAGATGATGACGAAGATGATGTCGACGTAAATCCCGATTGCGGTGGCGATCCCGAATATATCCCGCCCCTGGGGATCGAAACGGATGTGCCTGAGGAAGAGTTGGAGCTGTTGGGGGAGGAGGAGGAAAACCCCGAGGAGCAGTCCTTCACCTGGTCTGAAGACTTCTCTTCGTTCACGGGTCAGCGGGAAAATTTTACCGTCCTTCAGCCTGGCCCATCAACAGAAGTGTTCCCTCCGACAGTCGCTGCATCTGCCTATGATGTTTTCTCCAAAATATGGGACTTGGAAACAATGTCCTATATTGTAAAGGAAACGAATAGGCATGCATGGAGCGCACTGGACGAGATAACTACCGAAGATGGGGTATTGCACATGGCCGCCCATTCCAGGCTGAGGGAGTGGCGAGATGTGACGGTCCCTGAACTGTATTTGTTGTTCGCAATATTTATGATAATGTCCATTTGTTACAGAGCTGCCTTACCAGAATACTGGACAAAAGATATTTACTTAGAGATGCCTAAATTTAGGACTCTAATGTCTTATGATAGGTTTTGTCTGATAATGCAGTTCCTCCACTTTAGTGACAATAATGTCGGTTCCCAAGAAAAGCTTGCAAAAGTTAAACCACTATTGGACATAATGAATGAAAAGTTTTCCAGTCTGTACACTCCTCGTGAAGACATTAGCATAGACGAGTCCCTGTTGCTCTGGAAGGGTCGCCTAGGTTTCAAGCAGTGCATCCGCACTAAGGCGGCTCGGTTCGGCATTAAAACCTATGAGCTGTGCGAATCAACAACAGGCTACTTGTACCGCTTTATAATGTACACGGGAAAGGGTACAGAAGTCGAAGAGAACCACCTTGGGTTTTCGAGTAAAACTTCTAAAGTTGTACTTAAACTCATGGAGGGGTTCTTTGACAAAGGGTACTGCCTTTACATGGACAATTTTTATAATAGCATGCCATTGACTAGGTACCTGAAACAAAGGAATACCGATGTTGTCGGTACCCTTAATCGCCGCCGAAAGATGGTACCTCAGGTTATTAAAGCCATGAAGAAGAGTGTGCCACGGCATACGATTGTCGGTAGACACTGTGGTGACTTTTCAGTCGTTGCTTGGAATGATATTAAAATTGTCACCATGGTGTCTACCTTCCACAACACCGAAACGGTCATGGGACAAAGAGGGTTAGAGAGATACCAAATGCCTCGATCTGTGGTCAGGTACAATTCCTTCATGGGTGGAGTGGATACCAAAGATTCGCTGTTGTCCACTTACCGCATGGAGAGAACGCGAGGTCACAAATGGTACATTAAGGTATTTCGTCGCCTGCTCAATGTCAGCATCCTGAATAGCTTGGTGATCTACAGGCAACTTCAACAAGACGCTGTGCCCATTCTTCACCGTACATTCAGGAAGCAATTGGCATTTGAGCTTATAGCGCGACACTCTCCCTTTGTGACAGCACCCAGACCGATTTCTTCTAACGACAGTCATATTCTTCCTGTGCACATCAGATTAGAGAATTTTTCACATTACCTAGTTGAAACCACAGAAACGGACAATAGGAATCGCAAAATACGCAAAAGGTGCGTACTTTGTACGAGGCGTAAAATAAACAAACAGGTCGATTCCTATTGCGTAAAGTGCAAAGTTTTCCTTTGCATGGCGTGTTTTGTGGTGTATCATAGAGTTGCAGATTTATAATTTTTTTTCATTACTTGCTAAAATCGCTTTTTTTCCATTTAGATTATATTTTTTCTCTTTTGTTTAGACTATTTTTTTACTTTTTTTTTTAGTTTTTTTTTTTTTCTGTTTTCATTCAAAAATATAAAAATTGCCATGACGAGGAAATTCATTATACCTAATAGTGGCAGTCCCATAATTACAGTTCAGGGAGTGTGTTAATTGTTGCAAGGTGTTGTTATTTATGGTGTTTGTTATTTATGGTGTTTGTTATTTATGGTGTTTGTTATTTACGGTGTTTGTTATTTGCTGCATTGGTGTTTTTATTTTTTTCTTGGATGTTGGTATTTGTGGTTGTTTTTTGTACATTGTGTGTTTGTTATTTGTGATGTTTCTTATTTGTTGCGTGGATGTTATTTGTTGCTTGGTTGTTATTTTTTGTATGGGTATTTGTGTATTGAATTGAAACGCAAGTGCATTGGTTAATATTTCATGTCCATTCATTGTATCTTCCACTTTTTAGGAGGATAGAAACAATGTCTAAAAATTGACATATTATCATAATAAATATGTATATGTAAAATAATATTTTTCGTAGTCGAGAGCCTGGCCTCTGGACCAAAGTTTGAAAAACACATATTTCATATAATATAAAATGAAATAAATATGATGAAACATAAATCTCCGACTTTTATTTTTATTGAACCACCCAGTACTTGAAATTGAAAAAATGCATTTTATGTTATATAAAATTGAAATAAATATTATGAAAAAAAATATCACTAAAATTTATTTTTATTCTCCTTGAATCATGATTCTTTGAACCACTCTGTATTTCGATTGTAATGTGTATACAAGAATGGCGGCCATTTTGGAATTCCAGATATTGAAATAGACTTCAAATTGGTGAACTGTCTGAGGTAAATATTCTACATATTAGCATTGTTTTGGATATAAATTCATTATCGAAATAATAGGTGTTAGGTACCATTAGAAAAGTAATTCTATCTAGTTTATTTTGATGTAATTTTTACAATATTTCGCAATATAATTGTGTCAAAAATCAGGCTGGTAAAGTGACGGCAAAAATGTTAGAAAATTTACATCATAGTGCATAAATATATTTTTAGCATTATTTATTTACAGGTTTCTAGTATAAAAAAATATTATTAGTAACAACAATAGTATGAACTACCAAAAACTGAAAGAATTGCTTTCATAACTTTATACAATACGACACAAAAAAATTCTAAAGTGCACGCTTGGCGTGAGATTTTTTTTTGAAAAGCCTAAAATATTTTACATTTTCAAAACAACGTAAATGCCATTATTTCTTTGAAAACACCTTTGGTTTGTTTTTTTTCATATAGGCTATTTATTCAGGTTTGTGTGGAAATAATAAAATCCGTTTATATTCATAAACATAATTTTTTTGACAATTGTTTCCCGAACGGGGGAATTTTTTATTAATTTTTCAGATAAAGTTAGCTATTCTGGGAAAATGTCTTACGATATAATCATGAACTATATATGAATAATTAGCTACATTATCTGGTAAACAGAAAACAATAAAAAAAAAAGCAAATACTTAGTTTTTTTTCCGAAATTTGAGAAAAAACTCATCAAGGTAATTTTCGCGCTGTTTCCGAAATCTGCCCCACTTTCAAGAGGTTAAAGAGGCGCGAATTATATGGAGGAGGAAAAACAGATGCTGATAGCTCGTTCCACATGCGAGCCGACTTACGGTAAAACGAGTCGGAGAAACGACCCGTTCATATATAGATGACATCAACTTTACTGTGAACCTGTGTTCCGCTCGTGTCCGTCGGGTATCAAGCACGTGCACGGTGCACCGGGGATCAATGCTGCTTCTCTTTTTAACAGGCTCTAATAAAATACCTGTAGAATAGACACAGCATACGCACATTTCGTCATACATGATTTTACCGCACATATGCCTCAGGGATCTCATTTCTACAGTATTCTGTCTACTTTCAGCCTTCTTCTGCCAATTCCATGCCTCATTTCCATATATTAGGGTAGGTACCAGCACTCCATTGTGGACTGCTAGCTTCGCTTCTTTGGACAGTTTTTAGTTAGCTCCGACCGCGTCCAATCATCCATTAATTACCCATTATAACCAAGAACCCGGCCTCCCCTACTAAGTCACGAAGCGTAATCAGGAGAGATGGTAAAAGATACAGGTTCAAAATTTCCTACGTAACATTATTCCTTTTGCCGCCATTTTGGATTTTTATGGTCGAAAGGTATCCCTCAACCAGTTTCTTTTTCGATCCGGCCCGCCACGCAGTAGATGGGCAAACGCATCCGCTGCCAGGACTTAGACAAACCTCACCCTATGAACCCGTGTACCCCTGCTAAGTTATGATTTTTTTATGGATTTGTTTTTGCGAAATTTTCGTTTCAATCTAAATACGCATACATTTCTTATAAACAATTCAAGCAACACACGTCATTTTGATTTGAAACGGTACCATCTCACAGTCAGTTCATGCGATATTCGACTCTAGAGACTAATACTTTGAGTTCAATATCACAAAAGATTACGGAATCACATAAAACCTTGTGATGAACAGTCCACCGATTGCTCCTTGATTGGTTCATTTAGTAAAACCATATATAGGGACACAGATCAACTTTGTCTAATAACTTTTTACCTGGATCAACATACTACGGGAATAGATCAATATATATGAGATCAACATAAGTATGCCAATTTGGGTAGATCAACATAAATTATGCATCCGATTTCCATACAAATTTTGAAAAATTTATTAACAGTATATCAAATGGTTTTTCTGGCAAACTGGCAACATTGATAATTATTGTACCACTGTTGTCAGTTCATACAGATGTATTCCATAATAGCCAAGTTATTTGGTGTTAAAGGTGGATCAACTTAGTCTAACAACTTCTTACTGGATCAACATACTAGGGAAGAGGACAATATATATATATATATATATATATATATATATATGTATACAGGGTGGGGCAAAAGTAACCACCGGTTTTCTTTTGCTGTAACTTTTTTTTTTTTTGATAAACTTTGGTTCTGCTTGTGAAATTTGTTTATTTAATCCATATTAGAATAATTAGAATAAGAAGAATTTATTCCATCAAGTACTTCACAAATGTCAAAACCGAATTGACATTTGGCACCATTTGCAAAAGTTATAGCGTTTTCCAATAGGGTGATTACTTTTGCCCCACCTTGTATATATATCATCTGTAGATCCTTTATCCATCACATTTATATCAATAATACTTAATAATCAACATAACATTTTTATTGACTGGATATTTAAAAGTTTCATGTCATACTTAATGAAAAAGAAAAAGGAGTCTAGAAAATCCAAACTGAGCAAATTTCATGATGCCTGAGCTCGCCGTTCAAGAGTTTTTGCTGTTTCTGACCTAAGACAAACAGATTTTGTGCTTCAGTAGTTAAGATGTGAAATTTGGAGACCTGTAGGTATATTTTATGATAAAAACAACATTGTTGCTGCGTAAATAAACATTTTACTTTTGAAATAATGAGATTGAATCATAGTTAGAATAAACATGCTGAAAATAGAAAACCCTGAAATGAACAGCCTAATAATTCCCGGTTTACACGGCCACCACTATTCAGCAGCAATTATTTTAGTTTCATTGTCTTACCTTTCGATGAACAAGGAGAGTTTTTAATTTCCCGTCCACCAGGTGTTCCTCGACTTTGGCGATGTTGTGCGACACGTCGTAGATGACATGCATGTCCAGATCATCGGGAGTCGTCTGGAACTGTTTGGCAAACGCTTGTCGCGTCAGGAAGGTCATGGAACTTCGGTTGACCCAGGCAAAATTGGCAGCGGCCGCCATCGCCTTTAAGTAATCCTGACCCTCGGGGGAATTGATTCTTGCGCACGCCAATTGTCTGTCATTGACTTCTATGTTATCTCTTTTCATGGCCTTCTCCATTTGAACCAGGGCATCGGTGGCCACTTGGTGACCAAAGCCTCGGCTTCCCGAATGGATCATGACGCAGACTTGGCCCTTGGTTTCAATGCCCATCTTGCTGGCAGCATATTTATCAAATATCTCCTCGACAACCTGGATTTCAGCATAGTGGTTACCGGCACCAAGTGTTCCAAGCTGTGAAATAAAAGATTTCATGAAAAATTGCATTATAATGTTTGGATATTCAGTAGCAAAACCCTTTTCCCAGTGCAAAGTCATTGAATAAGAATATGTACATATATTTATTTCCACATCATTTTGTTAAATAATTAAAAAAGATTTCAAAGGATTGGACCATTTCAATGTGCAATATACCAGTGTTTGCCATACACAATGATTTCTAGCCACGCACACCTAAACACTTATATGTATACATAAATATAGTCAATTACATTTAAATGTGGAAGCTAATACCATTTAAGCTGTTGAATCGCCAGCAATCAGGATGGGGATGGTTCCCGTTTGAAAAACTCGGACCATGTTGAGCACTGATCCTAAAAAATCTTTCTCCTGATTGGTTGTCGCATACCCACTGGTGAGCCCTTGTTTCTACTACTACCTTACGTGCTAGCCACACACTGTTGGCAACCACAGAAAATCTAATAATGGGAAGGCTTGTTCGTATGAAAAGGGTAATTTTCCTGTCAATAGCTCTAACTAATTCCATCACACAGACCTTATAAAACAAATGAAAAAGATAATGAATAAGAAAATAAAATATTACCTGAGGTAATCCCCGTTTCTTGGCCCGCACGCTGACTTTGGACGGATCGGCGTTCAGCATCCGGCCGTACTCCTCGCAGTGCTCCTTATCCTCGGCCCAGATGTAGCCCTCGCGCAGGGACCAGTCCATGCCCATCTCCAGCGCCTCTTCCAGATCGCGGGCGTTCATTGGGATGATGCCTTTGGAGCCGACCCCAACAGGAATGTGGTCGAATAGACTTTGAGCCAGTCGTTCCTGAAAGACAATATCAGAATAGATGAACAATAAGAGTAATATTATTTATACTATGTCGTGTTTGGTTAGGCGCAGGCGATTGGCATCGGCTCAGCACTATTCATGGCAACAAATACTCAACTGACTGACTTTCCTTCAATGTTCTTCAGAACTGTCACAAGCGGCTGTTGGTGCGTGGTAACTAGTTAACCGAACCATTCTGCCCTGAAGTGTTGATATACATACTTCAAAAGAATGAAAAAGCCTGGGGAATAACGTTCCACAGGCTAGTGTTTTTATTTTTAATTTCATTAAAGTAACTGCTAACGAAGCAAGAATAAGCATCTCCCTCATTACGTGGGTTGCGTGAGAGACACTCATTCGGCATTGCATTAGTGAAAAATGAATTACCTTGCAAGGAATAACATCCTCAGCCATTAGGTTGGTACGAAGTAGACGAACTCCACAGTTAATGTCGAAACCAACTCCTCCGGGAGACACTACAGACAAGGGGTCGTCCATATCAAAAGCGGCCATGTTACCTAAATAAAATAAAAACATTTTTCTAATATTTCAGAGGTATTTTCTACATATTTTGTTAAAAATCATTGAAATAATCAATAGGTTCCAAATATGTATTTTAATTCCTTATGTATTATCAAAAAAAATTATAAAAATTCAGCATAGTCCCTTTAATCAGAACAATTAAATTCCGAGGTTGTTCGGTTTAACGAATTTTTGAATTACTAGAATCTTTAACTTGGAATCTTTAGAATCTTGAAACAGCTAGATTTTTGGATCGTTTGAGAGTTTGACGTTTTCCGAAACCTTTTAATGTAGATGCTACATAGTCGAAATTTTATCTTTTTACCTTTCAAATCGGATACTGTGGATTTACTAATAGTATATTCCCTCGCTAACTTTGTAGAACTCTCTCCACTTTCAAATATCTTTAAAATGTTACTTTTTCCTTTAATGGTTAACGTCTCGTGTTTTCCACCCATCCACCCCACTTCCGTCACCCGATGCTTCAGATTACTGGAGGTTCGGTTTTTATTGCATACATAGTGATATGCACCCGGGAATATACGCTGACTTAATATAAATCCCCCAAAGTCGGGAATTTATTTTTAAGTTATTCTACATGAGGTTTGTCTCCTTTTTTTGATGAAAATGTATATTAAATTTGAAGAGTAAATAATTACAGTAAATTTTTTTTTTCAATATGTTATGAGCTTTCAAAGTGAACAATGGTAAAATGTATGCAATTGTGTCTCGTGTTGTCACGCTCGATACAATTCATAATTCGAATGGCAGTGCTGCGGCACTAACGTATACATAATGTGATACCCATCTATGTAAGGTAAAGAATTATTACATATTATTTATGAAAATTGCGCAATTTTTACCAAAATGATATAATACTTTCGAATGGGAAAATTTTCAAATAAAACAAGCAAGAGAATGAAAATAATAAACTATATCATTGTTTGATTTATAAAAACGGTGAAAGAAAAGATGGTTTGCGACTGATTGAGAAGTAACAAGAACAAGTAACAACACACTAGGAAATATGTCAGAAATTTTGTTTTGGTTTTATTGTAGTTATATGTAGTTACTTACCGATAGCAAAACCATATCCAGAATGTATATCAGGTAAGCCAACAGATTTTCCAACGATGCCGGGAAGAGCGGCCACATTGGCAATCTGCTTGACGCCCGGCAGGAACCCGCCGACGGCCCCCGGCCTGCACGAGTTGCGCAGTTCCTCGAGCATCAGCCTTTCAAGGGTCGCATTCACGTAGAATATGCCCTCCACGTTCATATTCGGCTGAAAACCCTTCTTGATCCGCCAGCTGTGATCGTTAATCTTCTCCAAGTATTTAAGCTCGTCTTCGTACTGCCGGACAACCATTTTTACAGTTTAGTGTAACTTGGCTAGAGAAAAAATGGTTCAGCTTTTTCCAGAACGGGTAAAACGGGTATAAGGATAATAAAATAATATAATGTGTAAAACACTGAACACTAGTAAATAAAACAATTTTAAATTTTAAAGTATGATAAATCTACAAAAGCTTTTGGCTTTGCGTGAAATGTCAAAACGCGACAGTCAGTGATGCCATACCAGGAAAATGAAAATCGGTTAGTGATGGGCAAGATCGAAACATTTACATGATCGAGATTTTTTGTCAAAACATCAAGGAATCGAATATTTTTTCGATTTAATTGCTCGTAGTTCATCGGGGGCAGTAGCTGCGAACAAAGGCAGTTTTTTTTCGAGGGGGGATTTCATTCCCACGACATAAACCTGGACCACAAAAATAATAATTTTCGTATTATTAAATAAACTTCTCAACTTATAAGTCAGAATGTCCTTTTTTACACACACTAAATCCCAACCCAAAATATGGATGAATTGTATATGTACTCTTTTTTTTTTAAGAAAAACTAACATTTTCAGGTTACGAATAACCTTACAATATTTTTAAAAAAAACTCCTACTACCACCACAGAAAGTGGAAAATTAATGTTGCTTGTGTTCTGATGGAGGACTTGGCCAGCCGAGGAATTTAATACACTAAGCCTGGGTAGGACCCAAGCTCAATGCCAGCTCAGCCACTGGTCGAAGAAGCTATTCTTCGGTTGCTAGAATATCCTAATAAATACCTGACATTACCAACATTTGACAATTGGCAAATAATAATTGCGTCATCTCAGTGGATGTCAAATCATTTTAGGTAATATGTAACACAATGTACCACGGCAATAATATCTTGTTTTTCAAGCAATCCAAGATATTTGTAACGAATCTCGGAGTTGGGAATCGATTTGCGTTTTCGAATAAATTCTGACCATTGACATTACTGATTTTATATCGATGAATTCCGACCAATGACTTGACTGTTTTGATATCGATTAATTCTGACAGAATCGATTTCTTGTTCGATGACGTTTCAAAACGATTATCTCGAACTATGTGATGATTAATAGAATCGATTTGACCATGACAAGGAATCGAAATATTTCGATAGTCAAAAATATCGAGTAAATCATCGATGATTGATTGTGTCTATCGCTACTAGCTAGTGCTAGCTAGAAAAACTCATTGGACATGATTTGCGATATCTATGATTTCTTTGAAGTTTCAAAATGCAACTGACATTATACTGTCAAAATATTGTGATTTTGTGTTTGGCTTTCAGATGGCTTTCAGGTTCTTTATAAAATGATAAATTAATTTTTAAGACATGGAGAACTTTTGCATTCAATTGCAACATATCAATAAAATTGGTACTCTATTTTATAACTCAATTGATTTTTTTTGTGATGATTCAAAGGTGTTCTGATGTTATATCCTATATTATTTTGATTTTGTAAGGCTATCATTTGAAATATTCTCCCTTATAATATCTCCCGAATACATACCACCTACAATAAGTTGTTATGCAGTTACCTTTATATTTGTGCCCCCTTTTAGTAGAAGTTCATATCTAATATAAATTATTATATACATATCTTTATTTTTCAGCCCATCCCATAAAAGAAATACGCCAAAGAGCGTTATGTAGTCTTTTCTCAAAATTGGAGTACGGACTGAAGTTTGATGATGAGTTAAACCGTTCAAAGCAATTGCTTGGGGTCTTGTTCAAATGGTTTGAATATGACGATATTGATTTTCAAGATAAGGCTCTTAAAATAATGCTATCAGTATTGAAGGTAGGTTTATAATGATTCTAAAATATAGGCATATCCTTATGAGTGCAAATATTTAGCATTATTTTATTTATTTATTCATTTATTTTTTATTAAAACCTTTAGTTTTTATTAAAATTTTATTTTTATCTTTAGTTTTTAAACCCAACTAAGAACATATTTTAGGGTCATAAGTTCATATTTTGTTTTAAATAAAAGAAAGAAAAAATGCCAACCTTAAATCATTCACATCAATAACAATAGCCACCAAGAGAAAATTGATTTTCGACAGCCTCCATGGTCTCAGGGAAAGACTCAACAGGCAAACCAGAGGATGCGGGTTCAAATCTCGGCGTGCGCTAGTAAATATTATTAGATTAATTTGTGTTATTTCACAATTCGCTTGTTCACAAATTCTATGAAACAACCCATCCTTAGTGTACCGGACAGCAGGTGGATGGACATAATTATTGAAATAATTAAGGAAATGAATATTTACTGTTATCACGCATTTAACGACGCCGAATCCCTTTTGAAGCTTATCACCGGACACGTATCATGTGTCAAATGGGATTTAACCGTAGTAATTAAAATTTGGCTATTTTTCTTGGTTCCTTAATGCTCTCGTGCATCCTGTTTAGATATAAGAATTACATTAACACGTGTTGAATTTGAACTCAATAAATATGAAAACAACTGGCACAACCAGTCAGTTGTCCGACGACATTCGCAAGTTGTGTTTCTTTGAAAATCCTTACCTAAGGTACTCCCGAGAGGAAACCGGCATTTACAGTCGATGTTACTGGCGTAGGTGTCCAGTACACTTAGTATGCTGAAGTGTTCTTCATTCTGTGGTTAAACAAGCTGAGATAATTAGTGAAATCGTAAACTCGAGTTGCGCCGTGAGAGAAGTTCAGTTGCCAACAGTTTTTGTTTAGTTTTGGTTTTCCGATGAGCGAAGGGCCTTCTTATTATTATCTAACTACTACAAATTGTTGTTTTTTTTAAGTGCGTATTAACACACTTCGGCCGGGAAAGGTAGTTCTACCCGTTCGGTCGATTGATGCTTAATGCCGGGAAGGGTATTTCTCCGGCCTCATTTCAATGGCAGAAAAGACGGAAATATTTAATGTTTTTATATACCAATCTCTTTGTAAAGGTCTTTATGACTGTGAAACCCAATTCGAATCTCTTTCTCCATTCCGCACCCACTCAACTCCTATGTGCAAGCGATCGAGAGATGTCGGGCATATTTAAAGAAAGCAGGTATGAGCAAATACAGATAGGTGGACCGTAATAAACATATTACAAGGTTAATTGAGTTGCATTTCAAATAATATTCGATTTTCGTTTAGTACTTTTATAGCTTGGGTATGCTGAGTCACTATGTAAAAATTTTTATTAAAATATTTTAATTATTTTCGAAGATATAGCGATTTAAAAATAATTAAAGAAATTCGCACAGGACCTTTTTTTTCGCTCAGACAGCATAGCGCCAGCGCAAAAAATACCCAGCCGAAATGAAAAAATATTTTTACCCATTTGTTTATTTAAACCTTAACTTTTTAACAATCTCTTTTGTTTCAGTCTTCTTCTGGTAATGTCCTCATTATGCACTTTAGCCATAAGATGCTTCTGAAGGATTTAGACAAAATCAAGGAGAAAATTGATCCTCGTTTTTCAAACAACTTTCAAGACATCATTCATTATCTCGGAAACAAAAACACTTCCAGAGAAGAGGATAGCTTACATATTCCAGATTTGGAGATACCTCCCAGTTTTGAGTAAGAGTTTTTAAAACTTTCTATTATAATTGATTTCATCACAATCAAATGATTTTTTTAATGAACCATAGACATTCAAATTAATAGAACAGCCAATCGGGGAAAGGGGAACCAACCAAGTGCGTGCCATCCCCCCTTTCTGTAATTTGTCAATAAATTATTCTGACAGTATATAGACAACTCGCTGTCAGTGGCGGCTAGCTCTAAGGAGCGTTGGACCAACGCACTCCCAAAATTTCAGTAAATCTAAAAATATTAATTATCAACCGTCATATATAGATGTATGACCGCAAATAACTAAACTAACTGATAAAAAGCAAATAACAGTAATAAGAGTAATACTATATTGTTAAAATAGTAATTATCAACCGTCATATATAAATGTATGACCGCAAATAACTAAACTAACTGATAAAAAGCAAATAACAGTAGTAAGAGTAATACTATAATTGTTACTCTAAGAATACTATTAGAATTAAGTTAAATTCAACCGGCTTGAATTTTCGTTCTTTATATCACATGTCATAAGTCACGTGGTGCGAGCGAATTCCATATCGCTCATCGAGAAACGTTACCTGGTAACACCAATTATCTATACGCTCAGAGTATAGAGGCCATAGTATTGAAATGTGAACGGCGCTCACTGATGCCTCTTAAACTCTACGGCGAGATGGCGCCACTTTAGTTTCCAGCTCGCATACCGATCACTCCAGCAAGTCAGTATAAGCTTCAAAATTGCTATTTGCTGGTGCCCTTCACCGCTGAAGGTTTACCTGACCTGACGTAGGGATAGTCTGGCAATATTTTTATAGCACCACCCATTTTTTCTGAGTAAAATCCCTCACTGCTCGCAGAGTGATGGCACTATTCGGTTCTCGAAAATAAAATCTACTTACGAATTACTGGTATGTTTTACAATATCTTGCAAATTGCTGGCTGCTTAAAAAACTTAACTGCAAATCCCAAATCGGGTAACCAAAGTTCGGGCTTGTTTCCAAAATCTAATATTTTGTTACACTATTTAGTTAGACACTTTTACAAATGCGCTATAATTTATCCACCTTACTCAATTTTAGTTAATTACTCCTGGTGCTAAAAATATGGTCATTTGGTTTGCCTCCAGCTCTTCAAAATGATACCCAGATTTCATATTGGGGCAAATCTATTAATTTGGATATACTGAATTTATTCAAATATAATAAATGTACATATTCATTTTTAGGTCCAATGCTATTGAAAAAGACTTATCAAGTTCTTATTCCTCTCAAAAATCATACATTCGTGAAGATGGATCATCGAGGGTGGCTGTTGATTCCAATCCCAATCTCCTGTGGTCTTGTTTTGATGGCACCAAAACTTTTGATTTGTAAGTACCTACATTGAAATGTATAATTTGTAATTGCAGTCATTTAATGTGAATGACTTCATAATTTTTTGCAATAATCTAATCATCCCAACTTTATGTTGTATTTTTATATGTTGCGTAGATCATCTCAAGGAATCAAAATATATCTGATGCCGTGGTGTCAACTTTGTGAAACAGATGCCAGTACAATTTCGATGATTGAAGACGCCATAATCTCATCAGTGGAAAAAACTACTAGATTTTTTATAGACATTTTGTTGAAAGACTTTCCTCCTGAATTATTTCTCAACAGACCTAAAATAGTGCAAGTATGTTATTTCTTTCTACTATTTTCACAAAATGCTTTATACAGGGTGTTTGGGGGTATCGTGCACAATTTTCGGTAGATGATACTACACGATGGTAGAAGTAAAAAAGATTAATAAAATTGTTTTTTTTTCACATACAAAAATATTTTTAAGTAAAAGTGAAAAAGATGACTAACTTTATCGAAATTTCAACATTTTAAGGTAGTTTTCAGGTAAAATAGTTTAATTGTTTGTATGAGAAAATAATATTCTTCTGGAAAAATATTTTTATGTGGGAAAAAAACAAGAATTTCTAAAAAAAATTCTCAAAAATCAAAAGTTGTCTCTAAAGTTTTATAGCCCAAGTGCCGATTTTGTTTTTCATACATTTTTAGAAATATTAAGGTCAAAATCGCATCGCAAATTATTCTAAAAAGGAAAATATTGGAATGCTCTCATGTTCTTCAGAGACTCATCGGCATTCCACTGGTTAATTCTTGGCTTCGATATCTGTGTGACTGATAAAATCGGGGTTCTGCAGAGTTGCTCCAGGCTGTAGCCCGCAGGGTGAAGATTGCCCTGATGATCAATCTCCGATAGGATAGGTCACCAGACAAATAAATTGTGTGTGATTTGATAAATTGTGTTTGCTGTTTCTCCATCTCATTCTTTTGTAAAACGGCCCACAATTATTGTAACCAGCCAACAAAAGTCTTCTTATCTCCCTCATTTAATTTGGTCCTGAATCCACATATACATATATATAAAAAATTTAATAATTTTTTCAGCAACTGTACAAAATGCTGAATATTCTAGAGACCAGTGTATTATCAATGCAGGCACTCTTTGCATTATGCTATGCTTTGAACTGGAGAATCCATCAACTCTACGACCCACATTTACGGCATTGCAAGGTATGTCTTGACCAGAATCAATGTTATGCATGTATACCTAATATATGTGACAGGCAAGATTGTCTCAAATTACATATCGATTTAGATACATTTTCATCATGGGCTGGTGAAAATAAATTATTTTTTATTACAAAAAATGTATCACTATGTCATATACACTTTCAAGAAACCCCATCAAATTTGATTATTGTATTCAAAAAGATGTATTGTCACTATGTAGTAAAATCCATCAAGGACCTAGGGGTAGTCTGTGATAACAAACTTAAGTTTTCAGACCATATATTGCAGTTGACATCATCACTAAAGCTTATAGGGTTTGTAATGAGATCTTGCAAACAGTTTTCTAATCCCGAAGCAATTGAATACGCTTCAGCTGTATGGGCCCCATACCAGCAAAAATACATTGAAATATTAGAACAGATTCCAAAAAAGTTCATTAGATCCCTGTATATGAGAATGCATGGAGGGTTCCTGCGATTATTGCATCACAAAGATTTGCTCGCTGAAACGCGCTACCAAAGTCTCCAATGTAGGAGGATTGGAGCCCTTGTTGTTACAGCATTTAAAATTATGAATAATTTAATAGATAGCCCATACCTCTTGGAATGCTATAAGTTGTTCATACCGAACAACTACAGCCAGGGACGGCACCATGATCTACTATGTATCCAGCATAGCAGAACGATCATACTGGCTTAGCATAGATAACACGAGGTATGGCGCTCTTAAATAACGTTTCCATGACTGTTAACATTTTTAACAGTATCCTTGGATTCAAGTGGCATGCAAATCCCTCACTTTACTAATGTGTATTTTATGTTACTTTCTTTATAAGACTGTTAACATATTTTCGGAAGATCACAACTAATCGCTTTACATATTATCTAAAATATTTGGATTATAATAACACCTTTAGAGGTACAAAATATAGTGGGGTTATTGGGGATTAGTTTATAGAATCAAAGTAGCAGGTGTTGGTGGGATGTGCATGGAAGATTAGATTTCACTGATCAAACGCCCTAAATGTAAGGTGCAGTTTGATGGGTGAACTCTTTAACCCCTAGGAGCCGGCCAATTTCTACCGATTTATAAAAATTTTCTCGTTAACTCAAGTTTTTAAGTTCCAAAAAAAAAAGTTATTTTTTAAGATAATATCTATACATTTGTTATGCCGAAATGTTAATTATATGAAATTCCCTTGACAGAAAAAAATCGCAAAGTAAGCTCTGAAAATTATTAAAAAAACGTTTTGTTCTGTTATTTAATATGTTATAAACATGAAAAAATTCACAGTGTATCTTTAAATGCAACTAATGAACTTGTCGAGAGATTTTTGTTCTATTTCCAACGAGTCGTGTTTTATTAAATATTTTCACCATTATCGCTTAATTATTATCGTTTTTTAATATTAACACGCTCCCTCTAACATTCATATTTACATATCTCCCTTTCAAACCATCTTTGAAAGCTTACTAAGGGGCCTTAAGGTCAACATGAAGACAATGCCACACTTGATAAAGTGACATTTTGATTTTTGTGTTTAACAAACCCAGTAGAAGTAATATCCAAAGGCAAAATGAATGTATAAGGTCGACACTGCAATTGCAGTGCTTTGTGACGTCCTTGGGCACAATTTTTCAACACTGCAATTGCAAGGCTCCGGCTCCTAAGGGTTAAGAAATCCTAATAACTTATTTTTCAGAAATCAACCTTTCACGAGATGGAATACAATAGTCAAACATCACACGGTAGCGGAAACTTGGAGCACCTTTTTAGTCAGCGACATAATGAAGTTGGGGAACCGATGATTAACTGTGGAGATGCGTTAAGTCAACTACCGTTACCGCTGTTTTGCCTCGACACTATTTATTTGGTTATCAACACCTTAGGGCAAGGTGTTTCAACGTTCGAACAAAACGATACACTTTTCTCGATGGTAAGTTACAACAAATCAGATGTTTCTATTTGCAAACATGACCATTTCAACATATGTATTAATTTTATTGTTTGTTTTCATTTGCAGAAAGAAATGAATATAGCTGTATCTTTGTGCTTTGAAGCCAGCAAAGTCTTGCGAAAAATTCTTACAATTGATTTGTGGAAAGATCACCACTCAAACAATTTTACGCAGCAGATTGCTCAAAAAATGGTCATGGTTTTGAGAACATTAGGAGATGTACTAAATAGATTTAGGTATATTTTTTATATTAATTTTAATTTTTAATATAAAATTGTAACTAAGCACTGGGGTGAAAAATATTATTGTTTAAAAAACATATATTCATATAGATCAGAGGTTCCCAGACTTTTTTGCCCGGTAGACCACTTGTCAAATTATTTTTTTCCTTAGACCTTCCTACCTACCGAATATCGAATTCCCCTAAACCTATTAACATCAAATATAATCATTTAATTTTTTCGTAAGAAATTAAAATTGAAATCCTTCCCTTCCCTGCCCAACAACCGGGTGGTGATGTAGTTCCCTTGTTTTTACACAATGCAGACAGGGGCGCCCTTGTGCAGTGTTACACAAAATAAAAATCAATCCATAAAGAAGGATAAGTAACGGGAATTTCCTTCTAAAGCTAGAACTGCCCGCTAAGTTCTTCGTTAGTGCTTATTCCGATTAGTTCTTCTTTTCATATGATATCCGATTCTTCAATATTCCATTTCTATACTCAAGACAAGTTGGGGAACTAAGAACCGGTCGGTGGCCGAGTTGACATCGCGCTTGGGTCTCACCCAGGCGTAGTGTGTTCAATTCCTCGGCCGGCTAAGTCCTCCATCACAACACAAGCAACATTTTTCCGCTTACTGTGGTGGTAGTAGGAGATTTTCAAATATTGTCAGGTTATTCGTAACCCGGGAATGTTTGTCTTTCTTTTTAAAATTTAAAAAAAAAGAAACTTTTCTCCGTTGTGATTTATTTTGCTTCAATATATTAATTCTGACAAGAAAAGTAACGTAGACTCTATATACCTCAATAAACAATTTTACGGAAGATCCAATAAATAATTTTTATTTTATTTGTGTATTATGTCATTTACAGAACGCTTAAATGTTGATGATGACTTTATGTAAATGGGGATTCGCTTGCGTGTTCCCCCATTTACTGACATGGATCCCAAAAAGCCAAAAGCCTGGGGGTCCATATAGACCACTTTGGGAACCTCTGTTATAGAACAACAAACGCTGATTCTGAAAATATAAGTTTTAATGCATACCAGCTGTACCCCGCCACGCGTTGCTGTGGCTCATTCTGTCTGTGCAGATAGAGAAAAAATAGCGCATGTTACTTTTACGTCAAACATATGGCGCTGCTTGTCAAAAAAAGCATGTTTGTCCAACAGATGGCGATGTTTTTCAAAAAGCATATTTTTTACCTGTCTATGCCTATGATATAGATATATAAAAACTAAACTGTGTATGCCTATGATATAGGTATATAAAACTAAACTGTCTATGCCTATGATATAGGTATATAAAAACAAACTGTCTATGCCTATGAAATAGGTATATAAAACTAAACTGTCTATGCCTATGATATAGGTATATAAAACTAAACTAAATGATATAGGTATATAAAACTAAACTGTCTATGCCTATGATATAGGTATATAAAACTAAACTGTCTATGCCTATGATATAGGTATATAAAAACATTGCGTATTCGAATGCAATGTGTCAATCGGTGAAGAACTTTCGGATATTTAAGATTTGAACAAACAAACATTAACTATTTTTATTTATGTATATAAAGAATTAATATATCCTCCTTTAAAAACGATTAAAAGTATGAGAAACTCAAGCGCTCTGTGATTGGTCGGGGGTTCTGACACCACTTAAACCGCTCACCGGTTGGCCGGCTGCTCGCATTTAGAATAAGAATGTGGACAATGTTGCGCCAAGTTGCCTTGCGTATACTAACACGGGTCGCTTCTGCAGTTTACAAATAATTTCAAAAGAAGTCATGTTTTTTGGAAATCTTGATGAATATATATAGGTTTTTTTTTCATACCGACCTGAGTGAAATTGACCTTACTATTAACTGATAAAATCAAATGTACGTATAGTGTCATGTGTACTCCGTCTGATTTCGATTGTTGTGGCGAGATTTGAAAAATGCAAATTTTGAAAATTATTTTAACTATGAAATCGACATTTGTAAAAAAAAATACTGGTATTTAAGTTGAACATTCATAATAAAAATAAAAATAAATTATTAGCTACGGTTATTTTTATGTTAGTGTGGTGGTAGCCAGTTGAAATCAGTTTGTTATTAAAGATTATTATTTATATTTCTTTCAGAATATCATTTTCTACAAGTGAAATGGCAGATTCTTCATACAGAATCACGTACTTGCGTTTGCTATCTTTTGCAACGACTCTTGCAAAATGGTGCCACAATACCCCGCTTGTTCCTGCAACTTTCACATCGAGTTTATATGATTCCCTCCCAGACGTATCTTGCTTATTATTATATCCTAAACTCCACAAGACACTAAAAAGCTTCGTTTCTGTAAGTTTTTTTTCTATATTTAAATTTTCTTCATGAAATTTTTGGTTTATAGCTTTGGACATAGGCGTCCCTCAAATGTCTCCTGTTTTACTGATTCTTGGCGGGCTCTCATCCATCCGAACCAGTATTTCTTAGGCCGTCAGTTCATCTGTGTGTGACACCTATTTTTTTTTTAAACCATTGACCATCAGTTGATATTTGAATTTCAACAAAACAAATATGAGTTTTTCAAAAAAACTGCCTGCCTTCCTGCTAAACTCTAATAAAAATGTGCTACATACCGAGGTTGTGTAATGCGTTGTAATCCATATTGGAATAGCATATAATGAAATATAAAAAAAACGTATACACAGTGTCCGGTAACTAGTAGTACAAGCGGGAAACTGGTGAATCTACATCACTTGAGAATACAAAGAAACTTTTTTTTTTCAATATAAGCATTTAGATTTTTTTCCCTTTTTTCGGCAACTAAAAGGTTAATAAAACTTTTAGTGCTAGGTCTACTCTTTGACGCTTCTTTAAAGACATTTAACAACTGATTTTAACCCCCTACTGACCATTTTTTTCCTATTTGACTTAAAAACTTCCAACTTTGGATTCGATTTACTCGAAATCAAAAGCTCAAATAAAAAAAAAGTTATTCCACAAAATCGACTCCAAATGTGATGTAGATTCACCAGTTTCCCGCTTTTAGTATGAATTTTTGGACATTGTACACATATACATATCAAAATATCTAAGCATTTTGTCAACAGAATGTTATTATTATTATTATTATTATGTAATGAGCAGGCAGCATTCTGCTGATGGGCTCATATCCGGTTTCACAACAAGTTTGACAGCAATTGAGTGTTTTAAGTTTGAACTAAGTCCTTTCTTCTCTCCAAATGTGAATCCAATAGAGCTTTGAAAT
Source organism: Hesperophylax magnus (assembly GCA_026573805.1). NCBI lineage: Eukaryota > Metazoa > Arthropoda > Insecta > Trichoptera > Limnephilidae > Hesperophylax > Hesperophylax magnus. The sequence continues at coordinate 9,174,832 of JAIUSX010000006.1, read as the reverse complement.
GATTTATATTTGTTGCATCGATGACATGTTGTGGGAGTTTGTTCCAAGCATCCACTACTCTATTTGCAAGGAAGTGTTTTCTAGGATTAGATGCAAAAGGCGTTTTGGTGATTTTTTTTTGAGTGTCCACGGAGATTTATATTTTTATTAGTAGTGAAGATTTCTTGGATGCTAGGGCAACTGTAATGTCCAGATAAAATTTTGAAAGTCTCGATCAAGTCACCCCTTTCTCTTCTTTCTTGTAAGGTTGGTAATCTCAATTCCTTGAGTCTATCTTCGTATCGTAGATCTTTCAGAGCTCTTGGTATTTTAGTGAAACGTCTCTGTACTCTCTCTAACAGATTTATATCCTTTGTGAAGTAAGGACTCCATATTTGGAAAGCATATTCCAGGAGAGGTCGCACATATGTTTTATATATTTTTAACATCGTGTCCGGTGTTAGGTCAAGGAAGGTTTTCCTGATTAGATATGTTAGTGAATTTGCTCTTTTCACAATTCCAGCGATATGTGGTTCCCATTTCAAGTCCTGTGATATGGTAACTCCTAAGTCTTGTTGTAATGTCACTGCTTTTAGAGGTGTTCCATTAAGTTTGTAGGCAAGTGTAGGGTTAGTTTTTCCAACATGTAGGACAGTGCATTTTTCGACATTGAGTTTAAGAAGCCAATCATTTGTCCATTGATATATTTCGTTTAAATCGTTTTGCAGTTGGTTGTGATGATTGTGTGGGTTTGCAAAGAATTTTGTGTCATCTGCAAAGCAGCTGGAGTCTGATTTTATTATAGTATGCAGGTCCGTGATGTACAAAATAAACAGAACTGGACCGAGAACTGATCCTTGAGGGACACCACTGGTCACATTTCGCTCAGATGACAGTTGGTTGCCAATTCAAACTTGTAATTTTCTCTCAGTTCATTTTCTCTCAGTTCTCATTCGAGAAGTCGTCCTCTTATGCCTAGGAATTTAAGTTTAGCCAACAGTCTATTGGTTGGAACAGTATCGAAGGCTTTCTCGAAGTCGAGATAAATTACGTCAGTGGGAATCCGTTTGTCCCACTCGTTTGTCCAGTAATCTATGTTAAGAGTGAGATTGGTAATTGTGGATCTTTTTGGCACAAATCCATGCTGTTTGTTTGAGATTATGTCAAGTTTGATCAGGAATGAGCGTATCTCGTCCATTATTATTCTTTCCATGGTTTTGCAGATAATACTAGTCAAGCTTATAGGTCTGTAATTTGCTGGTTTGAGTTTATCACCTTTTTTGTAGATGGGTGTAATTATAGCTCTCTTCCAATCTTTAGGGAGTTTCCCATCTAAAAAGGATTGTTGCATAACCAGAGCTATGGGATGACTGAGAGTTGCTGCACACTTTTTGAGAACAATAGCAGGAATATTATCAGGGCCAGTAGCGCTATCTTCTCGCAACCCCTTCAAAATATTCTCAACTGCTGATGGAGTGAATTCTATTTCGCATAGTGAACTATCTACATACACATCTCGACTAATAGTTGGTATACTGGTGTCTGGTTCATTGACATAGGTTTTTTCAAATTGTGTTGCAAGGATGTTCGCTATGTCTATCTCGCTGGTAACTGTTTCGTTAGAGAAGTTATATAGTATGGTTGGAGTAGACACTTTCGAGGCAATCTGTTTCCTTATATAACTGTAAAATGGTTTCTGTCCGCTGTCAATCAATTTTTACTCAAACTTTTTTCTGGTATTTCTTAGTTGCGATAAAAGGTAGTTATTTTTCTGTTTATATTCTCTGTAATACTCATTTTCAATCTCATTTACATTCCCCAGGTGTTTTCTGGATAATCTATAACCATCCCAGGCTTTCTTTTTCTCTTTAATCAATGCTAGTATGTGTTTGTCGATCCAAGGTTTGTTCTTATTGTGGTTTTTATTGCCTTTGAATAGTGGTATTTTTGACACAATCTTTTCTTCAAACATGTTCGTAAAAAAGTTCCACTTTTCTTCAGTTGTAGTGGTTTCCATGAGATCCACATTATATCATGAGTGCTTAAGGTTTCATTTATTTGATCATAATCTGCTATGTGATAGTTGGGTCTCGGCTTCTTGCCTCTCGGGCCGGAGGATCCGTTGTTATGGCTGGTACTTACTTGTAGAGTTGACAACAAACATATATGGTCACTTTTGCCTATAGGTGCTAGATATTTTATATCAGTAATGAGATGTTCATCATTGCACAGGACTAAGTCCAATAGAGATGGGGTATTGTTGTCCCTGTATCTTGTAGGTTTATCTACCAATTGCCAATAGTTACTGTTCAAGTACATATCCTCAAATAAGGCCTCGGGGCTGTTTGAATTACGCACTTCTGTAATGGGCCATACCAATTTGGAATAATTGAAGTTTCCAAGGATTATTACGTTTGACACGTCAGCTATTATTTTTAATTGGTGTAATAGTTTTTGGTGGTTTTCGTACGATGCATTTGGTGGGCAGTAGACACCAGCTAGGATAGTTTTGAGATTGTCTATTTGCATGTCAATGAATAATGCGTCAATTTGTGGGTAATTACTAGAACTGTTTTCCAGGGCTTTGTTCACCTGGGCTGAGATTGTCAGGCCTATGGTCCTTTTCTTTACATATATTGCTACACCACCTCCTCGTTTTTCAATTCGACGGTCTTTGCGGAAGAGTGTGTAATCCGGAAGATCCACTAACGTATCTGGTATTTCTGCCTTTAGCCACGTTTCTGTCACTATTAGTACTGTTGGTTTTATAAGGTTTATTTGTGCAAGAACAAGATCAAATTTCCGTGTGAGAGAGCATAGGTTCGTATACAGTATTGAGATATTGACTATGTAATTATTTACATGTTTTTTGGAATTTTTATAATTTTAGGGCATCCTTTGATGTATTTGATTGTCAATTCCTTCTCCCCCTTTTCTGTTCTTTGATGCAGCTCATTCCTTAAGTCAATTAAATGCTGCCGTTGCATAGGAGTTTGATCCGATTTGATTGAGTTTGGTTTTTTTAGTTTATTTTTATTTTTGAGAATGGCCAAAGCTTCACCCCGTGTTTGGAAGATTATTTTTATCGGGCGAGGGAATTTTTTTTCTGCAGAAGGTTTTCCAAGACGGAGCACTTTTATGTTATTTTGACTTGTGCTGGTGATGCTTCCTATAACTTTCCAGCATTCGTCGGTGTCTCATAATTTGCGTTGTTCGGGATCTGGTAAGTCACACTCAGGGATATCAAACATAATTATGTTTTTTGCTCGGGATTGCCGATCGCTAAGTTCACTAATCATGTCTTCTGTGCATCGCATTTGTTGCTGTTTTTTGCAGGCGTTGACTTCTTCTTGGAGGTCCCGAATAAGTTTGTGTAGTACAGGTATTTGTTGAAGGCCACTCTCACATTCAGGACACAAGAATTTCATTCTGTTCAATATCAATGGAAATACAAAGATATCTGATAGTATTATTACGCCAACGTCTGGACGGTTTCGGCCCTCTGATTGGTCAAATTCATATCTTATGTTTCGAGTAAATTCCGCATTGCCTTAAATCGTGCTTTACCGGCCGCGGGAGTAGTTTTCCTATTGGCCGACAGAGCGCATCTCTGGCTCTTTTCCTTTCTTTGCCGTTTACCTACAATTGCCGTTTTATAATGCATTTAAAAAAAAAAACAAATATTTGATTTAACTTAATGACTATAAACAACAACACTTACCATTTACGATTTTGAAAAATATTGATATTTAATATTATTTACGTAAATAATAATTTCGCACCATTTTGACAGAACAACGATATGAAGTTCGCGCATAATACGTGTTTATTTGTAGGAAGTGTAGGCACTGCGAAACCAATAAAAAAACATGAAACACAATCGGAAGCTAGAAACGCTTCGTTGATTGTAAAATTAGCCAACAAATCTCTAATCTGACATGTATTTATATGTATAATAAAACAATCATTTTGCCAGGTATATATATTTATATAATATATGATAATTTACCCATTTAGGCAATTATTCGGGAACTGGCCACGCTTAATACGATTTTTTTTTAAATAAAACGTTTTGATTTTAGGTTAGGTTAGGTTGGGTTATTATGGGTTAGGTTAGGATAGGTTAGGTTAAGGTTGGTTAGGTTAGGTTAGGGTAGGTTAGGTTAGATTGGGTTAGGTTATTATAGGTTAGGTTGGGTTATTATAGGTTAGATTAGGATAGGTTAGGTTAGGTTAGGTTAGGTTAGGAAAGGGGTGGTTGGGTTAAGTTAGGATAGGTTATGTTGCGTTTTTTTTAAATACAAAATTATTTTTAGAAACGTGCCTTAATACCCTTATTTTAATAAATAAGGGGTTTTTAACACATTATTTATGTAATAAAAAACCGTTTTACACATTATAATATATTTAGATTTTTGCGTTTCTAGCTTCCGATTGTGTTTCATGTTTTCTTATTGTTAGGTTGGCAGTGTCTACACTGCGTACAAACAAACGCAAATTATGAGCGAACTTCATATCGGTGTTCTGTCAAGATGGTGCGTCGGTTCGAAAATTATTATCTACGTAAATAATATCAAATATCAATATTTTTCAACATCGTAAATACAAAAAGTTGTTGTTTATTGTCATTAAGTTGAATAAAATGTTTTTTTTAAATGCGTATTAAAAACGGTAGTTGTAGGTAAAGTTTTACCCAAACAACTGTTATTCTTTTTATGCCTTAATTGAACATGTTATTATTCATTAACTCCTTCCTGTTCCGTGTTTTAACAATGTATACTCACCCTCTTTCTGTGAATGACTTAATATCATCCTATTAAATGTAAACCCGCAGAGCGGGAGCGGAGTTGTTGTTGGAGTGGGAGTTTTTGATATTATGTACTTGGTAACAAAAATTTCAAATCATAATATATTACGTGGTAACATGTTGAATATTTTTGGCATGTTATATTTTGGTACAAGCGTACCTTATTTTTTTCTGAACCTAATATTGGTAGAATGCACTTATATAAACATGATTTTAAGGTTGTATTCTTATTTTTAGAGAAAATTAAGGTGAGAACCTTTTATTCACCTTCTCTGAGTAAGGTAAGGTTTTTTTTTCTTATACAATTTAACCCCTCAGGCCTCTGGCATATTGACTGTTATATTTCTTAAAGATGCTGTCAGTAAGTCGGAGAATTTGTGTAGTATTTCCGCTTTGCAATAAAATCCAAATAAATGGAATATTTCTGAATGTATCCTATTACTAACTATTTTTTGAAAGGTGATGAAATAAACAAATGGCTCACCTTACGTTTTTTCCTCTAAACACTGAAACAAAATAAAAAAAATATATATATTTTATTAGAAAAATGTATTACAAACACCTCACTTTTTTGTTGTTTCATATAAAAATAATTAATAAAAAATTCACAAAGTTTCATAATTCTTTACTAAAATTACGGTTTTAACCTTTGTTTTCATAGAGGTGTACATTTTAATTCCTCTGTGGTTGACTTCTGGATTTGACTATGAAGTGTGATGTTTTATCTTTTTAACCCCGTTTAAATTATATTTCTAACCATTACAGTAAGGGAGACACAACGATTTCTATGAGATTATATGAGCTGTACCTAAAAGCGAACAAATTGACTCTACTTGTAAATAGCTGTTTGTTCGCAAAACCAAAAAAATTAGCATGAGGGGTTAATATCATTTATGAATATATTTTTTCAGGTTTTGGAATTTTCTAACTTTGAAGACCAAAAGAAGTTTGCTTCGTTTTCTGATGCTGAAAAACTTAGTTTCGCCCTTGGCACCTCTGTCAATCTCCTACAAAACTATGACACGCTTTGTAACTCCCCTAAAGTTATTCAGTTTCTGAGAGATTCACTTCCCGCCCTCGAAGTCCACAAGAACACAAACTTCTTTGATTTCGTGATAGATGTGTTCTGTGTGAAGATGATCGGTTGGAAGCAGATTCCCAGTGTGATGGATGATGTCAGGTTCATAGCACTGACATTGATGGCTCATGGTTGCCAATGGATCCAGGAGACGTTTTATTCCTTGATACATGACATTGTTATTCAAGTCCTCGGGGGAGTTATTCAAACTAAAGATTCTAGCACTATTCGTGATGAAGCATCATTGAGTTTTCTGCTGCATTCGGCCATATTGATTGAAATTTGCAGCCAGGGTCTGGAATCAGAATCCAAAAAAGTATGTACCTACACAATAAAATAAAATATTAGTTGCTTATGTTTTTATTTATATTTTCAAGTAAATGATTAAGCTTTAACCCCTTGTTCGCCAGCTTTTTTTTAAAGATGCTATTTAAAAATCGTTTCTCTGAATATAACTAGTTTTCTGGAGAAACTACTTATGGTAGACTATGCACCATTTTTATAAATATATAAACACGTTATCTGGTAATACGTTACATTTCACAATAAAATAATTTTGCAAAAAACAATTAAGTTATTACGAAAATAGAATCAGCTGGCGCACAGCGATAATTTTGCATTAACGATCAAGAAGGTAATCACCGTAATGCAGAAATATTTTTATCTGAAAGCAGCAAAAATTCTTGAAAGATCATAAATTTTCTAACAATATTTCTCTCTGGAATTTCTAGGTTAACCCATTTTTAGATCGCAAAGTCATTTTCTTCATGAGCTATATATCTTTGAAATATCTATTTAACTGTAAAAGTAGTAAGACAAGACGCCGGATAATATTATAAATATGTTCAACGGGAACAAAAATCGATAAAACAGTGTTGAAACTGCTAGTAATATTATATGATCAATCACCTCAACTAAAAATTAATTACATACCTTTTTTAGGTTAATTTTTTTGCTAAAGAAATAATACAACATCTGCTCAAAGGGAAGCTTCTAATGTCTGATAGAGGTTGGAGTAAATTACTAGATGCTTTGATACCTGCATTGCCTTACTTACACATACATGGTGCACATGACGATGCTTTTGGTAAGTTTCATTTCATTAATGCCAAAATTAATAATGAAAACTCTATTGTGGTTCAGAAAGGTAATAAAAAACATAAATACAAATATAATTGTCAGAAATTTTACAAAAAAATATTTAATATGTAAGAATGTATTATATATTAATTTTATATTATATTCAATAATAAGTTTGGAATTTCCACATTGACGATGATTTATAACTTCAACATGAACACAGAATGCTAAATGGAACCCAACTAACACAGTTTTGCCAAATTTACCTTAAAAAAATGTATAATTATGTTTTTCATGGTATAATCCACTTTTTACGTAATCAATAACATTTTCTAGGATTTAACGAACTCAGTATATTTCACCAACGTCGACTGTCAACGTTTTTGGCATCCTGATAAATCACTTTTTTTTGTTGTTTGTAATTATTACTTCCGTAAGCTGCACACACAGACATTTTTTTCTCAATATTGATCAAAATAAATTTAGAAAGCCCAAAACACTGCCACCAAGTACTAAATAAATTCAATTTGCCATCATTGAAAGGTATGTCAAAGTCAAAATGCTACACTAGCGCCTCTAGCGGCTAGAGTTGTTGATATTGCCTATATTTATATGTAGTTGGACTTATTATTAATATTATAGGGTATTTGGTTGTATCACGCATATTTATTATGAACATAATATTGCATCATTTCGCCTGTATGGATTCCCTACTTTTGTTTTATTCGAAATATTCAGTGTTGCCAGTTTAATTCTCTCATCAAATGGTACTTAGCCAATGATGATAATGTACTTGAATTAAAGTTTGTTCTTAAAAGTTCAGTACATAATTATTTAGTATGACTACATTATTTTGTAGATTATTTCAATCATTCCAACCTTTTTGTTTCATAGAATTATAATTCTAATTTCAAAATAAGAACCATTCAGTGTAGCCAGTTGTATTCCTTCGGTTGATGGTGCAATATTCAATGATTTTTTAAATTTAATTTAGGTACAGTGAAATCTCTATCGATTACTACGCGAATAATCGTTTTCCCGCATATGTCATTTATTTCTTCCGGTCCTGAATTAATTTCATACAAAACAGAAACAGAAGCAGATCGCATCATTTTACAGCGTTAATCATTTAAAGTACGCAGCTTTTGTAATGTTACAGCCGGCGGCCGCTTTTGACATAGTTGTTGTTAGACATTCAAACACAGCCATGCGTGCGGGCGATTATCTTTTTACTTTCTAGTTTTGGGCGTTTTAACCTTAAAAATTAACCGTCTGGTGAAAAACGTTTGTAATCTTCAAAAAAGATTAAAAAATCCTGCTGAAAAATGTTTGATATATCTAAGCATTGAGGAATCATAGCATTTTTATTTGTACACATTAATTTATATGTGACATTTATTATGTATCTTTTTTTGGAATACTAAGCATTTACATATGAATGTAGCTTTTTTCTATGTTCTCGGATATATTGTTTTCCAGCATTCACTGTTTATTTCAATAGGACCTTTCAAAAACGATAAACAGCGGCTTCACTGTACTTGAATCTTAGTTTCTGAAATAGGCAACATATTATATTAGTGAACCTATTATAATGGTCACTTCATTTCTACTTTATGGATGATCAGGTCCAGTTCTGTGCATTCGCAATTGTAGCAGTCCGTTCTGGGCGCTGATAATAACCTAACCTAACACAATGCCTTGAGGTTTTTATTAGTGCCAGGCGCCGTTTTACTCAGTGCCAGCCCTGTGGATGATCTATATAAAATTAATCTAGTTTTCAATGTGTACAGGTCAGTCAGTAATAAAAACATTGGATCTGAAGATTGGGCAGTGTATGCTGATACCGAAGATAGATATGATAATGGGAAATGTGAGATTGCTCTTCACTAAATGCTTCACGGCTCAGATGGAAGGATCACTTAACCTCACAAAACTTCTCAGCTTGCAAGAAGGTTTGTTTGATATTTTATTACTGAAATATAATGTAAACTGTAAACAAATAATCTTTGAGAGCATCAGGTTACTAATAATTTAACCCATGAGAAGGCGAGCTGTGAGTATTTTGCTCACACAAAAATTGACTGATATTTTTCGGTATTAGCGATCACCATCGCGCCTCAAGGGTCTAGGTGTCTTTCTAACTATTCACCACTCTCCCCTTGTGCAATTCATGCTCCAAGTGGAACTGCTTGTGAGGGCCATGTACCATTGCGAGGCATTTTGTTCATCGCACGCCTATCCAGTTGTTTTTTTCATAGGTTTACTAAAGACTGCCAAAAGTTAAGGCCAATGTTAAGAAAAGATTTTATTTGCGTTGACAGCTGCATTTATTTAACTATTGAAGACAATATTAGCGATTCCTAAATGAAAATTTGAAACAGAAAAATTAGAAAAAGATGTAGATGACACATCTAAGATGGTCCATTCCTAGATGTGACCGTATCTTTTTCTAATTTTTCTGTTTCAAATTTTCATTTAGGAATCGCAGTTTTAAAAAAAAAACATGTTTTTATTGTCACTAACTCATTGGCCACAAACCCTGACTCACAGTCGGGCGTGCATCTCTGGTTCTTATTCACAAACCCCGGCTCTCGCTCGGGCTGGAGTAGGTTGGCCTAAAAACGAAAACTCTAGTGACAGCCAAATGCTGTATGGAAAATGAAGCATTCATTTCGTAGTATCGGTAATAATATTTTTCTTTAGTTTTTCCCTGATATTTACATTCAAAGTTTTGTAAGCAGCCGGCCGCCATTTAATTTCTTCAAAATGACGAGTGGTTTTGACCTTAACAAGCTCGAGCGAAACGCGTGCTGAGCAGCTTACATTAGCCCAATTGCAAAGTTTATTGGCTGAATCGGATTATAACTATATAATTGATAATTTAGTGTCATCAGATCCTGACTCCGAAGTGAGGAATCTGCAAATGAGGACATCGAAGATTTCAATATTTTCACAAGCAAAGCGGGCCCGTCTGCTCCCGTTCCTTCTTCTAAACGCCGCAAGAGTCAATTCCTGACCAATGTGTTTGGAATTTGTTTCCCAACATAACCAGGATCCTTTTTACTAGAAATCCTGGAATTCGCAGGAGTACGCTCAACGATTTTGCTGTTGATGGCAGTGAATTCACGGTGTATCGTCAATTTTTTATCTATTGTTGTTGAAACAAACCGGTACGTACATAATTTTCATAAATAATTTAGTAATATAATTACATTTTTATATTTTTGTTCATGGAATTAGCTTCTTCGCATTGTTTTACGTATTATTACATGAAGTACTGTGAATAAATATTAACTATTTTAGCAGAAAATTAATTTTACCTCATCAGTCAAAAAATTGAATTAATGAGATTATAGTGTTATATTTATTGTCTACAGATATGTGTTGGAAAAGATTTTCCCGAAACCAGAACTGACATGGACCAACATTACAATTGAAGAGCTGCAGACCTTCTTGGCCCAGTGCCTTTTGATGGCGTCATGTCGGAAGTCTTTCCTGAACCTGTACTGGACTAAAAGAAAAGTTATAGACACTTTTTTTTCGATCTGTTATGTCACAAGGAAGATTTATCCAAAAATATTTGCCCTATTTATAACTCATACGAGAGAGACCTTCCGCTGTATTTGTAAACCAGACATTGATCTGTCCATTGATGAAAGTTTGATGAAATGCTGACGCTTATGTTTCTTATCTTCTCTATGGATATGAATCAGATGGTCACATTCTCTTCATAGATAATTGGTACTCCTTTCCAAATCTTTTCCTTAGTCTAAAAGAAAAAGGAACAAACGCTCTAGGTACAGTGCGAACCAACCGTTTGAATATGCCTATTAATATAAAGGGAAAGAAGAAGATGATGAGAGGTGCAGCATCTGTCTGCACAGTCATGGGATGATGGCTCTTCAGTGATGGACAAGAAACCTGTGACAGTCTTGTCCACCATTCATGAAGGCATCTCTATGAATTCTACAGGCAACTAGCGTCATTGATCCCTTCGGCACCGGTGCGTAGTCGGGATACACGCCAAACGCGCGCCCAACATTTGTACACAGTTGATACTTGTCACATGAGAACGGGTCGCTTCTACGATTCGTTCTTAAGTTCAACAGCTCGGCTGTGGAACGAACTGCCGGCCTCTGTGTTTCCTCCCTCCTACAACATGGGACTCTTCAAGACCCATATTCACTCCTTCCTCTCCACAAAAAGACCCTCCACACAGCATCCCCAAAGATGACATAGGCCCTGAGGGAAATTATTTTCTTCAGGGCCTCCTGTGTGGAGTTAATATAAAAAAAAAAAAAAAAAAAAGACGACTCATCGAACTCAAGAGAAGATCTTCAAACCCCATGCTATTATTGACTACAATAAAGGTACGGGGGAGTTGATCGACAGGACCAAGGTCTAGCTTCATTCCCCATCGTGCATAGGTATAAGAATTTTTCATTCAATTTCAATTTTTCAATCTCAAAAGGTATAAGAAATTTTTTTTTGTGATATGTCATTATTTAATGCGTATCAAATTTATAAGAAATTATGTTTTGGGACCCCGCACTACAATCAGTTTAGGATCAACGTGGCAGAACAGATCATGGAAAGGGTGTCTCTTCTTGACCGAAGTACAACAGGGCGATCTTCAGTAGGTGATAGTCCAATGATACTTCAGGGATGTCATGGGGGCCACATCCCAGCATATTTTCCTCCAGGACATGGAGGGAAGAATTTCCCAGCGTGATAGTGCCGGGTATGCCGGGCAAGTAATAAAACCTCCGAAACGCGCTGGGAACGCTAAAGTTGCAAAGTTTTCCTTCACATCCCTGATTACTTTGAGGACTATCTTACTAAATTTGATTTTTAGGCATGAGTATATATTTACGTTAAAAAAAAATTATCCATGTTAGATTTCTTTATATTGTTTTTTGTATCTTTGTGAATAAAAATGTGAAAAATAAAATAGAACAGTTATTTTTGTATCCTTATTTACAAATTGTTAATTTTTTTTATTATTTTATTTACCTAAATCCAATATGTAAGAAAATTTAAAGAAAAGAATTCATTTAAACATACGGTTTTAAATGCAATTTTTCATACCAAATTAATTCAGTGGTGAGGGCCAACTTTTTAGCTCAATAATTGTGGCCAATGCGTTAACTTGAATCAAAGGTTTGTTTTTTAAAAAATGCGCATGTTAAGAATGGTAGTCTTGGGTAAAAGTTTACCTATGTTTCATTATTATCTTGTATATTTCAGACTCTGATAACTTATTACCGAAGCATGACAGTATGAGGCCAGATATTCTCTGCGCCATGGTGAGAACAATATCTCCTAACAACTTCAACATCATCAAACATGGAGATCCATCATTTTATGAGGTAAGTTTATAAGGTATCATGAAGAATTTCAGCTTTAGAAGTTTTGGAATTTTGCTCCCTATACAGGGTGTCCGGGGGTAAAATGCGCAAAGAAGTAAAAAAGAAAAATAACTTTTTTATATTCCAATTTTTATTTATTTATTTACTTATTTTACTAACTGAATTTTAAAAATTGCATAATTTGGTCCTTTATAAGAGAGTTTCACTGTACATAATAATAATTGTTTTTGAAAACCTGCTGAAAGAAGTGTAGCAAGTTTATTACTATTATCTTGATTTTTTTTGCAGAAAGGTTCTCTATTGCAAGTCATGTCGCTTTTGAGGGTCACCCAATCTTCTCCTGGCACCAGCACGAGGCCTATGAACCTATCAACTGGTGCTGGTGATGCACCAGATGTGGATCCTTCTTTCCGAAGGTCTGCCCTGGCTCAGCTGGCCGTCATGCTGCAGCAGCCGACTCTCCACGAAACTTTTCTCAGCAATAATGGATGCAAAACAATCATGCATTATTTGAGGTACACCCAAAAATATTTTTCATTCAACAGATGAATGATGGAACTCTTTATTTACACAATGAATATTAATTGCACCTCATTCCAGATTAGAAGATAAACCTACCACTGTGATGAGAATGGTAGTTATTAAGAATGTAATATCGGGTTCAAATGGCTGTGGCTGTGCTCAGTGACCCCAATAATTTACTGATAATTCCCAACCTTTCTCTTACATTTCTCCTTCTCTTCCCCACTTCCTCCAACCACATAACATTCCCCAAATCTTCGAAAAGGTGGTGTTTCGAAAGTCCTACTGATTTCAGACAGATAAGATTCCTGTGTAATAAAATGGAACTCCAAGATGGAAATATCACTAGGTGGCAATATAAATTTTAATTATACTGCATTCATTTTTTGTACATAATCAAGGGCCTATGTCATCTTGGGGAATGCGACGTTTTTTTTTTATTACAATGTCTTAATCAAATTCAATTTTAATGCCTTATAAAAATAAATATTTACATAATAGTTCCATGATTTTAAAATTACTTTTTATCTCATTTCAGAGCTTCTCTGACTACTTATGAATATACATGCTTTCCCGAATCGGCCATGAGCTGTGTTTCAATATTAAACAGTCTCTGCTACAGTAACGCCAGCATTCGACAGTGGGTTTCTGAACGACAGGATATTGTACTGAACATTTTGAGGGGTAAGGTTAAAATATTAATAAAAACTAGCTTTTTGCCCATTGCAGGAAACTAATGGGTAAAAATGTGGTGCGTGGTGTAGTATTTGAATGTAGATGAGGCGAGGGTGTGGGACTACAATTTTTTTAAAAAGAAATTAATATTTTGAGAAAAAAAAGAGCCAAGGAGCTTACTGATCATTTTTTCACCGAGCCGTTCGGGTTGTGTAGGTCGAGACGCGTAATTTGATACCCATATCGTATGAACGGTTTTTGTCACCGACATTCTTCAAAAGTTGTTATTTTGGAAAAAGATTTGATCAATTAACACGTAAAATTTAAAAACTTTTAAAAATGTAATATGTATGTTTGCATGTGAATGAAGCAATGAATGTGTGACCACAAATGTATTAAAATATATGTTTTTTAGAAAGAAATGAATATTTTGAGAAAAAAAAGAGCCAAGGAGCTTACTGATCATTTTTTCACCGAGCCGTTCGGGTTGTGTAGGTCGAGACGCGTAATTTGATACCCATATCGTATGTACGGTTTTTGTCACCGACATTCTTCAAAAGTTGTTATTTTGGAAAAAGAGTTGCTCAATTAACACGCAAAATTAAAAAACTTTTTAAAATGTATTATGTGTTTTGGCAAATAAATGAAACAGTGAGTGTGTGACCACAAATGTATTAAAATATATGTATGTTTAGAAAGAAATGGATATTTTGAGAAAAAAAAGTTCCAAGGAGCTTACTGATCACTTTTTCACCGAGCCATTCGGATTCTGTTGTTGAGACGCGTAATTTGATACCCATATCGTATGTACGGTTTTTGTCACCGACATTCTTCAAAAGTCCCAGCGAGTTTTATTTTGGAAAAAAACATTGCTCTATAAACAAACGCAAAATGTAAAAACTCTTACTGGAAATTTTTTATTTTTAAATTTAAAATCTACCACTACCACTACCACTACCACTACCACTACCACTACCCCAACCCCTACCCCTACCCCTACCCCTACCCCTACCCCTACCCCTACCCCTACCCCTACCACTACCACTACCACTGCCACTGCCACTGCCCCTACCCCTACCCCTACTCCTACCCCTACCCCTACCTCTACCCCTACCCCTACCCCTACCACTACCACTACCACTGCCACTGCCACTGCCCCTACCCCTACCCCTACCCCTACCCCTACCCCTACCCCTACCACTACCACTACCCCTACCCCTACCCCTACCACTACCACTACCACTACCCCTACCACTACCCCTACCCCTACCCCAACCCCTACCCCAACCCCTACCCCTACCCCAACCCCTACCACTACCCCTACCCCTACCACTACCCCTACCACTACCCCTACCACTACCCCTACCCCTACCCCTACCCCAACCCCTACCCCTACCCCTTCCCCTACCCCAACCCCTATCCCTACCCCAACCCCTACCCCTACCCCTTCCCCTACCCCTACCCCTACCACTACCCCTACCCCTACCACTACCACTACCCCTACCACTACCCCTACCCCTACCCCAACCCCTACCCCTACCCCTTCCCCTACCCCTACCACTACCCCTACCCCTACCCCTACCACCACCACTACCCCTACCACTACCCCTACCCCTACCCCTACCTCTACCCCTACCCCTACCCCTACCCCTAAAATCGGGCTCAAACACGCTCTCAGTACCTGCCTACCTAGGACCTCTACCCGGTACCATCTGTGTAGGTACCTGCACCTACTATTTAAAAAACACCGAAAAAATATATACATAACGCAATTAGGTACCTACTCGTTAAAAAATAAAGAAATGAAATCTTTAAATATGAATGACTCCCAGGCTAACCTCATCCAACTTTTGCGCTCCTGGTACAAATAATAAATTTGCGAGAGGCTATTGATGCAGTTTTTCACTACTGGGCGACGGTATCCGTGCCAAATTATTTTACCAAACTTTATTTTATTTCGTTCAAAAGCATTATCGATTTAAAAAAATAAACTGCAAAAGTAAGTACCTACACAGATTTTATCGTTCTTTTGAAGTAACATCCCTAAAATAAAAGTACATCACTTCGCTATGGCATTTTTCGGTTCAAATTGTAAATGTCAAAACTTTAACCGCTTATTGTGAGACATTTTGAACCGAGCGCCATTTGTTGGACGGCCGATAAACGTTCCTAAACCTTCGGAGGATGAATTTTTTCGAAAACTTTAACCGTAGCCTCCATATTTTCGACGGAATTATATCATCAGTTTGACCGTGTACATTTTATAAATAAATCGTACCACGTGGTTTCGTAATGACCACGTGACTATATTGTTTCCAATGATACCATTATGCAAAGAAAAACATTTACACTTAAATTAAACCAATTACCCTAAAAATCGGGATATTTCGTACAACTTTTCGTGAAATTTAAAAAAAAAAAATCAACGTTACCTGATTAATTCACAGCCGACGCTCGATCAAAATCAATCGTCTTTTTAATTTACGTTCGAGTAATGCGAAAAACGCAAAATTTTTGAGCAAAAAGGCGCACGAAATTTTTTTTTAATCATTTCGCGTTCGGGGTGCGTTCGATATTGAATAAAAATATAAACTGTCAAGGAGAAAAAGTTTTGCAGATCATCCCGATCTATGAAAACGAAACATTGCGAAAATGCACCAAAATTTGGCCGTTTCGAAACCGCGCGGGTGGCAACACTCGTGATTTCTGGCAGGGAAAAGTCGATTCCCAATCGAGAAGCTCTGACAATTATGCGGCCGCAAATCGACTTTTTGACAGAGCGGGGCAGTCCTGGCGGTGGAAGTGTGAACTTCGGTACTTACGAGGCGCGCCTCGAGCTCTTCCAGTTTCCGCTGCCAGGTTTCCGCTAATTTTTGCCGACATCTCCCTCCGTACGAATCCGGTCGAGTTTACCGGAAATATAGGCTGACTCGTATTTTCAGTTTTTCCACGCAAAATTGAACTTGAATTCTTTGCCGACGGGAATGCGTGTCGGTCGACTTTCGCCTGAAGACCGAAACAAATGAAAGGCGACTTTTTCGCTACTTTCACGCCAAAACGAACCTCGAGTTGTTTGAACTTGAGGGGGAGAGAGGTCGATTTTCGCCTAATTTTCGGCGAGCAAAAAAAAACAAAGAAACTGAGTATTAATATTAATATGTACAGATTCTTATAGCGTGTCTATTTCTTCAGATGATTCATAAATCAATCAACCAATTGCATCGATCAAACGCGCGACATATCGTCACTTGCTCTCACAACATATTGTAAAGGTTAGAGTGCCCCATCTTGGAAGCCAGTGTAAAGGTTAAAGGTGGTGTACAATAGGGCCCCATCATAATAGGGCACCACTGGTGTCGAACCAGGGTGCAACAGGTTAGGATAGCTCAAGGTAGATAGGTGAGATTCTATGTTCATCAGGGCGTAGGAAACTCTTCGTTCGCTTCCACGTCCTCAACGGTCAGTACATGGGGAAAGGTCACTTCAATTATCACAAAACAGAACTTGTAGGACAAAGGTTTATTACAGTAGAATTACACGGGGAGCACATCTTAACTATAAAGACACATTATCGAATTCTCTCTCTCCCTCAACAAGGTGAATTGGTAACTAGGTGAATTTACGAATTGAACACAATTAAAAGGGGAATATTCTGGTGTTGCTTACAGATTCGCCATGCCAAGCTGTAGCTCGTTGCCTGTTTGGACTAAACAGACGATGTATCGGAGCACAGGCGGTTTTAGTAGTATTTTTAAAAATCAAATCAAGGAATGAACTTTGAAATGTTTTGAACGTACATTATGTATCGCAGATTGAGAGAACATAAAATGCATGTTCGCTTAGGGATGCCAACAATTCGCGTATATAAAAGTGAATTGTAAGTCGCAAGTGTTATAACTAATATTTTAATCGCAACTGCTTATTTGTTCCAGCATTATACCTCTTCCCCAATGAGGAGAGCTTTTCTATTACGGTATCACAGTTACTATGTTTACTGTCATTTTCACAAGTCACTATTAATCTGGGCAGCGGTGACATTACTGGGGATGATATATCTAGTGAGCTCTCTTTGCCACATTGCATCTACAAGAGAACTAACCTGCCATTCAAATGCAGCTCATATTGTAAAATAAGTCCACATAGAAGAGAAAATAAAAGTGGTAAGTCTTCGGCCATTCAATTAATTATGTTTAAAAAATCCTAGTTATACTATAATATTTCTCTTTTACAGATTTATTAATGAGCGACCCATCGCTAAGCAATTACTTACGTATTTACTGGTGCACCGAGTGGTATGGAGGAGTTGATAAAGTCCTGCGATGGCCCTATGTTCCGGATTCATCTGCCACAAACAGAGAAGACTTTAGCTCCGTCCTAATGATGACCAGTGCTGACCTGGCAATCCTCAAAGCCAGCAGTCCGGTGCAAGGATGTGTCTCGGCACTCTACCAAATTCAAAATGCCTCCTCACATAAGGCGGTGAATAAAGCTTTAGATTCTCTCAACGGGTATGTTAAACAAGATAGTTTTAATGCCCAATGGATTCCGCCACACTATTACCGCTGTGCTGGATTATTTTCCTGAATGACGTGATTATCAAGGAAACGTGTTTTTACTTGCTTTTTGCTAAAGAAACCCATGAACATCACCCAATAGTCCATTGTGGATGTTTTCCAAAATAAGCCATTCATTCTCATATTTAGTTTTTATACAATAAACCAACAAAAACGACAACGACAATGCATGCAAACCTCAGCAATTTTCCATGTAAATTGGAAAGTAATTATTATTAACGTATAATTGTGGTTTGCCTTCCAGATACTTGCTACTGACCAGCGACAGTGGACAGGGGATGTCTGGAGTAGACGACCTCCCGTGGGCCACCACCTTTTCTCGCTTCCTCTCCTCTTCTCCTGCAAGTCCCAACGATTCTTCTCTGCTCTTAAATGTCACTAAATGTCTATCAAAATTCCTGGAGGCGCTGATAAAGAATGGTTTGTAGATTTTCATACACTTAATTTGACAAAGCAAATTAACACAGAAGAATCTGCATGACAATAATAATTCAGAACTGTTATTTAGTTATTCCTTTTTATTAATTTGGTACTTTTTCTTCTGTCTTTTAGATTGCGATGATTTCTCGTCTGCCTCTTGGATAATTGAATCAATCACTGATACATCTCGTGGAATAGTATCTCTGTTAAAACACTCCGATTGGGACTCCAACTGGACGGACGGCGTTGATCAAACTCCCAACAGATTACGACAAAATATCATCAGGTTGATAGGCAACTGTTGCCAGTTTGGTCAAGCCAAAGATTCCTCTGAAATCTACAGAACACAAACACTTGATGGAGAATTAGATATTCCTTGGGAAATCCTTACCGATCATTTAACAGACTGCCTGGCGGAAGTGGATGTTTTCAATTATTACAGCCTAGGTAGGTAGTAGAAAATCTTTGACTTGAAACATAGCCATCCAAATTTATAGACTTGCCCCAACATGAAATCTGGGTATCATCGCCCTTAAGGTGATTTTCTCACGAAAACGGCACTTTACAATTAATCCAATCATTATTATTATTATCTTGTTGACGGACTGGTGGCAAACTACCGGACCATATTTTCGGCACCAGAAGGATTCGAGAATGTTTTGAATAAACTACGACATCAGTTGTATATTCACTGCCGAAGAGCACACATTGAAATAACCAGATCCTGAGCAGAAAAGTACAGTTCGCTAAAGTAAGACAAAGGTTTGCAGTGCATGTCATTGTGGGACTTTTCTGCGCAGAATCTGAATGTTCGTTTTTAAACAAACCACCTAGCATAGCAATACTAAAAATGAGGGGTAAATTATAACACATCTGTAAAAGTGTCTGACTAAATAGTGTAACAAAATATTTAATTTTGGAAACAAGGCCGAACTTTTATTCACCAGATTCGGGATTTTGTAGTTTTTACGCAGCCAGCAATTTGTGTGCCATTGTAAAAAAGACTGGTAAATTGTAAGCAGATTTTATTTTCGAAGTCTGAATGGTGATATTACAATGCGAGTTGCCTGTATGCTGTCAGATTCATTTATTGATAAATCGTAGAAGGGGAGATGATCACGCCTCTTCCCGCGCTCTGAACAACTTGGTTTTTTCCGCATTCCCTGATTGGCTGGTCTATCAATTTGAATGTCTATGACTAAATATATTTCTTAAGAGCCTAGGTTCAATGTACTTTGATTTTTTTTACATCTTATTTGTAATGCCACTCCATTATATTTTCAGCGTACGTTGGACAGATGGTA
This sequence comes from Hesperophylax magnus, assembly GCA_026573805.1. Taxonomy (NCBI): domain Eukaryota; kingdom Metazoa; phylum Arthropoda; class Insecta; order Trichoptera; family Limnephilidae; genus Hesperophylax; species Hesperophylax magnus. The sequence goes on along the minus strand of JAIUSX010000006.1, from coordinate 9,155,024 downwards.
AAATGTTTGACTCGTCTTACCTACATCCAGAACAAGCAGTCTTGTAAAAACTCTCAAGGTGGCCTCATCAAACACATGGCACATTTTCTCAGTGTGTCTTTTGTGGGCAGCAATTATATTGGATACAAGGGGCTGGCACTTGTGCAGAACTGCTTTATTGTTTTATGCCACTTACTTGAGGATTCATTGGGCGACAATAAAAAAATGCAGGTTTGTTTACATATGTATATATATTTCATTTTCATAGATATAGAATCCCTTACACCGGAAATGTATTAATGCTAGTTATTTTGCATCAACAGTTTTTGTTTCTATATATGTAATATGTTTTCATTACAGTTTTGGCTAGACAACAGTTTGAACAACACAGAAGATGATAATGTCCTCTCTGCTTGCCTCCTGTGGTACAAGTCAAACCATCTTCTCGTCCGGACACTCTCATTTAAAATTCTTTCTGGACTTTCTACTCAACCAGCCATTGTTCTCAATATTAGAGAAAGTAAGTACCGTAACTCTGATTAATCATTTTTCACTTGCAATACTTGCTTACCAATTTTTTTTTAAATTAACTTTATGGCTTTACAGAGTTTGAAGATTCAGACAGTAATGTTATGGAGATGGTTGTTTACAAAGTGATTGACTTGACTGAGGCTAGCATTTTCAGAGAGCAAGCTGCTATTCTTCTGTGCAATATATTGGTAAGATATTATTTATTATCAATTTACTTCGTAAATAATATTCTTTTGTCTTCCAACTTATTGTACTTCCAACTATTCCTCCCACACAACTCAAAGGAGTCGTTCTAAACATGAACTTCTACCAGGGCCGACCCTGAGCAGGCGCAATTGGTGCATTCTGCTCCTGGCGCCGACTTGCCAAGGAGCCAGGTGCTGATAGTACCTAACACCTAATACAGTGCTCTTGAGGTTTTTACTTGCGCCAGGCTACACTTGTGAGCTATGAACTCGCAAGTGCCTTTTTGTGGTGTTTGTATGTGTGTTTATTTATTTATTAATCTTAAGTTAGCTCACATCTTCGTGTGTGCTAATAGTTTTATAAACATATAAACATGTACATTGTTTGGCAAACATAATCTTTCTTTAAATATTTCAATAAAGTCACAAAAAAGAAACATTAATAATTGAGATAGACATATTTTCTTAATTCATTTTTGAACTTATTAATATTTTCTATCACAGCAATTTCCTTCGGGATTTTGTTATAGAGTTGAACGGCCTGGTACATCAGAGATTTTTGGGTGCTTGTTTTTTTTCTTGTTGGCAATCTAATTTGCTTAGAATTTCTCGTCCCGTGTCCGTGTATCTCGTTATTGTAATTTATTTTTCTTTTCAGTTCCTTAGACATCATCCCTAAGTTAATTTTATGTATAAAAATAAGTACATTCAAATACACAGTTTGCTTCACCGTCAAAATATTCAGCTCCTTTAACATGTCTCTTATCCGTGTGTATATGTTGCGCTTAAGTATTATTCGCATTGCTTTATTTTGCAGTATTTGCATTTTTTTCATTTTCTCTTTATTGCAGAGAAAAAGAATACTTGAACAGTAATTAAAGTGTGGTGATATAATTGTATTGTATATTATCTTTCATGTTTCTTTATTTACTTTGTTTCTGATTCTACCAAGAAATGATATTTTTTTTTGCAATTTTTTTAATTGTATAGTCTGCATTTTTTGAGAAGTTCAATTTTGAGTCTATAATAACACCTAGATATTTAATTTCTTCCACTTTTTTTATGATTTCTCCATTTATAGAAACCTTTGGTTCCTCATGCGTGTGTGTAAGTGCAAGCGAGATAGCATGCTTGCGAGATGCTATAAAAGGCGATGCATACTAGGATTGTCCCTCTTTTGTTAATAGCAGCTCCCCAATAAATATCACTACAAGATCACGTATCATTATTGTGTGCGACCTTCACACGCTACAATAATACTCCAGCCTCTACACTACATTGGCATACATTACACTTTTCTTGCTTTTCTTGGCTAGGTAAACTTGGGGCCAGCGCCCGATCTGCCATACGTTCAATAATGTGCAAAAAACTGGACGCCTCACTCTGAAGGGGAGTTGTGAGAAAATAAATATTTTATCAAAATTTACTTAAAATATTCCCTAAATTATTTTAAAATTACCCATAAAACAAGATAATTATTTTGCCCTAGCAACACCCACCTTTCAACTTCTCACTCGAACCCTTCTGTACGCGCATTTGACGGTTTCAGAGTTTCTGTGGAAATAAAAATTTGTGATGGAATTTTTTTACCAATTCCATATATTTAATTTGAACGTAAGATATATTTTTCTATCGTCTCTTAGGTCGAATGGATGCAATCCAAATTCAATAACCAATCACAATGCGTTTTCTTTGTTTCGGCTCTTGCAATGGAAAAGTATTCAATATGCTGGGAACCATAAGTACAATATTTGTATTTATGACATTGAAGCCAAATCTAGGATGAAGGGAAATCGCCTTGCAGCCTGTATGACAAACTTTTGAAATGATTTGTATGCAAAGTGGTATAAAATGTACTATTTAATTTCTGCATTGTTATTGCAATTATCATAATTTTTATGTTAGTGCAATTATAATTGCTTATGAATTTTTTTGGGTCATTATGAGACATGTCGTTAAAAAAATTAAGTAGGTACATCCTACTCCCCACCCTGCGTCTTTCCTAACCCAGGCAAATACACAAACGCAACCAACAAATAATATTGAATATCTTATGCCCCTAGTACACGTTGGCCCAACACATTGAGCCAATGTGTTGCTGGCCCAAACTGTACAGGACCACTTGGCCGTTGCACGCGTTGGCTGCCAACGTTTCCTGGCCAGTGTGTATGGCTAACTTGTACTAGGGGCAATACCTTTTATAAATATATAACAAAAATATTAAATATAATATGTACGTATTTAGTTTACATTGTGTACCTTTGAAGTTTTAAATTGCCTTGTTAGTCAGCTTATTTAGTTTTAGTTTTTGCCTTGAGTGAAGTTATTTCGAGTCAATCGACAATTTTTTATTTTATGTTTAGGTTAGAATTTTTAATCTGAATAAATTTTAAAAAAATATGCAGGCGCATATCTTTTTATGTTATCATTATGTATTAATAAAATGCTTATGTTTTATACTTTTTTATAGCTATCCAAAACAGTAAGAAGCAACGGGATGGATCTTCTTAGTTCAGACTTTTATGAAAAAATAGCTGCAACCGTAACGAAGGTCTTTTTAAATGAACCTGAAGAGTTTGAAGCAGGTACATACTTGCAAATATTCTATTTTTACACTTTGAAATTTAAAAAAAAATCAAGCATTATGAGGTTTATCTCTAATTCAATGTCTCATATTTTTCTAGGTGATAACATTCCATTGGATATTTTGACAAACCGAGAAAAATTAGAAGTTGCTCATTCGAAGAACGAATTAACCGTCCCTATAAAGCTAGTTGTGAACAGTGCCCCCAAGTGTTCTGTTCAGTTGCTCACAGCGCTGACTGATGTAATATTCAATATTTTATTGTACTATGATGACATTCCAGATGGCATGGAGAGTTCTGGGATCTTCAGGATTTTATTTCGGTAAATATGGATATGACCTCTTTTACCATAACTATATATATTTGTATAAAAATCCTTAACTCAAACAGAAATGTACCTATACTATTTCACAAAATCATGCATGTACCATAATTTATTGTTAACCCTCCGATGGGCAATGTAATTTTACCCCTTTGGATGGGCACTCTAGCCTGGCCAGGCCATATAAGAGGTGTGGCCTATCAAACAAGTTTTAGATAAAGGCAGGTGTGCAAATAGTGTGTATGAATGTGTCAATATGTTGTATGTGTATAAAACGGGACAAACATCCTGTTTGCGCTTACAGTACCAATGATGTTAAGTCCTTTTCCATCAGAATTCTGACCAAGTAGAGTGATGTAAAAAAGTTATTGCAGTATCCTGTTCAGCTGTATAGCAATACATACTTGTCAACTAAATCCAACACCACTTGTGCACCTTGATTCACTTCACGATCAGCATCTGGAAGTTTTCCAGTGTAAATTTGACATCTGTGCGGGTAGTTGGTATCCGAATCACTGACCCACCAGACCTTCAAGTCATATGCGATAGCGTGTCCGGGCCACGTGGTACAGTCCTTGAAGTTGTTGCCTTATTTTTTTTAATTCTGCCAGCTAATCATTAGCCATCATAAGGTTAAACTGTAATTATTTTTCCAAATGTACACTCCTCTTCCATCCACAAGCAAACGTTTCTAATAGAAAGGCAGTATAAATCATAAAATACAAAATAACCCTGAAAAATGTAAAACCTGAAAAGCATATTTTCACAAACTATGAATACCGTTAAAAATGTGTGAAAGATTTAGGATGGGTTGTTTCAAAAAAATTTAACAATTCATAAAATTTCAAAGTTGATTTTCAAGTTCTGTTATTATATCATAATTGGCCAGTTGTTTAACAAAACTTGAATAGAACCTTCACAGAATTTGAAAATCAACTTTGAAATTTGATGAATTGTTCAAATTCGGTGAAACAACCCGTCCTTAAAGCTTGTAGTTCTGATTATGATTATCGTACTAATTTTAATATTTTCATTCATAATTATTGATTTCAAAAATGATCTAAAACCGCACATTCTGAAACGGTTCCAACGTCATTACGACATAGAAAACATAGTGTCTTGTAAGACGACTATCACCAGCATCGCCTTACGTGATGTCAACACCGCCGAATTCACAAATAAAAACGAACATATTGTTTTGGCGGCAGATCGAAAATGGCACATTTTAACTCCTCAAGTTAATTTATTCGGTTTTTTGAACAAACAGCTATTATCTGTAGGGTCAATTTGTTCGCTTTTCGGAACAGCTCATATGGCCTCATAGAAATCGTTGTGTCTCCCTTACCATCATAGTTAGAAATATGAACTAAACGGTGTTAGAAAGAAAAAAAACCAATCTTTACATTAAAATATAGAAGTTAACCACAGAATAATTAAAACTAGCTTTTTGCCCGTTGCAGGCAACTAATGGGTAAAAATGTGGTGCGTGGTGTAGTATTTGAATGTAGATGAGGCGAGGGTGTGGGACTATAAAATTTTAAAAAAGAAATGTGTATTTGGAGAAAAAAAGGTGCCAAGGAGCTTACCGATCATTTTTTCACCGAGCCGTTCGGAGTGTGTAGGTCGATACGCATAATTTGATACCCATATCGTATGTACGGTTTTTGTCAGCGACACTCTTGAAATGTCACAGGGAGTTTTATTTTGGAAAAAGCATTGCTTAATTAACACGTAAAATTTTAAAACTTATAAATAAAAAAATGTGGTAAAGGTTACGAATTCCGCTTCACGGTAAAACGCAATATTTCACTTTCAAATAAACGAATTTAGCTTTATTACCTAACCTACGAACTAATTCAGTTAAAGAAAATAAAATCTGTAAATATTAAATTAATATATATAACCTAACCTAATCTAACTGTGATTTTCTATAGGAAAAAAATGCCCCTTTAATAACGCCTGCTCGCGTCCCCTTTACAGTTACATCCCAGTTTTCAAATAGTATGTGGGCTACGCTAGGTTTATATAGACTGGTTTGTGATTTAATTCTAATACTTATTTTCCATATTATTTTCTGTAACAAAAAATTGCCCCTTTAATAAAGCCTGCTCGCGTCCCCTTTAGAGTTACATCCCAGTTTTCAAATAGTATGTGGGCTACGCTAGGTTTATATAGACTGGTTTGTGATTTAATTCTAATACTTATTTTCCATATTATTTTCTGTAACAAAAAATTGCCCCTTTAATAAAGCCTGTTCGCGTCCCCTTTAGAGTTATATCCCAGTTTTCAAGTAGTTTGTGGGCTACTCTAGGTTTGTATAGACTGGTTTGTGATTTAATTCTAATACCTTTTCCAATGTTCTAACCTAACCTAACCTCAAAAACACGCAAAATTTAAAAACTTTTAAAAATGTAATATGTATGTTTGCATGTGAATGAAGCAATGAATGTGTGACCACAAATGTATTAAAATATATGTGTGTTTAGAAAGAAATGAATATTTTGAGAAAAAAAAGAGCCAAGGAGCTTACTGATCATTTTTTCACCGAGCCGTTCGGGTTCTGTAAGTCGAGACGCGTAATTTGATACCCATATCGTATGTACGGTTTTTGTCACCGACATTCTTCAAAAGTCCCAGCGAGTTTCATTTTGGAAAAAAACATTGCTCTATAAACACGCAAAATGTAAAAACTTTTATGGAAAAAATCAAAATTTTAAATTCAAATTTAATAATCCGTTTTTAATATTTTTCCCAAACTTCTGTGCTCCTGCTAGATTACAGCGTCCTCGAGGTAATTTTTTGCAGAAATAGCTCTATAAGAATTATCATAATGGAGGAAAAAAGTCTTCATTTCAATCTTAATTTAATTTCATAAAAAAATATCGGAAAAATTTTAAATTTAAATTTATTTATATATATATATATATACAGTAAAACTCGCTTAAGAAGTTCCCACTTAAGAAGTTTTCACGCTTAAGAAGTTTTGATTTTTGGTCCCTTGAAAATTCCATACAAAAAACACGATTTTTTCCCACATAAGAAGTTTTAGAGCTAAAACTGCTTCCCGCTTAAGAGGTTTTAGAAATCCGGCGGTAAAATCAACACAAACGAAATATTGTGTCGCAAAATATCTAAAATGAACCTTTTTCCAAGTCATAAATTGAAAGACGTTGACTGAAACCCATACCTAGTACCTGAGACCATAAAACCCTTTGTCGGCCGCCGGGCCGTAAGCCGTAACTTGCCGTAACCAATAAACATCCAATAAATAAACCAAATACCCCGTCTCCTAATCCCCTAACTAGGTAAAATAGCAATGGAACGAATAAACAATGCGGAATTATGTAACAAATATGCAAGCGTCTTTAAGGCCGAAATAACATGAAAGATTATATTAAACTCAACCTTAATGACAACGTGGGCTAGATCTACATTTGCATACATTTGACGCCTGCTTCAATAATCTTCTCTTTGATAATGAACATAGAGATGTTTCGTAATATTATTGTATAAAATTTTTATTCCAGCGAATTTGTAAAACACGAAAAACTTTTGATAATCTATCGGATCACGGTTAATACGGAATATTTCACCTTTAAATACATAACAACATGATTATATGGCGGGGGAGATGGTAAAATATGCATTATAATTACGTTTTTTTCATTCAAACATCAAAAATTGCCGTGCATCATGTTTCATCTGACATTTGTCGTAAATTAAGTTTGAAGGTTAGGAAATACATATGCATAAATTTAAAATGTAGATTGAAACGAAACTTCGCAAATGATTTTTGTAGTTTTTGGATGCGTTCACAGATTATACATAATTCCAGCGTCAAACAGCTTGTATGATATAACTTTCTGATTCAAGCATCAAGCCATTTATTTATGTGCGAAATCGTAGCTATTCGATGTCTGCTAGTTAGGTAGGACCATAAATGAAAAATGAACCTACAGGTACATAATATTGAGCTGCGCATATTATTTTCATAAGGAATTTCTAGAAAAGGATTAAAATATCTTTAAAAATATACGATAGTCGACTGTGCCTGGCGAAAATACATCATAACAATAGTCTCTCAAATCTCAAATGCCATTGGAGCAAGCAGCAAGCGTGCAAAAAAGTTAATAAGCAGTCCGCCAACTAATAAGCAGTTTGCCGCGTAGACTTTGTGAGATTTTTCTGTGCAGTGCCATGGCAGGGTTGCAGTACGCAAACGGTTCTGAGGCAAAGAACCCGCTATCATTAGTTTGCGGTTAACAAAACCGCTTGGTAAAATTAACCACAACAAGTCTTTCTTTCTCCCTCAGTTCATATAGTAAACGAAAGCGTAAAAAAGAGACGGCGTATATCCACAGCTCTGTCTTCAACTGTCAAGTTAAGAGTGAGTAATCACTAACAAGTAAATATGTATAATCCATTGCCTTTACACCAATTTAAAATAAGATCAACAGTATGAACCTTTTGGAATGCTGCAACTTTTACTATCCGAATTCGAGTGGCTTTTTCGAGGGATGTACTTTAACAGTTTTAAAATTGTGTTTACTTTGTCCATGGGATGGTTTTGTTTTGATTTGATAATCAACTATGTTCTACCATTTTTCATTTATTTCACATTCCCACCTTTTTCTAAATACATATGTAATACTAATTACCATGATAACTAGAAGATGTATATATATATATTTTTTTTTTGACCGCTTGGATCATATGAGCTTGTTTTCACGACAATTTAACGTAGGTATACATAGGAATGACGTATGCACCGGACTCGAGTTATTAAATGGCTAAAATTGAATCCCACTTAAGAAGTTTTCCCACTTAAGAAGTTTTTTTTCCCCGGTCCCTTGGAAAACTTCTTAAGAGAGTTTCACTGTACGCCTAAAAAGGCTTTTACATAGAAGTGATACATGATGCAGTACAATAAGAGAATATGTATTATACAGGAGATATTGACAGTAAATAGATGTAATCCATTTTAAAGAAGGAAAAAAATAACATAAAGTAAAAAAGAAATTACAACAACATTACATATAAAACAAATCATTAAAACTAATTTACCAAAGTTACTCTAATTTGTAGGATTCAACAAAGTGTTGATGTAGATTATGCTTAATTCTATATATGGAGTCAATAAATAAATCAATAACACCCCCATACTTGTTGCCCAGATCATGCATCCTATTGGTCAGTGAGTGTGTCTGATAGTTGGTCGAGTATGTATTACAGAAGAATGTTATATTTTGCCTTGTATTCCTAGTCGGCACATGTAGTTTAATAGTGGCAAGGATGGCAGGACTATCAATTAAGTTGTTAATGACTCTGTGTAACACAACCAGGTCTGAAATAATTCTCCTGTCAGACAGTGTTATTAGATGCAATTGATTCATCAAACTGACATAATTAATGTAATCAATAGGAATTCCGATCTTAAAATTTACGTACTTAAGAAATTTGTGCTGAACTCTTTCTATATTATTGGAGTGAACTTTATATAAAGGGGACCAAATAGGTGAATTATACTCCAATTGACTTCTGACTAATGAAGTATAGAGGGTTCTCATACAATCTATGGACTTAAAATCGGTTAAAGTTCTGCAAAGGAAGCCAAGCATCTTTAAAGCCTTATTAGTTATATAGTTGATGTGTTCAATGAATGACAAGTTTTCAACGAATATTACACCCAAGTCACGAATATGTGATACTGGTATTAATTTAATATTATTTAATGTATATTCATGTAATATATTATAACGAGTTTTGGAAAATCGTATTACTTGACATTTCTGAATGTTCAAAAATAAAGCATTTTGTTCACACCATTGATGAAGTTGTTCTAAATTACTCTGTAAAATTTGACAATCGGATACATTTCGTATTCTTTTATATATTTTTAAGTCGTCAGCAAATAGCAGAACTTCTACATCATTAAATTGGTCAACAATGTCATTGATGAATAATAAGAAAAATATTGGGCCGAGGTGGGACCCTTGAGGAACCCCACTTGTGGCCTCGAATATATAAGATTGTACAGAATTAATCTTAACACTAAGCACCCTATGGCTAAGATAACTAACAATCCAACTCAATAATTTACCTTTGATGCCCAACGATCGAAGTTTATAAATAAGTATGTGATGTCGAACCTTATCAAAAGCTTTACTAAAGTCAGTGTATATACTGTCCACTTGTTGTTTGAGACCCAGAGATTCAGATATGTAATTTTCATAAATCATTAAATTACTTAAGGTAAAATGCACACATAACGCAAAAAAGGTACCTACTCGTAAAAAATAAAGGGATCACACTTTTAATATGAATTGCTCCCGGGGCGACGGTACCAATGCCCGCCTGCGAAAATTAATATTATTATAAACACGCGAAAAGCAAAAACTTTTAATCAAAAAATGTATATTTGGAGAAAAAAAAGAGCCAAGGAGCTTACTGATCATTTTTTCACCGAGCCATTCGTGTTGTGTAGGTCGAGACGCGTAATTTGATACCCATATCGTATGTACGGTTTTTGTCACCGACAATCTTCAAAAGTCCCAGCGAGTTTTATTTTGGAAAAAAACATTGCCCTATAAACACGCAAAATGTAAAAACTTTTATGGAAAAAATCTAAATTTTAAATTAAAATTAAATAATCCGTTTTTAATATTTTTCCCAAACTTCTGTGCTCCTGGTAGATTACAGCGTCCTCGAGGTAATTTTTGGCAGAAATGGCTTTATAAGAATTATCATTATGGAGGAAAAAAGTTGTCATTTCAAACTTTTAAAACTTAAAAAAAAAAATACCGAAAACATATTTTCGTAACGCAATTAGGTACCTACTCGGTAAAAAATAAAGATATAAAAACTTTAAATATGAATGGCTCCCGGGGCGACAGTACCCATGCCCGCCTCTCAAATTTAATGATTATATTACAAACACTCAAACTGGAAAAACTTTTGGTAAGTTTTTAGATTCTCACGGCCAAAAGCATTTTTGTTGTTTGTTTTTGGGGTGTTATGCCGTGTTGCGCTAACTCCTTCTTTAGCCGACGTCCGAAACGTCGGCTAAAGAAGGAGTTAGCGCAACACGGCATAACACCCCAAAAACAAACAACAAAAATGGAAAAACTTTTGATTAAAAAAAATGTTTATTTTACAAAACAATTAACATCGCTTCTCTCTATTAACTTCTTCGCTTCTGGTATAAATTATAAATTTGCGTTACGCTATTGATGTAGTTTTTCACTACGGGGCGACGGTACCCGTGCCAAATTATTTTTACCAAACTTAATTTTATTTCGTTCAAAAGCATTATCGATTTTCAAAAGATAAACTGCCAAAGTAAGTACCTGAACAGATATGATCGTTTTTTTTTTAATTTTAAATCCATACGTTATATAACAACACTACGGACCTAACCTAGAAAATGGGCTAAAACACGCTCTCAGTATCTGCCTACCTAGGACCTCTAGCCGGTACCATCTGTGTAAGTACCGGCACCTACTTTTAAAAATTTACCGAAAAAATATATACATAACGCAATTAGGTACCTACACGTTAAAAAATAAAGAGATGAAAACTTTAAATATGAATGGCTCCCAGGCTAACCTTACCCAACTTCTGCGCTCCTGGTACAAATTATAAATTTGCGTGACGCTATTGATGCAGTTTTTCACTACGGGGCGACGGTACCCGTGCCAAATTATTTTTACCAAACTTAATTTTATTTCGTTCAAAAGCATTATCGATTTTCAAAAGATAAACTGCCAAAGTAAGTACCTGCACAGATTTTATCGCTTCTTTGAAGTAACATCACTATGTAATAAAACATCTCTTCGGTGCTAGTCTATGATTGGCTGATTTCTGACTGGCCAAAAGCCCGACTGTTTTAAAATTGCATTTTTCGGTTCAAATCGCAAATGTCAAAACTTTAGCCGGTTATTGTGAGACATTTTGAACCGAACGCCATTTGTAGGACGGCCGATTAACGTTCCTAAACCGTCGGACGATGATTTTTTTCGAATATTTTAACCGTAGACTGCGCCTTTTTGACGGAATTCAATCATCAGGTTGACCATGTAGATTTTATAAAAAAAGCATACCACGTGGTTTTTGCGTGACCACGTGACTATTTTTTTTTCAATGATACCACTATGCAAAGAAAAATATTTCCTCTAAAATTAAACCACTTTCCCTGAAACAGGGGAAATTTCATAAAATTTTGGGTGAAATTAAAAAAAAAAAAACAACGATACCTGATTAAATCAGACCCGACGCTTGATCAAAATCAATCGTGTTTTTAATTTACGTTAGAGTAATGCGAAAAACGAAACATTTTCGAGCGAGAGAGGCGCACGAAAAAAAAATTGAATCATTTCGCGTTCGGGGTGCGTTCGAAATTGAATAAAAATATAAACGGTGAAGGAGAAAAAGTTTTACAGATCGATGGCGATCGATGAAAACGAAACATTGCGAAAATGCACCAAAATTTGGCCGTTTCGAAACCGCGCGTGTTTCAACACTCGTGATTTCTCGCCGGGAAACGTCGATTCCCAATCAGGAAGCTCTCACAATTAAACGGCCGCAAACCAACTTTTTGCCAGAGTGGGGCCATCCTGGCGGCAGGAAAGCGCACTGAGGCGCCTCAGTATGGCGCGCCTCGAGCGCTTCCAGTTTCCGCCGCCAGAGGTTCGTCAAATTTTTGTCGACATCTTGTCCCGAACGAATCCGGTCGAGTTAATTCGAAATTAGGCTGACTCGTTTTTTCTGTTTTTCCACGCCGAATTGAACCCCGGGTTCTATGCCGACAGAGAGGCGTCTCGGTCGCTTTTCGCCTGAAGCCCGAAATAAATGAAAGGCAACTTTTTCCGAAACGCCGCGCAAGCGAAAACGATTCTCGAGTCGTATCGACTTAAGGGGGAGAGTGGTCGCTTTTCGCCTAAATGCCCCCGAAAAAAAACAAAGAAACTGAGCATTAATATATGTATTTATACCTTTATGAAACCAAAGGTTCCGATCTCAATTTGGGAAAAATTTATGAAATTTTGCGAATTTTTTATCAATTATTTTTATATCAAATGAAAAAAAGTGAGGTCTCAGTAATGTTTACCATACATTTTTCTAATGAAATATGTATTTTTTTCATTAAATATGTTTAGACGAAAAAAACATAAGGTGGGCCATTTTTTTAAAACTTTTTTATGTTTGATTTCAAAATTATAATATTTTCAAAATTATATATTTATTTCTAATAATAACATTTGAAATCGTATTTCACCACCTTTCAAAAACAGTACATTTAGTTACAAGTACAACAGTACATTTAGTTACATTCAGAAATATCCCATTTATTTGGATTTTATTGAGAAGCGGAAATACACACAAATTCTCCGACTTTCTGACATCATCTTTAATAGATAAAATAAAAATACCTTCATAATAGTAATTTTTTTAGTGAAAATACCTTATTATTGTGTTGTTTACAAAGTTTATTAATTTTAAAAATTGACATTGGGTATACGAGGGTGGTCTGAAAAGTTTCCGACCTCAAAGCAAAGATGGCGGTACTCGTCAATAAAAGCTAGTGAATGTAGCTGTGCATCTTTTGACAGTTACTCACCAAAGTTTCGGCCATTTTGGTCGCGCAGTTTTTGGTTGACATTCATTTGAGTGAGTCGATGTGTGTGTTTTTGTGAAAATGGAAAAAAATGAGTATCGAGCTGTAATTAAATTTTTGTTTTTGAACAAGTTTAGTCAATACGCCTACGCAAATCAAAGATTAGTTGGACTCTGTGTATGGGGAGTCTGCATCTACATTTACCACAGTGAAATTTTGGGCAGCTGAATTTAAAGGTGGCCGTAAGAGCTTGGGAGACGATGAACGTTCAGGACGTCCAAAAACTCCAACTACTGACGATAACATTGCTAAACTTCACCAAATAGTGTTAGACGACCACCGAATTAAAGTGAGAGAGATAGCAGAGATTATGAAAATGTCCAAAGAACGTTTCTGTCACATATTAAATCAAGATTTAGACATGAGAAAGTTGTCCGCGCGTTGGGTGCCGCGTTTGCTCACGTTAGACCAAAAAACGTGTTCGAATGAACATTTCCAGCGCTCTGTTGGCGCAGTTTAGGCGCAATAAATCCGATTTTTGGCGCTGATTAATTAATTACTTGATGAAACTTGGATACACCATTATACACCCGAAACAAAAATACAGTCAAAACAGTGGACTGCAAAGGGGGAACCGGCTCCAAAAAAAGCCAAAACTTTTTTCTCGGCTGGGAAAGTGATGGCAACTGTTTTTTGGGATAGTCATGGAGTTATCTTAATTGATTATCTTTAAAAAGGAAAAACTATTACAGGAGCATACTACGCATCATTACTTGACAAGCTGAAGGCAGAAATTGTGGAAAAACGGCCACATTTGCAGAAAAAGAAAATCCTGTTTCACCAAGACAACACGCCGTCTCACACCTCAGCGGTTGCCATGGCAAAAATCAGATCAGATCTAGCCCCATGCGACTTCTTTTTGTTCCCTAATCTAAAAACTGCGCTCGGAAGACAGAGATTTTCGTCAAATGTGGAGGCAATCACCTTTGTGAATAATTATTTTGCAGAGAAAAACCTCGAGTACTATTTGGATGAGTTAGAGAGATGGGATTATCGCTGGGAGAAGTGTTTAGAGTTACAAGGAAACTATGTAGAAAAATAAATAAAAAACTTAAGAAAAAAACTCTTGTTTCATTGTTATGTCGGAAACTTTTCAGACCACCCTCGTACTTGCATTCCAATCACAAAGATTATTCATCAATAGAAACTCTTTATGGAAACTTTTATAGAAACTTTGTTATTGAATATCTGACAGTTTAAATGAAATTTGCATTGTCTAGGCTAGCATAGATACTTTCTGTATCATATTGGTGAAAAACCATTCTGAGTTAGAACCATTGTTTAAACTTTGGTTATGTTCTTTGGTTATGAATGTGTAACCACATTCTCGCTTTATCATTCCTTCCCTCCCTGTTCCATTTGCTTTACAACTTCACATCCTACAACATCGGAATGCTGTAATGTCACTAGCTTCATACATTTCGGAGTCTTGTGAGTTCATTGAAACGAGATATGTTACCTGTGAAACACAATGAAATATGTATTTGTGCATCCAAGTACAGATTTTTCTGTAGATTTAAGAAATCTCTTTATTTTTTCAGATGCATTGCATTAAAATCAGAAAATACTGAAGTGAAATTTGTAATGATTACCGCAATATGTAGGATGTTGCATAAAGCAGTGAATATGTCTTCTGAAGTTCAGACCCTGCTGGTCAATACCGAGGACTGTGTCTGCTCTCTCCTCAATATATTCTCATCAGAATATACTGGTAAAAATTCTCTGTAATAGTATTTACTAAAAATAAAATGATAATTTATTGATTATTTTTCTATCAAACTTGCCTAGTAACCTTTCTGCTATGTGTATACATTTATAGCCTTACTAAAAAAACGTGATGAAAATTTTATTCAGTTGGTAAAATAGAAACTGACATAAACTAGTTCATGGAAAGATATATACATACGTTGGTTATCCAGCCGAAGAGGGTTGTTCATCTGTTGTATAAACTTGAAATAATAATAATTTCTCATTGAATTTTGGGATTTTTCTAAGGTATTTTAAATGTTCTATATATTTATTCATTTTGACGATGTCGTAAAAAATACCATTTTAGGAACTAGATAATATTACCTTTTAGATTTTTGTTTTTGAAATATATTTTACCACCACGTGCATTAGGCGTTTATGTTATAAATACATCACTCTAATGAAGTTCTTATAAAATATAGACCATAAAATTCAATATTAATATTGGTATAACCGTTTAACCCCAGTTTTTGACGTAAAATGAAAGTAAATTTTACAACATTCAATTATTGTATAATTACTTAAACGAAAAATAACACGACAAGTTTTGAATACAGGGTGTCCAGGGGTAAAGTGCACAAACTTCGGGAGGTAAATCTACATGATGGTAGAAGTAAAATATAAATAACTTTTTTAGAAATTCTGTTATTTTTAACCATACAAAAATATTTTTCCATAGAAGAATATTATTTTCTTCATATAAAAAATTCAACTTTTGTACCTGAAACTACCTTAAAATGTTGAAAAAAGTTATTTATCTTTTTACTTGTACTATAATGTAAAATCACCACCCGAATTTGTGGACTTTACCCCCTGGATATCCTGGATTTACAACTTTTTTGTGTTATTGAATATAATAGTAAATTGACCGTTTTATGAACAAAAACACATTTTATGAAGATATTACAAGAAGACATTGTAGAAACAGCTGTCACCCTTGATAACGGCAGTAAAATAATCTAATAACTCGTGGAGTTGTTGCTGGATGCAAAATGCTATGTTGCCGGATTTAAGAAACATATTAATATTATTTTTATTAGTACCTACTCGAATCTAAAGTTTTACAGTCTTTATACAATGTGTTACAAAAACACAGTTTTACAGTTGTGTTTTTTCTAGTAAGGCTGATAATGTTTAAATGCCATTTTATGTTATGTTTATTTCAGTGTTAAGGTTTGGTAGCACAAACACAGTGAATACAGCTCTTCAAGAAATGTGGAAGTGGGGCTTTTTGCTGATTGGTTCCCTTTCGGAAATTAGAAATGGTTTTATCTGTATTTGGAATTTACTCTCAGAATCTGGAATGCTGAGCTTTTTCCAAATACTTCTGCTCTCTTTAGGTGATCAAGATTATAAAGGTATGTTTTAAGATAAGCAGTTTCTTATATATGAAGGTACATCACGAGGGCTTAAAGTTAAACAATGTTATCCACAAAAGTAATACCAATTATTATTGTTTGTATGTTTTTTTTGTAGATAATTTTATTGACAGCCGTCGATGATATAAAAGCCATTTTTTTAAAAATAATAGTACTAGCTGATGTGTACCCGGCATTGCTCGACTTTTCTCTCCTTTCAATAAATATAATATCCATATATTATATACATAAACCTTCCGGAAGAAATTGTCTAAATTATAGTGAAAACCCTACCAAATTACGTTGCATAGTTTAAAAGAACTAATCGCATAAACAGACAGATGGGGATAGTGACTTTGTTTTATACTATTTAGAGATACCAATGTATTGTCACGATTACGAATTTACTAAAAGTTTATCAGGAAACGGCCTGTAATCCCGTTTTTAGTTCATTATGATCTAGGATGTTCCCGAACGTTCCAGACTATTCCCGAATATTCCACAACATTCAAAATGTTCCGAGATGTTCTGGAATGTTGCGGAATGCTCTCCAATACTCTCGAATGATCTGAACTGTTCTAAAAATTTATAGAGGTCGAAACTTCCAGCCCTTATATCTTCAAAAGCACGCCCTTCAGGTAAAAACGGGAACCTTCTTCATGGATGGGGGATAGAGGGCTACCACACCATATAACTCCCTTGATCGTACCGAAACTCGTTTCTGAGTTTTAGCGGCACGCACATTGTACATTTACTTTTATAATTAAATATTGATATTGATGAAGATATTATTTTTCCAGGAATATGTTCCTCTGCTGTTTTTTGTTTGGTTAAACTACTCAGTGGTTGTATGCGATACGCTGAAGAGAATAAATCAATGGATATTAAAAGCGTTCTAGATAAAACATTAACATCCTCAGTATGTAAGGGCCGAGAAACAACCTCCAGATCTGATAATAACAAAAATGACTTCCCTGTAATGGGAATATTAAAAAAGACCAGTAAAAGAGGTGACGAATTTACAAAATTCAATACATACGAGAGAGACCTGAGCATTCCAATATCAACGGATTCAGTTTTAAGTGAGGACTTGTGCTCAGCGTTGTTATATTTGTATAAATCTTTGAACATTGGGAAAAATGTCAACTCCACCATCAAAGGTAAGAATAACACTTTAGATCATTATTTTTTTGTTGAAGTCGCATACCCAACTATCACACACACCAACTATCATTTTTTTTTTTTGGAAAAACTTTATTGAGTAAAACCTCAAATTGTAATATTTAATTATTGAAGATAATATTAGCGATTTCTAAACGAAAATCTGAAACAGAAAAATCAGAAAAGGATACGGTCACATCTATCGGTAGTTCTTATTTGAAGTATGATACAGTTAAATGTGACTGAAGGGGATAGGGTCCCATTAGCTCAGTGGTAGAGCGGTGCCCCGGAAAGGCAAGGTTCCTGGGTTCGAGTCCTAGATGTGACCGTATCCTTTTCTGATTTTTCTGTTTCAGATTTTCCTTTAGAAATCGCTAATATTGTCTTCAATAATTTAATTCATAATTTTACAATTTATTATCTACCTAAACATTGTGTAGCATTATGTTAAACCTTCACTGTTATTATACAGTTTTTTTTTCATTTTATTTTACTATTGTAATGTAAATAATGATCTCACTTGTAATGTGAATGCCTCGCGGGCAGACGTTAATTTGCAAATATAAATAAATAAATCTGTGGTGCTTGGTATCAAGAAGAATAGCTGGCTGCGCAGCTTTTTTCATACAAAACTTAAATTTTGATTGGAGGCCAAAATACCCAACCAAAGTAAATAATATAGTTTTTTAAGATGAGGTATAGCAAATACCTAGTACGGATATGTGCTATTTTATTTATTTGTGTTTTTAGCCACTATTTGTGAGATAACAATAATTGTTTAACCCCTCCGACTTTTCGCGAACTTGAAGCTAAAATGTCTTTACCGAAATGTCAATTTCACGAAAACGTTGTGTTATTACCGCCTCACAATCAAAGCTCTATAAATGAAACATTACTGAACGGAGCCGAATAGTAAAAACTGTTTTAGAAAGGTTACAAAATAGGCTTTCAAATTGTTGTATCATAAATAAATATTAACATTTGTAAATATTTAAATTTAGAATGGAAACATGAAAAAATTGTAAAAATGACTCACCTGTAATGTTTTATGTAAAAACGATACTAAAATCACGGATAATGTAAAAAAAAACACTTATTTCATCGTACAAATGTACAATAAACAATTCTGTCACTTCACTTTTTGACCATTTCATACAAAATATATTTTTAAAAAAATAATTAAAACTGGGATATGTGGGAGGCGGGTTTTACGATTTGGCGGGTAAAATTTGCTTCCACTGAGTAGGTCTTTTTACGGGTTTCTATGGATAACTTTGAATAGAGATGTGAAGCTTCATTCAATACGAATATTCTACTTTTTGTTTTAGGGATGTCACTAGAAGAATAACGGAGTTATGACGATTTTTGTGGAAACACACGCGTTGACGTGTAAACACGCTTATTGTACTTGACTGCTATCGTTATTTTATCGTGTATATCTGCTTACGTTGCTGACCGGTTAAAATAATAATTTTACGCAGCCATTCAAATTTTCATTTCATTATGTCAATTTTCACATTTAAAAAGAAAATTTATTTGAAAAATATAATATTGTATTTCAGATAATGACTGCTATTTTGTAATAACGGGATTATCCAGCATATTTGCTGTGAGTGAAGCAGCCAAATTGTACGCCATTAACAACGGCTTTATACAAGAGCAGATCGAGTTACTGCAAGAGATGCAATATGCAATGTCAACAGATATTAAGGCGCTGGACATCCTGCAGCGTAGAGGGGGTCACCCTGTGATGAACTGCTTGGACTGGACCCTCCAGCTCCTATGCAACTTGATGACCAATTGCTCAGAGGCCAAAGAACTGTGTGCGAGCAATAATCTGGTTGTTCCGCTGAACAAATTGTGGCCTTGGTGCACTTCTGCAAGCCAAATTAAATTCCATACTTTGCAAATGCTTTGTGTTTATACAAATGACTGTCCAAAAGGTGAGCCTTCAAACTAAACAAGATATTACAGACAATTCTGTTTTTGGACAATTTTGATGTAACACGGTCAAGAAAGCGTAATGGTAATATCCTTTCTAATCAGAATTCTAGGTTTTTCCCACCCACGTGCATCCACTACCTATCAAATAATAATTTAGGAATAAACAATAATGAGTTTTATTTTCATGTAAAAATACCATTTTCCTATGAATTATATGAAGGGCTTCCAACCTTTTCCTCAATCTTCTAACAAGAATCTTACAAGAATTTTTGCTTTTCCTTTTTTTTACGAAACTTTTACCATTATAACCACATCATTAAAAAAATAAGCATGAATCTAGCAAAACCAATTTTTTATACGACCAGGATATAAGATTTTTCATTCATGGTTGTAAATTTGAAATATGGAAATAAAAATTATTTTAAAAATTCACAATCATAATTGTGGGATTGGGATTTATCAAAATTCACAATCATAATTGTGGTATTGGGATTTATAAAAATTCACAATCATAATTGTGGGATTTTTTTTATTTTTTTTTTATAGTGAATACCTCACAAGAGTCCCAACTGCTCCCGTCTGGAGCCAGTGAGACTATGGCATCCCCAATTGGGGGATGTTGTGAGGCTGAAGGTAAGTGGGGAAGCGAAAGAGGAAAGTGGGGAAGTACCTGGCTATTCAGATCTAGTCACTAAACACGGCTAAAGCCATTTGGAGCAACGTTTCAATTCTGAATGGTGGTCTTACACCAGGGCGATACTGGTAGTATCTTCCACTCTGGAACGTGCCGCAAATATACTATATATTATTTTGATTAATTAATTGTGAAATAACACAAATTAATCAAATAAAATTTATTTGCGCACGCCGGGTTCGAACCCGCGACCTTCGGAATGGCAGTCCAATGCGTTACCACTGGACTATGCCGGCCGTCAAATTGGTATTTATCAAAATTTGCTCCGCATCTGACCGGTCAAGCTCAAAACAAAATCAGTTCTAAACGTAATATATAGATCAGGGCTTCCCTAACTGTGAGTCGCGACGCCCCGGGGCGCCGCGGGATCATCCCAGGGGCGTCGTGAGGCAATCTTTATAGCGTCTTCCACACGCACACTTCGGAGCGAAAATCTGGAGCAATATGACTGGATTAGAAACCCTTTCCAGTCGACCTCACCATCAACACTTTCGACAGCAGAAGAAGAACAGTTAATAGAATTGTCCTGTGACTCCAGCCTTAAGCTGCAATATAATAAGGATAAGCTACTTGAATTTTGGAGCTCAGTTTATCAAGAATATCGTTCCATCAGCACTGCAGCGTTGCGGGGAACGTAAGTAAACCGCCTCCGACTATAAAAAAAAAAAAAAAAAAAAAAACTGCAGCGTTAAGGGTTTTATTACCGTTTGCGACATCATACTTGTGTGAGACAGGTTTCTCTGCAGTTGCAGTAATTAAGAATAAGTACAGATCAAAAATAAATTTAGAGGCAGAGACGAGAGTGGCGATTTCGAAACTTCAACCTCGTTTTGAGAAACTATGCTCAGAAAAGCAAGCACATCCTTCTCATTAATACCTACCAAAGAAAAAAATTGCTTTTTTATCTTTTTTGTTTGCTTCCATTTTGACCCCATTTTTCCACGTGACCCGTTCAGGGGGGGGCTTCAAAATACTACGCTTGGTACAAATGAGCGGCGGGGGGCTTAGATTTTTAGTCACCGGGGGGGTGGGGGGGGGGCGTCGCAAAAATATTGCAACTTCCCAAGGGCGTCACAGTTGAAAAAAGTTTGGGAAGCCCTGATATAGATGATAGATTCACCAGTTTCCAGATACCTTGTATAATATTATATAAATATAATAACAAATTTAAGTAATGGCGCTGCTTGTGTGTGTTTAATATAAGCAAAAATAAGAATGTACCTATGTAATAAGTCAATTATAATTTATTTTTTTTAAATAAATAATAATTATTATATGTATTGTGTAAGTAAAGTTAAAGTAATCCAAGCTAAAATACAAATTACATGATATGTTTTAATTTAAAGAAACAAACAAGTAAACAATGTTGTTGATTAATCAAAAGAGTAATTATATCCACTAACTAATAAAGTCAAATTATATTTCTTTTGTTTTCAGCCAATCAGTCAATGCATATAACAATTGGACTGCGTTCGATATTAGTAGAAGTTTTAGAGCTCATTGGCAAAGAAATGGGACTAGTTTCTCGTAAACATTCTTTGATAACATTGCAATGCTGTCTTCAAGTGTTGGAAAATGTCAGCTCACATGTTCACTGCCGAGCTGTTATTCTGAAGGTAGAGTTATTATTATATTACAATATTAAGTGCAAATGTACACCCTGTATCTATCTATTTATATAAAGAAGAGTGCCTGTGATGGGCAAACGGTTTTTTCGGAGATTGATGATATTTTACCCACTTGACCTTCAAAACAAGCAGAAGGTCACTGTCTACATAAGATTTTGAAAAACCACCCCCATCTCATTTTCCCACCCCTTTTGGTAGAATTTTGATACTTCTTAATATATTAGGAAAATTACTGTCTGCAACTGATTTGGATAAACTCTGCATAAAGCATGGACAACACCGGGGACTTCAGCTAATTGTAATTTGTACGTAATATGGAAGGCTCTGAGAAACTGTATGGTTAATTTTAAAAATATATATATTTATAATACCATGATCAATCACCTTTTCACAGAATAATTATTATAATATGAAGTTAATAATTTGTTAATAATGTAACATTAATTAGGATTCTAAATGAAACAAAACTGAGTGTTTATTACATATCATAGACAAGTTAAGTTTGTTATAAGTACCTAAATACACAGTATTTTGAGCAAATTATAACATAATTATCAAAAATAAACAAACTAAAAGTCAAATTTGATAATCATGCGATCATAGACGTCACTCGTGGCGAGCCTGCGCTTGTGACTGCTCATCTGACAGCCCGTCATCATCGTGCTTCGTGTCGTGCCTAGCAGCATCGTATAGCGCAAAGTTTCCCAACCTTGTCTAGTTCAAAAGTACACAATTAAATTTGAAGGATTTTAACAATACCAAGTTCTATTCTGTTGCTACAGCCAAATCTTCCGACAATACTGACAGCTCAGTTAATCGTTTTCGAAAGATACTTAGATGGTTAAAATTGCATATTTCGAGACAAATTGCTCTTAAATATTTGAAGGGAGCACTTCGCAGGCCGGATCTGGCTGCGGGCAGCCAATTTCTGATCACTAAGGCTTAGAGATCCCGCGGAGGTGGACTTTTAAGGGACAAATTAAATATGTTTATTATTATATTCTTTTCCCATATTTCGAAAGCTTGTCAAACAACGTCATCTGCAAAAACAAATCTGTGTCTTAAAGTCAACTAACCTTCTCTACAAAAAAACATACCATTAATTATTAGAGAATCAAACAACGTTATCTGCAAAAAAAAACATTCAGAAATCTATTAACTATTGGTATGCCTTTTTGTAGATAACGTAAATTTATATTCTTACTACACGTCCCTACATAATAAAAAATAAAAAATTATTATTAAGCTGATAGAACTTTTTATTTTCAGAGTGACATATTCACACATTTAAATAAGTTACACCCGGCCGTGACCAAGCGCCAAGGACAGTGGAAGGAGGTGGAGGTCATGTGGGAGAACTTCACCTCCACAATAACCCGCTATCCCGAAGGTCAGCTGAAAATAGCCGAGTACATGGGGGTGCTGTGCGCCCTGGTACACCAAGCCAATTGCCTCATGCTCTCCGTTCTGAGAAATTGCACATTTAATCCACTGAACAGACCTCGACTGCTGGGTTCAGGTTGATAATCAATTGTATTTCATTTATCCCCATATTATAAATGATAAATATGTTCACACAACACGAAAATACGCCGAGAATATGATGTCAGTTGAAGTCATATTCACGTCAACAAGTATCTTCACACAAGCTTTCACACTTTTCGTTTTTCTGTCAAGTCATGGCTACTACAACTCTGCCGTCATAGCAAAAAGGCTACTGTAAATTTTCGTTGGTCTCATTCTGATATACTAGACCAAGGGTGGCCAACTTTTTCAGCAGCCGGGCCATATTTTAGAAATGAGATTTCCTATTGGGCCGTACTAGAGGTGAGTCGTACTAGCTCGTCTTGATACTTGGAACAACTGGTACAAGTATGAATAAATACCTAGTCCAAATACCTGTTCCCTAGTATTTCGCACTTGTACTTACTTTTACAAGTAATGGTATGCCGAAAGCAACTATTGTATGGGGTATTGCTCACTCAGTACTCGATTCCCCACAATATTTTTTCGAATCCATGGGGAGGGGTTTTTTTTATTAGAGAATTTCTAATAAAAGTACCCCCAAAACTTTCTGAGTGCATTTCCAGTGTATGATTCCCCACATTTTCTTCATGTCCTCTGGTGCATTTGCTTTGCGGATATTTAGGTTGAGGAACGCTCTTCTCAGCGTCTTGCGGCTGGCGAGTATTGCGCATACGAGACGCAAAAGACGTCCAAGACTTGAAAGAATCGCAGTACTTGCAAGAAGCGCAATACTTGCAAGACATGCAATACAGATAGTTGAATCAATGTACTGAGAAACTTCCATATACGAAATATAATACGAACGTTGGAATGTTTTTTTGGTGGTTTTATGTACATTAAAAGAAAAAAAATGCGTGCATATGCTCCGCGGGCTACAAGTAGACACCCAGCGGGCTGCGGGTTGGCCACCCTTGTACTAGACCTTTCATGTTTATCAACCTATTATAGTAAAAAAGTACATCAGAATGTGACCATTGAAAATTTCCAACTGCCTTTTTGATTATGACGATGGAATACCATATTCGTAACTCATTTTTGATCTACTTACGCATTCGTGTAGGTTTTTCAAAAGATGTTGTAAACCCTAAGATTTCATAATATGGCACATAAATATAGACCTCCAAGAGACAAGTTCTGCTGAAATGGAGTTGTGTACCGGTTGTTAAATTTTAACACACCTCTACTGTATCTAATGGTCTATCATAATTACACTGCTTTTTTAAACCAAAATTAAAACTTATCATCGTTTAACCAAGATAAGGAGGAATTTTAATTTCTGTTTTCAGTATTCCAAATATCTTGTCATGTTTAAGTGCATAGTAAATAAGTATACCTATAATTTGTAGTTAAGTTAATTTAATTCGTGAATTTACATGAGAATCCAATTGACTGAAGATTATATTATAATAATGTTTTTGTAATATTTTTTCGATGCTTAAAACTAAATTGTGTATTTTTGTTGTAGCCGAACTCCTCAACTTGTTTTCAACGATTCTCACAGCTGAGACTTTATTGTCAGATAAATTAGTGGTATGTGGAGCACTCTGGTCGTTAGGGGCAAATCATCACAAGGTCTGAATATATTTATATTAAACACACATAATAATTAAACGTGTTCACAGCTTCGCATGCTTTATCTCCTTACAACT
This sequence comes from Hesperophylax magnus, assembly GCA_026573805.1. Taxonomy (NCBI): domain Eukaryota; kingdom Metazoa; phylum Arthropoda; class Insecta; order Trichoptera; family Limnephilidae; genus Hesperophylax; species Hesperophylax magnus. The sequence goes on along the minus strand of JAIUSX010000006.1, from coordinate 9,130,039 downwards.
TGTACAAAAAAAACGTTTTAGTGTGCGTCATAATATAAATATTATATATGACGCCCCTAGCTAATGAATCTAAATTGTAATTCAATCTGTCAGACTGTTACAGTTGTAACAAAATATGTAGTTAATTATTACTTACCATGGAGGGTCGCTTAATTAACTGTGCACTCATTGTCTGGCTACAATAGATTTAAAAAATAATAATTTGTTTAAATACAAACAGTGGTATTTTATAAATTGGACCTGTCAAAACACAATTTGTTTTATTTACAGAGTAAATTGTCTCTGAGAACTGCGGGTCTCACTGCGAAGCTGATGGATTTTCTGCACCGATTGAAATACACATCCAGTGGAAGTTACGAGGATGACCGAGCCATACAAATTGTAACCTACGTTACTAAAGTTATATCTATTACTTGAAATGCATTGAGAAGATTCAACTGGATCGTCGACTTCTAATGCCCTGGTGCAAGATTTAAATTAAAATCTCATTAGATGTAATAAGAAAGTTAATAACTAATCTATTATTCGATTAACAGTTAAATGATCAGAATCTTTTCATTGATTGAGTCATAATTTTTTTTTTACATTTTTCTACACAAGTTTTTAGTTAGTATAATTAATAGTGGTCCGTTTGAATTGGGAATAATATACTGTATTTGATAGAAAACTTTTATTTTATTTATTTCCTGCACATATGTTATTATAATGACAAGCAAAAATGCAAGCACCGGTATTTTATTTGAATTAAACAATTTTTTTTTACTTACGTCTTGTTATTTTCTTATCTGGCACTATAATATGATTGATAAGAATAAATTTCAGATTAAGCAGGGAAGAAAATGATGATATCTAGGAATAAAGAGAAATCGTAAATTTATCTTTTTTTTGTGGTTATAAAATGGTAATGGCAGGTAATTGAAGCCTCCTTTGATTTTGATGAAAATTAAAAAATATATATCTGTTTGCGACAAGAGCTGGATATTCTGAATGAAAGATTGGTGAATAATTGTATTTTTAGGTAGGTACAATGACATTTTTGTAATGTCATTGTACATTTGTTTTAGAAATGTCGATCTTATAAATTGATACATAGCTTATAATATTACACTCTAGAAATACCTTACCGTGTAGGTGAGTGGTTTATTTATGCCGTGTAGGTAGGAAAATTATCGGCTACAAGTTTGTGGCGAGACAATGTTTTGAGTTTTGTTATTGAGCGTATTCGTAGTTCAAAAAACTGGTAAATAGAATCTCACTAAATAGTGAAAGACGTAAACCATCTAACTTTTCAAATTAAGTTAAATACTTATGTAGCTTAAATAATTTGATATAGATAATCCGGCTTCCTGGTTTACGTTTGAAAGCCGCGCCTGTCATTCGGTAATGTTCTGTCATCCTGTACAAATCTTCAGTTGTATTGTTCGTGTTGAGGTGTTTAGTGCGTTCTCGTGAACTGTCAGTTTTGTGTGTTTTTGTGACACGAGGTTCAGCATGGCGACAGCCGCCAAGCGGTTTCCTCCCAGGAAATACTCCGTGTCGCCATTTTATGACAGTTCCATCTCAAATGTAAGTCCAAAATTAGCAAGTTACTTTATTTAGGTTATCTGCGGTCGAAGCGAAAGCTCCTGTCATTCTCAGATAACTTGTCTAGCAGAACCAAAAGCCAATGTTTTGTTTTTTATCGTTTTCAATAAATTGTATACATTGTGTAGCTCTATGACAGCAGGGCAGTTTGTTGCATTACTTTGTTTATAAATAAGTTTCTCTCAGCGCCGCTTGGCGCATTCCTTTCCCGTGATATATTATTTCACCACTTCCTGATTCCGGTCCCGCGTCCTTTTGGTAGTTTGTTTTATACTTAATTTTCTACCTATTTTTTTAAATTCTATTTATTCCGTCATGGCTTTAAGGGATGGTCAACAAATAATAGGTCTTAGAATAATAAAATTGGGATTGATTTTCTTGATTAATAAGTAGGTAGGTACAAAATTTAACTTTTTTTATAATGTACCTACCTATCCAATAATTTTGATTCGCAATACTACCTCCGTATCTAATCTATGCCATCATGTTTTATTTATCAATTAAAAATATATTTGTTACTACTTCGGAACTCCTAGGTACCTAAAGTAGTACCCACTTATTAATAAAATTAAAATATGTATTTTATCCAATATAATAAGACTTGTTGGAACCCTTTTCAAATTACTATTGTTCAGTATTATGCTGTATATAATTTACCAATAGGTAGGTGGTAGATAGTAGGTAGGTAGGTACCAACATAATATTTTTTTGTATCTAAATTTTGAATTTGTATGTCTAAACATTAAAAAAAATTGCCTCATATCTACATTTTGTAATTTGGAAACAATAAACCAAAAATGTTATCTGTGTTTCAATGTACGATCGACTTCACTGATTTCATCTTTCCATAATTTAGCAAAACTAACTATCCAATTTTTGGCGGGCCTAGAAAAATTAAAACTTGATAATTATTTGTGAATGAATGCAAATCTAGGAAGCGGCAATTAACCGACTTCCCGACACCTCATCGAGCTGTTGACAATGCATTCTATCAACTTTTGATAACAATCACATACACACTCGGCATTTATCTGAAATCGGATGACATTACTGCAGTTAATATACGAATTAAATGTCGGTCCTACCCGATCGGCATTTGGAAAGGCAGTTAGCGCGGTAGTCTCCAGTCGCTGGCAAGGAAGCTACAATCCTCAGTCAAACCATTTTAAATTTAAAGTTTTAAAACCTATTTTAAAATAGACTTATCATAGTAGAGTTGATTTTTTAACTATGAAAACTAACATTAAAAATACAGGGGTTTCCAATAAGAGGTATTTTGATATTTAATCGTAAAAGATCAATGGTTTCGTTTCTTGTGTGGCACGTAGCGCCGTCTTGTTGAAAGTAAACGTTGTCCAGATCAATACCATCCAATTCCGGCCATAAAAAATCATTAATCATCTCTCGATAGCGCAATCCATTCACCGTAACTGTTGCTCCAGCCTCATTTTCGAAAAAGTAAGGTCCAATGACTCCGCCGGACCATAAACCGCACCAAACAGTCACACATTGAGGATAGAGAGGCTTTTCAACAATAACTCTTGGGTTTTCCGAGCCCCAGATGCGACAATTTTGCTTGTTGACGAAGCCACCAAGGTGGAAATGGGCCTCATCACTCAAGATGATTTGCATTTGATTCACTCAAGTGAATTTTAATAATTTCAATGCGTTGTTGAAGCGTGTATCGTTCCATTTTTATTAATGGCGTAGTTTCTACTTGTCAAATGTCAAAAAATGACAGCTTCAAAAGTAACATCTACCGAAATAGCGGGCTATTCAAAATAACACCTCTTATTGGAAAACCCTGTATGTATATTGTATACATTTATAATAAACCTATTCTGGTGTAAGTTAGATAGTATATTATATACAAGGTACAATAAAAATTATGATGGATTGGATTAGTAGGTACCTACTTTCAGTACCTACCAACTTTTATCAGTGAAAAAGCACGAGTTTCGACAGTAAAAGTATTATCTGTATGAAACGCACTACTTTATTATTAATTATCTATTAATTTTAAGCATTAGAAATTTAGTTGCATGGAGACCAATCATCCATTTACTGTGTTTATATATTCAAATCATTTATTTGTGGTCTTTTAATGTATAGACATTAAAAGACCACAAATAAATGCATAGGCAATGATTATGTTAAAAATTAAACGGTACCTACATCGCGATTTATTGTAACCAATCCCATTTCAAATGATTATTGTGGTGGTGATATTTTAATGGTATTAAATTTAAGACATTGTATAAGTACAAAGTAGGTAAAAAAATGTAGGTAGTGCAGCCAAAACTTTACACTTTTTTATGTTTTTTTTTTATACATTGTATCATTATTATGAATATGAAGTAATGCAAGTCATGCGAGCAAGCTTAATAATTAATAGCCACAAAAACAATTTAAGTGTTGACTTTCGTGGCGGATCCGTAACACAGAGGTCGCGGGTTTGAAACTCGGCGAGCTCAAATTAATTTTGGTATAGCTAGACCCGCATTTAATACTAACGTATATTTTTTAAATAACACTTCGATTCAATATAATTACTATAAAAGTTATCTATTTAAGTTGAGGGAGATGTAAAATACTGCATTAAAGTTCCATTATTAATCAATGTTTAAAAAGACAAACACTGTCATTTTTTTTACGTGTTTGTATTGACCGTGGCCAGCGATTCTAAAAGTTTACCTACGTTTTAATAAATTCACACGTCTTCATATAATCATAAATATATCTAAATACGCTGAATAGATAATGCACGCACACCTTCAAATAGAACTCTTTCCATGCAGATTTAAATGGAAATCATTGTCGCCAGTGACTAATGCTACGTATAAATACGCGAGCCGGACTGCCGAACCGAACCTCAACTTATGGGAAAGGAACGAAGCAACCGCAAATGTCGCGAAACGCCACTTGCAGTTGCTTCGTTCCTTTCCCGTAATTCGTGGCTCGGTTCGCGTTTCGGTTCGCAAATGTATACGTACCATTAGATCGAGACAGCCAGTCATCAATGCGTGCTCTCTTTTAGCCCGCTGTCCCACGGGTCGGTCTGTAGCGGGACAACGTCTCCCCCGGCCTCTCTAGTTTTCTATTTAATTTAATTGTTTGCTTTACATTACCTAACTCACTAGGTGTAACCTGTACTGGTGTAGGCGACAGGAGTACACAGTAAAATTATTTAAAATTGAAATTTTATTGACAGATTAGGTATTAAATTTAGATAAATATGTGAAGGAGATGAATTAATATGTAAGTATCAAAATATGTAGTGTAAAAGAAGAAAGAAGATAAAAATGTAACATTTTTCGACAAATGGTTATAAAGACGATTAAATTATTAAATAATATATATAGAAATAAAATAACACAGGACAGTACTACAGTAGAACCCCGATAAAAAAAATGTCCTGGGAAAAAAATTACCTACCAAATGTTTTGTTTAATTCGTAATCCCTAATTTATTTTTTTCCGCGCACGAAAATTTGTTCGGTAATTTGAAAAAAAAACGTTTTTTCCGAAAATAAATCATATAATTTCGTTAATCTGAAACTGACAGACAGCCGTGGCGGTAAAATGTAGATTTACGGGGTTATACATCGCCCTAATTTATATTATTATTTTGTAAATATTTATATACATATATTAAAATTTCGTATTTTTCGAATTTACTTTGAATATCTGAATGAAGGGACGGCAACCTGAGCGTAATCGACCGAGAAAATTCGATTTATTTATTGATAGCCGTATTGTTACGTATTTACTTCGAATATTTACATTTCAAGGCCCTTGATTCGGAGGGGGAGGATTAATTTCGTAGGAATTCTATAGATATTTTTGAATATCTTAAAAAATAATAGAGGGATAAATTTTTTCAATGCAAACCGATTACCGAATAATTTTCTAGGATTATCTAAATTATAGAGTATGTGATATAATAAAACAACTTCGATATTGCACAAAATTCTCGCTTGGATTATCGACAAAAAACTCAATTTGCGTTACCGCCTTCGGTACGGAAGGGTTAAAGAGTGAGAGCTCAGAATGCACATTATTGCACAAAAAGTAACTCTACATTTTCATTATGTACCTATGATGTTGATGTAAGAGGTGTAAATAAATATAATGAGGTGATTAATATTATTTAAATATCTACTGGCTTTATTTATACCCAGTTTCCTTTTGCAACAGAGATAATTATTATAATTACCTGTATATAGTGTATATCCAACGATCGATAGAGAATTCACCAGATTGGTCTTTGCAATATATACTTTTTTATGTGAGTTCCTACCGAATTAGAGTCCCAATTGCTCCCAATGGAACCAGTGAGAATGGAGGTATTGGGGAGGGGAATGAGATTAAGAAGTGGAAGTTGGGGAAGCACCTGACTATTCAGATCTAGTCACAAATCTCGGCTAAAGTCATTTCAAGCAAAATTGACTATGAGCCAGGGATCGTATCACTCAACCACGGTCGTACCTAAACCAGTGTCTGGTTATGGTTACTGGGAAAATTTTATAATTAAATATTTCTCTCTCTCTCTGATCTCTAGTCTTCTTCCTCTTATCCCATTCGAGTCGGGGACCTGTGCCTCCAATCATCACTAGGCCCAACCTCTCCTCGCATAGTCTCTGGAGTAATTAATATAATGTAATTTATTCATATAATGTAATTTCTTCATATAATGTAATTTATTCATATAATGTAATTTATTCATATAATGTAATTTCTTCATATAATGTAATTTATTCATATAATGTAATTTATTCATATAATGTAATTTATTCATATAATGTAATTTATTCATATAATGTAATTTATTCATATAATGTAATTTATTCATATAATGTAATTTATTCATATAATGTAATTTATTCATATTAATTTATTATTTTTATACATTAACTCCACTACATCGAATTAAGGGATGATGTGTGGAATGTCTTTTTAGATAGGGGGGAGAGAATGTTATGGTAAGGTAAAAGGTATAAAGGGTGGGTAAGAATCTGGAGGTCAGTATATCCAGGACTGACGGGTTTATGAATCTATCCCTCCCACTACGGTGCAAGGCGATGAGTCGAGATAATCCGGCTGGAGAGGTCAAAATGTCTCCTCAAACCAGCCTCTCCCGACCTGGCACGCCACGCAGCTGGTGGACAGGCGCATCCCGAACACACCTCATCCGTTGAACCCTGAGACCCTTGGTAAATTACCAAACTTAGCGAACCACGTGGGGTGACCTTGGCAGACGTGTTGGTTATCCGATTAATGGTTCCCGGGGTGGCTGTACCCAAACCCACCTATTCAGCAGGATTCACTTATTTCAGCATAAACGTTCCTTACTTTTTCTTTGTTTCTGGAATGTCCCTAATTCATGAGATTAGGTTAAGTTAGTTTAGGTTAGGTTAGGCTATGTTATGTTAGGTTAGATAAGGTTAGATTAGGTTAGGTTAGGTTTATGTTAAGTTATGTGAGGTTAAGTAAGATTAACTTAGATAAGGTATTCTTAGTAAGGCGTACAGTTGTCAGATGCGTTATTATAGCTCCTTCTCTCTCGTAAACGAAACATGTTATAGAAAGAGAAATTACAACGGTCCTCAAACTCTATATATAAATATATCATACTAGCTAAATTCTCCGGCATTGTCCGGGTTTTATGCAGAATTTTCCGATATACAGTAATTTTACTCTCATTTTTAAAGTCAAGTGCGCAAAATTTCATCATGATTATCAAAATTCTGCTTTGGTGTGGGAAAATGAGAGTGGTGGTTTTTCGAAATCTATATAGCCAGTGACCTTCCTCGTGTATTGAAGGTAAAGTGTGCAAAATTTCATCAATATCGGAATAACGCCGTAGATTTGTATAAAAATCTAACTATTACTATACTATTTTATGACGTATTTCGTGACACCGTCAAGTCACGTAGTGTGCATTCAAAAAGAAAACGTAACATTATGCAAAAATATGTAACCTTTTTATTGTTTTTAGGTGACTAAAGGTGAAAAACAGCAACTGAATGACACGAATCAAAATGTGAAACATGTTAACACGTTCCTTCGCTGCTGCACTTTTGTAAGTTCTATTATTTTTTTATTTATTCGGTACACCTTTGAAATTTCATGATAATATGTAATCTTTATGTGGAGAAAGGAATTTAAGGCGAAGCACTACATTTTGGTTTAAAAATTTGATCGATTAGAAATATTTTCGATCCTTTAATCAAATACGAGGGCCTTTGAAATAATCGAGTATATTTGTAAAAAAAACTTTGCAAAAAAAGGAAAAATAAAATATCAGGCCAATAAAAACTGCTTTACAGTTCAAAATTTCACACCCGCGAACCTCTTTTCGGTTATGGTTTTACTGTTTAATGTGGCAAATTAAGTTCTTTAGAAAATGATTGTGAAGCGATTAAATAAACACACTTTTCGCGATATTTTTTTTTCTTTCGTAAATCAAAACTGCTGATTAACGCAAGAAAAAAATGATGTTAAGACGGAATTTAAACCGTATCGTCATCTACTCGGAGTGTTATTGTATGCGGCCCGATTCCAAATGTTAAACGACGTGTGCATCGCCTTAATGTGGCGCATATGAAATACATCACAAATGAGTTCAAGCAATCCATTTATATTTTCTTACTAGTTAACTTTGTTTTGGGATCCAGGTCAGTGGCGGCTTGTGACTTTGAGTGTGATAGAGTGCTAAGTTTGAAAAATTCGACATTATTGATGTTCAAAAGGATTTTTTTTCAAAAATTCTATTTTGCTCTGTGAAGATTTTCAGGAAAATTCAGTTTGGCCGCACAGATTTCCTGAAATCTTTATATAATTAATCGATTTAAAAAAAAAATAACGATGGCGTTTTCGGCTACAACAACATCAATAATGCCATTTTTGTAATATTAGCACTCTAGTACTCCCAAAAGTTACGAGCCGCCACTGGTTCAGGTTATTTTGAATGGCTTTTGAATACCTCAATAGCCCCAGGTCAGATATTGCACGACTGCTTTGCTTATGGCGTATAAACCTCCCCCCCGGTAACTTGTCATCGTGGCAACATAAATAGTGCTGTTATTCAGGGTCATATATTTGTTTGTTTTTCGTTTATCTAACAACATGAATTTACTTTTAGTTCGATTTTTCATGAAGTTCATTTTGCAATTTGGAAATTTTATCTTCAGTATTATTTTCTGTAAAGTATAGAAATGTGGCATCTGCAAACATATTCCGAAAACAAAATTTATTCCAGGGCTTCGCCACTCTACCTACACACACCGTTTTGGAAACCCTGCCTTGATTAATAATGATGGAGTTTTACCTACCATTAAAACTCTTATTATGTTGCCTTCCTCATCCAGAACATATATATTATGTGAGAGACGACATGTCGATTCTTGTCATAGTGGTCTGATCCTACTTCCTTTTTCCTGTTTTGGTAATCCTGGGATGACATCATCTACTCGCTCTGTGATTGGTTGTTTGTTTTGTCACCGGCAGTTGGCGTCTCGCGTCGTTTCATTTGTCAATTATAATCTCACCAAGCAGTGATTAAATATATGTTCTGGATGAGGAAGGCAACATAATAAGAGTTTTAATGGTAGGTAAAACTCCATCATTATGTACTGCCGTTCCTCATCCAGAACATATATATTATGTGAGAAGTGTTTGTTATCGCCTTGGTGACAGAACTGATGTCAATTGTGAGAGGTTATAGGTTCAAATAGATTTGTGAGAGATGGCAATGTCAAAGAGTTACCTCCCTCCATTACCTCCCTTCTGTAATGTTTTGCAAAAGTGTTCTCGCTCTTCCAATTTCCTCTTTCCAGGATCTTTTCAATGGGGCAATTTTCTAACCAGCTCAGTGACGCTACAGCAGACCTTGTACTCCCTGCTGATTTATCAATGCCAGCACTTTTTAGTACTGTTTTCACCCATCCTCCAATTATTGTTCTTGAGGCAGGTTTTGGCGGGCCCGTCGTTGAAATAAATAAATTTGGTATGGAATTTGATTCTTGTCTTCTTACTCTAGATAAGGTGCATACTTTACGGAGCCAATATACTGGATCTGTAGCTCGGTCTGAGGAAGCTTTAAGCTTCCATCCCGACTGCTGACGAGTAGTAGAATCAGTTTTAGATCCAAAAGCTGGCCAAAGTATAATATGGTCCCCATTGTCCACGAAACTGTCTGGTGTGTATCGTAACAGAGTAAGATCGTGCACTCTTCGTCCAGATGCGAGTAAAAGAATGACAGCGCATCTTCGAGAAGCCTCAAACAGAGTAACTGTTTCTGTAAGGTTTTCTTTCAACCATACAGTAACTTGTCTAGGGTCCCAGATAGGCAATGCTTTCTTCTTTCTAGAAGTATTAACTATACCTTTCATCACTTGTTTAACTAAGGTATGGCTGCTTAGCGATTCACACTCTGGGTTGGTTAATGTTGAAATGGCTGACTTATGAAGAGCAATGGTACTAGGAGCCAAGCCTTCTTTAAGTTTTAAATTGGCTAAAAATCTTGCCAACTGGGAACCTGAAGGATCAGCTATATCCACCTTATTCTTGACACACCAATGGCCCCACCTCTTCCATGCTAATTTATATGCGGTGACCGTTGAAGATCGCCATCCAGCATTGAGGAGGCCTCTCTCGTGTTCTGACCATTCATTGAGCGCTCCTCTCCACCCCCAATCTTCCATACTTCCATCTCCAGTTTTTGAATCTGAGGAGGATGAAGACCTGTCGAGATATCCACCAGGTTGTCGAGTAGGTTGGTTATTTGTAAAGGTGGAGCTAGTGCTCTCGACTGGAGATCTGGCAGCCAGAACACCTTGGGCCACCTCGGTACTACCAATAGGTAAATACCGACACACTTGTTTAGATGTTCCAGGACTCTCGGTATCAAGCAGGGCGGTGGAAATACCCATGCCAGTGGGAAGCACCAAATCCTGCTGAAAGCATTGTGATATAGGGCTGCTGTGTCGGTGGGGTCTATGCATACATAACTGTTTACAACATGAGCTCTCTTGGATGCAAATAGGTCCACCATGGGTCTGCCCCAAAGGCAGAATATCTGGTCGGTCGCTGTAGGTAGAAGGTGCCATTCTGGTAACAAGGTCCCTCGGGAAAGATGATCGGCGAGTCCATTGTATCGTCCCGGGAGGTAATACACTTCCATCCTTATGTTGTGCGCGTCCGCTACTTCCAGAATCTGATACGTTAACTGAAGGAGGTTCACTGATTTCGTACCTCCTTCGTTGCGTAGATATGCTAGTACCGTTCTGTTGTCCGATTGAATGAGACAAGTAGAATTGCTCAAACTGGCTCTCTGGTACTTCAATGCATGGAGAATAGCAAACATTTCTTTTAGGTTGCTGTGCCATTTGGTTTGTTGTTGTGTCCAACAGCCTGAGAGTGGGATGTCGTCTACCTGCGCCCCCCACCCGCTGTCTGCTGCGTCTGTCGCAATGAAGTGGCATGCTTTGGGGAAATGGATAAGGGAATGCGTACTCACGTTGTGCCTCCACCAATCTAGATCCTCCAGTACTGCAAGGTTTACAGGTACCTTCTTCCGGAGTGGGAGCTTTGTCATGGCAAGTGACTGGAGCTGCATCTGCCTGCAGTGCAAGCGACCCCTGGGAACCACAAACGCTGCAAAGTTCAGCTGTCCTAGGATGCTCTGCGCCTCCCTCAGGGACCATTCCTTCCTTGTCGTAATCTTTTGCAACGACTTCCATATTGTCCGGCACTTGTTCCTGGTTAGCATCTTCTGATTGAGACCAGTGTTCCATAACACTCCCAGATATTCTATCGCCTGTGTCGGTAGGTGAACACATTTCTTTATGTTGATGGTCCAGCCGAGCGACTGTAAGAAATCCAACGCTACTAGTGTCTGCAGTCGGAGAGTTTCTTGACTCTGATGAGCCAGGAGAAAATCGTCCAAGTACACAATAACTCGAATGCCCTTTTTTCGAAGGATCTCTGCGATCCAATTGGTTATTGCTGCGAAAATTTGAGGGGAACTGCTCAAGCCCTGGGGCAAACATGTCATCTGCAGACATTGACCTCTGTACACGACACGCAGAAAACGTCGATGGGTCTTTGCCACTGGTATATGAAAGTACGCATGCGCCAGATCTACTTTTGTCATATAGTCTCCGGGTTGCAAAAAGTCGGGTACTTTGAAGTGGGAGATCAGGGAAAACTTTTTCCCTCGCACAAAATCGTTCAACACTTTCAGATTGATGATGGGACGATTGGTCCCGTCGCTCTTCTGCACCAGAAACATCTGGGAGAGAAAACCCCGATTCATGGGTGCTGGTTCCAGCACTCCCATCTTCAGCAACTCCTTTATTTGTATGTCCATTTCGGGTGTGTGTTTTGTGGTGAAATTGTGCAACCTCACCTGAGTGGGTCTGGACAATGGAGGTCTCAACCAAAATGGGATCCGATAGCCATTGAGGATTTTTAGGGCGAAGTCGGGGGCATTTGCGATACGCCATTGTTCTAAAGAACTTCGCAATTGCCCTCCCTGAAATCGCCTGGGCTGATTGTCAATTGTTTCGGGGACGACGGTGCGAGGTCTGCCCACGCCCCGTCGGCCTCCGAAATTTCCGTCCTCTGCTGGAAGAGGAGGAAGGGCCAGAGTGGTGACCGGGGTCTGCCCGCCGGTACTGATATGGAAATTGGGTGGAACCCAGATTTCCTGCAGAAGCACATTGAGTCTGTGTTCTGTTTTTTGGCCTTGACACAGATTCCAAGTCAGATCTCGCAACCCTTGGGGTCTGCGAGATCTGAGCCCTGAAGACTTTGCTTGCCCCACCAAGTCTCTGCAACTGGGAGACAAGCTTGTCTTCATTAAAAAGGTGCGATACCGTTGGAGGAATTTTATCCAGGGCTGATTTCTCCGATGGAGTTTTGCACAACTCCAGGATACGATGGCGTCGCCGCTCAACGATTTCCGCCCGCTTCCCACAAGCTATCTGAAGGATTGCATCGTTTTTTGCAATACTTCCCCCAAGGACATCCTGAAATTTCTCCGCTAGGGTCTTCGGCGAAAGTTCGGTGTCAGGCTGACAGCTCCAGGTTAGGATGCTCTGTATAGAGTCCTGGATGACCTGCCTTTGTTGGAGCGCCACGTGAGTGATTGCTGCAAAGGCCCTTTCCATTCCTGTGAGTTGAGCACATGCCGGCGTGAGGGAATTGAGCTCGCAATTTACTTCCAACTCTTTGAATCCCGGGTCTGCTGCATATTCTTTTAATGCCTTTGCGTAGCGTACGTTACACCAACCGGGAGTATCAAAATTTTGAAGGCGCTCCACCATCTTTAACATAGCATCTGTCGGTGCTCCCATTAACGGTTCCTTTAATGCAACTGTGGGATCCGGCACACGAAAAATCGGAGCAGCGGATGTACCACAAGCACTGGTGCCTGGCGCGTCTATAGGGTTTGACAAAGACTCGCCGTCAATTTCGGAACCCTCAAACTCACTTGCGTCAGAATTGCCGGCGGCCGCGGCATCTCGCCTAAACACGAAACGCTGCAGATCGCTTAACTGGCGCGTCAATTTCTTGAGCATCTTCTTTTGCGATCTCTTTTTGCGCCTTTTGTTTTTAGGCCGCGAACAACCCGAACTCGAAGACGAATCCGAATTCTCGCTGCGACGTCTGTGTGTAGAGGAGGAATCGATATCCTCGCTACGGCGTTTGTGCGTAGATTTCGTCGGAACTACGGTAGACATTATGACGCAACAAATCTGACCGTTATACTGCGTTCTTCCCGCCAAATGCACAACGCGTAATCTACACAAAGCACTATTTTTTCTTTTCACGAAAAGGAAACACTCTCAAGGAAGTTATTTCACTCGTTTTTAGTTATCTCAGCACTTATGTATTTGAAAAAACTTAGCGCGAGATAATTCGACCACATTCGAAAGAATTTCGATGTCAATTGACAAATGAAACGACGCGAGACGCCAACTGCCGGTGACAAAACAAACAACCAATCACAGAGCGAGTAGATGATGTCATCCCAGGATTACCAAAACAGGAAAAAGGAAGTAGGATCAGACCACTATGACAAGAATCGACATGTCGTCTCTCACATAATATATATGTTCTGGATGAGGAACGGCAGTACATAATGTTAATTCTCTTAATCCATATATATCATTGTAGAAAAATATTATCGCTTTGTTAATAAATCATTGACTACTTATCATCCACATTGTATACGTCAAGATTTGTCACAGCAAACTTTATAAATTATGAACACCAATAATCGTTATTTGTCATAATAGATGTCCAATTGAACGACCGAAGTTCCGGCGTAGCTCGTGCCGAATGGGCTGATCCAATTTATACAATCTGATATGTGAATTGTCCGAACACTCACGTTGTGTTGCGTGATACATTTTAATCTGTAAATTAGTTACGTGTGTGTATGTCTCGATCCAATAAGGATTCGGTGCGAATGGCGGGTGCGAACTGTGAAATTCACGCTGTAAAAATGCTACTTAATTTTGGCTGTATACTATATAGTCTGTGTCTGTTCAAAACGTATTCGACCTGATTTTATTCCTTGGAAATAAATGAAGAACATGTTTGAATTTTTCCCACCCGCAGGAAAGCGTCAGTCTCGTGTATTTTTTTCCACAAGAGTTTAAAGAGAGTTGAACAATGGAAGAGGAGATGTGGTCTCGAAATAAATGTACTATTCCTAACTTTTTTAATGTGAAACCGCAAAAGAGACCCAACCGTCTGGAGCCAGTGATGCTATGGTATCCCCATTCGGGGTATGTTCAATTCAGTTTATTCATTTTAAAATATAACAAAATTGTTTTTTTTTTAAATACGTTTGTTCATAAAAATTCTTACACAGATATAAACAGTGGATATATCAACTATACTAGTAATAATAGAGCTTGCTGAAGGTAGTGTGGAGGGGAAGCAGATAGGAAAAAGGATTGTGGAGATTTGGCTATTCTGGTCTCGTCACCAAACCCAACCGAAGCCATTTCAAGCAACGTTTTAGTTCTGAATGGTGGTCTTACATCAGGGCGATACTGAGAGTATCTTCTACTGTGGAATGTGCCGCAAATATAATATATATTATTTTAAATTAGTAATTTTTGAAATTACACCAATTAATCAAATACAATTTATTTGCGGACGTTGGTATTTGAACCCGCGACCTCCAGCTTGCTAGTCGAGAGCCTTTCCCCTTGACCACGGAGCCCGTCACCTAAAGTAAAGCCATTTCGACGGTCTGGTGGTGAAGAGATGTTCACTCACCATGGCGATAGATTAACTTCCTTTCTGGAATTAAGTGCGAATTAGATTCATTATTCTATTGTTGAATATAAATCACGGTTCTCAATTTTTCCTTCGGGAGCAATGAATTATAATTCAAATCAAAATCGATCTGGGACTCATGTAGACTTGTAATTGATAAAATATTATAATCGAATACAGACTACAAAAATAAAATAACTATCATTGATTCAAACAATGAGCGTTGAACAAAATGTTGCTATCTTCAACCTTCTTTTTTTTAAATCTTAACTTATCTAAAATATATTCCTCAGCAAGATAAATAACAGTGAGGAAGGAAGAGGAATTTTAATATTCATTTAAATATTAAAAAATGATCTTATATATAAATTATAATAAAATAAAAATCCAGGGGAAGATGGGTTATTTTTACAAAATATGAATAGGTGCCGAATGTGCTGAAGATTTAAAGTTTATGTTTCTGAATCTGATCATAGCACTAAAAATGTGTAATTTTCGTTCATAATTATTGATTTTTAAAACGATCTTAAAACGCACTTTCCGAAACGGTTCCAATTGGCTACAACATGATGTAGATAATTCTGCTGGTTGGTAAGACCGTCACCGGCGTTGGTCGGTGTGACGTTAACAACGTCATATTCACGAATAAAAACGAACATGTCGTTTTGGCTGCAAATCAAAAATTGCACGTTATTTTAACCTCTAAAGGCTGACATTTTACAATGTACTTCTGAACTGTCAGAATGTAGATTACACGATTGTTTTCTTTTTATTAAAAAGTTGCAAACCTTGACAAATATTCTTCAAATACTAAGGACGGGTTGTTTCGGAGAATTTGAACAATTCTTCAAATTTCAAAGTTAATTTTCAAGTTCTGTTAAGGATTTTTTCAAGTTCTGTGAAAGTATTTTTCAAGTTCTGTTATTATTTCAGTTCTGTCAAGCAACTATTCTATAATGATACAATAACAGAACTTGAATGGAACTTTCACAGAACCGGACAACGAATGATCATCATTAGTGTTTTTTCACAGAATTATTAAAAAAATATCGGGAGCGTCTATGGTAAACTTCTGTATGCCAACTAAAAGTGCGGTATTCTCTCTTTTTAATACTTAATTAATTAATTTTAAATCGTATACATCACCGTAAGCATAATTTTTTTGCGACCGTATTAAGCTGGGAAATATATTTCTCAAAAAGTCTACCTGTGTTTGTTTTCTGTGAAGAATATTTCCCAAAATTGCCCAAGCCTTCACTATCGAAGTTTTTTTTTCGATAATAAAAAAACATACCTTTTTCCGCCGAATTGTCCCGGGCTGCTGCTAGGACAGGACTCTTCATAGGAATAGTGCACGAGAACAAGAACGTGTACCTACAATACTTTTTGAAATAATAAATAAATAAATACCCTATAAATAAAAGTCCCACAAAACCGTATAAAATAGTTAGCAATAAAACCTAATTCTAATATCATACTGCTACAATACGTACCAAGTTTTTTCAAAATTTTAAGTATTAGAATTAAAACTTACCGATAATACCTATTGCACGAACAAATAAAATATGTAACAATGAGAGATTTCTAACAATCAAATTGAATATTTCTCAGTTTTGTAAGACTTATGCATAATATTGTAAAAAAAGCAACTGAATAAAAATATTATTTACATTAAAAAGCACGACAAATTAAGTTTTTTAGTTGGATTTTAGGATTATTTTTTTACGGGAATTAGAGAATGCCGAATGGCATTGCACTACGTCGTGCAACATTTTGATCAGGCTGACTTTACTCCTTATGTAGATGGCGATAAGGTTTAAAGTCCCGCTTAACACAAGCCGTCTGTTTTGACTGTTTTGATTTTGATTTTGATTGAATGAAAAAAACATCGCCAAAAAGTGGCTTTAATTTTATTTTGCGGACCTTCAGGCGCAAATATTTAAATGTTTTAAGATCTTCTAAATAACTTAATTTGTCACATTATACAATAAAACCATAATTGAAAAAGGGGTTCGTAAGTAGGAGATTTGGAATTATAAAGCATTTTATATAGGCCTCATACTTTATTTTCTTTCTGGGCTTATAAAAAGACTTTACTAACACTGTTTCCAAGGCCAATATGTATTCTAAAACATTTCTAACCGATCAAATTTTCAAACCAAAAATACATGATTTAGCATTACTACATAGTGCTTCGCCTAAATGAATTCTTAAATAATATATTTTTATTTCTTCATCAACCACAAATTTACTTGATGACGTCATTTTTATTTAATTGAAATAAAACGCTTTGTGTGCACCACTATTTAATCAAAGTAATCTACATGTTTCAAAACCAATCGTTTCTTCAATAATATTTTTTATCTTCATCTTTTGTCGAATTGTCACTTTTTATGAAGTTATGTTAAGTTTTTTTATGTTAGCTCCACACAGAAGGCCCTGAAGAAAAAAAATTCTCTCATGGCTTATGTTATCTTTGGTTATGCTGTATGGAGGCAATTTTTAAGGAAAGAAGTTCCGAGTAGGAAACATGTATGAGGGGTGGGCAGGAAGGAATCTGGCGGCCAGTTTGTCCAGGAGTGACGGACTTATGACTTATCTATTTCCCACTGCGGTGCACGGCGATGGGTCCAGAGATCAGTTGGTGAGCTCCAAAGGTCTCCCCAAACCAGCCTCTCACGGCACACCACGCATATGGTGACTAAGTGAGCGTTAGGCAATCGGAGGGCCGGTGGAGGAGGTGCAGTATTCCGTGTGAACACTTGTCCGGTGTGGGAGGCGACTGATTTGGCAGGGACGAGGTCTATTCATCACCCAAAAAGGGTTATAGACGGTACAGGACGATATAACAGGGTGGCCACAGACCTGGAAAACCGGGAAAACCGGGAATTATCAGGGAATTTTACCGAACCGGGAATTATCAGGGAAATGTCAGGGAATTTTAAAATATTCTTAAAATATCAGGGAATTCCAAAAATAAAACGAAATTCGTCATTTACGATTTGTGAAGTCCCAAAGTTGTGTTTTATTACTTTTACTTGCGGCGTGTGTAACAAAAGATATGCCGACAAAGACAAACTAGATAAGTAGGTATTTTTTATTATTATTTTCGTAAATAGCCCTTGCAACACAATCATGTCGTAAACCACCCGCCTTGGTTTTTACCCTATACTATGTAGGTGCGAAATCTGTAAAGAAAAAGCTAGCAAAGTTACAACAAAGTTTCAAAAGGGTCGGACACCCAGTACGGTCGTAATAAAATTCAAAGATCATCATTATCAACATTTTTACAAAGTGTCAATACAGTAGATCCTCGTTAATTCGAAATCCACGGGACATAAAAAATCAAATTTCGAATTAACGAATTCCCACGTAATTCGAATTTTTTTGAAAAAAAAAAAAAAATACGCCGAAAATCGATTTTCTCGGCCGCCTCTTCAAATCCGGGTGGTATTTTAGTCGTAAATTCGTATTAATACCAATTAATTCTTTATTTTCGCGGCCGATTACCGTAGCGGCGGGCCCTTTAAATTCAGATATTCGCAATAAATTCGTAAAAATGCTATATTTTTACGCGTAAATCGAGATTTCGCTGCCGATTTCGGTCGCGGCCTACCCTTTAAATTGAGATATTCGTAAAAATACGATATATTTCCGCGTAAATCGAGATTTCGCGGTAATTTTCCGTCGCAGCCGGCCCATTATTGCAAATATCTGAATTTAAATTCGTAAAAATACGATATATTTCCGCGTTAAACGAGAATTAGCGGCCGTATTCCGTCGCGGCCGGCTCTTAAAATTCAGATTCGAAAAAAATTCGCCAAAATACGGTATATTTACGTGTAAATCGAGAATGCGCGGCCGATTTCCTTCGCGGCCGACCCTTTAAATTCAGATATTTGATGTAAATTCGTAAAAATATTAAATATTTCCGCGTAAATCGAATTTTATCGGCAGTTTTTCGTCGCGGCCGGCCTTTTAAGTTCAGATATTTGAAGTAAATTCGTAAAAATATGTCATATTTCGGCGTGAATCGAAATTTTTCGGCCGATTTCCGTCGCGCCGTATTTTTTAACTCGGCTATTCGAATTAAAGTTAGTAAAAATACGATATATTTCCGCGTAAATTGAAATTTCGCGGCCGATTTCCGTCGCAGCGGGCCATTTAAATTCAAATATTCGAAATAAATTCGTAAATATACGATAGATTTACGCGTAAATCGAAATTTCGCGGCCGAGTTTCGTCGCGGCCGACCCTTTAAATACAGATATTTGGTGTAAACTCGTAAAACTACGACATATATCCGCGTAAAACGTATTTTCTCGGCCCTTCAAACTCGGATATTCGAAATAAATTTGAAAAAATACAACATTCCAGTGTAAATCGATTCAGATTTACAAAATAATAATACTAATTAGGACGATGTATAACCACGTAAAAATACATTTTTCGGCGTTTTACCGCCACGGCTGACTTTTAGATTCAGATTTACGAAATATTATGATTTATTTTCGCAAAAAACAATTTTTTTCGAATTTCACGAACTAATTTTCGTGCGCGGACAAAAATAAATTTCGAATTACGAATTACGAATTAACGAATTTCGAATTAAAAAATTTTTTGTATGAAAAAATTTTTCTGCGGAAATTTTTTTGGCGAAAATTTCGAATTACGAGTTTTTTCGAATTATCGGGGTTCTACTGTACTTACTTTTGTTTATTTGTCTATTTTTGTCTGGTCTTTTCATTTGTACACAAATTGTCTTCAGGCGAAATATCATAAATTTGTAATAAGTGTATTTTGTTTTGAATAGATCATTGTGGTGCAAGAAAATAATAAATGCTTTAGATGATGGAATTCCCTTTATTTATGTATCTGTTCTAATTTTGTGGCGTAGATGAAAATCGTGTTTCAAAAATAAAATTTTGAACGATATGTCCTTATACCAAATAAAACATATCAGGGAAAAATATAGAAACTGCCCTGGAAAACCTGGAATTATCAGGGAATTTTAAAATCCGTTTTTTGTGGCCACCCTGTATAAGTTCCAGACTGCTGTGAACGCTCCTCCTAATAATAGTATATATGTTAAATAAAGCAAAACATATAATGGAAAGGTGAATTAGAAACTCAAGTAAAACCGATAATAGTTTAATGATAAGTCATGTCACAAATATACGGGTTGAGCGATGGTGTCATCACTACCATCGCTCAAGGCGTCAATGTCGTGGAGAATCCTGCTTAAATAGAAACAATATTCAGCTAAATTCAATATAAAAGCAGATAAAAACTGTAAAATCCAAAATACAAAAAAAAAATAAAATACAAAAGTTAATGCAACGTAAAAACAGAAATTCAAGCCAAGGTGGTATGAGAACAATAATAGTATTAACGGGGGATGCCAGGAGCAGTAACACAAGACACCTGAAACTCTGAATGATTTTAATCTAATCAGCGACTGTAAGATCAGGCCATCTCTCAACCCTCAGAATGTACCTTTTAAATTTCCACACTGACCCTCGAAGTTTTCCTTATTCGAAACGAGATTTGCGTTCCATACCGTCGTGATGACGTTTAGACTATCCAACATTTCCTCTCCAGCATCCGCAAAATCTTACAATGCCACAGAATGGCTCTGCTGCCACATGCGCAATTTGGATGGGGGAACAGGGTGAGACTGTGAAGTCTCCCGGATAGAAGTTGGGTCACAAGGTGATCTAGGTTTAAATATATACCTTCCATTCTGCGTTTAACAGACGGGAAAAAGGAGTAAGTCCATCTTCCCGAATTTGGCCTATTCCATCGCGCCTGCCATTCACTGCAGGCATTTTTCGCATCACTCTAAGATGCTCTGGGAGAAACAGCTCCGCCTGGTGTTAAGTCAAAACCTAGGTGGGTAGCGGATCTTCCACTGATAAGCTTCTTCTTTGTTAACACCTCCCAAATCGAAATGACACTAGGAACTGCAAAAAACAAAAAAGGTTATACTTCCAACCAAAAAAACAAAAAAGTACTCCTCGAAAATTACTCTTCTTTAAGAGCCAAGCAGCTAGTAGAGATGGGTAGGTTCTGTTTTTTACCGGAGGCCTCCGAGGAGCAGTGGCGGCTCGTGACTTTTGGGTGTAATAAAGTGCTGATATTACAAAATATGGCATTATAGATGTTGTTGTAGCTGAAAAACATTTTTTTTTTAAATAAAATTATTTGTATGAAAATTTTCTGGAAATCTCAGTTTGGCCGTGGGCCGAATGGATTTCCTGAAAATCTTCATACAAAAAATCTAATTCTCGAAAAAAAATAAAAAATGGTGTTCAGCTACAACATCAATAATGCCATTTTTTGTGATATTAACACTAGTAGACCTAAAAAAATTCAGGAGCCGCAATTGCGGCGAGGAGTGATTTCTTTTAAAAGTAGAGTTCTAGTAGGTCCGGGTTCCGAGTTCTTGGGTACGAACTGCATGACGCACGGGCCCCGTCCCGAACCGGGACCCGCACACGGATTCGGGCCTGTGTACCTAATTTTTTAAACATTTTATTTTATTTAAATAAGTATACAAAACATAGTGACATGCATTACATTCCCAAGAGTTATGAAACACATTTAAATTGATCAAATATCGGACACTGAAAATAGGTTTATTTTTACATATCACTCAAATAATTTGTTGCTAGTAATGAATTATAAGTCTGTGTCAGTCGATATTATTATTGAACTAATTAACTCATCGGTACCGAAAAAGTAACCCACAATCGCAACTCCAATACTATTAAACAATAAACAAAAATTTCTCTCACCGTAAAATCCTTAATCAGAATCGACCAGAGAGAACGAAACAGAGCGAAGGCTGACCAACCTAATGGGCGCCAAAACTCCAAACGGGCGTCCGCGTCGCCGGTGCAGGGTGGACTAATGGTGGGTGACGCGCAGTGAGGAAAGTACACGAAATCACAACTCTATTCGAAGGCGGCTAAAAAGTTATTCGACTTTTTCGATTCACCCGTTCTTACAGACATTTACAAATCCCGTTTTTAACCAGATTACCAATAATTTAAAGAAATACTTAATCTTTATCAATTAGCAAATACTCATTTTCTCCATGTGTGAGTGATGGTTGGTTGCAAATCGATTAGAATATGAAGATAATTGGGATTAAATATTTATTTTAATGTGAACATTTTTTTTCTGTTTTTAGTAAATTTTTGTCAATAGGTACCAAATCATTCAATAAAGTTTTTTTAATAAACCGGTTTTCTCCATTTTCCAACTAACTCCCTTAATCTTTATTTTTGTATGTACATACTCCTTCCATAAACACGAGCTCCTCGAGCTCACCTTATGGAGTAGTAGAATAATTAGGAAAAAAATATTTTGCATACTGTTATAATTTTGAAGTTTTGTACCATTCTGTATTAAATAAATAAAAAAAAAATAAAATGGGTTTCTTCACAAAAGTGACAAAGAAAAGCTAAAACGATGATGTTTCCTTACGTTCATTTTATTATTATTTTTCGTATTATACTAATCGCTCTTTCAAATAAAAAAAATAAAACTATTAAATTCATGTTATTACTTGTACATAATGTATGTATTTACACTCTCTATGAAATGTATGGGATAGGACTAACCCCCACCCCCCCACATTCGGAAATAAATACATTATTATTATTATTCTGGAAAACGATTATGGTAAATCTATTATTTTTTTTCTTCAAGTTAGCTCCCACCGCGGATAGATCCATTATAACCTCTCACTCTTAACAGAAATGGATGTTACATCAGAACACTAAGTGGTAGGAACTACATGATGATATCCAGGCGCCCGCTATCCGGATGTATTCCCTAAATTCCTAGAAGCTCCTAGTCCCTAGTGAATGCTAAATAGTATGCGGTCTGTCTGAACAGGAAACAACTGTTTGTATCAAAATTTATCAGCCGACACTGAGACTATTCTTATGGTTTATAAACAAATAATTTAGAAATACGGTTTTTACGATAGTGACGCATGGTATTCCTTAATAGCGCACTTCAAAAGTAACTTACGAATATCCGAATGAGTAATGCGTTGAAAGTACCACGGCAAGATATTCCAGATCTTTCCGGATAATGGGATCGTCTGAGGTGCTGGTGAGGAAAATATAGCATATAACCCAAAAGAAAGGGTAAAAGTGTAACCGCCTTGGTGAAACCTTCACGGAAACCATATTTAAATGTTTAAAGCTTTGCAGTCAACGAAACTCAAAATAAATTATAATTTACTATTTATACTGTGGTGAAACTTTAACGGAAACTACTTGCATTTAAATGGTCAGGCAAGTAGGCGTGACGGTATGCAGTTAATAAAACCCTAAAGTAAATCACTGGAACACTTTGGCAAAACCTTCGTTGAATTTCAATGGTTTAGTAGATACGATGGTTTGCTGCTGTATGCGTATCTACACTTCATTATTATGAAAGTTTTAAGAAGCAAATAGATGGTGAAACCTTTGTAGAAATTACATATAAACGCTTCGAAAAATCAATTATAGGTGGGATGGTTTGCAATTGAAAACCAAAAGAAATGCAAACACTGTATACAGTATACACAAATGAAATCTTTATAGAAACCACATTTAAGCCTGTGACAGGCCATGCTATAAGCGCGCTATATTCTCGTGGCTTAGCCTATTAAGGCGAAGCTTAGTGCCAAATCACTATTTTGATTAATCTTTATAACGAATTGGTGTATATTATGAATACCAAAAACATAAAATTTAGATAAATTGAAGGTTTTCCTATCGTTTCGCTTGAATAGAATACAAATAAAAAAATTAATTACTCGATAAAAAATAAAAATGTAAACTACTAAAAAAATATTATTTCAATATAAATTTATGAACGCATAAAGGAAACAACTTTAAAAAAATACAGTATTATAGCTAAGATTATCTGTGACAGTTTCACTTGATTAACTTTTTGGCTTTCTTATAAAATTATTTACAAAATAAATAAAAGCCAGTTTTTTTGCTTGAAATCGAACGTTTCTAGACTCCGTTTGTCAAGCGATTTTAATGCCTATTAACTACAATATAAGGTATACCAAGAATATACACATTGTTGGCTTGTAGCTTCCTCTTAAAAGGTTTTGGCGGGAAAGTAGATGTGAAAAATCCAAATGAAAGAAAAACGTAGTGGATGTGGAAACCCCATAAAAAATGGTTTGAGGGCAAGTCTTATAACAGTCGATTCGTTCGGGTCTGAGTGGGATTAGTTTAAAAAAACTAATTTTATTTTAAAGCATGACCATTGTATATACTTCGCACGTCGGAATTCTACTGTAAATAATATGCCTGGTTGTTCACATCCAGTATCCAGTGGGGGCAGTAGTATGTTGTCAGATGTTGTTATCACTTGATATGCAAATATTTAAAGTCGTCTTGTTCATGATAAAAAAATCTCCATACCATCAACATATGAGCATAATATTTGAAGTAAGGAGAACGGGAGATGTACCTACACGTGCTACATTCAACGGTCACGGATTATCTTTTATCGCCTTCATTATTCATGCTGCATAATCGTATCGCCGATAAGATCCTTTAACACGTGGTTATTTCTAAACTCCAGACGCATTGTCTAAGATTTATGTATTTGTTATGTGGTTTTAATATATTTAATAGTTTATTTTTTTAAATAACATTCCATAACAGTTTATGAGTATGCAAAGATATAGATAATGAATACTTTGAAAATGAATGTATTAATTTTAACCCTATGTCATGCGGACAAATTTAGGTGGCAATTGGGATATGTTCGAATTCTGAATAATAATAATTATTATAAACAAGTGTCTATGCGTGGGTTTGTTTTTTTATACAAATCTACAGTTTTATTCCGAAATTGTTGAAATTTTGCACACTTGAACTTCAGAAAAAGAGAATGATATTTGGAAAACCCACCCGCATCCTCTTTTACCACCGGATAAAGCAAAATTATGATATTTCGTATTCGATGACTTTCAAAGTAAGAGGAAAATTACTGTCTACTTCTATTTTCGAAAAACTCTGCATGTAGCCCGAGCAACGCCGGGGACCTAAGTTAGTAATATAATATGGTTAGTGTTTTTATCGTTGCCCATGGTCCAAGGGACCCTTTGTCGTCTGCTTCTGCTGGTGGTGAATTTCTTATAAAATGTCCTATGTCTGTCGCACAGCTTCACGTGCGTGTGTGCAAGCAAATAGCAAGAGAAAACGCACTTATTCATTTAGTATTATATTATAATGCAAAGAATTTAACCTAACCTAACCTAACGCCAAGAAGAGGGATTGTTAATTTTTTTTTTTTTTTTAACTAATGTTTAAGACAAGATTTTTTATGCATAGCACAAAGGGTAAAAATTATTTTTATAAGCAATAATTAAAATTATACTACCAACCATGTAAAAGCCCTCTGGGCGTTAAATAAATAAATAAATAAACATAAAAATACATTAATAATCGTAATTTTTTTCGAGGGAAAAAAAACAGTGAAAATACCCTGTTGTTTTATAGACCTGACTAAATGTGATCCAGGAAATTAACAAAAATAATTATAGTAAAAATATTAAACAAATATTACTTTAGTGTTTTGATAAATCATCACATTATATTTTCCGCACGTTTCCGATATGTGTACACGTTTCAAGTGCCTCTTATTCAATATCCGGGTTAAGATTTAATAATTTTCAACGATTTGGGTAAATATTAGGAAAATAAATCTGTCAAGCATTAGAATAATATTTTATTTTTCGTAAATATTGACTTCATACCAGTCGGAAGTCAATATAAATTACCTACTTAGTAAGTACAGTACACATTGTGGTCATTTATACGGACCACCTTTATTCACATACCTCGGGACAAGATTATTACATACCTACGAGTAGGTACCTATTTTCTTCTCCGTTTGACATCGGTGGTAACGTTTAGAAAACTGTGGGAAAGTACATTTTATTTATCTTTTTCTTTTCATTTTTGTACAAAATATGTATGCTAATATGTCAAAATTTTGACTATCCTAAAACGGGAATTCATCCTACTTCAGTCAAAATATGACTTACTATTTTACAAATGTTAAATATTATTTTTCCTGTACTAAATAAATCTCCAAATAGTATAAACTAAAGTCGCTATCCGCGTCTGTCTGTGCGCTTAGTTCTTCTAAACCATGTAACCGATTTTGATAGAGTTTTCACTATCATTTAGAGAATTGCTTCCGGAAAGTTTATATAAATGTATTATGCATATTATATTTATAGAAAGTAGAAAAAAGTCTCCGAGCAACGCCGGGTACACGTTAGCTAGAATTTAATAATTGAAAACAGTAACGAATATTTGAAACATCAGAAAAAGACCGCATCTAGGAATTGAACCCATGGCCTAGGCTTTGACCAGAGTGGTGCCCCGGCAAGGCTGAGGTCCTGGGTACAATACCTATGCGACCGAATCTTTTTCTGATTTTTCTGTTTCAAATTTTCGTTTTGAGAGTCGCCAATATTGTCTTCAATGATTAAAGACTACGATATTACTCTTCTATTTGCGGAATAGTATTTTTTTATTGAACATATATGTATGACATTGATATATTACATATTATGTAGATTCAAAGCAATAGCAAGTAGCAATATACGTAACTGATTTTTTTCAGTCTTAACAAAAGCCCATAGTTTTGAAAAACAGCATAAAAGGGCAAACATTATACCGATTCAATAGCATTAACGATCTTGGTATCACGGGTCACTCCAGCTTGCTACAGCTTAATCCTGGTTTATCATCAGAACATCTTTAACAGTTTTATGACCCAGATGCAGGCACATCCAAATAAATAGACGAGCCAATTAGGGAAAGGGAAACAAACTAACTTTTGCGGAGCGCAGGAGGCGGCGTGACCGTCCCACTTTCGGTGATTTGTCAATAAATGAATCTGACAGTATACAAGCAACTCGCATTGTACCGGTCAGTGACCGAGTTGGCACTGCGTTTGGGTCCCACCCAGGCGTAGTGTATTCAATTCCTCGGCTGGCTAAACCCTCCATCACAACACAACACTAGCAACATTTTCCGCTTACTGTGGTGGTAGTTGAAGATTTTTAAATATTGTCAGGTTATTCGTAACCCGGGAATGTTTATTTTTCTTTAAAAAAACATCGCCATTCGGTTCACGACACAAAATCTGCTTACGGATTACTATTACTTTATGATTACTATGCTTACGAATTATTATTACGATGCTTATGAATTTTTACAATGGCGCGCAAATTGCTGGATGCGTAAAACACTACATAGCCGCAATTGAAGTATTTTTTTCATAATGAATTAAAGACATTCATATTAACAGACCAGCCAACCAGGGAAGGGGAAACAAACCAAGTTGTGAGGAGCGCGGAAGGCAACGTGACCGTCCCCTTTTCTGTGATTTGTCAATGAATAAATCTGACAGTATAAAAGCAACGTGCATTGTAATATCACCATTAGTTCCTCGAAAATATAATCTACTTAACGAATTACTAGTCCATCTTACAATGGTGCTGAAATTACTGGCTGCTTAAAAAAACTTAACTGTTACAGATTTCATGTCAAGGCAAGTATATTAATTTGAATATCTATGACCAGATGGAATGATAGTAATGTTCGATAGTACAGGGTTTTCCAATAAGAGGTGTTATTTTGAATAGCCCGCTATTTCGGTAGATGTTACAATGGGATTACGGGGAGATATTAGATAAATTAGACCATGGGAACACGGAAACATATTAGACTACCGTTCGTAGATGAAAGACAAATTAGACAATGGGAATATACTAGTTAGGTGCTGCTCGTAGATGAAAGACAAATCAGACGGTGGGAAGATGGGAAGGTACTAATAGGTACCTACCGTTCGTAGATGAAAGAATTTGAACTCGTAAATTTACGGTATTTTCAGTTACGCGAATACTCATAGACTCGCAGTTCTTTAACCTCACGTGAATACGCTAGTTTTTTTGACGATCTGAGTTTGTTTGTGGTATCGCCCATTAATGTATTTGACATGGTCACGTGCACCACCCAACGTCCTTGACATTGAATTATTCTCAAACGTTGACTTCGTCTGCAGCAACCGTGCCCAAATGTCTGGTAGACCGAAACATGCTTTTTACGAGCATTATGTTTTTAATTTTTTATCAATCGTATTTCTCTTATATGTCCTTTTCCACTATGCAAGCATTTCATGTGGCGTTAACCCCTTGGGCAATTTTGGGTGATATTCTTCAAAGACAACAAACACCCGTAGTCTTTTTGGGAGATATATCTCCTTGCCTGTTAAGCTAATCTCATTTTGTGTTACGATGAGATTTATGATAAAAAAATTAAAAAGGAAGAATACCGCGCTTTTAGTTTGCATGCAACAAAAATACCATGAAAGCTATAGAAATGTTTTAAATAATTCCATGAAACCACATTTAGCATTTGAAAAGTATTTGTTGAGTTATGCAATTTTTTTATAAAATATTTTTCTATAAAACGTAAAAAGTGAACTGACAATAACTTTTATAATACCTTCTGAAATTATTTTAATTTTAATAATGTGAAGTCGTAATTACACCAGTTTACATGATAAAAACCACCTCTTAGCGACTTTAAAAACCATCTCTATGTTTGCGTTCAAAGTTTTAATATTTTAAATTTCATAAAACGTCGGTTTGTAATACTAAAATCTGAGAGTCTCATCTGCTTTCAAAAACAGAATTTTATTTTGGAAATACTTTCAAAAACAGAATTTTATTTTGGAAATACTTTCAAAAACAGAATTTTATTTTGGAAATACTTTCAAAAACAGAATTTTATTTTGGAAATACTTTCAAAAACAGAATTTTATTTTGGAAATACTTTCAAAAACAGAATTTTATTTTGGAAATACTTTCAAAAACAGCGAATTTATTTGGAATCGTTTGTTTACATAATGAGAAGTACCTACATTGCAAAATGTCAGATGTTTTAGAGGTTAACGAGAAATAATGACGTTAGTTAATATCAACCTATAAAAATGATTGTTCCGTGCACAGACTAAAATAGGACGGTATTAATCTCTGCAGGAGGTCAAAAGAGGAACTATCGATAGAACGATTTTTATATCTAAATTAGCGACTCCACCGACTAAATGGATAAGTATGTTAATCTGCACCTATTTTAATTTCCAGTCTCCCTCATTTATAAATATTGCATTCTCGATGTTGGGTTCTTTGAACTTTCGATAAACTGATTCCCGAACTTAATTATTCAAACGTATTTAGTAAGGTATGATAGCATTATCTTACGTGAAATTTAATTAGATAGGTCATGTAACTGCGAAATAATATTTTATGACTTGTAATAATGTATTATTTGAAGAATCTAATACTATAATGCTATGTTATAACTAGTATCAATGAATAAATTATTCATATAAACCGCCAGCTACAAATGAAAGAACAAAAAATATTGAACGTATTGGCTTAGTTATTTTTATTTATTTATTTAAATTCCGATTTTATGTCCGGGTTAAATTTTCCCCATGGGAAAAACTAAACCCTTCCACACACTTTTCCACAAATGATCATCTAGTCAATGAACATTATGCAAGTGCATTATATAAGGAAAATAAATACAAAACAATACAAGAACAACACGTCAACTCGCCAGAGATCAAATGGAAAAATAATTCACCGACTCCAGATATTTTCATATCAGAGGGTTCGGCTCGGTAGAACTCCTAACAGGGCCTATAAATCCTACTGATCCCTAAACATAAATATTTAAAAAATCTTTCGTTATCCTACATGTATTCAAAATGACCGACTTTTGCATCTTTATATATAATTTTTTAAGCCTTAATCTTAAGCCACTAGTTATAATTATGAATCTTAGTTATAAGCCAGTGTTGTGTTATGCAATATTATGCGACCTTGATGTGATTTTTTTTACGAAAACGATGTTGTGTAAATCAGCCAAATATTATTATTATTTGTAACAACCACTACTTATCCAGCGGGGTAAAGTCAATAATAGTCTGTATACTTTTGGATTAAACTGTTTATTCTGCAGTATCTCTCACAGTGTTTTTATAATTCAACCTTCTTCCCTTCTCCACTCGCCGGAAGTGCCCATAGATTAGCAAAACATCCCTCTCGAAAAGTCATCTTCTTCTTCTGACGCGCCCCATTCCTGGCCATATGGGTGTTACACTCGTCCATCCTGACTGGTTGTCGTGTCCCCACGACTCTCTCTCTCCTTGCCATAGAAGTTCTAGAAGCAATTAACCATATTACCATTCGCCACCAACGTGACATAAAATATATTGCTCGACACCTGAGTTAAGGTGACATACAATCGCCACCAACGTGACATAAAATATATTGCTTGACACCTGAGTTAAGGTGACATACAATCGCCACCAACGTGACATAACTGCTACCTACTAGCTTTCCAGTAGATCAATCAGGTCTTGTGTCTCTGTTTCACTGTCGTTGGATTCAGACTCGCTCGGCATGGCTGGGGCGCTCCGATATGGCCTGAGGGAGTCAACCGCAACAACTGCGTTGAAGGTTTTGTATCCTCGCATACCCTTAATACTTCTTATCTTGTATCTATCGTTTTCTAGAACTCTGGTCACTTTGTAAGGACCACCATACAGAGATTTGATTTTTCTGCTCAAGCCTCCCAAGTGTGTTGAGCTGTCTTTCCAGAGTACAAGTTCCCCCTTTGCATATTTTCTGGCTGCCTTTCGCCTCTTGTCGAACGACTTTTTCATCCTTGCAGCTGCCTTCTTCATATTTTCCGTTGCCTTCGTTCTTCTCAGCTCTAATGATTGGACCTCTTGTTGTGCACTATTTGCATTGTCAGCTTCCAGTTCGGGTAGCAAATTTCCCCTGTAGGCGAACATCAGTTGGAAGGGAGAATATCCAGTACTCACATTCACCGTGTTGTTGATTCCCCACAGGATATCTGGAATTTCACAGTCCCAAGTATTTTCACTGGCTGTTCCTGTCCTTATAGCCTCCAGAATAGTGCGATTAGCACGTTCTACTTGGCCGTTGGCCCTGGGTGTGGCTACAGCGCAGATCACATGTTTTATCTGTTTTTGGTCAACGAATTCTTTAAAATACCTGCTGGTGAATGCAAGTCCTCTATCCGACACAACTCTCACGGGATACCCAACAACACCAAATATCTCCTTGAGAAGTTTAATGCTTTCAATCGATCCCACACTACGAGATGGTTTGGCCACCAAAAACTTTGAAAAAGAGTCAACAGTCATAAGAAGGTATTGATTCCCTTTACTGCTTTTGGGGAACGGCCCCAAATGGTCTATGTGAACAGTGTGACCAGGCTTCAGGGGTTTTTCAATGGGGTGGAGCTTGCCTTCTAAACGTCCATATTGCCCCTTTTTATAAGCGCAGTCAATGCAACCCTCCACATATTTCTTTATGAATCTGGTCATCTTCGGAAACCAGTACTTTTCCTTAATCCTAGATTCACATTTCTTTAGCCCAGGGTGTCCTATCTCATCATGGCATTTGTGCAAAAGATTCCATTTTGCTATTTTAGGCACCACAAGCCTCTCTCCATGCAAAGTCTTTCTGTAAAGTCGCCCATCCTTAAATGTAAAATTGTTGGTAACGTCTCTATTTGGTTGTGCGCTTCTTAGTTGCTTGACTTTGGAACTTATCGACTGATCTTGCAACTGAAGCGATAGGAACCAATCCGCTGAATTTATCATTGACACTTGTACTGGTTGAACGGGATTTCGACTCAAAGCATCCACATGCTGCATTTTAGCACCCGCTCTGTATTCTATTTCCATATCGAAATCTTGAATCGTTAGCCACCATCTTGCAATCCTGGGGATAAGGTCCTTCTTAACTAACGTAGAGCGTACCGCTACGCAATCGGTTACTATTTTAAAATGTATCCCTGTTAGATAAATCTTGAATCTTTTTATGGTTTCTACAACCGCAAGTGTCTCCAGCTCGTAACTGTGATAGAAACACTCTTCCTTGGAAGTTACACGACTAAAATATGCAACAGGTTTCAGTGCCGAATCTTCTTGAACTTGAAGTAAAATTCCTCCTATGCCCAGTTTACTGGCATCTGTGTGTATTTCAGTCTGAGCCTTGCAGTCGTACAGTGCCAGAACCGGGTCTGAAGTAAGTATGTCCTTCAAGGAGGCAAGCGAATCACTCTGATCGCGGCCCCATACCCAGGTAGAGTTTTTCTTTGTGAGTTCAGTCAAGGGCCTGGCAATAGTTGCGAAATTTTTGACAAACTTTCGGAAGTAGCTTGCAAGCCCAATAAATTGCCTGATCTCGTGGGCATTTTTTGGTGTGGGAAAATCCGCTACCGCATTGATTTTAAATTTTCCAGGTTTGATGCCATTTTTACAAATTCGGTGCCCTAAGTAATCTATCTCCGTCTTCCGGAAGAAGCATTTATCCAGGTTGAGTCGAAGGTCGGCTTTATCGAACAATCCCAGTACGGTCTCAAGGAGCACCAAGCCTTCTTCTTCAGTGCGAGAAGGGATCAAAATATCATCCATGAATACCAGTACTTCCTTGTGCCGTAGACTTCCTAAAACTTTATTAATGGTTTTGACGAATGCGGATGGTGCATTAGCAAGTCCATAAGCCATCCGAGTGTACTCGTATTGTCCGTCCGGTGTTACAAATGCAGTCTTCGAGATCGAATCTTCAGCTATAGGAATTTGGTGATATCCTTGTGCCATATCTAGGCTTGTGAAGAACATGTTCCCCGAAATTCTGTTAATTTGATCTTCAATATTTCCTACTGGGTACCTGTCTTTCATCGTTATTGCATTCAAGGCTCTGTAATCTACGACTAATCTGACGTCTCCTGTCTTTTTTTTCACTAAAATAATGGGACTTGCGTATTCAGATTCAGATTCTCGAATTATTCCGCTTTCCAGGAGGTCGTCAACCTTGTTCCGTACAATTTCTCGCTCTTTAAAAGACAGTCTATAAGGTTTATAATGAACTGGTTGGGCGGTGGTTGTAATTATTTTCATTTCTCCAAATGTGGTTTTACCCAGTTCCTTCGTGGATGTAGCAAAGCAGTGGGACCATTTATGTAAAAGCCCCAACAGGTTTTCCTTATGTACCTCATCTATTTCTCCCATGTGTATGCTCTCCATGGCGAGTGAATTGCATTCTAGGGGTATCCTTTCGCCTTGGAAAGCGCTGTGCTCACCCATTCTTTCCGCCCTAGCGAATAAGCATCCTGCAGTCAACTTGAGCTCTCCCGAGCCCAA
Organism: Hesperophylax magnus; assembly: GCA_026573805.1. Lineage (NCBI taxonomy): Eukaryota > Metazoa > Arthropoda > Insecta > Trichoptera > Limnephilidae > Hesperophylax > Hesperophylax magnus. Next base: position 9,096,860 of record JAIUSX010000006.1, on the reverse strand, counting down.
GTTTGTTACTTCGATACTAGCGTTGGGACAATCTAGAAGCGATCCTGGGAATGAGTAGGCTTGTTGACCGAGGCAAAGCATCCTAGGCTTCACCAATAATCTCCCTTCCTCGGAAGCGATAACTTCTACTCTGCCAGATTTTCCTATTGGTATCATTGTGGTGGTTTTGATTCTCAACGGGAGTTTTCTTTCGGAGTCTTCGGTGATGTTAATTTTTGAAATTGGCCCCAAGCCATTTTCCCTGGCAAACATGGCTCTACCACTTGCCACTGTCATCTCGATGCCATAGGTATTTATTATAGGTTGGCCAATCAAAAAGTCTACATCATTCATGTCGCAGTCTGTGACCAAAGCTGCCGTATCAAACTCAATATTATCAATGACTATGTGTATCTTTATCTGGCCCATTGCTGGAACACATGTCCCTGTGAATCCTTTAATAACATATGATGTGGCTTCCAAGGGAACTTTTATCGCTTCTGCACTTTTGTTGTTGATGATGTTGACTTGACTGCCCGTGTCTATGAATCCGCACAATGAGATTCCATTTACCCTGACATCCTTGAGATAAGTGCTGTTCAGCTCAAATGAAGGTGCAATTCTTACCTCCTTTACAGGAATTTGGTTTTCTTTTGAGATACGAGCCCAACAGTTGGCCTCTCGATGTCCAAAGCGCCCACATCTCGAGCATTTCTCTGATGTCTGCTGCCTGAAGCGGCAATCCCTAGCCATGTGGTTCCGTTTTGAGCATATGAAGCACCTGGACTCCTGCTGCCTGGGGTCCTGCTGCCTGGGTTGCCAGCCTCCTGTCTGGGAGGTTCGGGGAACGCCAGCTGATTTTAACGCCGATGTTGATGGCGGTGTTGACGTCGATGTTGGTATCACTGGAGACTGATAGTGCTCCAAGGCTGCCAAAAATCCTGAGTACAATTCGTCTGGTTCGCTGCATTTAAACGCACGAGCATTCGCTTGTAGTTCGCTCGGAAGTCCCTTAATGAGAAGTGACACTGCCGCTTCCGTATCTAAACGGCACCGATTGATCATCGCGAGCTTGGAGTGATAGAAATGAGACATTGTCTCCTGCGGCAACTTCTTTCGCTTCACCAATTCTTCGAGCAGGTCGGCATAATCATGTTGGCGCGGGAAAGCTCGCTCGAGTGCCGCCTTCCACTCACACCACTCCAAATCGTAGCGTTCCAAACGATTAAACCATGCTTTCGCTTGGCCGGTCAATCGAGTTTGCATGGTGAAAGACTTTTCATAATCGCTCCATCCGTGGATAAGCCCCAGCTGCTCGATCTTATGAAGCCACGACGATACGTGGCAGTCCTTGTCTTCTGGGTCGAACTGCGGAATTAACTCCGCCATGACACGTAATGGCGGACCTTTGCGGACGCCGTCGTTGTTTGCTTTCTCATCCATTATTTCCTTCAACGTTTCTTTTATCAATTCTCGTGTAGACTTCTTCAGCACGTCCCTCTTTGCCTTGTAGCCTTTGTTGAGGAGGACACCTTTTCCGATTCCCGACATTACGCAAACGAACAATAAAAACGATGGCGACGGACGCGATGTTACGAACTTTGAAAACACTAATTTCAGAATTCACTATACTTCACGGCACATTTATTCAGATCCCACTTCTGAATTGTAACAACCACTACTTATCCAGCGGGGTAAAGTCAATAATAGTCTGTATACTTTTGGATTAAACTGTTTATTCTGCAGTATCTCTCACAGTGTTTTTATAATTCAACCTTCTTCCCTTCTCCACTCGCCGGAAGTGCCCATAGATTAGCAAAACATCCCTCTCGAAAAGTCATCTTTTTCTTCTGACGCGCCCCATTCCTGGCCATATGGGTGTTACATATTATTAAGTTCTTTTAGATTAGCGCACTTGCAACAAAACGGTCTGAACAACTGTGTTGTTCGTCTAGTACCTATGTCGAGTCATGCTAGCTAGTCCTAACATAAGCGTTATGTCAACCAAAAATTTAGATGATATACCAATCGAAGCTAGAATATTGCAGAACTAAGGACAGACGGCAGTATAGACGCCACGGCTTTGAATTCTTGGCGGTACTGAGTATTTATATAGCTCCGTTGTAATAATAGTATTAAATGATCGGAGGTTGTAACATATATTATTTCTCATATACAACTTATAAGTAAGATATACGAGTATAGTAGAAAGCTTCAACGGAGATATCGGCTATAAGGCATTCCACGTGACGACTTTATTATTTATTAACCTAGATACATACAAATACACTTTTTGTATAAACCACCTCACTAGGCCAGGCCTCTTCCCAGGTGGCAGATAATTAATCTAATTTTAATATCTTAAAGGAAATGAGAAGAAGAAATAAATGAAGTTAAGAAATTTAAAGAGATAAGATAAGAAATAGAAAAAAATGAACAAATGAAAGAATTTAAATGATAGAAATAGAGAAAATTAAATAATTAAAAATAAATGAGAAGAAAAGATAAAAATACAGGTGTGAAGTGTGTTGTTTTTTTATATTGCAGAAGTTATCTGGCCGCAGTAAAATATAATGCCTTTGTTGGCTATCCACATGTGAATTTTGTGTTTTAGATTTACATTTTTGTCTGGTGAGTGTCAGTGATTTCGATTAAATTTTAAAAATTTGGAGCAAGATTATGGTAATGTCTTTGTCCGTACGTAGTATTTGTCTTCGGAGTCATGTGTCGATGTCTTGTTTCATAATTGTGTTGCACGGTATGATGGTTTAGTTTGTCTTTTTGGTAATGTATCGATGTAATGTTGATGTAAAGTTTTGCATGTTCAGTACAGCGTGAAATAACTGTATGGTCGAGAATCTAAAATGTTTTTTTAAAGCCTTAATTAAGGCTTTTTGCGCTTTGTTACGAGGGAACTATGGAACTCCTGTTTGAGAAAATTTGTGAGGCGAATGGAAAGTGAGAAAATAGAGTAAGTCGGAAAGAACCGGAGTATTTAGATGTGGGTATTAAACATTAAGCCCATTTAAAAAATCGTTTCGAGCTTATAATTTAATCAACCTTGACTAGGACTATTGCTCTCCTCTCTCGAACACGTTTAAGATTTTTATTTTTAACATTCCAACGACTTTCCGCGAAAAACCTGATTTTTGCCATTTCTGAATTCGCATTTGGCATTGTTGTTTTATCAACAAACTAGAAAAAAATTACTAGTGCGTAAGCACATGTGTCCTTCAAGAGAATCTTTCACAGGTGATGGTTTTGAAAAAAAAAAGTGCGTAGTTGCAACAGTTTATCCACGCTATTTTTAAATTTCCAGCGCGTGGATTTCATATTTTATTTATTTATAAACAATTGCAGCTCCATTGGTTTCCACGAATTCAAATCATTAGTATTACTCAATATTACTACTCAAATCACACATTTTCCCTTTATTTTTACAACTTTACAAGTGATCAAATAACTTCGTCTATGAACATAAATATAATAAAAAAGACTAGCGCCGGACCCGTTAAAAATCACCAGATAGTCTGAACTCTTGAAAAATCAGTTCCAATTTTGAAAATGACCAAAAATATTATAAAACAGTTAGGGGCTTTGTCTGAATTCTTTACACAATCTCAATAGAACGATATTTAAAATGATTCAAAATGTTGTATTATAGCTTCAAACAATCACAAAATTTTAAAATGTTAACACTTAAATTCAAAGAACATCGAAGAGTTCATTGAACCTGAGCTACAGACAGACGAAGTCACAACCGAAATTAATATTTTTGATGATAGTGAACACATTTTCCATTATTTAATGATTAGATGAATGATTAAGCCCCCCCCCCCTACATGCGTAATTTTTTTTTGGTGTCGAATAGCTAGGTAAGATTTCTATCTCATAAAACGTTTGGATTTCGTTTATGGTCTGTATTACAAAGAACTTCTTTATAGGGCTCAAAGTTCAACTGGGTTGGATTTTTAAATTTGAAACAAACGGGTGTTTTTTTACATACGTAACTTGATTGTTGCTTAAGACGACACAATAACCGGGTTTGCTCTAGGCTCACATTTTAATTAATTCCGAGGAATTTGTAATGATAATCTTTATATTTATACCGATCCCTACGGATGTAAGTTATTTATATTTAAGATTAATAAAAACATTACGTTACCATAAAAATATTTTGTGTTAAACTTTTGAAAATTTTAAAAGCACCAGATTTTCTTTTTCTACACGACGAATTAATAACATCCCGAGGGATTCCTCTAGCAACATCCGAGATTTTAGTAATACCTTCATACTTAAAATAAACCCCACGGAAATATCATTTTTTTTGGCCTGCTTGTGCAAATTCAACACAGTTCCGTCCATTACGCCGCGCCGTGCACCGAATATTGTTTTTACACGACTTTGCCAATGCAAATTCAACCGTAAGTCTGTCTAATACACCGGGGCCGCTCATCGCATATTTTTGTGCACGGCTTCTTCACTTACTTCGTTATGATTCCAACTTTATTGTCTCGTCTCAAGTTTTAATTCATTTTCCATGATAAACTAAACCAATACGAGTTAAGCCTTTGTATACCTGATTTATGGTCGCAATTATTACTCGGCAGGTAATTTGAATTAATAACATTGAATCTACTTTGATAAGAGCCTGGCATTGTAAATAACAGGTCGTCAGATGTCCCTTGTTTTGTCATGTTGTAATTGAATCAGTGTAATTGCTTTCCCGACATATGTCGCTTTTATTGGATGATTGTTTGCCATTTATTCAATTATCCTAGTGATTATGCTGAATTATTTTCGTCATTGTGATTTCCCGCAATATCATATTGCATCTAATGAGATCATAATTGATTTCAAGGACATCGCTTTTCATGAGTTACAGTAAATTGAGGGGTTTGAGATTTACACGGAGAAAACTTACTGATATGAAATAATGTTAATTTATTAAAAATCTGGTCAAATTATTCGTTTTCCTGTTAAAAATGGGACCGGAGGCCTATCACGGATGATTTGCCAAATTTCATAACAAACTATCAGTAAAGCACGAATATGTTATGAGGAAGTCGGAACACGTGTTCTTTAAAATAATAATAGTTTCGCATCTCGTCCCTTTTATTTATTTGTACAAGGGCACCTGCGTGTTAAGATGTATTCTGCATAAATAATATTTTATGGGGAAATGATCATGCAGTCACAGTTTTAACAGGATCTTGATAAAAAAAGCCGTACTCATTTTTCTCCGTGTAGCTTTCGTGTGTTTTGTGGAAGCATTCTGTTTATTTTTCTTTTGTGATGTAAAACATATGATTAAATCTATCTAGTATCATAGATAATAGAAACAAATGAGATGGGCCATGCGCAATTATTAGTACGAAACCGCACTCACAAATCTGACTCCAAGATCGTTTATCTATAGTACTGCAAATCGCATCTACGCACAGTGGCGCCCCGCCTTTATTTCTACCTAACTACAAAACGCTTCACTTTCATTGCTTCCGCCGCTTTGGCAGTCGGCAAATTTCATGCTATGAGTATATCTCCATTTGTTTTATAATTATCTGTGGTTAGTAGTTAGTATGGTACCTACCTACAGCAATGCGAATTCCGAATAGAACCGCCAATATGGCACAATAACAGGGGGAAGGATAAAAGGCAGTTGGAGCTGTGTTATTGTACAATAGATTGATCACTCTAAGAGTATTTCGTATTTAGTCAGTCGCACACGTTGAAGCTTAGATGAATTAAAAGGGAAGATAGGTTACTGAGACAATGCATGTGGTTGCACTGAACTGGTGGTTTACTGCGTTTAGTATCGCACATAAGTCCGTCGGTCAGACAAGCTGTCACCGGCTGCCACAAACACGTCTCTCTAGGCACGAGAGATGTGCACAAATCATTCTCGAGCAAAAACCAAATCTGATGGAGTTTCATTCCATTCGCATGCGCTCAAAAATCACTTATTATTTAAATAAATACAATTATTCTTTTCGAATAAAATAAAGTTAGACATCTAACGCAGAAACACATAAGAGTATGAAGGACAACCTAGTGATAGTACTTCGTATTCTACTACTCTGCTCGCTTGTTTGTTAGCCAATAATGAGGGTGAAATCGCCTTACTAACGGGCGAGCATGCTCGCAGCGAGCAGTCTGAACAAAAATGTTCGTCGCTCGCCTGTGACGCCATGGCCGTGGACACGCTCGCCCGTCAGTGGGCCGCTTTGAACTCGCAACTGTGTCGAGGTAAGAGAAATGAGGGGCGTTCATAATAATATAGTCGTTTCACCCGTACACATATTCTTTCAATGACTAACTTTTTCTAATGCGTTCCATTCATTTAGCTATGTATGATGTTATTCGTAGCCATTTCATTCATTCACACAAATTCGGTGTGGCTATTTTTTTCTCGTTCGTTTCGTTATTCGATTTATATCTAGAAATACGAACGTGCCATATTTTTTGTTCGATTAGTGTGAACATAAAGCGTCTTTGTATTTATGTCAATGCATTGAAGTGATGAAATTTTAGCATATTTGTACTAAACGTTCTTCGTTAATTTGTGTTCAAATTTTAGCACATTTTTTGTACTGTACGATTGTTGAAGCCAGAAAGCACAGAGAGCATTCAAATTCGTAAAGCATATTAGATCCATTCGTACAGGGAATATAGTCAAACTGCCTAAAAGTAGGAAGAAGTAAATATGATTCATACAATAATCGGGTAATAACGTCTTTATTATTTGTGTTAAGTAGTATATGTGTCTTGTATCACGGGCTTATTAAGTTTTATCCTGAGCATTTAGATTTATCCCCGTTTTGGGTAATTTACCTAGACCCCGACCTCTGAGAAATATAATGCGACTATACAGTAGGGTGTATCGATTTTTAACTTTTTTTTTGTTTTCAAATTCCAAGTTGAGAAAAAGTTGCTACTAGGTACCACAACTTACCACAAAAATTTTTGGATTTTTATAAAAATGTTTAGGTCTCCCGCATAAGGCCTAAAGTTTTAATTTTTTTCAAAAAATATCCAATTTTTTTAAAATAAAATCGTAACTTTTGTGTTTATTCCAAGATAAAAACAGTAATATTAGGGCATAAAAATAAGTAAGAAACGATTTTTTTTATAAAAAATGGATTTTAGGTCTCCCGCACAAGCCCCAAAGTTTGTTAATTTTGATGAAATTTTGTAATTTTGTGTACATATATGAACCATGTTTTTTTTTTAAGTTTAAACCACCGGAATTAATTTTAATTTTCTTACAGAAGGCATAAAATGAGTTCAGAACACAAAAGTTACGATTTTATTTTTTTTTATTTAAATTATTTTTAATATTTTTTGAAAAAAATTAAAACTTTAAGCCTTGTGCGGGAGACCTAAACATTTTTTTAAAAATCTAAAACTTTTTGTGGTAAGTTGTGGTACCTAGTAGCAACTTTTTCTCAACTTGGAATTTGAAAACAAAAAAAAAGTTAAAAATCGATACACCCTACTATACAGGGTGGCCGGGGGGGTAAAGTACACAAACTTCGGCAGGTGATTAAATTAACTTTTTTCAAAATTTCAACCATTTAAGGTAGTTTTCATCTACAAAAGTTGAATTGTTTGAATGGAGAAAATAATATTCTTTACAAAAATATTTTTATATGAAAAAAAAACAACAGAATTTAGAGTTATCTTTTTTACTTCTACCATCATGTAGAATCACCTCCCGAAGCTTGTGCACTTTACACCCGAGCACCGTGTATGGTGAAATTACACCGGAAGAAATTACACATGTATTTTTAAATGTATTTATGGTTAATTTCATATTTTTCTTTTTAAAAAAACGTAACCAAAGCAAAACTAACCCAACTTTAAAATTAATCGTTTACACATTATTTATGAAATATTGCGAAAAAAATTGCAGTCGAACGATCAATGGAAGTTGACAGCACATTTTTTTACGTAAATAATAATTGTAACCTCAAATAATTATTGTACAATCAAAGTTAACATTATCGAACCTATTTCCGTTTTCAAATTCTTCAGAAAGAAAATTATTTTATTTTATTTTATCATCAAGCTAAATAATAATTAGTCATTGATAAACGTGACTTGTCCACAGTATCCTGGTGACTAGTGACCAGTGACTAGTGACTTGGTAAACATTAACTTTTGACTAATTTATTCTCTCTAATTAACTATTAATACTACAGACGCAATAACCACGTCATACTACGGAATATTGAATAACGCATGCCTTCAATATGTTCAATGAATTTAGTTACTAAAATAACCCATAATTTTTCCATAATTGGAAAATGGTGTATAGGTATAGTTTTTGATTCATTTAAACAAACTCGTGTTCCAGTCTCGTGACGTAAATACTTTTATATGATTGCCTTTCGTGATGATTACGCTCATCGATTATATTACATATACTATTAACTTAAAAAAAAAAAAATTTTTTTATTGAAACATATAAACAAGGTTACAATTTTTTAACAATATAAACACCAATATTTCAATCACTCTCCTAATAAAGCAGCTGCTTGTGTTTAGGAGAGGACAACAAAAATATTTTTACATTTGTTTAAATTAAACAAAAAATATTTTTTATTTTTCGGAATAACTTTATTGAGTAAAACCTCAAATTGTAATATTTAAATATTGAAGACAATATTAGTGATTTCTAAACGAAAATCTGAAACAGAAAAATCAGAAAAGGAAACGGTCACATCTGGGACACGAACCCAGGACCCCTGTCTTTCCGGGACAGTGCTCTACCAACTGCGCTAATGGGACCCTATCCCCCTCGGTCACTTTTTAACTGTATCATACTTCGAATAAGAACTAGATGTGACCGTTTCCTTTTCTGATTTTTCTGTTTCAGATTTTCGTTTAGAAATCACTAATATTGTCTTCAATATTTAAACAAAAAATATTAGTAATAAAACAAAAAATAACAATAAAAGTAATAAAAATATAGGTTAGTTAATAAATGATTCAAAGAATTTAAAAGGCAAAAACATATTTCTAAACAATAAGTAAAGTTATGAGGTGGTACAAGAGTATTTTAATTTAATTTTTTTTTTATATATTTTTCGTAGTTTTCTTCCGATCGTATATCAAGGGGTAATTTATTAAATAATTTTACACCCTTGAATATATAGTGATGTTGTGCTGTTGTGGTTCGTGCTAGTGGCACGGTTAGTCCTCCAACAGATATTATTCTTTTGCTAATTATTTTTACTGAAGAAATCTTTATGTATTTGTAGAAGTGCAATTTTGTCATAAATTTTTGTAAGCGGGGGAACCGGGAAATCTTGAAAAACATATATATAGAAAACGTAATTTATTTATAGTAGGTAAAAATAGACCTACTCAGTGTGTCATATAATTTTCGTGATATTATTACGTGATATATTACGAGTATCCAATGAGAACATCTTTCAATATAGGTATACTTTGGACCGAAAATCCCTAAAAGGCTATGGGCAGATATTGATTAATAAATTAGTATACTTTGTATCCTGACGAAGAAACTTCAAAACATGTTGATATTTTTTTAATTAAAAATAAGGAATTCAATTTAAAATGACTCCACATAGTAATTTTGCAATTACTGAAGAAGATAATGATTAATATATTAGTATACTTTGTATCCTGACGAAGAAACCTCAAAACATGTTGATAATTTATTAATTTAAAATAAGTCATTTAAATTAAAATAACTCGACAAAGTTATGTTGCAATTACTAAAGAAGATAATGATTAATATATTAGTATACTTTGTCTCCTGACGAAGAAACCTCAAAACATGTTGATAATTTATTAATTTAAAATAAGTCATTTAAATTAAAATAACTCGACAAAGTTATGTTGCAATTACTAAAGAAGATAATGATTAATATATTAGTATACTTTGTCTCCTGACGAAGAAACCTCAAAACATGTTGATAATTTATTAATTTAAAATAAGTCATTTAAATTAAAATAACTCGACAAAGTTATGTTGCAATTACTAAAGAAGATAATGATTAATATATTAGTATACTTTGTATCCTGACGAAGAAACCTCAAAACATGTTGATAATTTTTTGAATTAAGAATAAGTCACTTAATTTAAAATGACTCCACAAGGTAATTTTGCAATTACTGAAGAAGATAATCATTAATTTATTAGTATACTTTGTATCCTGACGAAGAAACCTAATTTGTTTCAAACCTTAGAGATTATCGTTACACTGTAAATGTGATTTTTTTACACTAAACGGTTATTTATATTATTTAATAATAAAATAATAATATTTGGAGGATTTTTATAGCGCCGTTTTTGTGCAAAATCGCCCCAAGGGCGCTGAGGTAATTTTGTGAGTTTTGTTTATTTTCCGATAGTATTTAAAAAATATGCTCTGATGTCCAATGTTAAGCCAAATTGATATAGAAAATTTCTAAAAAAAAAAATACAAAACAAAATTCAAATAATTTTCTGAGGTACTACTACCTAGCATTACATATTTTATATATGTGGAAACAATAATTCGGGTGTGAAAAGGTTAAGTGCATTTAACGATTTATTTTGCATATGTGTATTAAATTATACAGCATATTTAGAAATGGTTATATTCACGTTATAGTACACTATTCCCAGCGAGAGGTCGTAATGACGTCATCGTTCTAGTATTTATGTCTTTTTCCTTTTTAAACAAGATGCATGAGAAGGAATAGGACGAACGTCGATGACGTCCGTACGAACTCTCGCTGGAACTTGTATAAAGGTGGTTTCGGGTATCAACAAGTGAACATTCAACTTATTTTAATAATAATAAATAATTATTCTAAAACGCATTGCCGGCAAGCAAGTTCATTGATGCAGGCATTTGAAATCACATTTTCGGATTTATGAAAATTTGAAATATTGGTTTCCGGAATACATAGAAACCTCTGAATACATAATTTTTTAATTTATTTATTTCTATACATACATACAGTGTCTACCAAATATTTACATTAAATTTGTATATAATACATAAATTTAGAACTGTTGTTAATATGGTGTTTGTTTTATGCTGGGTGTGAGGTAGGTTTGAGTAGGTGACACTGTGGTGGGTAATGTTATATATTTCGTGAACACCTCACTGGGAGAACCTGTGCTGAGGTGTTTACGTGGTTATGATTAAATGGTACATGTATTTATGTGTATTGGTTATAGAATATTAAATTTATAAAATAATCGAAACAGACACCACGTATTACGAAATATTTTTTAAGGGGGGTTAGTCATAGTGAGACTTAAAAATCAACCGTATTACACAGCAATATGATAGCATTCGGAAGCAGGTTATGTTTGGGGAAAATTTGGCTTTCACTTTATAGGGAAAATAATTTCAACATTTCTAAAAGTAAAAATGACTTTTTTCACACCAGCTCAAACCGGAATTTTTTTTGTTAAAATTAATTAAAGTTTTATTTTATTCATTTAATCTTGTTTTAAAATTTGTCAATCACACTCAGTAATTTTTAACAATGTGAATGACCCAGTGACAAAATAAAATACTTTTTATGCTCAATTCAATAGAATGAACGGGCTACAAAGGTGTTTTTTGTTTTGACGTTTGGTCGTTTGATATTTATATTTCTTCTTTCTTTTTGTTATTATATGTAAGTTTTTACATATTTTGAAAATGTTCAAATTTTAATTAAAAGTTATATGATTTTCAAAATATTGCTGCGGAAGTCTTTTTTTTAAATATGGGTCGCCTTGAAAATGTTTCCTTTTCCATAATGAATATTTTGTAAAAACCTAGTACCTATTGCCTTAGTTACTTATTACAAAAATGTTTATTTTTAGTATATGAAATTCTTTGTGCAATTCCATTATGAAAACACGATTAGATACATTTTTTTCTGCCAATTGTAGAAAAAAATATGTGTTAGCCAATAGTATATAAAAATATTATCTTTCCATAAAAAAGTAATTTTTTTCCGTTTTGAGGCCTACTTTTCCTTATCTCATTGATATTTATGAACTCGTTTAAAATGTATACCTACTGGCAATATATTTGAGTGCATATACATAATTTTAAATCTTAATAATCAATTGCATAGAAAAAATTAACGAATAAATAAATAATTATAGATATCATTCAATATTATCATCTTGTTAAAAATATCTGAATTTGTCTCGTATCTTCGAGAACTACACAGCGTCGATTTTAAATCTACTAAATTAAATTTTGTATAATTTTTAAATACTTCAAATATTGTGTGTAAAAATATTATCTTTCAATAAAAAAGTAAATTTTTTCCGTTTTGAGGCCTACTTTTCCTTATCTCATTGATATTTATGAACTTGTTTAAAATGTATACCTACTTCAATATATTTGAGTGCATTTACATAATCTACTAAATTAAATTTTGTATAATTTTTAAATAAGTACTTAAAATATTGATGCGCATAAATCTTTATGATAACATAAATATTTTGATGAGTATAATAGAAGAGTGAGTGTTTCGATCAATTACATTTTGTTGAATATTTATGTCATCAACTTCCTAATTTATTTTTCTTTGATTTAAATCTCATTGTAAAAACCTTGGATTATATCTAGTGATGGTATTTGGGAAGTACTTTCCAAAAACAGGCTTGATTCAAAATTGATACAGCTTGACACATTTTTGTTTAGATGAACTAACAATCAAACGAACTCCTTTTATAATCTTTAGATTTTTGTGTCCACAAAATCTACCCTACCAACGCCACCAACTGCAAATATAAATGTGTCAATCTGTACAATATAAATAGATATCATCAGATTTGCAGGTCTAGGTATTTACTTTTAAGGCGTTGTTTTCGTAGGCAAGGGTCCCAACTGCTCCCGGTTCTCCTGAGCCACTGGGAATATGGCATTCCCAATCGAGGGAAAAATGATGTGAGAGAAGAAGGTTGGGAACATTTCGATTTTGAACGGTGGTCTTTTATACCAAGGCGATACTTATAGTGTCTATTTGAATGTAATAATTGTAATTCAAGCTTTATTTCATTGATGACTCCTTCGACGGGTTTTGGGAAATACTGACCAAATCGGGGTGAGGTTTCCAACTAAGAAGAGAATGAGTGAGACTTTTTTTTTAATTTTCAAAATTTTACTCTTGTTAATGATCCAAGTGAGTCATTTTGTCTGTATGAGCCAGACATTAAGTACTTGATCCTGTTTCACAGAAAAACGTCTGGATTACTCGGAACAACAAAGCAAACATTTCAGCCTTTCAAATTGGTATGTAGGTAGGTACTACAGACGTACAAAATGGCGGCCTGTCACGGTGTGCGATTAGCCGCCTTCAAAGAAATATGCGAGGTGTTGATAAGCCTCATTCTGCGAGGAGCCATTCCGGCGTTTCGGCGCCGCCCCCTAACAAAAAGAGACGAAATATTGATGCTTATCTCGAACGTAACATATGAATTGAAGTTGTCCCTTTTGGATAGTTGGTATTGAATTGTAGGGCGCTTACAACGCGACTTGGTGGACCCGGGACGTTCCTCCGATGTGGTTAGCTGTGAGCGATGTATTGTGGCGGAGGTCACCATTGACGTCAATGGAGTCCCACTTCGGTCACGTGACGCGGCCCGGTGCATTCCGATGTCGGGCCACCCGGGGGCTTACACGCGACACTAGCAACACTACCAACACTTTAATATTATAGGCTTCGTCTTCTCTAAACTGACACACCCAGAATACCATTAAAATATATTCAGAGATATTTTTATTCTTGATTAATATTAGTATAGGAACAATAGTGATCACAGAAAGAAAACTGTTGTCATCACTTTATGAAACAACGTCTGGTAAAATTGCAGAATACCGCTTCACGCTTTACACGCACAAATAATTATTGTGGTAATACTTTCTTTCAACTTAATTACTACAAGAAACTATGTCGGGGAGATGGAAAAAAAATCACAAATAGGTTTTTAGTTTGGGTTGTTTATATTTTTTGTGTATTTATATTTAAATGGAACCTTCTTGCAAACGCAAACAGAAAAAAAGCAAGATCGGAACTTTCTAATAACGTGTAATTTTCAACTTTGATTGACAAAAAATGGAACTTAAATGCATCTTTTACCATCCCCCCTGATGAAAATAGTTGTCACTTATAGTAATTAAGTTAAAAATGCGTTATTTCAATAATGTGTCATATATATAAAGCATAAAGCGGAATTTTTCAAGTTTACCTATCCCTCCAACTCCTAAGTTCCAGATGGTCCCATTTAATTGACTATTTGATCACGAAAGAATTAAGGTGTTTGCGAAAATTTTATCAATTTCACCCTAAATGAAATGTGGCCTTATGCGGGCACACAGACACGCCCACAACGGTAAATCGGTAAAGACATGTCGCTAATATATCCATTGTAGACATTTATTGTTGGTACCTTTTTTCCACTTAACTTTTCAGTTGGTCGCTCGTGTAGATTTTGGGAAACTACGAATAAAAAAAAAAGTTCGTTATTTTATTATTTTGGCCGCCTGTAAAGTTAAGTGTGTCAAGCTATACCAGATGTTATTTATTGTATTACACGAGTCCCACCTCTTTGACGTTTGACGTCATTGGAGATTAAAAAGCTGTACATTCAATTGAAAGATAATTGAAATATGCGTAAAATAAAATAGTAGGTATCTAACTGACTTAGTTTAAAATTACCCATTACTTTGTTTATAATAATAATGAATACATTTATTTGTGGATGGATTATTATACATTACACATTCCTACATCATGCTAGGCTTTACAATGTTGATAAAAAGTGTTACAATTGTTATTAGTTATTATTTATGTATCTAAGTACGGTTTTATCTACATTGATAAGCTATACGTACTTTAATTGTTGGGAAAAATGTCTTTATTTGCAAAAAAAATCAATGTTAAACCTTCAAATAGCCTACCACTCTTTATCTTTACTGTGCTTTATTTACATCAAATTTAAATAGTACACAACTGACTGTACAGTTTTTACTACATCATTCGACGTAGATTGGACGATAAAAAATCGACATTAACCGATCGCTGTTAAATATGATTTAAAATTTTCACGGCCGAAAGTATTTTTGTCATTTGTTTTTGGGGTGTTATGCCGTGTTGCGCTAACTCCTTCTTTAGCCAACGTTTAAATAACACATCTGCCCCGATGATGGACACTGCAATGCTGTCCGAAACGTTGGCTAAAGAAGGAGTTAGCGCAACACGGCATAACACCCCAAAAACAAATAACAAAAAAAGATCGCTGTTATTTTAAAACTTTCAGTTTTCTGCCAGAACTTGGTTTATGTCAGCTGCCCAAAGCTTAGAAAGCTTAGAAATATATTATATTACTATGTTATGACCACAAATTTCCAGGAATAGGGGTCGGATTGCCAACATAAATTTGACGACTTTATTTATCTGTGTGATTTTCCTTATTGTAACTGCTTTCCTTATTGATTGTGTGGTTCACCGTTCCATTTTACGAGTGCTGATGTATTTAAATAAATTTATTAAGTGGATATGTTTGAAAACAATTCCTAACAATCAACCTATCCAAAGTTATGAACATAAAAGATTTGTACTTCCTTCATTTTGAAAAATATTTCGTATATGGTTAAGTTATTTTTTCACAGGTTCAGAGGCATTGCTATTGTAGATTGGGGCTAACAGTGTAAAATAAATAGTTATTTGGTTCCTTTTTAAGTTGTCTAGTAATTATTAGTTAGTAGTAGCTATTCTAAATACATGAGTTAGTTTATAATATAATAACTTTTTATTGTTTAAATTGACTTATAAGTCTTTTTCGTTGAGCTTAATCTTTGTGGTTACCTATGTACTTGCTTAATTAAAGTAAACATGTTGTTTGTGTCGACCATTATATTATTTTATTGCGGTTAGTACCTACTTAGTGGTTTAGGGATTAAGTCTGATGAGAAATCTTCGAACCAAATTCTCGAATCAAATCGAATGTGGTTAGAAAAATCTTATCGCGGATTTGCGTTTTGAAAAATTCTAGGATTAACTTTTTAAAAAATCAACCCCCTAAAAACAAAGTTATTTTACTATAATGCACCTATTTAAAATGTATTTTAAAACTTTAAAAAATTGGCCTGACTGAGGATTAAACCTTCCTACCCAGGAACTGGAGTCAACCTCGCCAAATGCCGATCGGGTAGTACCGACATTTATTTCGTATAGAAATGCGTATTAGTTCGCGCGCGTGTATACGTGATTGAAAAGTTTATAAAATACATTGTCATCGACAACGAGTCTTTATGCAGAGTTTGGATCGGATGTCGAGAAGTGGAAGTGTTAATTTCCACTTCCAAGATTTGACTTCATTCATTACTGAAAACGAAAGTGAAATTCAAGTACATGTTACGTATATTTATAATTTTAAAAAAATGTCTGGCAGCAAGATTTCAAACAATTTGAGGAAATTCCCAACGTTAATACCACGATACCTTTTTAAATGTTACGAAAGTAGGCACAATCCGCTTGAATTCAACGCCCAACAATGAAATTTCGTCGTGCAAGAGCAAAAATAACTCACCAAAAAAGTTAACTAACTCGTGCGTCATAAATACGTTATAGGTGGATGTAAATATGATCGATAAAATGTATCGACATTAGGTTTGTATCATGTAACAACTGTCGACAGGTAAGCCTTCCTTAACGACGGGAATGTACACAGCATATAGTATTATTTACCAAAGAAAGGCAAAACCACAACAGAAAATAGAGAAAGTGCACACACACATAATTAAATCAGTTTTAAAATGCAATATTAACAAGATGTTATGTGTATTAGGTAACAGTTAATGATTGACACGAGTAACGCATTCAAACAATGTCATAATTATTTACGTCCTTATCAACATTACAGCTAAAACGTAGTTCTCTACAGTTCTACTACGATATGCAATAATTTAACCGGTTGTGTTCCTTAAGCGCGTTTTCGCGCTCTAGGTAGCCGTGCTCACAAGGCCGGCCATACAAAATGTGCGCGTTAACACGCTTTTCTATATGACGATTTTGCTTGTCAAACTCAAGTAATTTGAAAAATCTAAAATATGGAACCCACGGTGACATCTATTGGGATGATGAAGAAATAATTATAATATAACAGTTCACAGATTATATCGACTTTAGAGTGATCTAAATGAAGATTCTTTTAAAGCTAAAAAATTTGCGGCCTGTCGGTACATCCAAGCAAAATACCTTCCGGCATTTAAAGTTTCGTTTTCAATGATTTTACAAAAAATAACATGCAAACCTTACACGGGTAGTATGTGGGTACCCACGATACTTAATACGTAAATAGTGATCAAATAAAAATTGCACAGTTTCAAGCATCCATAACTGGTTTTTGAAGCGTTGTCACATTTAAACATTATTTATTATAACTATTCTTACAATTTTCTTCTCTAAATAGTATAAAATTAAGTCGCTGTTCTTGTCTGTTTGTTTGTGCGCTTAGTTCTTCTAAACTATGCTACAGATTTTAATAGGATTTTCACTATCATTTAGAGAATTTCTTACGGAAGGTTTACATGTATAATACATGCATAGGTATTATATTTATAGAAAGTAGAGAAAAGTCGAGGTTTTGTAATCAAGTCGTAAAAATAATATTTTCTGGCGCTTACATTGGTAAGGCTGGCTTAACCTTATAAGATACATCACGATAATATACTACGTAATTGTATATACTAAGGCCTACAGAAAAGTCTATGATGGTATATGTCTATCTCCCAAGGATAAACATCAGCAACGCCGGGTAGGTACATGTCAGCTAGTAATATATAAAAAAAGGTGCCTGCTTATGTGTGTGCTAGCAAATTAGTCGACCAATATCGCTGAAAATTTCAAAATGTGTTCTTATTAGTGCCAAGAGTGTTTACGGAGAGTGGTTTGAATGTTTTGAGTGGTTTGAATGTAAGTCGGGGATGCCCGACGAATACTTATGCAATATCTCTGCACCGGAATGAGACACGGAATCGAATTAAAGTCGCTGTAATGTAGTTTTTTAACAGTAACATTGTGGTATACAGTAGTGAATAGTGGAAGAAGTCAGAGACTCCCCAGTAATACATTAGTCCGGTAGTAAATTATAAAACACTTTTCCTACTTGCTTATCCTACGTAGGGATATTGTGAAAATAGTATAATTATTTAGGTACAGACATAGTAATAATATGGAAGGCATGGATAGAATTACATATATTAAAAACCTTTTTAGGACGTTATTGAAGAAATACAATAGTGGTTCTGTGAACAGAAGACCTCGCGCCCAAAAAAGTTTATTTTTAATTGTCTCTTGTTTAATCAAAATAAAAATTCCTCGTAAGGTAGGTACTTAAATACCTACCTGCCTAAGTATAAACCATATTTTTTTTTTTCAAATAAGTAGTACACTTTGTACAAAAAACGTCACTCTCTCAATGAGCATTCTTTTTTTAAACTTACTTCTAGTCAGTTAGGTACTATAATACGGAAAAAATGCCAATAAGAAAGGCCAAATAAACATGAAAATTTAACATTTGAAAAAAATTATTTTTACTGAACCATTAAAACGGCGACCATCTTGAAACGGAACCGGAACGTGCAAACAAATTTACGGACATACCAAATGCAAAACGGTCGAGTTACAACAGGACATAGCTACGACCAATTAATTACAAAAATATCATGAATTGTAATGTTTTATAAGTAATTAAAAAGAAATAACTAATAGCCATTTAAACATTTTTGGCACCGAGCAACATTTAAAAAAATCATTATCTTAATCAATATAAATTAACTGCTTCGTTTTAAATGCTCATTTGCCATATTTACACGAATCGCGTGTTTTACCACTGCCTACTTACTACACATGCGAACCGAAGCTCGAGCCGAACCACAAATCATGAAAAAGGTTCGAACCAACCCAACCGCAAGGCGATCGCTAAGTTAAAATGTAGCACATCGGTGTAACCAACGTGACTGAGTACAATTCTCAAATCCACACTTACGTTAATGCATATATTTTTTTAGATTTACCTCCAATACCTATTCAACTGTCAAAGTGACATCCGTGTAGATTTTTTTGCGTGTCACAAATAAGAACTTTATTTTTAAACGTGTGATAAAAAAGTAAGCAATATTGGTTTAAGCATTTTAGCATGTCAAATAAAACAATTATTCGCAATTTTATGTACATTGTAAATGTGTGCAATATTACTTGATTTATGTAAATTAGCCGATTCAAAGGTTTTTTTTAATTTGTACGAACGTGTCAAATGAAATTTTGCTAAGTCGCAAAGTATTCGGTTAAAGGTAAATATTTTCTTAAACATAGAATCCTCTCATTTTTGTTTGGTGAAAGCAGCTGGAAAAATCACATTTGGAAAAAATTATATCAATGATTATATCTCCTAAGTTTTATTTACGACAAATTGGATATTTTATACAGGCTTATTTTAAGTGTTAATAACGACATATTATATTACATTCGATATCTTTAAAAATGATGGTGTTATGAACTTGGGAAAAAGGCCGCCCAAATTACAAGACGAGCATCTAGATCCACTAATACATGCGATTACAAGAAAAGCATGTAAATCCACTAATACAGGGTTTTCCGATAAGAGGTGTTATTTTGATAATCAATCGTAAAAGATCAATGGTTTCGTTGCTTGTGTGGCACGTAGCGCCGTTTTCTTGAAAGTAAAGGTTGTCCAGATCAATACCATCCAACTCCGACCATAAAAAATCATTGATCATCTCTCGATAGCGCAATCCATTCACCGTAACTGTTGCTCCAGCCTCATTTTCGAAAAAGTAAGGTCCAATGACTCCGTCGGACCATAAACCGCACCAAACAGTCACACGTTGAGTATAGAGAGGCTTATCAACAATAACTCTTGGGTTTTCCGAGCCCCAGATGCGACAATTTCTCTTGTTGACGAAGCCACCGAGGTGGAAATGGGCCTCATCACTCAAGATGATTTGCATTTGATTCACTCAAGCGAATTTTAATAATTTCAATGCGTTGTTGAAGCGTGCATTTTTATCAATGGCGTAGTTTCTACTTGTCAAATGTCGAAAAATGACGGATTCAAAAGTAACATCTACCGAAATAGCGGGCTATTCAAAATAACACCTTATTGGATAACCCTGTACATGCGATTGCAAGACAAGCATGTAGATCCCATAAATACATCCGATTACAAGACAAGCAGGTAGATCCAATATATTAACGTTTCTGCGATTTGTATACATAGTATAACCCTTACAAATT
This sequence comes from Hesperophylax magnus, assembly GCA_026573805.1. Taxonomy (NCBI): domain Eukaryota; kingdom Metazoa; phylum Arthropoda; class Insecta; order Trichoptera; family Limnephilidae; genus Hesperophylax; species Hesperophylax magnus. Next base: position 9,076,589 of record JAIUSX010000006.1, on the reverse strand, counting down.
TTTAAATTACTAGGAAGTCTATGCTAATTCTATATAAATAATATGCAATATCCGTATGTGTGAGCTCTGAAGACTCAAAACTATTGGACCGATTTCGATGAAAATTTCATAGTTTGTTCTTATTGGTGCTAAGGGTTTGGTAAAAGAAGTCGGAGACGCCCGACGAAGGCTTAATAGATTAAAACACTGGTCTGAGGCAGTCAACTCTTATATCAACAACATCAGCAGTTGTAGGCAGACTGACCCTAACTGCAGAACCTAAGCGCAAGCCAAATACTAAATTTGGTGATCGCGCTTTCGGAGTATCTGGGCCGAAGGCTTGGAATAAACTCCCCCCGGAACTATGATCCATAACAAGTCCAACAGAATTCAGATCTAAACTAAAAACTTACCTTTTTAAGCTGTCATACCGTTAAATTAAATATACCATTCCTGAGAGAAAGTCCAGTTATATCCAATTTTCCAATTACGTCCTAAATCATGTATCTAAATTTCGCTAATAAACAATTAGTTAATGTTAATTAAGTGTTAATCTCAAGTGACCTACCAGGTAAATTGTACTATATATTATCTCCATATATAGTTAGTAATAACATAGATCTTTGTAGAAATGTATTATATATTTGTACAGCGCCCTTTAGGTGATTTTGCACAAAAACGGCGCTATACAAATCATCCAAACATTATTATAATTATTATCTTGGCACTGGAATGAGATACGTAGTCGAATTAAAGTCGTCTAGAAATCACCAACTTAAAACTTTACTACAAACCATTCATAAACCTAGCAACGCCGGCTACACGTCAGCTGGTATGTAATACATAAGAATTTTCAATCGGGTATGATTTATTATTATTAATTCATTTAAACACCCTGACGGGCTTTTACATGATAGATATTTTACATGATTTACGGCATAATACAGTGCCAACAGAAGGGTTTTTTTTTAAACAACAACAACAATATACAAAAAAAAAATGAACACCATACACGGTACATATAATTTTCCATTTATATATACATAGTATAAGAAAAGAGAAAAACTAAATAAACCAGTTTTAAAACTGCAGATGTAATAAAAATAATATACATTAATAGAACAGGTTGGAAAAACGTAATTTACAATAAGTAAATGAAAGAAAGAATGTAATCGGTAATGAAATGAGGTGAACAGCATGCAATCCTCTCTACACGTGTAGATTTTTCATAAGTCTTTCATTGTCAGGCCATTTTGGATATCGCTAAACTAGTTATTGACATCATTAATGGTTGACCTAGTATAACCCTCTTGTGGTGCCATTTCAAATAAATGTTATGAACGACATTTTCGTGACTGTTTTTTTCATAGTTATATTGACCTCCAGGCTTCAAGATGCCAGAAGGCCGACACTTACACGTGTAGATTTTTCAGGAGTCGTCATTGTCAGGCCATTTTAGATATCGCAAAACTATTTTTTTTTTGTTTTTTTTTTTTCTTAATACAACGCTTAACAGTAAAGGTTAACCTAAGATCACTTTCTTGTGGTGTCAATTTTTAGCAAATTGTGGAAACAACATTGTAGTGATATTTTTTTTGTTTTTGGGATAAGCAAGGCTGTACGGAGAAAGGCTGAGCCTACGCACGATGACCTCCGAAGTAGCACGGGACAAGGAAGCCTGGAAGCGCCTTGTCTAGGCAATGGGTCCCCGACACGAAAAGGACAAAGGGAAGAAGATTAGATGAGCATTATTTTGACTTTCGTACAACTAGTTTCCGAAATCTAGGTCTGTAAAATCTGTTTTATATAAAGAAGAGTGTCCTTGGCGCGCGACTTATATTTGATTTATTTACAAATCTACGATTTTATTCCGAGGTTGATGAAATTTTGCACACTTGACCTTCAAAACAAGAGGAAGATCACTGTCTATGTCTGATTTAAAAACGCCCGGGACTTCTTATAAAAATATATAATTTGCAGAAGCAAACAAGCACATTTATGGAACAGACCTCAAGTGTAATTAATTCAGTGTTTAAAATGGAGTAATTCGATTGGCAATTCAGAGTACCGTTATGTTATTCCTATAAAATCACTTCGAGTTCTTAAAGGAGTTCTTCTAAGTTATTTATTTTAAAATATCTAATATGTTTCATAATAAGGCTAAGGGTTGGGTTATGTTGGATTTTAAGACGAGACAATACCCTAAGATAAAGCCAGAATCTTAATGACATAAGTGAAGCAGCCGCCCACAAAAATATGCGACGCACGGACCTGGGTATCGATTCTCCAATCCAGGCCGCTCGTAATTGCCGTCGAAAGTAGGCCTCGAAAATCTATATTTCCTTGGGGCTTATTTGAATTATTTCTGATAAACGTAGTACTAAAATCTTAAATGTTTCTAGAAGGATCCCTCGGGAAGTTACTAATTCATCTTCTAGAAAAAGAAAATCTCCTGCCTACCGCTAATTTTATAGTTGAACAACGTTTTATAAAATTTTCATCACGTTTTACATAAAATATTTTAATGGTCTTGTTTTAATGATCTTAAATATAAATAACTTACATTCGTAGGGATCCCTCTAGAAACACTTAAGGAGCGAAGAGCAAACCCGTGTTATCAGAGTCTGATGTCGCCTTCAGTTTTGTTTTAAACAAATTATTGCATACAATAATTAGTCGCCTAGTATCCATACAAATTGAAAATATCTCCCGAGTAAAAATAAATGCCTCCGACGGGAATAGTTATTAATAATAATTATTATTATTGCATATATATATTGCTAATTATTGAATATAATAATTCGTTATCCTTTGTGCTATGCATAAGAAACCTTGTCTTATAAACATTATTTAATCATTAAAAAAATAATAAGTATTGTTTTAATTGTGAGCAGATAACAGGAAAAGGCAATGCATATTGTAGAACTTCCCGTTTTATAGGTACCTAATTTATTCGACGGCCCTGAAGAACAATAACGGGTGTGCAAATTTATAGTTTTCTAATAGAGCTGTTTAAAGTTTCGTTTCTGCATTTTTACTGTTTTTGAGATCAGGAAATATAGTGTTGTTTGATATCTTGCATTAACCCCTATTAATTTAATTGATAATTAATAATTAATATGATCAAAAACAGTAAAATGCAGAAACTAAACTTTTGCAGAACTACAAATTTGCACATCCGACAATGTTCTTCGGGACAGTCGAATTGTGTTAAGCATAATAGTTATATGTACATTCCCACACACATAAGAGCAAATACATTTCAGATTGTCTCGGTCGTCTATAATTTGTAGATTATAAATGAAACATGCAATAGAGTTAATTCAGAAATCGGATTAAATACAATTTGACATCTGGAGCGGAATAGAAAGATTAATAAAATAAATCGCTTATATACAAATCTGCGAACCAACTTTGTAGCCTTGGTCAAATAAATACCAGATTCATTCGAATTATATAGTTGTGTACACAGACATAGGAATTAATAGACGAGAAGATAATGGCGAGGGGTAAAATCAACTGTTGAAGAACGAAGGGAGTAAGGCTGACTGTGATTCGTCAATAAATCAATCTGACAGTAAATAGGCATCTCGCATTATAATATCACCATTTACTTCTTAAAAGTAAAATCTGCTTTTGAATGAATAGACATTTTTACATGGGAGCGCAAATTACTCGCCACGTTATGAACAAATTTGCGAAGTCCAAATTCGGCAAAAAAATTCGGTTCTATTTTCAGAGTCGAATATTTCGTTTAAGTATTTAGTTAAGACACTTTTATAAATGTTCATAATTTACTTCCCAGCAACCAACCAGCTTTGTGTTTCGCGTCCAGACGTTTCTCGATGTGATAGTATAATATGTTTCTAAAACTGATCTATATTATACGATGTGAATATGCTTAAAATAAAGTAAAATAATGCGTATATATGGAATGTAATACGACAATTGGGTTTATTCTCTTTTTCACATCTATTTTTACAAGTTTTCATAGTACAAGTCAACATTTTGCCGTGTTATTTCGTAAAATGAACCGATGATGCCTCGACCATAGTTCGCACAAGAATGATGACGTCACGTTTTCAAATTTCACTTGAGGCCATACGCGAGCACAGCCGGCTCCAATGGAACCGGTATGGGGAGTGGGGATAATACACTTTTAATCACTTAGGGCAGGTCTACTAATATTCATATGTCTATGGTTGTGTACAAAGTTTTGAAAACAACGTAAGAAATTGTAGGTTTTCAAATATTGTCAGGCTATTCTTAGCCTGGGAATGTTTGTCTTTATCAGAGAGAAATAATTTATAGTCATGGAATCTGTCCAGCTTTTCATTTCGATGTATGAAATTTTTTGTGTCTCATCATTGTTGTCAAAAAAATGTACAAACTTAATATATTCGCAGTCGAGAGCCCGCGTTGTGGTGCAAGATTTTGTAAACTAGTTCTATAAACACAGCATCTATGAATTTTTTTAAAATTATTTATTAACCAATAAATTAACATACATTTTTTTTGTATAATCCACCTCACTAGGCTGAGCCTGTTCCCGAGGTGGCGGGAGTTTGATCTAATTTTAGATAATGCGAATTTACATAGAATCACAGATATAAATAAAAAGATATAAAGAAAAGGTAAATAAAAAAGATAAATAATTAGATAGATAAAAATTAAAAATAAAACATAAGAAATAATGCAGATACAAATAAATGAATGAGAACAAAATAGAAAAATTCAGGCGTGGAGTGTGCTATAATTTATGGTATTGTAGATGTTATCTGTCCGCAGTATACAATGCTTACAATGAATTACATACATATCTGTGCAGGCGGCCTAAAGAGGTACTAACGAACGAACTACTTTTTTGTTTCTTTGTGCAATATTCATATACAGTAGCTATTTCCCCAGATACGTTTCTAGTAGTAGTACAGATTGAACGATTGTGCACAAATCATCGACACAGAAGAACTAAAATAACAAACTGTTTTTCAATTAATATATTTTATGTATTTTACACGAAAATTATCAACAATTTATTATTACAATTTGGTAGGCAGGTTTGGGTACCGTTGCCCCGGGAACCATTTATTGGATCACCAACACCTCTGCCATAGGTCACCTCATAGTTCGCTACGTTTGGTGACTTAGCAGGGGTTCTCGGGTTCATCGGGTGAGGTATGTTCAGGATGCGCCTACCCACCAACTGCTTGACGTACTAGATCGGGAGAGGCTGGTTTGGGGAGACCCTTTGACCTTTCCAACAGCTCTCTCTTGACCCATCACCCTGCGCGGTAGCGGGAGGGATAGATTCATACGTCCTTCACTCCTGTACACACTGATCCCTAGATTCCTACCAACTCCTCATACCTTTTTCCTTGCCAGAACTTCCTTTCCCTAAAAATACTCTCCACACAACGTCCTTAAAGATGACATAGGCCCAAGGCCCCCTGTGTAGGGTAATGTAAAAAAAAATCAACTGTAACGACAACCCCTTCAAACAGATACGTTTTGAGTAGCTGTAATAAATTTTTTTAACGAATTTCTTAGACCAAATAAAAAGATAATAATACCTAATAATTATTGTTTTTATTGGTGATTTTTCCCACATTAGTCAACAATAGTCGGAAATATTAAAAAAACGATTGGGTACCTGATAGGGAATAATGAAGATCTTGTATCTTTTCTGAAATTACCCATCATTGGATTTCCCATCGAGGGTACACAGCTTGCATTTTAATTAACCTAATGACTAATGACTTTATGTATGTCTTACTAAATTTTTAATTACTATACAACACTCGTTAATTCTTCTATTCTTATCGCCTTTATGTCATGCCTATTGCCTATGAATGCCACATAAAAAGTCATTATTTCTTATCATTATCGTATCCTGCCGGTATCCAGAAACTCGTAGTATAAGCGGGAAACTGGTGAATCTGGTTCCATAACAGTTGATCCCCCGACAGTTGGCCCGCTGACAGTTGATCCCCCGGACAGTTAATCCAACGGACAATTGATCCCCTAAAGGATTATTTCTTCTGTACGTCCTCATAGGTAAAGTAAGTTTGCAGTGCGGATAGACGGCCGGATAACAAAAGTCGATATACTTACGGCTGAGGGGAAATCCGCAATACAAATTACTTACATTTAAATATATAATACAACTAAATGTTCCTGAAGTGGGCATGCAGAGAGGATATACGGCCGAATAACAAAATATGACATACTTATATATGCAGGCTAAATTCGGGGGTGATTCTAAATGATTTTAAAAGTAAAAAAGGAAAAGAACTTTTTTCGAAATTCCAATGTTCATTTTCCCGTAGAAAAATATGTTTTCGTAGAAGAATATTTATTTTCCCATACAAACAATTCATCTTTTTTTACCTTAAAACATAAGAATTTGGAAAGAAAGATTTATTTTTCTTTTTTACTTCTGCCATCATGTAATCACCCCCAGAAGTTAACGCACTTCACCCCCGGGCACACTGTATATGCAGTCTATTAAGGGAAATATGCTATATCGACTGCCGTAGGTATAGCAAAAGTCGATAATGTTATATCTGCAGATCACTTCAGTGAACATCCGTTATACGAATATTTTTACCGACAATGATTCTGTGTCTACGAAGGAACATGCAGGGAGAATATACGGCCGAATAACAAAAAACGACTATTTTTCTTATAATTCAACTTCGTTAGTTTTGTTTTTTTACATCTTTTATTACATATATACATTTATTATTATCACAATAAAAAATAAAATGCTAAAAAAATTATCTTCCTAACTAGATCTCGCGTACTTCCCTAAACAGACTGCATATATACGCACGTCGTATTTTGTTATTTCGCCGTATGTCTTCATACTCCTTCGGACACGGTGTTATTGTCAGAACAAAAATTTTGTAGCCCATTTCCACTCAAGACGCTTGCCCATATAAGAATTTCGACTTTCGTTTTGACTACGGCCGTATACCGTCTCTGCATACCCCTTCGGGGACACTTAGTTATATTATAATAAGACCTCCGTGATCGAGGTGTAAAGCTTTCGACTAACAATCCGAAGGTCGCGGGTTCGAATCCCGGTGTTGGCAAGTAAATTGTTTATGATGAATTTGTGTTATTTCACGATTTATTCATTAAAAATAATATATAGTATGCTTGCGTTCCAGAGTGGAAGATACTGTCAGTATCGCCCTAGTGTAAGACCACTATTCAGAATTGAAACTTTGCTTGAAATCGCTTTAGCCGTGTTTGGTGACCAGGTCTGTAAAGACAGGTACTCCCCCACCTTCCTCATCCCCATTTCCTTCCGCTTCCTACTACCTTCAGCCTCATTCAATGGTATCCACATAAAAAAAGATGTAACGTTTTTCCCTACACAGACTGCATATATAAGTATGTCGTATTTTGATAATCGGCCGTATATCCTCACTGCGTACTCCTTCGGGGAAACCGCAATACCGTTTGTAAAAATAATTGTGTGGTGGTTTTCCATTGAAGACGCTGGCATTATGTAAGTATATCGACTGTTATAACTACGGCAGCATATCCTCTCTGTATAACCCTTCGGGACAATTAGTTATTTTATATGTAAGTAGATAGAGCGTTCTTCTTCGGGGACATTTAGTTATATAATATGTAAGTAGATGTAGCGTATTTCTCGGCATACTTCTTCGGGGACACGGCCGTATTGTAATAAAAAATATTTGTATTTCGGATTTCCACTCAGACGTCTGCAGAATATATCGACTTTTGTTATATGGCCGTCTATCCTCTCTGCATATTTACTTTACGATAAGGACGTACAGAATAAATAATCCTTTAGGGGATCAATTGTCCCGGGGATTAACTGTCCGTGGGATCAACTCTCCGGGGTATTAACTGTCGGCGGGCTAAACGTCGGCGGGCCAACTGTTGCGGGATCAACTGTCAGGTCACCAGTGAATCTACATTGTATTTGGAGTCGACTTTGTGGTATAACTTTTTAGGATTTGAGCTTTCGTTTTCGAGTAAATCAAGTCAAAATTTGAAATAAATCGGTCGCCAGGGAGATTAATATCAGCAGTTTAATTAATGTCTTGCCAAGTGTAGACCCGACTCAAAAAGTTTTTGATCCATTTAGGTTTTTTGCGTTTTCTATGTGGTGTAAATTCACCAGTTTTACCGCTTATAGCACCAGTTTCCGGACACTGTATATTTATAAATATGAACATATAATTAACAAATTCGTGTATTTTCAGTTTATTATCGCATTTAGCCCGTCGTCCCACGGGTCGGTAAGGGATCGAATAAACCGAATGCTGCGAAACCCTGGCAAAAAAGTTCCACACTGAACTGCGCTGCAAACCGTTACCTTACTATAGCTAACTTAATTTTATGCGCAGGGTCTTTTTCAGCATTCGGTTTATGTCGATTGCTTACAGACCCGTGGGACAACGGACTTACTAGCAAAATGTCGATTATCGGGCACGCTTTTTACATTATTATAATAACAATACATACAATATTATCTGCTATTGTATCTTGACATGTGTATATTTAGATTTGAACCAACACAAGGTTGTTTTTACAAACATTGCAAAAATACTATGACGCAAGTCGAATGTTTTATTTTATTTAGATTATTATTTGTTTGTAGGCACGTTTTCTGACGAGTTTGATAGTTTGACACCCGAGCATATTTTCTTTTCTTTTTAATTTCGCATAAAAATATAAAAAGATTTTGACGTTTTGTGACCTATGCACAGGGCTGTCACTACGGGGTTTTGAAAACACAGAAAATACATTTTTCGAAATTTGATTCATTTGAGTCCCAACTGCCGAAGCCAGTGGAACTTTGGCATCCGACAATTAGGGGTATGGTGTGAGTCTGAAAGGTACATGAAGGAGAACGATATAGATTAGAAAGAGAAAGGTTTAATAGTACCCTGCTATTCGGATCTAGTCACTAAACGAAGTTTCAGTCAATTTCAGTCAATTTTAAGCAATTAAGTTTCGATTCGAAACGGTGATCTGTTAACAGGATGATGCTAGAGTAAGTATCTACCAATGCACCTCCTTCAATAGCCCTAAATATGATTAGAGATTTCCACGGCCAAAAGTATTATAGTGATTTGTTTTTGGGGTATTATGCCGTGTTGCGCAATATCCTTCTTTAGCCAACGTTCCGGACAGCATTGCAGTGTCGATCATCAGGGCAGATGTGTAATCATTACACAAGATTTAAGATTACCCATCTGCCCTGATGATGGACACTGCAATGCTGTCCGAAACGTTGGTCAAAGGAGGAGATAGCGCAACACGGCACAATACCCTAAAAACAAATCACTATAAACCCTAAATATGTTTTCATCGTACAAATCCAATTGCCAGGAGCATTATTATATAGATAGCTCTCTGAATCGACACACAAAAGGCACTGGATATTTTGAAAACATTAAATCACGTTTTAAAAAAATTGTGCGCTAATGCGTTAGTTATACCTTTGGCCATCTACAAAATTAACCGTGCCATGCTAAAGTTAGGTAAGTAAAGTTTGGTGTGGACCACGTAATAAATTAACTAAAAGTGGAAGATACTCTAGACTACCATTCAGAATTGAAACATTGTTTGAAATTGCTTTGGCCGTGATTGGTGACCAAAAACAGATTTTTTAACAAAATTCACTAAATATTTGCAATATTTTATGCATATTCCTTCAATTTTCTGTAAACCTCTTCGAGGTTACCACGCAATTAATGTATGAGTTTATGTCGTGTTAAAAAAAGAGCTCTACAGCTCCGTGTTGGTAAGATTTTATTTACAGCCTAATGTGTTAAAAAAGAGCTCTACAGCTTCGTGTTGGTAAGATTTTATTTACAGCCTAATGTGTTAAAAAAGAGCTCTACAGCTTCGTGTTGGTAAGATTTTCTTTACAACCTAATACAGTGTTTCCCACGGTGGGGCATAACGCCTCAGAGGTTGGGCACCACACTTCAGAGATGAGACACGTAGGCATTCCACATATAAAGGGGAATACTCATCGGTCATACAAAAAAATTTTAGCACCATATTCGATTTACTCATTAAAAAACTAAATCGATTGGACATAACTAATAGAGGGGACCTAATACTGAAATTAAATAAGTTAGATCCGGACATAAAATTTCTTTGTAGCAAGCGTAACTCAATTTAATAATGAATTAGTAGTCAATATATGTATGTGTTTGTACTAAATTTCAATTTTAACTTGTGTTTTATTATTGTCTTAATTTTCATTTTATTCTACATTACATTTTCAATTTGTGTTTTGTAATAATTTCAGTTATAATATATGTATTAGAATAGGTTTTATTTAATTTCATTAGGGGTTTATATGTTTACAAACATATTATAATATGATTTGAAAATTAACCTGCTGTTTAATTAAAAAAGATGCCGGTGGGGCATCTGACTTTTGAAAAGACTACGGTAGGCATGGCAAAAAGAAGGCTGGGAAACACTGGCCTAATGTGTTAAAGAGTTCTACAGCTCCATGTTGGTAAGAATTTATTTACAGCCTAATGTGTTAAAAAAGAGCTCTACAGCTCCGTGTTGTATGTGTATGTTATTGTGATCTATCGTTGTGATCTAATTTACCTACAAAACTCAGGAATCATTGGAATATTACTCGTAGTTGCCTTTTCCCTGTAAACCTTGACCAGGTGCTCCTAGTTCCTAGTTTACGTCGTAGCCAGCGCATTAAGTCAGCTGTATTCATTAGGTATGTGTTTGGTTAACTTAACACATGTGTTTTTATTTCTTTGGTTCAGTGTTTTGTTATCCGAGAATATGAAACGTAGTGACGCAGGCGGTTGACTGATGGCCATTACTCTCTCGATATGGTATCTACAAACACATAAACATTCAAATGTATTTGGACGTTGTGTAGGTTCACATACTAAGTGTTTCACTTCTCAGATAGCTGAGATATCGTTGCGCTGAGATTACTGGTTGGAAACACACATTTTGGTTTATATTTGAAAACAATTGAAACCATCTTTTCCAAATTAGGCAGAGGCAATCTGAGTCCGTTTTTTATCCTAAAGTAATCTCTTGGCTGCTGCATAATTATCCCGCACGATTTTATTCCATCTTCTATTAGTTTTTCTTATATTTCTGACACTTGCCCCTTTACTATGTATAGCGCGTTTTAAATTTTGAACAACTCAAAAACAATCGTTTACTTACGCTACATTTATGGTTGTTTATCAGTTGTGTAAATTTTAAAATAAGGTTGTTAGTAACGCCCTTCTAGTGATAAAGTACCGCCTCTCATGATCATTGAGATGATGCTTAGCGGAAATCTTTGCAAAGGATTAGTCAATTCGAATTCATCAATATTATTTTTTCCCAGTCACCGCGCGTATATTTGAAAATACATACATACTCGGTGTTCGCACCCTTTCATTTGCTTTTTTAGTGTAATTTTTGAAGGTATGTTTTCATAGTTTATCTATTATGTAATTTTTTTAACCTGTTAGTTCATTCGTTAGGCCTGCAATCCCGTTTTTAACCAGAATTACCAACAAATTGAAGAGATTTTTAATAAATTAGCAATAGTCGTTTCTCTCTGATAGTAAGGCGGTTGTGGGGTGGAAAAAGAAATAGGGACGATGAGGGTGGTCAAATACCTTGGCTATTCAGATCTGTTCACCAAACACGGCTAAAGCCATTTCAAGCATAGTTTCGATTATTTATTTATTCATTCATAAAATGGTACATTACAATAGAATCCTCCGCCGCTCATCTCACTAGGGAATATCTGTTTCGAGATGAGAATGAATGGTTGTCTTTCACCAGAGCGATACCGCATTAGAACGTCCCGCAAATATGCTGTAGAATTAAATGTGAAATGAAACAATTTAATTAAATTACGTTGACTTGCGCACGCCAGAATTCGAATCCGCGACCTGCGGAATCGTAATCCGTAGTCGAGAACCTTAACCTCGACCACGTAGGCCGTCAAATATTAAATATTTTATTAGTTAAGGGCCCGCTTTCCGCGTAAAGAATTTAGATTTGGGCAACACCTACAAAATTTAGTGTTAAAAGAATCCGACAGAGGTGTCTGAATTCGTATTAGGAATAATTTTGGGGATTATGAAATTAAATTACCGACATCTATTGCAATTTTAGAAAAACAGAACCATTTTTAGTTAGCACCGACCTTAGAGTAATAATGCACCGACCAAATGAGAACGAAGTCGATATGAAGATGGTTCTCAAAATATGGGTTTTATTACGGATTTAATTAAATTTTTTTTTTTAATTTTACAAAAAACATTTACGAAAGTTATTTGTATAGGTATAAAAATTACTTTACTTTACTAAAATACTATTCTCACTTTTATAAAAGTAATTTATAACTTTTATAAAATCAATAAATATATTTTTACATCAATAAGGTTTTAAACTTTTTTACTCGAAAACTATCTTAAAACGTTGGAATTCCAAAAAAAGTTTTTTTTTCTTTTTTACTTGTACTATCAATTAGAATCACCTCCCGAAGTTTGTGCACTTTACCCCCGACATCTTGTATAATATGCGCAATATAATATTTATACAAGTGTAATATCTACTTTTGTACATTTATATAAATTATATACACGTTTACATTTTTATGCTCATCAAATTTATTATATTATAAAGATAGATAGAAAGATCCTTAGTGCTTCCTGAGGACTTACAAATCAGAAGACTTTTTTGTAATTATTTATTTATTCATTTAAACAATTCAATAATTATAAAGAGTAATAAAACATGTAAGCAACATAAAATTACATTCTAAAATGTGAAAGGGGCTCTATTTATTTACATTTTTATGAAATTACTACTTTTAATAGTTTAAGCTTTCAGTGAACTTTCAATTTTATTTTTAACTTCTCTAAATATTATTTGTTTAAATTGTCAAATATAATTTAATCACAAACACAAGATTCACTCAAAATGAAAGATTGGTGGTTCTGAAATGTTCCCATAAATACGGTGAAAGAACCCTAAACTATGAACTTATTGCCCTAAACATGCTTCGAGCGAAATGCGGATCTGGAAACCTTATCGTCAATCTGAGCAAAACATACCATGAACGTCAATATAGCAACAGCCTTTGTTCTGCTGCAGTTTCATTAAATGCCGAGAGATCCGTTTACAGTCTCCAAAAAGCAATACTGGGGCACAACCCTAGAAGCCAAGCTAAATGATTGGAATACAGAAAGATAAAAACACACCATTGTCAAAAACATCTTGGCCGTAAATGATTAAATAAAATTAGATTTATTCAGGAAGGCAAGCATTACGGTGATCGATGTTAAAAATCTAACATAGCCCTAGAATAACTCCAGTATCTTTAAGAAACCTTTCTCTTAAAGCTCAGAAAAAAACTTTCCATGACAGTTAGATATACCACTCTACAACAAGGCCGCGTACGGTAAAACTGTAAAAAAAAATAAAGTAATAAATAACAAAATAAATATTTCACAACACAATAATTTCATCGAAAATCTTAAATCCGTTTCACCTTTCTACATTTTCTATATTCTCCTTAAGAGTATAATCCTTAGATAATGCCTTTTCAAATTATTCGTGGAAGCTAGAAAAAAAATAAAATCATTGATTATAACTGCACTTCAAGTGACCTTTTAAATAACAGTAAAGGGCTCAAATGATTTTATTGTTACGTCCGTGCCTTTGCATCTTTACAAGACTTGGGCAAAACATTCTGTAGCAGAGTATAGATTTCACATCTGAAACATAATTAAAGAGTTTATTGAAAATAGAACACCAAGGTACGGTTAGTCAAAAAACGTACAATAAAGTTAATTCTGGGAAGAAATTGTACAGTTGACATTCAGGACAGGTTCACTCCCTCCTCCTCAAAAAAGACCCTCTATACAGCATTCTCAAAGATGACACAGGCTCTGAGAGAAATTATTTTCTTCAGGGCCTCCTTCCGACATAAAAAATAACATCACTGAACTAAATTATATTATTGTAGAAAGCAATCACTTTGTGGTTTGACATATTTAATAAAATAAAATACTTTTTTGTTTTAAAACCACGATATTTATTAATTTAAGAACCGACCGGTTTCGCTTTACTTAAGCATCATCAGGGTACAAATTAATACTAAACAAGAAGTACATAATGTGTGCATATATATAACAAAATATAGAGGGAGACAACATGATACAAATATATTATAGAGGGAGACAACATGATACAAATATAAGCAACACAAAGACGGTCATAAAATACATTAACATAAGTGTACAAGTAATGGAAAACCGCTAGATAATTATGTAGACTAATGGGTTATACGAATAAATCGGGAAAAACAAAACATCAATAAAACCTCAATAATAACGGTTTTTCCGAATTTGCAAATCATTTGATCGATAAAGATCATACATTCTGTCATAGAACCGGTGCTAACATCTTACATAAAACGGGCATGGTAACAGACTAAACAATTTAGAGGCACTAGAAATTAAAAAAGCTGTAAAAACCAAAAGTCAGATACTTAATAATCAATTAGACATATCAAGTAGTCCAATATTAAGTCTGTTTCCAATAAACCCATAAAAAATTCCCAGTTCTCCTTACCTCCTTACCACCTTGCCAGTTGATGTTTTGTTTCTCCCGATTTATTCGTATAACCCATTAGTCTACATAATTATCTAGCGGTTTTTCCATTACTTGTGCACTTATGTTAATGTATTTTATGACCGTCTTTGTGTTGCTTATATTTGTATCATGTTGTCTCCCTCTATATTTTGTTATATATATGCACACATTATGTACTTTTTGTTTAGTATTAATTTGTACCCTGATGATGCTTAAGTAAAGCGAAACCGGTCGGTTCTTAAATTAATAAATATCGTGGTTTTAAAACAAAAAAGTATTTTATTTTATTTAATTATATTCCCCACAGTTTCAGAACTTTCGATAGCTTTTTTCGCTGGCCCGTTCATTATTTTTCTGGATTCCAAGTTCGAGTATTGTTATTTGAAACAGGTGGCCCATATTATTATTACATATTATATTATATTTCGGACATCGTTGCATTGTGAATCATTAGAGCAGATCTTAGAGTAATATTACTCTAAGGAGCAGATGTAAAGTGACGTGTGTATTTGTGTACGTAGAAAGTTAATTCGCAAATAAATCACGATCGTATAGGAACAAGAAAAGAGACAAGACAACAAGAAAATTAAATTAATAAAAATTTACCCCGTAATTTCTAATGCATTGGAATTAGTTTTATTTCCCAAAGTACCTATTCTGAAAAAAAAATAATAACTTTTTACTACACAATACATAAATAAAAATATGAATTATTAATTTTTATAGTAAATTATCGTTTATAATAAATATAAGCTTATAAATCAAAAATTGTATTTTTTTCTTCTCACCTATTAGATAGGATATAATTTTATGAGATAACATTTTTTCTTTGAAATACGGGATATCTTTCGTGTATTTCCCATCTTTGAAAAAACAATATTTATTAACTCATAAACTTTACACGCGTAAAAATTATCTTTATAAATTCAAATATTTGCACGTAATCGCACGTCTGTAGATCATAGAACGATGAACGACACGTCTGCCCCCAAAGCCCTCGAGTTGGCGAATGAACTTCTCAAAGAAAGATAGTTTAATCTGCAAGTCAGAGCGAGCGCGCTATAATAAATATTATTTAAAAGCAATAGGCGTAAGCGACAGTTGTGAAAATGTTTAATAAATCACGGCGTATTTCAAAAATAGCAAAAATTACTTATGGGGTCTATTGAGTAGCATTAAAAGAAGCATTGTGATTTTTTTCATACATATAACTTGTAAAATAACAGAAATAAACGTGTTAATAATATTTTTCGGAGCATACTTTGCGATTTATTTCTATCGAGGGAATTTCAAATAATTACCGTTTCGGCTTTTGGAACAAATAGATACTATCTTAAAGAATAACATATATTTTTTTAAGAGCTTAAAAACTTCAAAATTTTAAGGAAAGTATGTCGGAAATTGGATGAAATTCGAATAGTGGGCCCTTAATAGCAATTAAGTATCTACTATTGCACTGTAGATGTTTAGGTATAGAATGTTATTTTTTTAAATTTTATTTATGCAAGCCGTCGTTTTTGTGTTGTGTCAATTAATTGAAGTTATAAAATAAGGAAGAGAAGGTTAAATTCAAGTATTAGGATTATTTATTAATAATCTGATAATAAATACTCAATCATCAAAATCACTTCTCTCTGTTTCACTCTTTATTCTTTGCGATATTTCGATTAAACGTCATTGAATTAAATTATGATAACACCAATTTTTTATCTTTGGCCTTGTATCAATGCATAATCTTACTTAAACATTCATTTATTCCAAATTAATTCAATTTAAAAACTGTTCTAGATGCCTACATCGACTAAATAAGTAGATTTACAAATAACAGATACCTCAATTATTGTTTTATATTTTAATTTATAGGTGAGATGTAATGATGAGGAGATGAATATATATTTAAACATTATTATAAGCAATAATTATTAGCCTAAAATATAAATCTAAATTTAAAAAATCTTTTGAGAAAAAAAGAAATGCCGCCGACGGGAATTAAACCCGCACCTTTTTTCTCGGAAGATTTTTTCAATTCATATGTGTGTTTCAGGTTAATAATTATTGCTTATAATAATTCGTAATACTTTGTGCCTTGCAGAAAACCTTGTGTTGTAAAAACGTTATTTTAAATTTAATAAAAAAAATATACATATATTACTGGATTTACAATTTGATTAATTTTAACATTTAACTGGTATAGTTTTGCTGCTACTCCGAAGTTTTTTTTTTAAATTAGTGTATGAATGAGATCTTTAACTGATACTTACATTATAAACTTACATTACCCACATACACCGGTCGACAATTTATTACAGGATTTGCAATTCATTTTCTAGTTTTTTATAAATCAGCCTTTTTAGTTTGCTACCTGAACTTATTGTATTTTAACGTATAAATCAGACGTTGATCAGATGTGAACAGAACGTGGATTACATATACGTAGATCGGTCGACAATATATATATATATAATAAATAGACATAGACTAATCACACACTATATATATCTTCCATTATTCTAATTATTGTTCATACACAATTGAAACATACACAACAGCTCAAGTTCGACTCTATCATAAGATTGTAACGATTAAACATCACAAATTAAAACATTTATGAGATATATTATAGACATAGACAAATCACACACTTACTTTCACATATTTTTTGGTTTCTTGGAACGGGCAATTTGCCTAGTTAGGAATCAATAATTTCGACCTGATAAGGTACAATAATCAATAATCACAAAATATTTTAATTCTATCTTGTATCATATTGTACTGTGTGTAAATTTAAATGAATAAATAAATAAATAAATAAAAATATATATATATATATTTATCCCCTCTCGTACTATGTTGATAAATATATATATATATATATAAAATAAACAATGTAACTTTGTTTGAACCACTATATAACGCCGACCGGTTTCGAAACAACCGTTCCTTCCTCAGTAATAATGGGTCCATTATCAATAAACAAAACATATTATCTTATAGTCCCGTTTTAGACATGTTACCTTTCAACGTACGTTCCATCTCCTCCCCTCCCGCCCACTCTTCACTAATTACTAGTTACGCCCACAACCCCACTTCAAGTAATATATTACGTTCAACCATTGTTTTGTAATGTCAAGTTAGTATATGTTTTGCCCTGAGGAAAGAACGGTTGTTCCGAATCCGATCGGCGTTTATTAAAAAATAGTGGTTTAAACTAAGTTAAATTGTTTCATTTATTTATAATGGATAATCACAAATTTATATGATTTCACAAGTAAATATGTATTACTGGATTTACAAATAATGATGTAGTTTGTATAGTTACCTCGATTTTTTGTATTTTAACCTATAAATAAATGGGACGTTGAACCGATACGAACAGAACATTCATTACAGATACATCGGTCGACAATATACATATACCACTGGATTTACATTTGTACCGGTCAGTGGCTGTTTTGGCATCGCATTTGGGTCCCACCCAGGCGTGGTGTATTCAATTCCTCGGCTGGCCATCCCCATCACAACACAAGCAACATTTTACGCTTACTGTGGTGGTAGTAAGAAGTTTTAAAAAATTGTCAGCTTATTCGTAGCCCGGGAATGTTTGAGGTTCTTTAAAAAAAAATATATATATATATGTATATTATCACACAATTTTGTAGTTTGTATAGTTACCTCACCTTTTGTATTTTAACATATAAGTCAGACGTTGACCCGATACGAATAAAATGTGCACTACAGACACATCGGTCTATATATATTACTTGATTTACAAATAATTTTGTAGTTTCTATAGCTACATCAACTTTTTGTATTGTAACACACATTATGAACGTACATAAATTGGACATTAACGCCTTTTAATAATCCTCGTTAGCTAATGTGAAATTGTAGTATTTATCCTGGTTATTAGATGAATAATAACAATTTACCATAAATTAATTTGCTTATCGCTTAGGGAAAATCCATTTACGTAAATCAGCTATTGTGATAACTACACGTTCCAACGACAAACCCCCCAAAATGAATAACAGCACGATTACCAATATTGAGATTGCCTCGTGGAAGCCACAAACTTACTTTCGTTGAAATTCTAAATAATTCCAAACAGATCTTTTGATCATCTCGGCGCTCGCGCTGTATCAATAAATCAACACGTCATCTTATTTGAAGGAGAGCAAACTGAGGTCCCCAGCCTGCAGTTAATTTTATTTTACACTTAATATATTGCCAGTTACCGCCTCCCTACTAAATCTTAAATACGTGTAATATTTTAGAGACACAAACGACTGTATAGACAAGGTTGCGATTTCTTTATATTATTTCCTAAAGTCCTTTCACCGACTCCTTCCCTGTGTTCAGTGTTCAGCTGTTCGCCAAGGTCTCGATAGACGCAAGATTCACTGAACATAAATATTAGACGTTGATAATAATATTATTGGTATAAAGAAAAATAGAGTAAATCTCTAACAAGACCCGTCCTGTTTACTCGTTGCGTTGAGATCAATCAATAGTTAGTTTTTTTCTGAAATAGATGAAATCGTGAAAATGATATGTATTGGTTTCCAATTAAAGAATGTCTAGAAATCATTAAGTTACGCAAGCAAAATTCAACATTTGAAATATATATTTTACTAATGAAAAGCGCAGTAAAACATGAGTATAAATATCTCCATATCACAGATTAACTCACAGTGTGAAATTATAAATGCTTATTCATAAACATGTGCTTTACAATTAAATAGTAATTTACTTTGATACAATTAAAATTGTGGCGTGCTGTCTTATTTTTTGACTGTCGTTGTATATTGATATCTCAATGCTCCCCATGTCTAAAGAAAAAAATGCCGGAAATTATTGCGTTAATCTATTTTATACAAACAAATATCCACAATTTTCATAATGCTCACTATTCAGGAATTGTTGCTGCTTCCGAAACAAAGATACAGATTTATTGCATTAAAATTTAATTTTATCGTAAATTTTTTTTCAACTTTACGGATTTATCCAAAAATAATAATATCTAGCAAGATAAATTGCGTGTTGACAAACAATACTTTGTATTACCTGACTTCATGAAACTTTTATGTATCGCCATTCCAATGCAATATTATCTAATTATATTATTTACAATCAAAAAACATGCTCACCTGGCAGGTCACTTCAGATAAACATACTTTTATTAAAAAGTTGACAACTTTGCACGCAGAGGAGACAGACAGTAGGACACTACAATCACTGGACATTACATGATTTTACGGTGACCGGATAAATCATCAAAATGATAATTCATCACATCTTTAAAAAGTTATATAAAGTCATGGAAAGTGATGAAACAAAAACTTTATTAACTGGGTTAAGTAGGTTAGATTAGGTTTAATTTTTTTTTTCATCGTTTCTAATGACTTTATATTACTTTTTAAAAGTGTGTTGAATTGTCACTGTGTTGAGTTATCATGGAACCAATTTTACGTTTGCTATTTACCCTTCATTACTATTGATATTACATTTATTAGAAGATTAGTGGCAAAACATGTTTATTATACCGTAACTCTAAATTTACATTTTATACTTTTTGTGTTTTAGAATTTTATTTTATTTTAAACATTTATATGTATATTTTTTAAACAATATCTCATGTATTCTACATACTACCTATAAATCCACGTAATTTAACCTAGCTAACTATAACTCTACTTACTAGTTACTTCTCTAGGTACTTTAGAACAAGTATAATATGAAATAATATTTGATCATAGAACTTTATTTTGGTATACTACCCACACACATGCAGTGCCTTAGTGGGTTTTCTATTACGTCGTTTTGTTTTACATACTATTATTTTTTATGTATATGTGAAAATAAACATGTATATTTACTTATCTTATGCAACCGTGACTCTGTGACCGTGACCCTGTCTCCTAAATATTGCCGTGTATCGCAATAGTATAGCCCAAATGTATGAAACACATTCACAAAAAAACGTCTCCTGCAACTCCTCGAAACTTGTATAAACTTGGAAGCAAAATCGCGAAATTATTAATTAATATTTCGCGAAATTAATACCCTCTACTCACGATCCGATTTGCAGGGCAACCTTGCAGGTCAGGCCAGCAAGGTTGGGTTTTCAAATTGGATGGCGAGTAGGCAAAACAGCCAGCTGAATTATTATTATTCCGCTGCCGGGCGGTTGGATCACTTCCAATTTCCCTCCGATCTACGAATCGGAAACAACTACTAAAATTATAAAAATAATCGAAATCCAGACAAGCGATGTAATAGGTACCTGTAATATATTTTACAAGACGTTTATTAATATTCTATATTTCAATGTGAATGTTTATATTTTGTTTTGTTTTGAATGTGTATATTGAAAATAAAAACCGTATTTGAATACTCCACTGCACAACATAAATACTAAACAAGAGCAATAAGCCAAAATATACTGGTTACTCCCAGTTCGAATACATCTTTTGGACAGAGAAATATTAAATTATATGTTGCGAAACTTTACAATGCCATACCAAATCAAACAAAAAATAACGGAAATGAATATAAACCCTAGTGAGAAGGGCTGTGAAGAATTTAAATTTATACTTTATACCTACATCATGTACAAACTTTGCCACTGAAACTAATAAATAAATAAAAAGTGTAATGTTTTTGACTCTATGGAAATAAAATTTCTCAGTTTTTATCTTGTCAATTCAAGTATTGCTGCATTCCTGCCTGATCTATTCTATGAGAATCTATGATAAATTTGTGGAATGAAAGTTGAAGTCGATTCAACTTCCGGTTTCTATTTAATTTGAAAAGCCTTTTCTCGCTGATATATATATATTTTTTTTTTTTTCACAAGAGATTAAAATATATTACATTTCATATCAGACATCACTTTTTTGTTTACCCAATTTGTAAAGAAATATTCTCGGGTCAAACTGGGGAGCTTGTCTATGTGCTTATATATATAGATAATAATATGTGTAGTTACAAAAATGAAAAAAAGAATATTTTCAAAAATACTGTAAAATACTACAAAATATTGTACAATAAGAAAATTAAATATAATTATAGAAACAGAATATCAACAAAAATCAAAGAACAATCAACAAAAATATAAGAAACAATATAAGCAACAGAAATAAGCAACAGAAATAAGTAACAGAATATATCTGAAAATCATCGATAAAAGTAAGTCAATCTTCTCTGTAAAAATACAACGAAAGTTTTTTTTTAAATTTAAAGTAATTTTTCTCACTTTTTATTGTATCCGGTAAATCGTTAAATAACTTCGGGCCTATATATTCATAATGGTGTTGTGCAGCTGTCGTGTTGCATCTAGGTACATACATGTTCCCAGATGTTCTAGGTCTTATACTTCGCGTTGAGGACCTTTCAGAAACTTTTAAAATAGCATTTCTTTGAAATAGTTTTGAAATCGGTAGGACCTTAAATTTTTCAAAAAGTTCGTTGGTTGGAAAAATTCTTGGTTTTTTAATAATAACTTTGATTATCATTTTTTGTGTTGTTACTATCGAATACAGATTATTTTTATAGATACAGATAGATATATTATATTATATTATCTTATATACACGGTGTCCGGAAACTCGTAGTACAAGCGGGAAACTGGAGAATCTACACCACATGGGGAACCCAAATAAACATAAAGTTTTTTGATTTGAGCATTTTCACAAAAAAAAAAACCAAAAAAAAATATTTTTCGGCTATTTTAGGGTTAAAGTTTTTTCTGGTGTTTAGGGTTGAACAACAGATGTTTTAACCCTGCAGAGCAGAAATATTTTATGATTACACCGGATTAAATGAAGGTTGATTTCAAAATAATGCTTCAAATCCGAGTTTCTTCATTTGTTTAACTTTCAAATAGTTTTAATTAGTTGGGTACTTTGATCTTCAGTAATAATTTATAAGAATTTGATTAAAAAAAAAATTTAAAAAAAAAAAAAATCAACTTCTAACTCGATTTACTCGATAACGAAAGCTCAAATCAAAAAAAAATATACTACAAAATCGACTCCAAATGTGATGTAGATTCACCAGTTTCCCGCTTGTACTACGAGTTTCCGGACACCCTGTATATATTTCATACATTTTATTAAATAGATCATAGAATAAATCAGGTGTATTCCCGATTTTATATACCGTGATTTTTTTATGTGTAGCATAGCAACTAATAAATAAACATTTAAAAAAAATTATCAACACGAGTATTCTCATTACGATTACGATAAAATTTTCAAAAAATAACTATAAATTCATGTTAATTTATTGCAAGATATGTTTTTTTTCTGATTAAATAGTGTTATTTGTTTTGTGGGAATTAATAATGAATACATTGTCTTAGAAATAATTAGTTACCATCCCGGTGGAAGTTCGCGAACCGAAAGATAAAGCGCTTCTTGCGTCAGCAAAATTATTTATTTTTATATTAAATGGCGCTAATAATAGATTGAATTAAGAGCGAGCAGTTGACCATTGGCATAATTATATCCAATGGCTTGGTTATAAATAATACATTACATTATATACTTACGTATTCTTTTTAAAAATATTGTTGATAAATTGTGCTTACAAAACGTTTGCTAGATTAGATATGATTTTAGATTTTCACGGCCAAAAGTATCTACTATCGGCCAAAATACCTCGCTTCAACATCACGAAAGGAGAGTTTACGGCCCTAAATAAATTGCGCTCTAATGAGGAAATCTTGGTTCTGCCAGCCGATAAAAGAAATGCCACTGTCGTGATTAGTATGGGAGATTACATTAAAAAGACGGAACACCTCTTGTGGGACGCCAACACCTTATAAAAAGATTTTAAAAAATCCCACCAAGAAAATTGATCTGAAGACAAGGGAACTAGTCAAAGCTTCCAGCATTAGGAAATAGAATCGGTCAAAGCTATTCGTAAAAGCCTCCGGAACCCGATGAGAACGATTGTCAGCGTTATTGGTGCATCTACTATAAACATTCACAATACCTCTAGAGATTACTATGCAAACCGGAAAAACTGAATCATGGATTAAGGATTCCACAGATCTGATCAGTAAGCTTAAGAAGGTTAGGACTAATGAAGGAGATATTCTTGTCAGTTTTGACGTAGTACCTCTTTTCACTAATGTGCGTCTAGAAAACTGCACGACAATGCTCAGTTAGATATATGAGAAAGACATTTGTAAGCTTATTGAACGCTGATAAAACGGGATACTTTATGGAAGGAGTTACGATGGGCAGTCCGTTATCTCCATTACTAGCCAACTTCTTTATGGATAAGTTTGAAGAAGTGGAACTCGACACAGACGGCTGTTCCTAAAGTATGGTGGCGCTACGTCGATGATGTCTTCGCTATCTTCGGGCCTCATGGGACAGAAAAACTGAACGAATTACTGGACCACCTTAATTCACTCCACAACAAAATTAAGTTCACAATGAAGCTGGAAAACAAAGTTAAAATCCTGCCTTTTCCAAACATGGAGGTGAGGCGAAAAGAATTTGGTAGACTGGGGAACCTCTTCTATAGAAAACTATCTCATATTAATCGGTGTCTACACGCTGATTCGCTTCACCACCCAGTGCAGAAAAGAGGACTTGGGATACATTGGACATTGACACGTTGGCGGACATGCTCGCCCGTCAGTGGGCGGCTTTTCCCCTACTTCTCAACGAACAAACGTGCGAGTAGAGTAGCAGAATACAATGTACGTACTGTCAATAGGTTGTCCTTCATTTTCTTATGTATGTCTGCGTTCGCTGTCTCTATCTAAGTTGCTACAATTATTTGAAAGGTTTTGGTTTATAATTTTTTTTGTTCGCTAATTTAGATATTAATCTTTTTTTTTTTAATCTCAAAAAGTTATTTTTATTTGTAAGGAAAAAAACCAATCTCACAAACAAAGTTTAATTAAAAAATATATATAAGTTACAGTTTAACATGCAAAAATATTTTTAAAAAAACGTAAAAATAATAATGGATCCCGGTCCTAGCAAAACAGTCGGTTAACAGGGATCTGTTGCTGGAATAAAGGTTGCAACCTAGCATAAAAAATAGACGCCATGAGGGATACTTCACAAGCGAAACGCAAAATACGGGGCAATTTTTTGACAAAATCAAGAGATATTAATTTTTTTGGTCATGTTCCTCAGGAGGAACTCTAGTATTGAAAGGGTTAAGATTTTAATGATTGTGTCCGTAAAATTTTATTGTCAACACTTTAGGGTATAATTTATGGTAGTATTTGAGTTCCTAAATCCGACCTTTTTTAATATGAATACACCAATATGGTACCCGTCAATTAAATGGGCGTATTAAACACTTAAGTATATGGCAATTGTTGTAATTAATATATGTATCTCTACGTTTATTTCATCAAGTCTGTTATAATAATAGATTGCGCCGCAAAAGTTTCAATTGCCCGCAAGAGGGATCAACTGACGGACTGGTGCCAATTTGAGAGCTCCTCATCTCATCATATATGTTATTATTAGAGTAGCGTCGCCTGTCGTACTTACTCCAAGCGAATCGTAACCAAGCGTTTTCATTAATCATCCGGCAACTTCGTATACAAACAACCCATTGAACTCATTCATTGCAAATATCAACTTACTAGTCTTTGCTTCTCAACATTCGATTTTTTCAGTTGTCTTAAAAAAATTAATGAAAGGTGAAGTTTTTTTTGCGTATTTGTCATGTCCCACGATTTAGATTAGATTTTACAGTTACGTATTAAATAAAATAGGAAAATAATATTTTTTTAACATGCAAATATATTAATTTACTTTATTTAGTTAGTTAAATACAGCTGCCGAACCTGTATATATATCTAATTTATTATTTAGATAAACATAAAGCGTGTACCATGTCCCATTTCTACATTCAATGAAACAAAGTGTAATTTCGTAATTAATTTTAGATTCATTTTGTGGTGCCTTGGCTTAGGTACATAATGTACGTTTGTAAAATATGTAGTGTTTACGTAAATTTGGACCAACAGTGAGAAAATCACGTTGAACATTACTGGTTTAGAATCCAGTGGTTCTATTCCGTGACCATATTATTTATTTTTTACCGCCTTTTTTAGAAGATTTTTACGTTATCATAATCTATAAAATTATTAACAATTGTATTATTACTGTACAGCTTTTTTTATATTGCTGCTGCAGCTACAATCTTGCCTACGATAAGTGCAAAATCACTTTGTGGAGTAGTTTCAATTAAAATAAAATAAATAACTTTGTTAACACCATAACATAACAATCAATAGGGATCAATAGGGATCGACATATTCCAAAAGCAATGGTTTCTTCGTCAAGATAAAGGTATAAACATAGACTTGCAAGTATGGACAAAAAACTTACTGACAAAATATTATACACCGCTATTGGTGTGTCAATAGTAATATAATTTTCATCACCTTTTTCTAGCAGGGAGCGATTTTTGGCATTTTATGACAAGTTTGCGAAAACGTTTTGAGCGATCGCTTGTCATAATGTACCATATTTATAGAACCTAAAATATAGGATAAACGGTCAATAAGTGTATAAACGTATTTTTCCCCTTTAAGTTTTGAGTGAACCCCCATCGAAAATGACCACAACCGCCACTGATCAACACACATTATCATACATATTGTGTGATGATTGGAAGACGTAACGACAAGAATCGATAAATATTAACTTTTGCAATGGCATGTTTGACATCACATCTCTCACGAAACCTGTCTCTCATCTCGTCCCAAAGGTTTAGAAGCCTTTGTGTGATACGACAATGGCCATACTCCTGATTGGAGACGATTGTTTTGACAGGGACGCGAACCGTTTTGGAACGAATCCTGCGCCGAAAGGACGTAAGCACCTACTTACTACAATAATATTTAGCAACACCATTTCAGCAGCTCACGATCGGCGTGCGTGATGTGCGAGATTAGACATTTAGGAGCCAATTCTGCAGATTTTATAATACATCTATTTGAATTTCGACTTTGTTTTCTTGATTGGATGAATGAAGTAGAATTATGGAAATGGAAATTAAAACAATTCCCTACATCGATCTGAAACTCGGCAGATAGACTTGTCGACGACAATGCATTATATCAACTGTTGGTGGCAAACACGCGCGCTTACACATATTTTTCTAAAATTGGATGACATTATATTTAATATATAAAAAAATTATAGCAGTCAATATACGAAATAAATATCGGTACTATCAAATTAGAATTTGGCTTAGATGATAGCGTAGCTGACTCCAGTCCTCAGGGAGGAAGGTTCAATTCTCAGTCGTTCAAAATCGTATATAAAGAGTAAAAATAAAATTGGGCCTTAATGACATCCTTGTGGTACACCACTGACTGGTAGCTATAAATTGGTTGGAAAGGAACGAATTAATTTTTACTAGTAGAACCATTGATCTGTTGTAATTAGTCAATGAGTAGAACAGATAGAATCCGATAGATAGCTAGCAAACCAGTCTAATAGTTTTTCATCAATACTGAATTTACACAGTTTAACTAGGAGAATTTTATGCCACACTTTGTCAAAGGCCTTACTAAAGTCCGTATATATGGAATCTACGTGAGATCTGTTAGCTAATGCGTTTTCTGTATAGTTTTCACGTAAGGAGAGATTTTTCAAAATGGATCTGCCCGACAAAAATCCATGTTGATATAAAGTAAGAGTTTTCAAAAAGTTGAGAAATTATGAATAGCCTACATATTGGTCTACATTAAGTTAATCACATGTATTCATCTTTTTTAAATATAGGTGTTAGATAATAACGTTTCCAAAATTTAGAGAAGCAACCTGTGTCATAGGCTCAACCAGTGAAGCAATACAATTTAAAAGGATACTGGAATGCACATTAACTTCTTGTTTTTGTCTAGAGATTTGATCTAAGTTTTAACTTCGTTGATATTAATGTGTATGGCAGAGATATGTATCCTCTCGTTAAGGGACGAAGGTGGTATGTAATTGTATGGGATAACTTCGTCAAAGTCACCTTTGAGGCAATCAGCAAAATAGTTGACCTTCAATTTAATATCAGTACTACTATTTTCTTTGAAGTGCATTGAGATGCATAAGCTTGGTTTGTTTTTTCTTAAAGAGTTAACATGGTTGACAATGTTTTGTATGTTAGTAGGTATAGAATTTTCGAATCCATTTATATAATTAAAATATCATTTTTTGACAGTTTTTTACATTGAGTTCTTTAGTGAAATATCTTGTATTTGTTAAGGGAGTTCAATTCTTTGTAGTTTTTCTGTGCAATTTTATTAATTAACCTGCTGCCGAACCATTTTGGGAACTTCTTTCTTTGAAGTGTGACAGTGGTGCATAGTTTTTAATGGCTATATTAGTAAAAACTTCAAGATTGTAATTAAAATTATTGCGTGGTGAAGAAATAACAATACTTAATTTTGAAGATATTTTTACATGTTATGATGTCAGCTTTGGAAAAATTATAAGGTTAGACGGAATAGTTGTGTCATCTGCGAGTCATTCATCAAAATGGTTATGCTTAGAGCGGGGTGGTGGGCGGTGGCAGTCTAGAGGGAGAAGCTCTTAAACTGAATCAACAATATGAATCGAGAGATGACTTTAGACAACAAACACGCCTAAAGCGATCTCAAGCAACAATTATGAATGGTGTTCTTAGACCACGGTGATATTAAGAGTATCTTCCACTCTGGAGCGTGTCGCCAACATAAAATTTATTATTTTAAATTAATCATAGTCGAAAAATTAGTCACATAAAATTTACTTGCGCACGCTGTGATTTGAACCCGCGACCTTCGGATTGCTAGTCGAGTACCTTACCCCTCGACCATGGAGGCCGTTTAGGAATTCGGGGCCTAAATTGTGATGTTAAACCCTCAATTTTATTTTAATAAATGTGTTTCTGCAGATGGATTAAAATGTATATACCTACGGCGGAAATGAATGAAATTAATTAAATTATGACCTTAATGAGATGTGATTAGCCGTATGTCTCTCAACCTTCTTCTTACCCATCTTCTTTCCCTCCTCACTTCCATCATCCAAGCACGGAGTTTCCCAAATTGGGGATACCACTAACCGCTCGTGTCTCAGAGCAGTTGGGACTCTTGAGACAGAGGCAACATTAATAGGTATGTCGCAGTTAAATGAGTTAGGTAAGTAAGTACCTAAAACTGGAATCAAGTCCTGAACTTGTTGGTTTTATGCTACGTGTACATCCGCGAGCCGAACTGCCGAACTAAACCTCAACTTATGAGAAAGAAACGAAGCAACCGCAAATGGCGTGAAACCCAGCGTGCAGTCGATTCTTTCCTTTCCCGTAATTCGTGGTACGGTTCGCGTTTCGGTTCGTAAATGTATGCATACCCTTAGACCTTTACCAACCAAATTCGATACGCTTTATTTTTTAACGAATCGCCTCCCTTACCCCATTGTTCGTACGAACCAACCCCTCCAGCTGACACAATAAATTCACGGTTTTGGCAAAGCAGACTGAATGATTGATCGTGTTATTCATCGAAAGATTGATTGTCCGCCTCCAAAATGAACATAATTAATTGAACCCACATTACAAACACCGTCCATTACACTTGGGATGAATGCTGCAATTTGTTATCGTCCAATTATTTTATATTGATTGATCGTGAAAATAATCTCCAGACTTCCTTATATTTTAATAAATTTTCTTGTTGCGTAATTGTGTACGTACCCGTGCTTCTCTGTTAGCAACTATTTTTTATAAAAATTTCTTACATTATTTTATTTTTATTTGTCTACCGTAACAGGATGATACTGTTACGATCTCATAATATTATATGAGGAAATGTTTTAATTTAATTACGATGTCGTCATGTGACGAGAGATTTTTAAGATGAACAGTTTTAAAAATAGAAACATTTTCTTTTTTTACCACAAACTGGTTGTTCTAACTGCCTGGAGTCTGCGGAACTATGATATCCAAGTTTGAGAAATGCTATGAGAAAGGGGCAAAAAGGTTAGGAAGGAAGGTTGGAAATCCCTGACTGTTCAGATCTGGTCATTAAACATTACTAAAGTAATTTCAAGCATTGCCAACGTTTCGTATTTGAATGGAGCTCTCTCTACAGGGCGATAAGCAATAAACAGCGACTTTATGCTACATTTAAAGGTAAAGGTAACGTACGTTGAAATCTACGGGTCCATAGATGGCGTCAATTTAATTATTTGATGGAAACACGGTTTTTGCAAGTTATGCTTTAAAACATTAAGACGAATTATATGTTTGCGTCCATACATACCCAAAATAAATATATATGTTTGCGTCCATACATACGCAAAATAAATATATATGTTTGCGTCCATACATACGCAAAATAAATATATGAATAAATGGTTTTCTACGAGCAAAAACTCAATTGTTTCAAGAAAGGCATACAGATACAATATTGGATTGAATTAATGATGATGGATGCAATATTGTATTTTTATGCCTCTCTTGAAAGAATTGTGTTTTTATACGGACAAAACAATACATTCATATTCATATTGCGTTTTTATGGGCGCAAACAAATAATTTATCTTAATATTTTATAGCTTCACTTTTACGGTGTTTATAGCCTTAAGATTTTTAATGTTTCGAGTTCTCATGAATGTTACGGGTATGGATTATCAGTTATCATCAAAGTTTACTAGGTAATTCTCAAAAATTTTAACTTTTACAACTTTGGAAGAAAGAGCGTTTTATAACCAGCTTATAAAGTATGGAATTGTCCTTATGGTGAGTCTTAAAAAGCTATATATAATATGAGTGTCTTCTCATTATATTCCGAGTTAAGTAAGCACCTTTAAACGTATGGAAAACTATGTTAATGTGATGCCACAAATTGAGTTGTGCGTCAATCCGAGGCGATCGTTTGTGACGATGTAACTGATTTAATTCACCCGGAGATTGTTTACATTGAACGCTGTTCACACCTTTTTCTCGAGTTTCGGGTCTGTTTCTTTCAATTCGTTGTTAGTAAATCAAATAAACTATTTCGGGTAGGAAGTGAGTACAAGAGGTTGCCCTGAAGGTGATTGAGATAACTTACACATGGTCATTAGGGTGGGCCGCAAGGCTTATTTTTAGAATTTAAGTAGGTACGTCAGGAGTCTCAAAAGTTAAGCATTCGAATACTGATAAAAAATATATTCTATGCAACTTTTGTCACTCTGTCATTTGTTCTTTTATCTGGAACGTCCCCATTTTTCAAGTTTACGTTTTGGTGTTCATTTGAAAGGTAAATTTTTGATCGTCTCTAAAATTGACAATGATTGATTTTGAAAGGCAATGATCCCGAGGCGAATATTTTTTTATAAATACTTTCAACTTCACAAATTCTACAATTATTATAATATCCCGTGATTCTTCACGGGTCTGCTATAATATCCTCTACAACCAGCACGTCACTTACTTTTAGGCATTAGTTCTTTGTCTTTTAGAACATTATAACTATGTTTTTTGCGACTACAGATTTTCAGCAGAACCGCGGAAATTATCTGGAAAACCTGGTACGTGTCACACTTGTTCCTTTTTCCAGAATCTGTACAGAACCAGAAGTAAAGTAACCTATTATGTACGTGTCACACTTGTTCCATTTTCCAGAATCTGTACAGAACCAAAAGTAATGTTGATTCTTTAAATTGAGAATATTTTGAGACCCCTGAGAGAACGATATATCAAATTTTACAAAAAAATATTATTCCATTAACGGCCCTCCCTAATCTATCTGCAACCTATCTATTAATTATGTGCGAAGAGGTGTGAGGTTTAGCACAGACTTGTACTTATAACCTTTCGGATATGAATTAATAATGCTGCTTGGTGTCTAACATAAACATTATATTTTACCACAGTTCTAACACAACCGTGTAGAATAAAATCAACAATTAATGAGTGAAGACAAGACACAATATACAAATTTTTAGTTGCATTCCTCGTCTATTGTTTTTTTATAAAGTTACGTAAAAAATCTATTTAAAAAGAACAGAAAATTATGGTTCTTGCATATGGCCAGTAGTTTTTTGGTGTAAATAATTATTGCCCAGTCACTCGTATTGTAAAGAAGTCTTGTCCTTCAATTTAATATTGTATACAATACAAGGTGTCCGGAAACTAGCGTTATAAGCGAGGTGTAAACCTACATAACGTAGAAAATCCAAAAAATTTGATTATTATTTGTTTCTTCTCTTCGAGGCGGGTCTACGCTTTGACGCATTTACACACAACAAGTAGCTGGCAGAAACCCCATAGTGACCGATTATTTTCATAATCGACATAAATAATTGAACTTTAGACTTGATTTACACGAAAACGAAAGCTTAAATCAATGAAATTTAGCCATAAAATCGACTCCAAACATGACGTAGATTCATAACAGTTTGGTAACAGTTTCCCACCAGTATCACTAGTTTCCGAACACCGTATATATACAAAAGGATACCGAGATGAAAAATAGACCAATTTTTACTTTTTTCCCCCGTTATTCTGTGCATTTGAAATGGATAAAAAATGTATTTGCGTCATTCGTTATTATAATGTTTCTGCTTTTTATCGTAGACTATTTATTTATTTTTGGTTTTAATTCGTTTTGTATAATTTAAGGATATTATTCATAAATGTTGTAATCTTCATCTACCATCTATTCGGAGTTATAGTGAGAACGAGAACATTATGCATTTATAATGACATACCTAAAACATTAGTACACGGGTAATTTACTGTGTATGTCTCGCTAGGAAACCTGTGTTGAGATCAGGCGCAGTTTACAACACAATATCAAACGTGAGAATGAGAACATTATGCAATTATAAGGACATACCTAACATTAGTTCACGCGTAATTTACTGTGCCTGTGAAACCTGTGTTGATAGCAGGCTCAGTTTACAACACAATATTAAAATCAAAATACAAAAATCAACCAACATCCTAGTTTACAACACAATATTACAATCAAAATAAAAAGACAAATAACATCGTACCGTTGGTAATAAGTATGAGATTATAAAAAACAAATCGTCGATTTTGACAAGGTGTTAAACATATCGTTGATCTTTATCTAAAGGCTGTAATAACATATTGAACCTTTCCAAGACATGTTAAAGTAATGTCAGTATTGAAGGATGAAATAAACATAATAATAAAAATTACCTTCTTCTTATTCAGATGCCCATCATCGGGGCTATCTTCACCTTGCAGGCTGCAGTCCAGAACTACTCCTTGAACTAACTGCAGTTAAAATAGTCTGATCGTACTGTTTCCACTTCCGTAGCTAAATCTACGCCGTAGCAAGTAACTTGCACGCAAGTTAGTGATGGGACATGGCTAAAGGTTCCTTTGATAGATCCATTGTTACATCTCCGTTTCTTATAATCACACTTATTACTGTACAATAGAGTTCCTACTGGCAGAAACCATATTGATTGTAGGTACCATATTCCTAGAAATTTTAATAAATAATTACACACCATCCGGAAGAATGTGCACCTGCAGTGTTTCTTTCATCTGAAAATATTTATAAATATAACTCTCGATATACTAATTTATTTTTAAAACTCAATTGAATTTTTCAATCTAATCGTAAATTATCGTACGATAAATAAATTGGAAGTATTATTACCAACATAAGTCAAACATTTCATTCCTTATGAGCATCTGGATGTTATCTACCGTGTTTGATTGCGCACGTATCCAAAAGCAACAGTGATCGAATTATTTCGACCACGAATATTGCACATGGCTTATTCCTCACAAGATGTATCCGCACGCTTAAAATTATACTGGATCATGCTAGCGGTGTGTGCACCTCTTGCTCTTGTTCGTGCACCATATACAGGGTTTTCCAATAAGAGGTGTTATTTTGAATAGCCCGCTATTTCAGTAGATGTTACTTTTGAAGCTGTCATTTTTTTACATTTGACAAGTAGAAACTACGCCATTAATAAAAATGGAACGATACACGCTTCAACAACGCATTGAAATTATTAAAATTCACTTGAGTGAATCAAATGCAAATCATCTTGAGTGATGAGGCCCATTTCCACCTCGGTGGCTTCGTCAACAAGCAAAATTGTCGCAAAACCCAAGTGCGGGGCTCGCAAAACCCAAGAGTTATTGTTGAAAAGCCTCTCTATCCTCAACGTGTGACTGTTTGGTGCGGTTTATGGTCCGGCGGAGTCATTGGACCTTACTTTTTCGAAAATGAGGCTGGAGCAACAGTTACAGTTATCGAGAGATGATTAATGATTTTTTATGGCCGGAATTGAATGGTATTGATCTGGACAACGTTTACTTTCAACAAGACGGCGCTACGTGCCACACAAGCAACGAAACCATTGATCTTTTACGATTAAATATCAAAATAACACCTCTTATTGGAAAACCCTGTAGATTTACTTCAGGCAGCAAATACATTTATCCTAAAAACCAGACGTTATGCAAATCTTGCAATACTTAGTTTTAATATATTTTCGTAACTCTATTCGGCCCTATTTCGTTTTCATTTTTGGAATGCTATGGCTTATACATGTCCAAAAGCTTCAGCCATAGTCGTCGCCACGACTTGTTCAAGATACCGCACGGCAGAACAGAAGTTCTAGTACAACAGTGGATTTATTTAATTCCTCTTTAAATTGCCTTAAGACTTGTTTGTATTCTTCCCAGATGTTAAGAGTGTATTGCAATTGGATAAATAATCTGTAGTACAGTAAAAAAATAGATAACTCTTATTAATCATATTGATAACTCCGAATAGATATTATTCCGCATAAAAAACATATTTTGAATAATGAAAATCAATTCAAATACATACATTTCTAGTACACTGTTACATTATTATTTAACCCTCGGACACTGAAAATTAATCAATCTAATCTTTGAAAAAAAGTGCGGAATAATTTGTGTAAGTAGTTTTCAATGTGCGCAATAATCTGTGTTCGGAGTTTTCGACATGTGGAATCATCGTGTGCGGAATAATTTGTCGCAATAATTTATGGTAGGAGTTTTCCGTGTGCGCAATATTCGTGATTGAAATACTGACTGTCGGTATAATCACCGAATAATAAATATGTTGCAAAAAGCTGAAATATACATGTTTTGAAGGTAATTCAAACATTAGAATAAATTTATCTGTTCTTGAATAGCGAGTATTCATTGAAAGCTTAGTATTAAATTATATTTGAAATTTTGCAGGCAGGTGTAAAAACCTAACCCCATCGTAATTATTAAGAATGACACGGATATATTATACTGGTACCGTTTCTTATGTACATACCTCATCCTAACTATTAAGAATGACACGGATATATTATACTGGTACCTTTTCTTATGTTCATACCTCATCCTAACTGTTAAGAATGATACGGATATATATATATTTTTTTTATTTTTTTTTTATTTGGTACATTATTTGGTACAATTTATGTTTTCCAGTAATGTAGGCCTCACTGGGTGGCTTGCCCGTGCTTTGCCCGTGAGGCCTTCATTTTATAATATGAAAATCTAATCTACATATTACATTTAAAGAGAAGATAGTAAATTTAAAAAGAAAATAATAAATTTAAAATAAAAAATAAAAATACATAATAATAATTATTTTACAAGCAATAATTGTTCGCCTGAAACACTCATCCACATTGAAAAATCTCCTGATAAAAGATACATGACGCCAACGGGACTCGAACCCGTGTCCCTTCGATTTCCGGTCGACAGCTCTGACCACTGAGCTATGGCGGCTTATCTCTTACCCGCGAAATTATTCAATATATACTAGTGTTTCATTCAACAATTACTGCTTGTTACATTTTTCACCTGAAAACAACCAACTTTATTTTTATATGAGAAAGGCATTGTAAGTGCTAACTCTCTCACTAGATGGCGTCGAGACAAATTGTCTACATTTTTAGGTGAAATACTTGAACTTGTCAAATATTAATTATTATTTTTTAGTAAACTTAATGTTTTTGAGACAAGATTTTTATGCATAGCACAAAGGGTAACAATTATTTTACAAGCAATAATTGTTCGCCTGAAACACTCATCCACATTGAAAAATCTCCTGATAAAAGATACATGACGCCAACGGGACTCGAACCCGTGTCCCTTCGATTTCCGGTCGACAGCTCTGACCACTGAGCTATGGCGGCTTATCTCTTACCCGCGAAATTATTCAATATATACTAGTGTTTCATTCAACAATTACTGCTTGTTACATTTTTCACCTGAAAACAACCAACTTTATTTTTATATGAGAAAGGCATTGTAAGTGCTAACTCTCTCACTAGATGGCGTCGAGACAAATTGTCTACATTTTTAGGTGAAATACTTGAACTTGTCAAATATTAATTATTATTTTTTAGTAAACTTAATGTTTTTGAGACAAGATTTTTATGCATAGCACAAAGGGTAACAATTATTTTACAAGCAATAATTGTTCGCCTGAAACACTCATCCACATTGAAAAATCTCCTGATAAAAGATACATGACGCCAACGGGACTCGAACCCGTGTCCCTTCGATTTCCGGTCGACAGCTCTGACCACTGAGCTATGGCGGCTTATCTCTTACCCGCGAAATTATTCAATATATACTAGTGTTTCATTCAACAATTACTGCTTGTTACATTTTTCACCTGAAAACAACCAACTTTATTTTTATATGAGAAAGGCATTGTAAGTGCTAACTCTCTCACTAGATGGCGTCGAGACAAATTGTCTACATTTTTAGGTGAAATACTTGAACTTGTCAAATATTAATTATTATTTTTTAGTAAACTTAATGTTTTTGAGACAAGATTTTTATGCATAGCACAAAGGGTAACAATTATTTTACAAGTAATAATTGTTCGCCTGAAACACTCATCCACATTGAAAAATCTCCTGATAAAAGATACATGACGCCAACGGGACTCGAACCCGTGTCCCTTCGATTTCCGGTCGACAGCTCTGACCACTGAGCTATGGCGGCTTATCTCTTACCCGCGAAATTATTCAATATATACTAGTGTTTCATTCAACAATTACTGCTTGTTACATTTTTCACCTGAAAACAACCAACTTTATTTTTATATGAGAAAGGCATTGTAAGTGCTAACTCTCTCACTAGATGGCGTCGAGACAAATTGTCTACATTTTTAGGTGAAATACTTGAACTTGTCAAATATTAATTATTATTTTTTAGTAAACTTAATGTTTTTGAGACAAGATTTTTATGCATAGCACAAAGGGTAACAATTATTTTACAAGCAATAATTGTTCGCCTGAAACACTCATCCACATTGAAAAATCTCCTGATAAAAGATACATGACGCCAACGGGACTCGAACCCGTGTCCCTTCGATTTCCGGTCGACAGCTCTGACCACTGAGCTATGGCGGCTTATCTCTTACCCGCGAAATTATTCAATATATACTAGTGTTTCATTCAACAATTACTGCTTGTTACATTTTTCACCTGAAAACAACCAACTTTATTTTTATATGAGAAAGGCATTGTAAGTGCTAACTCTCTCACTAGATGGCGTCGAGACAAATTGTCTACATTTTTAGGTGAAATACTTGAACTTGTCAAATATTAATTATTATTTTTTAGTAAACTTAATGTTTTTGAGACAAGATTTTTATGCATAGCACAAAGGGTAACAATTATTTTACAAGCAATAATTGTTCGCCTGAAACACTCATCCACATTGAAAAATCTCCTGATAAAAGATACATGACGCCAACGGGACTCGAACCCGTGTCCCTTCGATTTCCGGTCGACAGCTCTGACCACTGAGCTATGGCGGCTTATCTCTTACCCGCGAAATTATTCAATATATACTAGTGTTTCATTCAACAATTACTGCTTGTTACATTTTTCACCTGAAAACAACCAACTTTATTTTTATATGAGAAAGGCATTGTAAGTGCTAACTCTCTCACTAGATGGCGTCGAGACAAATTGTCTACATTTTTAGGTGAAATACTTGAACTTGTCAAATATTAATTATTATTTTTTAGTAAACTTAATGTTTTTGAGACAAGATTTTTATGCATAGCACAAAGGGTAACAATTATTTTACAAGCAATAATTGTTCGCCTGAAACACTCATCCACATTGAAAAATCTCCTGATAAAAGATACATGACGCCAACGGGACTCGAACCCGTGTCCCTTCGATTTCCGATCGACAGCTCTGACCACTGAGCTATGGCGGCTTATCTCTTACCCGCGAAATTATTCAAAGGAAATCGAAGGGACACGGGTTCGAGTCCCGTTGGCGTCATGTATCTTTTATCAGGAGATTTTTCAATGTGGATGAGTGTTTCAGGCGAACAATTATTGCTTGTAAAATAATTGTTACCCTTTGTGCTATGCATAAAAATCTTGTCTCAAAAACATTAAGTTTACTAAAAAATAATAATTAATATTTGACAAGTTCAAGTATTTCACCTAAAAATGTAGACAATTTGTCTCGACGCCATCTAGTGAGAGAGTTAGCACTTACAATGCCTTTCTCATATAAAAATAAAGTTGGTTGTTTTCAGGTGAAAAATGTAACAAGCAGTAATTGTTGAATGAAACACTAGTATATATTGAATAATTTCGCGGGTAAGAGATAAGCCGCCATAGCTCAGTGGTCAGAGCTGTCGACCGGAAATCGAAGGGACACGGGTTCGAGTCCCGTTGGCGTCATGTATCTTTTATCAGGAGATTTTTCAATGTGGATGAGTGTTTCAGGCGAACAATTATTGCTTGTAAAATAATTGTTACCCTTTGTGCTATGCATAAAAATCTTGTCTCAAAAACATTAAGTTTACTAAAAAATAATAATTAATATTTGACAAGTTCAAGTATTTCACCTAAAAATGTAGACAATTTGTCTCGACGCCATCTAGTGAGAGAGTTAGCACTTACAATGCCTTTCTCATATAAAAATAAAGTTGGTTGTTTTCAGGTGAAAAATGTAACAAGCAGTAATTGTTGAATGAAACACTAGTATATATTGAATAATTTCGCGGGTAAGAGATAAGCCGCCATAGCTCAGTGGTCAGAGCTGTCGACCGGAAATCGAAGGGACACGGGTTCGAGTCCCGTTGGCGTCATGTATCTTTTATCAGGAGATTTTTCAATGTGGATGAGTGTTTCAGGCGAACAATTATTGCTTGTAAAATAATTGTTACCCTTTGTGCTATGCATAAAAATCTTGTCTCAAAAACATTAAGTTTACTAAAAAATAATAATTAATATTTGACAAGTTCAAGTATTTCACCTAAAAATGTAGACAATTTGTCTCGACGCCATCTAGTGAGAGAGTTAGCACTTACAATGCCTTTCTCATATAAAAATAAAGTTGGTTGTTTTCAGGTGAAAAATGTAACAAGCAGTAATTGTTGAATGAAACACTAGTATATATTGAATAATTTCGCGGGTAAGAGATAAGCCGCCATAGCTCAGTGGTCAGAGCTGTCGACCGGAAATCGAAGGGACACGGGTTCGAGTCCCGTTGGCGTCATGTATCTTTTATCAGGAGATTTTTCAATGTGGATGAGTGTTTCAGGCGAACAATTATTGCTTGTAAAATAATTGTTACCCTTTGTGCTATGCATAAAAATCTTGTCTCAAAAACATTAAGTTTACTAAAAAATAATAATTAATATTTGACAAGTTCAAGTATTTCACCTAAAAATGTAGACAATTTGTCTCGACGCCATCTAGTGAGAGAGTTAGCACTTACAATGCCTTTCTCATATAAAAATAAAGTTGGTTGTTTTCAGGTGAAAAATGTAACAAGCAGTAATTGTTGAATGAAACACTAGTATATATTGAATAATTTCGCGGGTAAGAGATAAGCCGCCATAGCTCAGTGGTCAGAGCTGTCGACCGGAAATCGAAGGGACACGGGTTCGAGTCCCGTTGGCGTCATGTATCTTTTATCAGGAGATTTTTCAATGTGGATGAGTGTTTCAGGCGAACAATTATTGCTTGTAAAATAATTGTTACCCTTTGTGCTATGCATAAAAATCTTGTCTCAAAAACATTAAGTTTACTAAAAAATAATAATTAATATTTGACAAGTTCAAGTATTTCACCTAAAAATGTAGACAATTTGTCTCGACGCCATCTAGTGAGAGAGTTAGCACTTACAATGCCTTTCTCATATAAAAATAAAGTTGGTTGTTTTCAGGTGAAAAATGTAACAAGCAGTAATTGTTGAATGAAACACTAGTATATATTGAATAATTTCGCGGGTAAGAGATAAGCCGCCATAGCTCAGTGGTCAGAGCTGTCGACCGGAAATCGAAGGGACACGGGTTCGAGTCCCGTTGGCGTCATGTATCTTTTATCAGGAGATTTTTCAATGTGGATGAGTGTTTCAGGCGAACAATTATTGCTTGTAAAATAATTGTTACCCTTTGTGCTATGCATAAAAATCTTGTCTCAAAAACATTAAGTTTACTAAAAAATAATAATTAATATTTGACAAGTTCAAGTATTTCACCTAAAAATGTAGACAATTTGTCTCGACGCCATCTAGTGAGAGAGTTAGCACTTACAATGCCTTTCTCATATAAAAATAAAGTTGGTTGTTTTCAGGTGAAAAATGTAACAAGCAGTAATTGTTGAATGAAACACTAGTATATATTGAATAATTTCGCGGGTAAGAGATAAGCCGCCATAGCTCAGTGGTCAGAGCTGTCGATCGGAAATCGAAGGGACACGGGTTCGAGTCCCGTTGGCGTCATGTATCTTTTATCAGGAGATTTTTCAATGTGGATGAGTGTTTCAGGCGAACAATTATTGCTTGTAAAATAATTGTTACCCTTTGTGCTATGCATAAAAATCTTGTCTCAAAAACATTAAGTTTACTAAAAAATAATAATTTACATAATAATACATTTAAAATTAAAAAATAATATACTGGTACCTTTTCTTATGTATATACCTCATCCTAACTATTAAGAATGACACGGATATATTATACTGGTACCGTTTCTTATGTACATACCCCATCCTTACTATTAAGAATGACACGGATATATTATAATGGTACCGTTTCTTATGTACATACCTCATCCTAACTATTAAGAATGACACGGATATATTATACTGGTACCGTTTCTTATGTACATACCTCATTCTAACTATTAAGAATGACACGGATATATTATACTGGTACCGTTTCTTATGTACATACCTCATCCTAACTCTTAAGAATGGCACGGCTATATTATATATTATACTGGTATGTTTGCTTATTTACGTACCTTACAGCTTAAACTGAATATATACTAACTCTGTTCATATCTTAAATTATTTTATTTTCCTCCGTCTTTTAGAAACCAATGTTACTACTAACGGTTTGTAGGGTAATAAATAAATTACAAGCAATGATTACTGGGTGACCGGATAAATCATCACAATGATAATTCATCACATCTTTAAAAAGTACTGCGGTAACCGACCGTTGAGCGCGGGATCACACTCTTTTGCCTTCGCAGTACAATCTTACTAGTAGGTACAAACAGCCAGTAAGGGGCGCAAAATATTTCCGTTGCACGTTGCGGCTGCACGTAGTCGGTTATAAAGACGCAGAGTTTCTTGAAGCTACATATTCGGTTATTTTTATCCCCTTAAACCTATGCACATAGCCGAAATTTTCCTAGATTTTTTGTTGAAATTTAGCACATAACATATTTTTTATTTCTTGCTAGAGTAGAGCAATCCCGATGAGTTACAAAACTCATTGTAGAACGAGAGGAACTTACAATACATAAGTGGGAGTTAATAGGTACAATTTTACATTGGTATTT
The DNA here is from genome assembly GCA_026573805.1 of Hesperophylax magnus. Lineage (NCBI taxonomy): Eukaryota > Metazoa > Arthropoda > Insecta > Trichoptera > Limnephilidae > Hesperophylax > Hesperophylax magnus. The sequence continues at coordinate 9,035,147 of JAIUSX010000006.1, read as the reverse complement.
TGATCAAAATTTTAAGTTTCACATACGAAACAGTACACAAACCTAAAAGGGGGGTTAAGTAGAACAAACAAGGAGTAACAAAAAAATAAACAGATAGGGATATACACATAAGAACAGAGCCAAGGTAGGAATTTGGTAAAAATAGATTATGCTCGATTACAAATACAGGGGATAGAAAAGGAGAGAGAAAGAAACAAAACAAAGTACAACACCACAAGAATTACGTATTTTCGTTTTTATGTTTTTGAAACATATGCTTTTAAAGCCTCACTTTGAATTTTTGGATTTTGCTGGCTATATTATACTTTATATCTATGGATTTTCTATAACAATCCGGTATACATTATGCATACACCTACTTTAAAAAACTCGTTTTCAGGCCATTCGCGTTTACTTAAAAAAAAATTCTCTGTTAATGAAAAATTAATATAAATTACTTGCTCTTTCACTCAAACGTGCTAGCAGTGAGAGGACGCAAGCCAAAATAAAAGTTCGGGCGTTGATGATAAAATGATCATATTTACGATAAATTTAAATGATTCGTACACGCACGGATATTTTTAAAATCATTTTTATTTATTTTTAATAGTTACAAATCGTGCATACTCGTAGATCATTTTTTTATATTCGTTATTATTTAGAACTTTGTTGCATAATTATCTGCGAACTGTATGTTGGTATAAGTTAATAAATAAGGAAATTATGACACAATTAAAACACACTGTGAAAAACGACCCGATTAAAAACAAAGAAATTATTCCGCTCACAATTCACCTAGATTGCTGCGATGGCCGTTTGCATGTGAGTTTCTATTTGTAAATAATATTCTTAGCAATGTTTATTTTTCATAATACCTATAGGGCAATTCCGGAGGAACTGTTAATTATGAAAATCGAATTTGATTCTAAAATACGTTAGGTTCGCAAATAATAATATATCTGCTGTAGTTTTATTTATTTATTTATTTAACGCCCAGAGGACTTTTACATGTGGGTGGTACAAATTTAATGACAGTTTTGAAACATAAGAAAGAAAAGAAAGAAATAATAAAAATAAAATTACATAAGTATATGCGAGAAACAAAATTAAAAATAACAAGAACATAAATTAAAAAATACAGCGATTTGACTGGTTTACAAAAATATAACTTCCATTTAGGAATAGTATTGAAATAGGTCTTTTACGTAATCCACAAAATTCGCAAAGTTAATATTAAATATATCGACATCACCTAAGTATTGGTTTCCCATAGTGTGAAACCGTTGTATTGGGGAGTTCGCAATGTAATTGCGCTTATGTGTGTTGCAGTGGAATAGTGTATTTTGTCGTGTTGTTATTGTAGGTATTCGTAAGTTTATGAGTTGCAGAAGTTCGCAACTGTCGAATTTAGAGTTTAGAATCTTGAATAAAAAAGTTAAGTCGTTTATTATACGCCTGTCTTCCAATGTGTGTATTTTTAGAGTGTTTAATAAGAAATGATATTGTAAGTCTTCTAGTGGGATATTTAATTTAAAATTTATAAAACGCAGAAATTTTTTTTGTATTCGCTTAATGTTATTAATGTGAATTTTGTAAGAGGGAGACCAAACTACTGAGTTATATTCAATTATGCTTCTAACTAGAGATATATATAACAGTTTAATGGCTTGTATGGAGTTAAAGTTTTTAGTTGTTCTTAATACGAAGCCTAGTGTTTTCATGCCTTTGTTTACAATTTGGTGGATATGATTGGCGAAACTTAGTTTTTCATCCAAAATAATTCCGAGATCTCTCATTTCCGTGACTCTTTTTAAAGCTGTATTGTTAATGGAATATTCAAATAAAACACGATTTTTATTTCTGCAGAAAGTCAGGGTTTTGCATTTGTCTACATTTAAAAACAGATTATTTTGTACGCACCAATCTTTAAACTTATTAATATTTGATTGTAGTATTTGGCAATGCTTTACATCAGTTATTTTTTTGTATACCTTGATGTCATCAGCAAAGAGCAATACCTCGACATCGTCGAAGCAATTTGTTATATCGTTAATGAAAATGAGAAACAAAACCGGACCAAGGTGACTACCTTGCGGTAGGCCACTGGTCGCACAGAAAGCTTTCGATAGCAAAGATTTTATTTTAATAAATAGTTTACGATTAGTTAAATAGCTAGTAAACCATTTTAGCATGTTGTCTCTTACTCCTAGGGCAAATAGTTTTCGAGTTAGTAGTTTATGGGATACTTTGTCGAATGCTTTTGAAAAGTCTGTATATATGCAGTCGACTTGTTTTTTTTTTGCAAAAGATTCTAATATAAAGTTTTGAAATATTGTTACGTTAGTTGCGGTTGATCTACCTTTGATAAAACCGTGTTGTTTTTGGTCGATTAGTTTTATTAATTTGGGATAGATTTCATCAAGGACCATTGATTCAAAAAGCTTAGAAAGTACTGACTGTATACAAATGGGGCGATAATTGGTTATGTCAGTGTCGTCTCCTTTTTTGAGGATAGGTGTAATGAAGCTCGATTTCCAGCGGCTTGGAAAATATCCAAGGAACAAGAGGCGGTTGAATAGTACTGTAAGCGGTTTAGATAATGCATTGGAGCATTTTTTAAGGAATATTGGTGGAATGTTGTCTGGGCCAGCGGATTTGTCAGTGTCTAAGGAAAGTAATTTTGTGTGATATGGCAATTTGTTAAGTGTGTAGTATTACTAAATTTGTATTCGGGTATTTTATCATCGGGGGTTTCGTCATCGTATACGTTTTTGAAGAAAACTGAAAAAAGGTTTACAATGTCTTGTGTATTGTTTGCACTGATTCCATTCATTTGCATTATTGGTTGGTAATCCGTGTTTTCATTGTTAATTTTTTTAAGAAATTTCCAGAGATTTTTGGATTTAAAAACATTATTCTCGATGGTAGTTATGTACATTTTGTAGCAATGTTTAGAAAGATCTTTACATTTTTTCCTAGTTTCCCTAAAGTTTATATAATCAGCTATGGATTTGCTTTGTTTGAATTTTTTGTATTGACTTTTTTTTTGCTGAAGAGAGGCAGTTAGCTCCGATGAGAACCAAACTTGGTAAGTATACTTTTTCGGCGTGTAAAAAGGTACATAGGATTTAATAGTGTTAGAAAATGTAAAATAAAGTATGTCTAAAGATTTATCAATATTTTCATCAGACAAAAAAGACCAGTCTATATTTGAGATATGGCAGTTAATTGAGTCAAAGTCTGCTCGTTTAAAGTTCAGAGTTTTTTGTTCAGGTTTGGCATCGTTATCACAGGGTATGTTTAATTTCGTGTATAGGGGAGGATGGTGATTGTCGGCAGGTAGGAGCGGATCATTAGACAGTTCTACAGATATTTTAGGGATGTTTGATAGTACCAAGTCTAGTAAGCGATCGTTATTATTATAGATGAAATTGTGCTGGTACAGGTTTAAAAAATTTGCTGTGTCCAAGATTTCTCGTGCCCGGTCATTTTCGCTTTCGTTTGTGATGTAGCCGCTGTCGTTGGATTCCCATTTTAGATTTGGAAGGTTGTAGTCTCCAAGAATAACAAGTGTTGAGTTTGGATATTTTGACAGGAGATGTTCAACGTCTTCACAATGGTTTCTGTATGTTTGAATATCGGAGAGTGGTGGTAGGTAGGTGGTTCCAATAATAATTTTTTCCAGTCCAGTAGAGATTTGCACAAATAAATGTTCAATGTTGTTGTTTTTCGTCGGTAACTTCCTAGATGAGTACTTTCGTTTAATTGCTATTAAAACACCTCCACCTTTTGACTTCGAACTTGAACTGGCATTTCTGTCACAACGAAAAATTTTGTAGTTAGTAAGTCCAAGTTCAGATGATTTTATTGCAGAGTCAAGCCAGGTTTCCGTAAGTGCATATACGTCATGATGATGGGACGGAAGAGCTGCGTGTAGATCGTCTAGTTTTGTTCGTAGTCCACGGATGTTTTGGTAGTATTTTTTCAGCTTAGTTATACTCGGTTTTTTGGATGGATGTTGACTATTTTAGGTGACGAATTTATATACTTTATAGTTATGTCCGTTTCTCCATTGGCTTTACGTTTTTCAAGTTCCGTCCGTAAGTCCATTAGGTGCTTTTGCTGTGCTGGGGTCGAGTCAGAGTAAATGCGTACATTATTCTTTAAGAGATGTTTTTTTCCTTGTAGTATTCTAGCTGTCTGAGAGTCTTCAAACTGGATTTTAATTGGTCTTGGCTTGTTATTATTATTATTACCAAATCGGTAAACTTTAATAATTTTATTTTTTGCAGGTATATCTATATTGGAAATTATTTCCGTTACTGCAGTTTGGTCATCCAAGATTTTGTCAGTAGCTGTTACCTTTGCACTTTCAGGTACATTGCACAAAATTATATTTTTCGACCTCTCCGTAATTTCGTTCATTTCGTGGATTACCTAACAGATATTAATATTGTTTTGAGATGGAATAATTTTTTGAAGTTTTTAGTTCTTCTAATTTTTTCTAACTTCTAATTTTTAGTTCTCTAGTGTACGTTTTCTTATATAATAATATATCTACAGTAGTCCTCTAGTGTACGTTTTCTTAAATAATAATATATCTGCTGTAGTCCTCTAGTGTACGTTTTCTTAAATAATAATATATCTGCTGTAGTCCTCTGGTGTACGTTTTCTTAAATAATAATATATCTGCTGTAGTTCTCTAGTGTACGGTTTCTTAAATAATAATATAATCTGCTGTAGCTAGTGTACGTTTTCTTAAATAATAATATATCTGCTGTAATCCTCTGGTGTACGTTTTCTCAAATGTAAATTTTTTTGATTGTTTCATTTTTCAGTTTATGATTCATTATTATGTATTTTCAAATAATGAAAAAGCTCTACAATTTTCGGAACCTATGTAATATATTTAAATGTAATACGAGTTTATTACAATTGTAACGTGTTTGCCCTGATTTATACGATAGATAATGTTAATTTAATTTCAATTTGCCATCATAAAGGATCCGTCAAGTTTCACAATTATCGCACTTTTTTTCGATTTATGTCTACTCTTATGTGGGATAACTATGACTATGGTATGACCGTCCCCGTAAAATACTGTATTCAACATTATTATAAGTTATAGCGAAATATCGCGAGCATTTTAGGAAATTTACATAAAAAATAACTCCATATACATCAACAGTTTTCACCGAATTGTGGCCAGCCTTGGCGTTACCCAAAGATATTAGAAGAACGAGATGTGCTATGCGCAGTTCGTACTGAGTGGAATTGTTTTGCCGAGTGTCGCCGGTTTTGTTCACCAATACTACTGCACACCTTCGCTTACGCTAAGGCATCGCTAAGGTATCCGCACTAATACATAGAACAGATTTCTGTGCGTACACGTCCCGATACCGTTCAAAGTACCCTAATTAGGTAGTACTCCGGCTACGGTCCGGCGGCCAACATAGCATATCTCGTTCTTCTAATATCTTTGGCGTTACCTGTGTCATAATGTTTTCAGCCAATCACAAATGGAATGATTGTTTTTTTATCGTTTTTGAAATAAATATTTTAAATTAATGTAATTTTAAACACTCCCATTTCACACATTTTAAAATAAAACGTAAGTAGTACCGTATTATTAATTTCCTTACTTTTTATACAATAATTTTTTACTATTTTCATCTTACTCTAAGGTTTCACCGAAGCTTTTATTTCCAGGAAAATAGTTATTCTACTGCTGTTAATTTTAATTTAATTTTAACCTATTTAGGTTCCTGCGTGTTCAAAAATATATGTAGATACCCCATATTTAAATTATTGCTTCAAATATTTTGTGTTCATCATTGCATTACTGTTCCACTAAATTAGTATGTACATCTCATGGTTGTAAAAGCCTGTATGGGTGTTTAATAATATAAATAAATAAACTTTTTATGTATGATGCACAAATCAACCCGATAATCTTTTCTTTCCCATTCATCATATGATTGAAGTCCTTTTTGGTTATACATCATATTTTAATATTTTCATAGGAACCTTATATTATTGTGAGCTATTTTAACCCCCTATTTATTGGCTGTTTAACCCCCTATTTATAGACTAGCTTCAGCCAGGAAACTATAGTTCATGCTTGATTTGAAATAAAAAGATCACTATAATAATAAATTTAGCTATTTCGCAACGACAAAAATTATATATTTTAGATTTTACAATATCTTCTGTTTATGTTTTCGCAACAGTTCGTTTTATGGCACGATTTTTATTAATGAGTTCTTCGAGAAAATAATCTTCTTAATAACGCGACATTTTCCTTTTCTTCTCGAATAACGCTGATGGATATATTTTTATGATATTGTTTGTGTATTTTTATTATGTTTCAACACTCGTTTTTCGAAATGTTTTCTTTACGCAGGGCAGGATGTAGAGTTCTTTGCCGTTCATATGATCGAAGTTAGGCTAAGTCCCGAATCAAAATGTACAATTCACTACAGAAAACTTATTAAGAGATATCGTCAAAACATTAAGGTCAGGTCGTTTCACAGAATTTGAACAATTCATCAAATTTCAAAGTTGATTTTCACGATCTGTGAAGGTTCTATTCAAGTTCTGTTTTTATATCATCGGTTGCGCCAGTTGTTTCACAAAACCTAAATAATAACAGAACTTAATAGAACCTTCACAGAACCTGAAAATCAACTTTGAGATTTGTTGAATTGTTTAAATTCTATGAAACAACCCATCCTTACTGTTTTAAAAATATATCCAATGTTGCCTAAAATACACCGAAATATATATATTTTCTCATAAGCTAACAGTCTACTATAGTAGTATTTACAAGTAACTTTTAGTTTTAAGAAAACATTAGTAGGTAGGTACTTGATTTAATCAAATTTTAGGTTACTTTTTTTATTCAGTTCATTTATTATTTCTCTATTTGGAACTTAATTTTATATTATTTCTCTTCGAAGAAAATGCACACCTTAATTGTATGTTTTATTTTAACCATAGAATTAAGAAAATAATTACTATAATATACACGCACATGCTTTCTTTACCTTTGTGTAATTGTTTGCACTGTAATTTTATTTGTAATAACTATTCAGTATGTACATATGTACTAATAATATAAGAGTATATTGTCAATAATGTGTTTACAATGTAAAGGGGATAGATTTCCCGTTTTCGTCACAAATTCTAAGATTTCGTATTACGCCGGTTTCGAGATATATAAGAGTATATGATTAATAATGTGTTTACAATGAAAAGGGGATAGGTTTTCCGTTTTCGTCACAAATTCTAAAATTTCATTTTACGCCGGTTTCGAGATACATAAGAGTATATGTACAATGATGTGTTTATAATGAAAAGGGGATAGTTTTCGTCACAAATTCTTATTAAGATTTCGTTTTACGCATTTTCGTATTTCGTACTAAGGCAAAGGTTTGCAGCCCAATACATACGTAGCGACGCTAAAAATGGGTAAGGTGGGTAAATTATAACACATTTGTAAAAGTCAATAGTATAACAAAGTACTTATTCAATTTTTGAAACAAGGCCGAACTTTTGTTTATCCGATTTGGGTTTTTTAGTTATTTTTTGTTTGCAGCCAGCAATTTATGCGCCATTGTAAAAATAACTAGTGGGGGTATTTTGAAATTTATTTTGAAATATTTTAAAGATTTCACAGAATATGAAATCTGTTGCCACAATTATTTTATTGGTAATTCGGTTTAACAGGTTATAAATCATTTTAAATTGGTGGGGGGTAAAATAGAATCATATAAATAAGTCGTCTAAACGTGGTTAAAACCACAGTTTGAAAATGGCCTTAAAAGCCGAAACAGCTGTAACAATAAAAAAAAACAAAATATACTTGCAGAACTTAATAATTATATTTTTAAATTTGATTTTAATAACATTTAAACAAAATTAAATGGTGTTCTACGAATTAAACACAAAAACAATAAATAACTTAAGCTTAGAGTTGAATAAAGTGAAAATGTTTAACAGGCAGGTATTATTATTTCCGCGGGCAATTTAATAAGACTAGAGTTAAATTTGGCATTGGCTGAAAATGTAATCTTTATTTTAGGTATTCCTAATGAAGGATACACTTAAGAGAAAATTATCAAGGCAAATGCACGTGCTATTCTCGCTAAAATATTCGGATTTTAATGAACACGTGTTCCGACACCGTCAAAGAATACTCGTAATTTTATAAAAGTGTATCAGGAAACCTATTAACTCAATCGTTAAGGCCTCCATTTTTTTAACCGAATTACCAATAATTTGAAGAAATTCTTAATAAATTAGCAATAATCATTTTTCTCCGTGTGCTGCTTTACCGGGGAATTTTCGATGATTTAATATTCCATATTCGGTGTGATTCATCTATGTATGTGTTATGTAATGTACTTAGGTATTTGATTGAATATAATTGAAAAGCTGCTTATCTCGGCACAGGAATTAAGATGGACAGCAGAGGAAAAAAAATTGCGCCATTCCCCAATCCGATTCTTGTGCTTATTATTTATATGGCCGGTGAGAATTATTTCCATTTTACAAATATAAAATCGTATGTTGAAATTGGTGATAAGTATTCAAATATGCCATGTTCGTGCGTCATCGGGCGGTTGTGATTCAAATACATACTGATATTAATTCGGGGATAAATATGATGATAGAAAAGTGGATATTATAATCAGCTATTTTCGCGTAACGTGTCAGGGCTGCAGTCAAAACTAAAAAATGGACTAGATAATTTTAATTTGCAAATTATTTCAATGCTCTCAAAAATGTCAATCTTTCGGGAATATGTAATGAACCATTTCCCATTCCTTCAAAATTCGTAATGTATTTCAATACTATTATTATAATTAATGTAACCATATTACCTATTACCATAATATAAGGACCTTAAATTAATGTACGTCTCGTTATTTCCTTAAGCCCCCGCTTACCCAAGTTTCACCTATACCAAGTTTCTCGTGAACTCTTACTACCTATTACCATAATATAAGAACCTCAAATTAATGTACGTCGCGTTATTTCCTTAAGCCCCCGCATACCCAATTCTTACCGATTTATAATAAGTTTCTCGTTAACTCTTTAAACTTTTAAGTTCCAAAACAAACACATGTTACTTTCGTAGAGTCACTAGACAATATTGTGTAATAATGGTACTTTATTGCGGTATTCAAGTTGACATTCAAAAATCGATCAATTTAATTTTGACTATACGTTATCGTGTTATCATCGAATGACCTTTAAAATAATGCAATATGAATACACTTACTATTTATATTAAATATCATGTAATATTATAATATTATGTTTATTTGTATTTTCCCCAAGCACCTGTTTGTGGAATCCATTGGAAGTGAATCCATTGAATTTGATAACTACTCCTACCTGAGAATAACTTCCTTGCTCTTATAATATGATGCACCGCGAAAGTGAAATTCTTTGACGTGACTTTGTTACTTTTTTATTTTGCTTTGATTCGATGAAGGTTATTTTAAACCTTCATTAAAATAAGGATAACAATGAAGAAGAGTGATTAGGGCTAATTGTAAAGGCAAGTTCCTGCTTTCTTTTCACTTCTATATATATATATATGTTTAATAAATATTATTTTCTTTTCAAAATAGTATGACAATAATAATACACCCATCCTTTGGCGACCCCTGTGGCACAGTGATAGCTCATCTCCACTATTCAACAAATACATATGCCACTAACCCTGTTTTTAAAACAATTCAAAGTATATAAATTATCAATATAAATGTTTGTTTTTATTATTCACTGTAGGAACTGTATTTTCCTTGAGTGTTTATGTCTATTTATAGAACATGTGGACCATGTACCTACATATATGTGTACAAATACTTTAATAGGGTTGAGCAAAGTCGACACAAAAGCGATTCATTCAAACTAGACATTTATTATTGTTATCGTTTCAACTTCAATAACATTATTATTTTTCTTATCCTACGTCTACGTGTTAATCTATCTGGCGCCCCACGGTATTATTTATTCAGAAATCATAAATTGTAAAACGCATTGTCTTTCGATAAGTGACGCTACCCAGAATTGGAAATAAGTTTGTTAATTAAAACCTCTTGGATACTTGTGTTTTTTTGTAATCTCCCAACTCAACAGAAGTGTACCGCGGCCTGAACATACCATGGAACTATGATTGGTTAATATCCATAAAATTCAAAATTAAAAAAAATAATAATAATACTATAATTCATACTCATAGGAAGGGTTCCACGATAACCCGAAACAGTGACAATTCAACACACCTTTTAAAAGTGATATAAAGTCATTAGAAACGATGAAAAAAAAAACCATACCTACTTAACCCTGTTAATAAAGTTTTTGCTTCATCACTTTCCATGACTTTATATAACTTTTTAAATGATGCATTATCATTTTGATGATTTATCCGGTCACCCTTAGGAACATACCCTTCCCGACATAACTTTTGTTAAGAGGAAGCTACAAGCAAAAAATGTGTATATTCTTGGTATATATTATTATATTGTAGGTAATAAGCATTAAAATCCCTCGACAAACGGAGTCTAGAAACGTTTGATTTCAAGCACAAAACTGGTTTTTGTTTATTTTGTAAATAATTTTATAAGAAAGCAATAAAGTTAATGAAGTGAAACTGTCACAGATAATCTTAGCTATATTATTGTATTTTTTTAAAGTTGTTTCCTTTATGCGTTCATACACTATTGAAAAAAAAAATATAGTAGTGTACATTAATTTTTTTATTAAGTAATTTATTTTTTTATTTGTATTCTACTCAAGCGAAACGATAGAAAAACCTTCAATTTATCAAAAAGCATATTTTTTGGTATTCATAATGTACACCAATTCGTTATAAAGATTAATCAAAAAAGTGATTTAGCACCAAGCTTCGTCTTAACTCGAATACAATTCTTTCACAATTATTAAAAACATTTTCTTCCTAAACCGTCATTCAATATTTTGCACCAATACCAGTCACTCTGCGCACAACGTTTTTTTTTACATTTCGCGACAATCTTCAAATGTGTATCAAAATCCTTCTCGCCAAAAATCTTTAATTTATTTTTATGAAATTTTAATACCAATAACTATTGTATTTCAATAAAAAAATGGCAATTTTATTGATAATACTTTTTAAATATTGTTGATCTCTGCTTATTGTTATTATTACTATTGATAAGGATAAGGTCTGCATGGCTACTGAAAACACTCTGACCATTACTCATGCTGTGTAATTTTCCGTGTTTTAGTAGCCCGGTTCCTTTAATCCCTGATAATAGTTTTTGCATCTTCAAATGAAACCTACAACGACAATCCAAAGTGAAATATGTCGTAATAAACCTTCGACTTCCATTTTGAAGTGTTCTCAGCATTATCAGGTTTCGTAATTGAATGACGGAAGTAGGCAGAATAAAACACTTTAAGGCGATGCCATACGTAGTAATGCAAAATCGTGTGTTTTTGGTTTGAAAATTTGGTCGCCTAGAAATGTTTCAGATGCTTTAATTAAATACTGCGAGTAGAATACATCTTGACCTTTGAAATATTCGAGTATTTTTTAGATAAGTCTTTTTATAAGCCCAGAAAAAAATAATGTAAAGGCCTATGAAAACTGCTTTAAAGTTCAACATCTCCTACTTACGAACCCATTTTCAGTTATGATTTTATTGTATAATGTGGAAAGTTAAGTTATTTATAAAATGATCGAGAAAAAATTACATATTTATGCCTGAACATCCACAAAATAAAATAAAAGGCACTTTTTGGCCATGTTTTTTTCTTGAATAAATCAAAACAGGCGGATGGTGTTAAGCGGGAATTTAAACCTTATCGCCATCTACATAAGGGTTGTTATTGATAGCGGCTCAATTTAAAATATTACACGACCTAGTACATCGCCTTAATGTATATATGTAAAATAAATTAATGTACATTGCACATAATGGGTCTTACGTGTTTCCGAGATTTTTCGACGCACATTCTATTATGTTGGTACTTACAGGATGTTTCTTGAGAAATAACATTATAGTTGTTATTTTATTGTTATTCCGTACACACCTGTTTCATTGCAGCGTGATTGCAACAGACGCATATTAATTAACGACAAATATCTGAATCAGCTCGAGAAATCGTTTGTCACTTTTATGTTGAACGCTGGAAAATACCACAAGGAGACCACATGTCACCTGTCACATGAAACCCACGTCACAATGTGAGTGTTGAACTGCCGGATGTGATTAACATTTCTCCATAAAGTAAAAGAACTCAAGTGAGTAATCCCCACTCAGAATCAAAACGTTTGCTGCCAACTTTGTGATGTTAACAGAAATGTGCATTTTAGAGTTCAATGTCACATGATCGACAAACTGGCATATCGGCAGAAAAAGCCATAATTTGTGAAGCGCTTGGATTTAAAAAAAATGTGTTTATTATATCGTCTTACCATCTTCCTAAATAGATTCTTACAGTTGACCGTTGAACTTTGGTATGGTAAAGCCGGCCTTGAGCCTGGTTCAATATCGTCTTAACCAAACAACGCCATGGTGATAAGTCAAGTTTTTCACTATTCTGACCTTACGCCGATTTTATATTTTTTTTTCAACAAAAAACATAGAAAATCAGTAGAAATTGGGCAGCAAGGGTCGATGTAATGATTTGGGCGGTTATTCGGCTAAGTAACCAGTGACGACACGTGAAGAAATTAAAAAAAAAAACATATATATTTTTGAAAAAATCAAAACAGTCACCGGAGACCAAATTTACATTTTTTAAGACATTAAGACTATTTACATTTTTAATTCAAATAATCTCAGAAATAAATAGTTAAAGTTAAGTCAAGTAAGTCCTTTACCATCCTGTATACTATACATTTTGCTACATGTTTTTTTTTTCATTTAAAAATGTATTTTAATTATGGTGTAATATAATCGATAGGGAAAGAATTAAATATTTTGCAACTAGTTCTTGTTATGTAATATGGTGGGTAATAACAAATCTACTCGCATTCAATGTCGACGTATTTGTTCTTGCGATGCTATTGGTAGTTACGAAATCTTCTATTTATCTATTTATATATATATATATGTAAATGTTCGTTTGTTCAAAATCTTAAATCTCCGAAAGTTCATAACTGATTACTTTGAAATTTTGATACAACGTTGCATTCGAATACTCGTGTGTTTATATATATATACATGTATCACATATGACAGGTAAAAACATGCTTATTTTAGATCAGCGCCATCTGTTGGACGTAAAAGCAACATGCGCTATTTTTCTCAGTCTCTAAAGACAGACTGAGCCACAGCAACGCGTGGCGGGGTACAGCTTGTTTATTGTTCTGTTTTGTCACCATTCTGTTTGTTCCGGTTACCCTCAAATATAATACTCCATAGTTCCACTGGCTAACGGCAGTTGGAACTATTCATCACTGAATTTATTTATAAAAAAAATGATTTCTACGTTTGAAGTGTACCTACGTCACAAAACGCATTTGTCAGTATGTACCGGTTTCTAATAATATGAGTCAAATACCTTACTATAAAATTAAGCTGGAAAAATACGATATCGGTGACTACAGTAACCGGAACTTTCTCTATCCGGAATACTTTCTCATCGTAACAGTAATACATTCATTTAGTTCTTTCGTTACATCGTCTTGGTACATATATAAATATACATATACAAACTTATCTCTGCAGACAGCCAAAAGGGGAACCAAAAAAACCAGACGGCGAACCCTAGAATTTAACGTGCCAAAAATGCTTAACATGTTACCCTTTAATATAAATTAATTTAGGTGTGTATATATGTATATTAATTTAGGTGTGTTGATTGTATAGTTATAGTAATAATAGTATGTGTGTATGTATGTAATTGATCATTAACATCCTGTTGACAAACTGCTTTATTGCAGTTTAACGGGATTGTAGCTTGAAAACCAATTAAAAAAAAAACATAAAAAAAACCTTAAATGTTTTTCCTGCCACTGAGAGATCCACTGTAACCTCTATTACTATTTGCAATGTCGATGCCTCAGTGGTCAAGGGGTAACTAAATTTGATGTGATGAATTTGTGTTATTTCTCAATTTATTAATTAAAAATAATAAATCGTATACTTGCGGGATGCTGCATCGTGGAAGATACTCTCAGTATCGCCCTGGTGTAAAACCACCATTCCGAATTGACACGTTCCTTAAAATTGCTTTAGCCGTGTTTTGTACCAGATCTGAATAGCTAGGTACACCCCCGCTTTCCTCTTCCCCATCTCCTTCCGTGAGAGGGGGAACCTTCAGCCTCACGGCATACTTCAATTGGGGATTCCATAGTGTCACTGGCTCCAGAAGTTTGGAGCAGTTGGGACTTTTGTGCGGTATTCATGTAAAATTAAAAATTAAAAATGTATAAGACATAAGTATTCGATATATCAAACAATGTACTCATTGACCAACTACATATATCATATCGAAGGGTGTATGTGTTAGCTTTGTTTAGGTTCCGTTAGTTTAGGTTAGGTTAGTTAGGCTAGCGTTTTTTTTCCTTAACTGTTCTTTCTATTTTTCTTCTTCTTCTTTATGTGCCGTATCAGGTCCCCCCGACGTTGGCGATCATTCTGGAAAATGTCTCTTTGTCTTGCGCTGCCCGGAATAGCTCCTCCACACTTCTAATGCCGGTCCACTCTCGTATATTTCGCAGCCAAGACATTTGTCTCCTACCAGGCCCTCTGCGACCCTCTACTATTTTTCTATTTTTGACCTTGCTTATTATGTATCAAGGTTTATATTTCAACTTTTTTCTTTGTCAAGTTAGGTTAGGTTAGGTTGATCCTATTTTTCACCATCGTGAAGTGGTAAAATGCAGAAAATATCTAAACGCTACCTATCGTTATCAATGGTATAAATATACCATAAACTATTGATACTTTTATTCTACTTCCTACTATGTACAAAATTTTAAAATGTATAAATTTTAGGACTTTTACAGTAACAGGTATAAAACGACATGAAAACTGAGGTGATAATAATTGACGAGTCAGAAGGTAGGTAGGAGCCTGCTGATGATTAATGAAAAACACTTTTATTCTCGTGGTCTATGACAAGTTTTATTTCTTTGTATCAATGAATAGTAGACGAGCGTACTACGGTTTCTACGGATCACCAATCAAATCATCGTCTCCGGCATTCCTGAGTCTCTGACCCGCTTACGTCTCTTTACTAACTTTACTAGCTACTGGAGACTGAACTGCTACTCTGGTAAAGTGGAACGGCGAACTCTCTGCTGTGGCGCTTCCGCTTCCTCGATGGGAGATTGGGGGCATTGACACGGCCAAACATATCCGTGCCGGACTTACCTTTAGATATCGATGCATGAATATTGGCGTATTGTTGATGGCAATCCATTACCTTTCAACTGCAGAATTAATATTCTTTTCGGTTAGAGATTCGCCGCGCATCTTATGACCTTTGTAATTTTTTAAAGTGCGTATTATTTATTTACAGTGAAAAACGCTGTAAATTTAAAAATATATGTAGGCATAAGAATAAAAAATTCCACCGCCAAGCATTGCTGAACATCCAGGGTAGGTACGGCGAATTTCTCCACTTGATTATCTGTCATTATGCACTATTGTCTGCTTATAATCATCACGCCAATTAAGGTAATCCGGTATCCTTTCAATCACAGTCCTTCCCAAACATGAAATCATGAGTACCATCCTACAAATTAGCCAACAATCAACCCACACTGACATTAAGCTACTTTACAATCAAGACATCCACAACCATAATACTCGGAATAACAATAAAATCCTCATTCCTCTAACACACACTACAACATATAGGATAAAATCTCTTAACTATATTGCCTACACACTCTATAACTCTCTTCCAAATATGTATAAAAACAGCCAGCATATAAAAAATTGAAAGAATATGTTTTTTAAACATATTAAAACGAAATACGTAATTCTTGTCGTGTTTTATTTTATCTTGTTTATTTCTCTCTCCTTTCCTACCCCCTGTATTTGTAATCTAGCATAATATATTTTTACCAATGTATTAGTGGGTAAGTATCTTTATGTAAATTCCTACCTCGGGTTTGTGCTTGTGCGTATATCCCTGTCTGCTTCCTTTTTTGTTTTTTCTTGTTTGGTCTACTTAACGTCCCTTTTTCAATTTTTGTACTGTTTTGTATGTGAAACTTATAATTTTTATATCTAAACACCAATGTAAAATTGTACCTATTAACTCCCACCTACTCATTGTAAGTTCCTCCCGTCCTACAGTGAGTTTGGTAACGCAAATGGATTGCTCTAGCAAGAAATAAAAAAAGGATCAATAGCGGTGGTTGCATTAAAAAGTGTGATTTTTTCTCAATTTATCCACTGTCACATACATATCTTTTGCGTTTTGATAAAATACACATATATTTTAAGTACGTAGCTATATATTTATATAATTTAGTTTGTGTTTCTCCCACTGGTCACTGATAACTCTCCCTACGTCACAACCGGTCATCGCACACATAACCCAGATATACAAATCTAATAACCTACATGATAGTTTATTTACGTTTTGTTATGTCTGTCAATGTTTGCCCTTTGCTTATTCCAAATTCCATTTGGTTCAGACTACAAACAAAAAGTCCATATTTGTATTTATCAATAATATTTTCGTCAGATATGTTCCTACGTAATTATTTCACTTGTTGTGTCAAATGCGGGTTTTTTCGTACCTATTGACATTTAGAGTTATCATCAATAAACCACCAAATGTTTTTTAGTAGGTACCTACTTTCTGAAAATTAACAACAGTTAATATTTTTTCACTTTATCCATCTATGGGATTTATATTGGTAATAAAATTAACAATTTTTAATTTCGACAATTTTTAACTTTTTAACTGCTGACAATAAAATTATTTATCATTTTTTCCGAGTAGATGTGTAGTGTATGTATATGCTTTGAAATATTTCGAGAATTCAGAAAAATATCAATGATATATTTATTTATTATTCTTTCTAAAATTAATTACCATTAAAATATTTTATGTAAAACGGTTTGAAAATTTAAAAAACGTTTTTCAACTACAAAATTAGCGGTAAGCACCAGGTTTTATTTTCCTATACGATGAATTAGTAACTTCCCGAGGGATCCCTCTAGAAACATCTGAGATTTTATTAATACGTTCATCAGAAATAATTCAAATTAACCCCACGGAAAGATCAATTTTCTAGGCCTGACAGGGCAAATACGACCACAACGGTGAACCGCGCGCTGAAAATTGTTTTTACACGACTTCATCACTGATTTGCTAGGGAAAAATCAACCGTAGCACTGTTCAATACACAGGGCCGAGCGTCGCATATTTTTGTGCATGGCTTCTTCACTTACGTCGATAAGATTCCGACGGTATGTTAGGGTGTTGTCTCGTCTTTTTTTATTTAAGGAGAAAACACAGATACAGACAGTAATTAAAAGATAATTTTATAAAACAATAACTTGAGAATTCGCCTGCATCCTAACTATTTCTCACGGATTGACTTGGTAGATAACAATTTAAATTATTTTTTACATGTAAATAGGGAAAAAGTATATAAGAAAATTATTTTGTACATAGACAATGCTCAATATCAAATAAAAGTGTACCTACACATATTTGTTTATACAAGTTTAGCGATACATCATAATTAATATTTGACAGGAGTTTGTTTAAAAAAAAGTACTTAAAGAGTATAGTGAACGAAGTATGTACAAATTTTCTTTTTTTTTATAGGAAAACAGACTTCAATTTCGTACCAAAAGTTCCCTAAGTATCAAAAAATATGTCGGAATCCTTCAGGTTTTGGTTTTTATTATACAATTCGCACATTCTTCTGATTGGACCCCTGACACCAGCATTTGTGCACGTCCGGCCAATATGGAAAACTCGTTAAGCCTTATTATGTGGATGGTATTTTAAAGTTTATTAGATTGAGTAAGCCAGGACAGTCGATAAAGTTGTTACAGATTTTGTACAAGGTTATTAGGTCAAGGTATGTTCGTCGGTTAGTAAGAGTGGAAACGTTATATTTCGAGAGCATATTTGTGTATCCCCGTTTAGGTGCGCTCATTCTGTGATTGAGGTAACGCAGAAATTTCTTTAGGATACTTTCAATATTTTCTTTATAGACATCGTAAAGTGGAGTCCATATGGAGGTGCAGTATTCAAGTTGAGAACGGACCAGCGTTTAGTAAAGCAGAATTCAATCACACAGTCGCTGTAATGAGACAATTACGATATTTAAATTAAATCCATTGTTACATTTGATTAATGCAAGTTTATAACGATCACCTAAAACTAATGCACAAGTAGATACTAATGTGATGTTATGATTGTATTCCTCGTGATAAAAGGTGCGAGTATTTTGAATCCACTTTGTAAGGACACCGAGATTATATTTGACTGACAGAGAGGCAAGAGAATTTTTTGGAAAATATTTACTTAAATTATTTTTGGAATGAACCCAATCTTCAGACAATAAAGGTTATTTGTCTATTTTATAAATCAAACAAATTCATAATAATGATAGGATTTTACACCATTAGATATCTGTTTCGAGGCAGGCATATATCAGTTTGAAAGATTTAACGTAGTAGAGTAACACTGTAATAATTTAACACACCATTTTCAAATAACTCAAAGATCACGAAATAACCTTGATATTCACAATAAACTAAGTAGTATTTTTTTAAACTTAAATTGGTCCCTACAACCATCAAACCTGTTTACAGCAAACATTTACATATTTTGTAAGCTTTAAAAAAAAAATTCTCCTAGACAATCTCAGTTTTTTCGTCAAGTTGGGTGTTCGCTCAATAATTATATTAATTTTCTTTTACGACTTGATTACTAAACATCGATTTTTCTCTACTTTCTATAAATATAATATACTCGGATATGCATTATATAAACAAACCTTCCGGAAGAAATTGTCTAAATGATGGCGAAAATCCGTTGCGTACTAAGAACTAAGCGCACAAACAGACAGACTCGGATAGCGACATTGTTTTATACTATTTATAAGAGATTATGTCATTCTTAGAAAGATTGGTACTTATCTGTCTGATGACGACAAAACAGGAATGAGGTGCAATAGCTATTAAACTATCTGGCGCCTCTAATTTTCCCAATAAAAACTCTTATCTTTGTGTCACACGAATACGCTTATCATCTTCTGCTCCCCTCGTACCAGTTTTAATGCCATTGTTTACACCGAGTTGTAATTTACTCAAAAGGCTTCCTTGTTTCGTGACGTCAAGTGATATATGTTTGTTTCCAACGACTTTTGCTGATAAGTATTTAGTTTATTTCCATTTAGAGGTACGCAAACAAGGCCTTTTTGTATTCAAAATTTTATTCTTTTTCAAATCGGATAATTTCTTGTGTGTTTTATTGCCCAGAAAAATGACAATATATCGCAGAAGAAAGATTATTTTGGATTTAACGCTTTCATATGTAACTAAACTGAATCCAAATCAACATTCTATATGAAACATACCGTGTGCTTTCTTCTTAATTAAAAATACGGGGAATGTCCGTAAGATGATGCCTTCGGCAGTTAGCGATCGGGGTATCGATTCTCCAATCGCTGTTCAAAGTACATAAATTGCTCTACAATCTTATTTTTGAGTCTCGTCGAAGGTACATACATAAATACGCCAAACGTCGTTCCACTCGAACAGCGAGTGTGTCGAACCACTCGTTCGAGACTTGACTTCGTCGAGAATCGAGGCCCAGATAGCCGCGTTTTTTTCGTAGGGGATAAATTTAATTGCCCACAAAAATTTGGCATGTATTATCTGTATCTGCGTATAATGTTCCGCTGATTTTTGATCAATAGACAGTCAACCAAAATTTTTTTTCTGTCCTCATACTCGTATTTATAAATGCGACTGTTTACTACTCGGAGGCTTACCTGCGGAACGTTAGATATTTTAATTAGGTACTGACCTTTATGTTTGGTTTTTTAATCAACGAGATTCATTGATGTCTCATCAGAATAAATCTCTTTAATGTGTATGATGCAAGTATAAAACTTCTGAGATGTAAAACCAGATCTGTCTTTCTAATAGTTTGCTTTGTGGAGGTTGGCTAACTTTGAAACTGGGTATCTTGAGATTTAAACATTTTTCCTTGTACGTGTAACTATTTTTTATTTTCATTTTATGTGGGACTCTTTATTTCTTCACGAATCTTTGTAAAATTTTCGATAACATACTTTGTTATTTTTTTATTTATTTTTGGAATATTTTAATGATTAAAATCTCAAATTGTAATACTTAATCATTGAAGACAATATTAGCGAGTCTTGAAAATAGTAAATAGAAAAAGATTCGGTCGCATATACGAATACATACTTTGTACTTTTTGATAAATCTTTATACCTAAGTTTTTAAGAAAAGTTATCTTTAGATTAAACAGATACCTAATACTTATGACTTTTTAGATAAATTGGAAGTTTCACGATAATAACTAACTTCGGCAATTTTTTATTGATGTTTGTTTTTATTAGTTTTTACATATTAAATTTTGTTTGAGTTGTCTCGACTACCACACTAGGCTCATCCCTTATCATGGTAGTCGTAAATAGATTATATAATGCAATAACTATAATATAATATATTGTGGAAACAGTAAATAAAAATGAGCAAAACATAATATTTTTTTTACTGAAATTAAAATGGACCATTCACGTAAAATAGATAATATTAAAAAAAGAAGATTAAAGTACGTGCAAACGTACATTTATTTTGGGTATATTATAATATAGTATGTAATAAGATAAAAACAAAAAATGCTACTAATTGTAAAATAATATCTCAGGTTAATCATGGTACCTATCTAGAAGAGTACTTGTTTATTGTCACATTTGAATTAAGTGGTATGAAAATGTATCACATTTGCATTTAGTGATATGAAAGAAAGTGGAAAAAGATATAAATAATTAATTTTTGTATGGTTAGTGAAGTATGCGGAATTGAGAACTAGGCTACAATAAGGGCAATTTTGCAAAAATGGCAAAAAAAGTTATGAGCTTTTAAAGTTTTAAGACTACGCCAAACTTTTTTGAATCTGCTTACGTACATAAAAATATGTTTCAATTGAGCTTTATTTAATTGGTTATGATTATAAAAGTGTAAAATGTCTTGGTATTTATTTTTAAACAAGAGAATTTTACGTTAATTCATTTGAAAAAAATGGCCCTTGTTGAATAGATTCCAATTACTATTTATTTGAAAAGTGTTGAAGTGAGAATTTTTTTAAATAGGTAATTTAATAATAAAATAAAAACTGTCGTGCAATATTTTTTTATTTTTATTTATCCCTAATATCTTGAAATTCTTCCAAAAAATCGGCTTGAATATTTATTTGCCTCGGGAAATACCTCTTAATATCTCTTGGTAAAATTTTTGGCGTCTAGAGTTAAAAATTTCAACAGAGATTTAATGTTTTCTGCTTTCTACGTTTTAGTGGTAGTTTATTTCCATACGAAGTTGAAGATTTTAACTTCAATGGTTGCTATTTTGTATTATAGATTATAAGATGAAGAAACGGCGAATGTTGCGATTGTTCCGAATGGACTGTATTTGTACGTAAGTTTATATTTTGTGGAATTACTTAGGGGATCTTGTTGCACACTCCAGCTAACATTCCTGACCAATTAACGAACAAACCAGATGCATAGCTTGACTCTTGCTACTTTTTCATTTCTGTACAGACATCGCGTACGCGTACCTACTTAATACGAGGTTTCCTGAAGAAATATGAAGTTCGGTTTCTAGAGTTTTTTTGATAACTTTATATTTATCTGAAGTTCATGACCACCTTTTTTTAGGTAGAACAGTTTGAAAAATATAAGTTACTATATGCAGTGTCGGGTTTTCAATGTAAAATTATTTTAATAAGCATTAATTTTTAGCCTGAAACACACATTATAACTGAAAAAAATGATTAACGCCGAATCTTTGTGATTAGCATAAAAACTTTGTCTTATAAAAGCATAATTTTACCTTTAGTAAAAATAAAGTCAAATTATTTAGTTTTTTTAGCTTCATAAAGTATCTGTTATGTGGCTTTGATGATAGATGTTCTTTTGCAAAATCCCAAACATTTTCTAGTATTTTATTCGGTCGATTGGTGCTTACCACATTCATCGTGGATGCAATTCCCTTAAGCTATTTTTTATTCTATAGTTCTCACCCTTTTTGCTGAAATTTTGTTAAGTAATTAGAAAAATTATTGGACAAACCATAAACACTTGGCCGCCAAATTTATGCTGATATTTCCGGGACAACTGTCCCAATTTCTGTTTAGAAGTGGTCCGACTTCGTTTTTTCATGTTAGGTATATAGCAAACAAGAAGCTTTAAACCTGTAATTTTCTTTGCTTATTTTCTAGACCCCAAAACTCGGTAAAAACATCCAGTTGTTACTCGACGCCAATTTTATGATACATTTTTTAAAAGTTCTTACAACAATTTGTGGTAAGGTTTAAAAATTTTGCCTTTATTTTGCTGCCAGGCACAGATTTGTTATTTCTCATATATTGCAAGTTCACAAACTTTAAACGACCTCTCTTGTAAACACCGACGTAAAGTTTTTTCTTCCCACATGGTTGTAATTTAGCAAAACTAAATTAACTCTGGTCATCATAGCTGCTTGTCAAATGACGTCTTTGAACAAGCACTCACGTAAAACTCTAATTAATAGTACCTATTATCGTAAATTTTAGTCAAAACTATGTAAAAACACAAGTAATTAAAATGAACTTGCGTCACATTGGACAAAACCTATCTATGCAAGAAGGGCAATTTTTTCGGTTCCCATGCGAAGCCTCTTTCTCGGTCGGCAATTTAGGTATCTACTTGGGAGTTTTAACTGCCATATTTTAAAGGTTCGTGGAATTAAAAAAGCGATTCTCCGGAAAATGGGGCAATTTGGACTTATTGCCCCTATTGCAGCAGGCTCCTCAATTATTGTTATTAACGTTTAAAATACATGTGTGTTTTTATCACAGTACTGCGGTTTATTCTAGTTTCTGTAGGTGATTTCTATTCGCGGTTCTATTTCAAAAGATTGAATCAACTATGCAACTAGATTTAATTCACCGTAGCGAACTTAGAATTTTATTTGCAGTAGCTTATCGCGAGCAAATAAAATTGTAATTATTCTTTCATTTGCTCGCAAACCAAATTAAATAAATACGGTTTCATTTGCTTAACATCTTTCTTAGAATGGGCTTCCTCTGCTAAGCTCTTTGCCATATCCCCCTGAATAAGTGTGTTTTCTCAGAACAGACCGCAGATCAATAACTTCACTGGAATATAGTATGTAAGGCCGGGTTCCCACTATGCCGGACCGGCAGATCTGCCGGAAACCGGACACCGGACAAGAGTGTTCACATTACACCGGAGCCGGAGAGATAATGGGAGGACATCGCTTCAGGATTCGAAAGAAAAGCCAACTTTCCTCACTGTGTTGGAGCAGTAGATGGCAAACATATTAGAATTTTGAAACCAGCCGAGAGTGGTTCTATGTTCTTTAATTACAAGGAATATTATTCTTTTGTATTAATGGAAGTTGTTGATTCAGAGTACCGTTTTATTTTTATTAGTGTGGGCTCATATGGCAAGGAATGCGATTCTACTATATTAAAGGATAGTAAATTTTGGCAAAAGATCAATGATGGTACTTTAAATGTACCAAAGCCTAGACCGCTTCATGAAAACTTGCACGAGGAATAACCGTTTAAACTAATAATAATAATAATAATATTTGGCTGATTTATATAGCGCCGTTTTCGTGAGAAATCACCTCAAGGGCGCTGTAGAAATATATTTCTTAAATAGTTAATACTAGAACTACTGACTTATCTCTAAGACTTATATCTAGTGACTTACGACTAAGGCCTATAACTACTATATTAACGACATATATACGAGTATTTACATATTTAGCAACTTACAACTAAAATTAATATTAACAATCTAATCTTACTAACGCCAGAAGAAGAAGGAAGTTCTATTATATTAGGGTGTTTTTTATTGTTACCTGGATATATATGTTAAATGAATGAAATTAATGAATAAAATCAACCGTCAATCTTAAACGCATTTAGATGATTCATCTGCCAACAATTAAACCGATTGACTTGTTATGTTCCCGCTGATATTGTCCATTAGAAAAATTGAATGAACGGAATCGCTAGATAATGTAACAATTACAGTATAAAAAAAATGAAAAAAATAAATATTTGGATAGAATGACGGATTTATGAAAATGAGTGTCTGAAGGCTTTAATCTCCTACGTCCGTATGGAGGTACACATTTGAATACTGATAAAAAGATTTAAACGAGCAGGGCGAACACGTCTACTTTCTTCAAAAAATGCGAGCCGATGACGAGAGGGGAGCCCGGAGCACGGGCGCGGCGAGCGGGGACAGCCGGATACCGGCACAAACTCGTTCACATTACTCCGGTCCGGTGGTTCTACCGGCACTTTCGCAGTGACAAAACGCTCGGTAAAAATGCCGGGCTCGGCAAAAATGCCGGACCCGGGATAGTGTGAATAGCTACATATAAATTGTACAGCCACTAGCCCTTCCGGCAGTTTTACCGGCCTTGCAGATCTGCCGGTCCGGCATAGTGGGAACCAGGCCTAATAAGACAAACCTTTTTGTTTCCTTTGACATCTGCACTACCTGATACCTACGTTAAAGTGCTTCTTAACACCTAAAGCCCGTGACATTTCACAATATACTTTTCGGAATGCAGATCGTGTGGAAAATATTTTCACATTACATTCCATTTCAGATAAATTCGCTGCATTTGAAGATTTATAAAAACAATACTGTTCTTGAAAGCAGAAAAAAAGACTCTCAGATTTTAGTATTACAAATCGACGTATGCAATTAAAAATACAAAAAAATACCGGTAGTTTTATATCGTGTAAACTGTAATTACTACATTACGCGTAACTAAAAAAATTACCCCGCAGCCAAGTGGGGGAGTAGGTAGAACCCAAAATTACTATCTTCCTTATATTAGCTTAAATACTTGACATATCATTTTAGTATTTTACGTTTTCCTGCGCAAATACATAAGTTACCATTAATAATTGACTGAAAAATTTGGGATTTCTATAGTTTAAAAGCCCATAAGACAGAAACATCATGGGATCGTCGGAAGACCCACTTGGTTACAGACGTTTTATTTGGCATCTTGGCCTGTCATGAGTTAATTAGACAAAAGTATTATAAAAGTTATCTTCACTTAGCTTTTTACGTGTAAATTAAAAATATTTACTAAAACATTTTGCGAAACCTTTCAAATATAATGTAAGCGCGGTATTATCTCTTTCTAATAGTGTTTAAATAATATATCTCACCGTAATACAAAATTAGATCAGTGTGAGGCTGTGTCAGGCTGTGGGATATGTATCTCCCAAAAAGACTCTACGATTGTTTGTTGTCTGTGAAGAATATCTTCAAACATTGCTAATTGCATCCCAATAAATAATAAGAACTTCTTTAATAACGTGTTAAATTAAAAAAGAGTTATTATTGAATAATTTAAATATGAAATGTTATCAATTAAAAGTGTACAAAATGACAGTCTAGAAAATATTAATAGAATATAGGAGTCCCGAGAAGATCAATAGTGTTGCCAATATTATCGTCAATACTTCGTTCAGACTATTCAAACGACGCACAATACATTGCCAATATTATCGTCAATACTTCGTCCAGACCATTCAAACGACGTACAATACTCGTACATTGCCAATACTATCGTCAATACTTCGTCCAGACCATTCAAACGACGCGCAATACATTGCCAATATTATCGTCAATACTTCGTCCAGACCATTCAAACGACGTACAATACTCGTACATTGCCAATACTATCGTCAATACTTCGTCCAGACCATTCAAACGACGCGCAATACATTGCCAATATTATCGTCAATACTTCGTCCAGACCATTCAAACGACGTACAATACTCGTACATTGCCAATACTATCGTCAATACTTCGTCCAGACCATTCAAACGACGCGCAATACATTGCCAATATTATCGTCAATACTTCGTCCAGACCATTCAAACGACGTACAATACTCGTACATTGCCAATACTATCGTCAATACTTCGTCCAGACCATAGACATATGAATATTAGTAGACCTGCCCTAAGTGATTAAAAGCGTATTATCCCCACTCCCCATACCGGTTCCATTGAGCCGGCTGGGCTCGCATTTGGCTTCAAGTGAAATTTGAAAACGTGACGTCATCATTCTTGTGCGAACTATGGTCGAGGCATCATCGGTTCATTTTACGAAATAACACGGCAAAATGTTGACTTTTGATATGAAAACTTGTAAAAATAGATGTGAAAAAGAGAATAAACCCAATTGTCGTATTACATTCCATAAGTAAGCATTATTTTACTTTATTTTAAGCTTATTCACACCGTATTATATGGATCAGTTTTAGAAACATATACTATCACATCACAATGTAGCGATTCTCAAGTGTGCTCATCGTTGTTTACTGGGGTAAGTAAATTATGAGACATTTGTAAAAGTGTCTTAACTAAATACTCTGAAACTAACTACGACTCTGAAATAGAAGCTGCCTTACTTTGCCGAATTTGGACTTCGCAAATTAGTTCATAACGTGGCGAGTAATTTGCGCTCCCATGTAAAAATGTCTATTCATTCAAACGCAGATTTTACTTTTAAGAAGTAAATGGTGATATTATAATGCGAGATGCCTATTTACTGTCAGATTGATTTATTGACGAATCACAGTCAGCCTTACTCCCCTCGTTCTTCAACAGTTGATTTTACCCCTCGCCCTTATCTTCTCGTCTATTAATTCCTATGTCTGTGGTCCAGACCATTCAAACGACGCGCAATACATTGCCAATATTATCGTCAGTACTTCGTCCAGACCATCCAAACGACTCACAATATTATCGTCAATACTTCGTCCAGACCATGCAAACGACGCACAATACACATTCCCAACTAGCAAATAAGTCAAAAGAGTTAAATAAATTGTATGAAATCATTTGTGACTACAACGCCCTTAAGAGGAAGCTACAAGCCAAAAATGTGTATATTCTTGGTATACCTTATATTTTTTTATACCTATAAGCATTAAAATCGCTTGACAAATAGAGTCTAGAAACGTTCGATTTCAAGCACAAATTTGTTTTTATTTATTTTGTAAATAATTTTATAAGAAAGCAAAAAAGTTAATCAAGTTAAACTGTCACAGATAATCTTAGCTATAATACTGTATTTTTAAAAAGTTGTTTCCTTTATGCGTTCATACATTTCTATTGAAAAATATTTTTTTTAGTAGTTTACATTTATATTTTTTACTGAGTAATTTATTTTTTTATTTGTATTCTACTCAAGCGAAACGATAGGAAAACCTTAAATTTATCTAAAGCATATTTTTGGTATTCATAATGTACACCAATTTGTTATAAAGATTAATCAAAATAGTGATTTAGCATTAAGCTTCGCCTTAAGGTGATTATACAAATTATTCAATTATTATTATTATTTTTATCAATAATAATATATTCGGAAATTTTCATTAATCTACAACTTTTACAGAACTGCTTAAAGTTTATATGACTGAGAATATAAGATGAGATATCTCAAAATGTGAAAAGTTATGTAAAATTTTATTCGTATCTACCTATTTTTAAACATAAATGTTATGCTTACTGTAAACATATTACGTTAAAAAATTCTAAAAAACGATTTGTGAAGGTATCACACTTCGCTATATGTTCCTCGGGAGAGGGGGTCAGATTAACTGGGGAACTGTCGCGGAATATCATTTATTTGTATGGGATCTGTCACCTTGGCAGATGACAGCCGCGTGATCACGGGGCTCCGTAGATTGATCTAAATCTCTCCTCCTACAACAGGAGAGGGGGTCGTCAAATCATTTTCAAATCTAGCCTAGCTAGCACATCACGGCGCATCATCGTCACGCCCACACTTATAACACATCTGTCAGGTGTGACAGGTCTGTATGGAGTTATATAAAACACTTTGATGCGTATAGCGTAATCTGTCACCTCCTTTATGTTATATGTTGATAAATTCATTGAACTTTTTAGTCCCATTGAGTATTTAAAACTTAACAATTAATAAATAAACCGCCGAAGACTGGAGACAATTTTTTTTTTGTCGTTGAACACAAGAACCGCCTGGATAGCTTGTAGGTGTTGGTAACATCATTACCTATACCTTGGAATGTTGTGGTGAGGAAGGCTAGGTGAACTTGGATTTTCATTTCGCCTTTCAAAATGTCCTAGGTTGGGTCATTCCATTTTAGAACATGAAGGGTTTAGGCTTTGGTTCTGGTGAATAAACACATTTCAAGCAATTTTCTCCTTGTATTTTCTCAATTATTTTGAATGCTGGTCCGCCACCATTTGAGTGCGAAACAGCAGTATCTTCCACAATGTCGGGGGATTGCAGTTCTACAAGGGTGTCCTCAACCATAAAATTAATGACTTTTTCGCTGTCTTCCAAAAGAACTGGAATTGCTAATTTAAAAAGTCGTTAATTTTAAGGTTTAGATAATTCTTTATCCTTATCATTATTGCATAAATGAAATCATTAATGCAATAATGTAATCATTTTTATTGAAACTGACTTTATCGAATGTTGGTTAACCTTGGTTAGGCAAGCGATGTCGCAATATCGCTATACCCCACCAGTAAACATTAAACTTAAGTCACATAGGTTCCATTTTATTATTATTTACTTTTTTTATATTTCTCAAGTAAGCAAACGGTTCGCTCGCCGTAAATTTACTAACCAGCAATCTAGCTTCTTTCAATCTTGACATTTATTTCATTGTAGCGGCTTTGATAGTAATTATTAATTGCATAGATTTCTGCCCATAACTAGTATTATCAAGAGAGGTCTCCAGACACGAGATCATGACGCTGGTTTTACTGACGCACTGTGACTTTTGGCCCTAATTTCTTATCGGTGTTATGATTTTCAGTACATTATTCAATTACTTGTACTAATATAACTCTTCTATTAATATAACTATAATAGCAGTGAATTATTGCATCACTGCGTTAATTTTTAATGCCACCATTTGATTGCGCGACAAATAGCATTATCGTGTTTTAGTTTTGGGGTATTATGCCGTGGTGCGCTTCCTCCTTCTTTAGTTAACGTTTCGGACAGCTTTACAGTGTCCATCATAAGAGCAGCCCATTCAGAGCAGCAGTCATGTGCATTAGTATATATGAAATATTTTCTGAGCACTGACAATAAAAATATATCTAATTCTGTGAAATCAAAAGTATATACAGGTTGTCCGGGGGTAAAGCGCACTTACTTCGGGGGGTGATTCTACATGATTTTCAAAGTTGAAAATATAAATAACTTTTTTTAATTTCGAACGTTTTAAGGTAGTTTTTAGGTAAAAAAGTTGAACTGTTTGTTTCAGAAAATAAATATTCTTCAATGGAGAAATATTTTAGAACGGGAAAAAAATCGAAAAAAGATACTTATATCTTTGGATATATCTTTTTTACTTCTACCATCGTGTAGAATCATCTTTCGAAGTTAGTGCACTTTACCTCCCGGACACCCTGTGCATACGTAGTAGATCTTACGAGAAGTTGGAGTTATTTCCTCGACCACTTTACCACTGAACCATGGAAGCAACTCTTGTGAAATCCATTGTGATTAATCAAAATTTATTTGATACTTTATAAATTTTTATATTGTTTATGTTTTGGTTTGCTTCCGCCTGTATCTGTTTAATTTACCTACTGCAAATAAATGTATTATCAACACTATACATCACAGCTATGATCCCGTCATTGAGTTCCGTTGTAACCTCTCCTGTGACACGCGTCATTGGTGAGAAAGATGTTATAATGTATGTAGCAGCATAACTATTGAGGTGTGCAAAACATTATGAAAACTTATAAATAAAAAAAGCACTTACCTACCTTATGGAATTAAATACCTGAGTCTCACGAACCTCGTCCGATAAACATTAATAGGATAAATTATTATTTTGACAATTTTTTTAAAAATTTTGTCAATAGTTTTTGCAACTGTTTATGTCAATATTACGTGCGTAGGCAGTGCACCTGCGGGCAGAAATATATATTTTTTACGTAACCGCAAAATTTTTTCTCAATTATCATTGCGTGACTGCATTAGAAATCTTATACAAGTACGCAATTATAACGTTCTCACGCACTAGCATAATTAAGTTGGCTGACCTTTATTGAGCAATTTTAAATTAAGCCTTCAGTTAACTATATCGCGAACTCAGCCTATATTTAAATTTATTAACGTTAAACTTACTTTCTTTTTTATATCAGCAATAATTCAATGTTTTCTTTTTTTTATGTACGGGGTTTTCCAATAATAGGTGTCATTTTGATAGTCAATCGTAAAAGATCAATGGTTTCGTTGGTTGTGTGGCACGTAGCGCCGTCTTGTTGAAAGTAAACGTTGTCCAGATCAATACCATCCAATTCCGGCCATAAAAAAATCATTAATCATCTCTCGATAACGCAATACATTCACCGTAACTGTTGCTCCAGTCTCATTTTCGAAAAATTAAGGTCCAATGACTCCACCAAACAGTCACACGTTGGGGCTTTTCAACAATAACTCTTGGGTTTTCCGAGCCCCAGAAGCGACAATTTTGCTTGTTGACGAAGCCACCGAGGTGGAAATGGGCCTCATCACTCAAGATGATTTGCATTTGATTCACTCAAGTGAATTTTAATAATTTCAATGCGTTGTTGAAGCGTATATTGTTCCATTTTTATTAATGGCGTAGTTTCTACTTGTCAAATGTCAAAAAATGACAGCTTCAAAAATAACATCTACCGAAATAGCGGGCTATTCAAAATAACACCTCCCTGCCTTAGTTCTTGTATGTTCAATAGACCATTTAGCAAATTTTACAGGAGACGTTTTTTTGTTTTTACAGGCAAATTCTAAAAAATTCTCGATTTTGGTCATTTCGTTTAATACATATGTGTAACAGGAAATAACTAAAGATCATTTTTCGAAGATTGAAGCTATAATATGCCCATATTATGACTTTAAAGGTGGACGTTGAACATGGCTTGAAAATGGTGAATGATTATTTTGGATATTGAACATATCGTCTGGAGATTGAATAATTCGGGTCCCATAAGTTGTTCAATTAGCCAATTAGTAGTAAATTGTATATACAGGGTGATTTTCAGATTTCAAATACTTTACTTTTATCTTAGTTAGTAGTTGACTTAAAGTATTACATTAAAATATACAATCAGAGTCCTTGAGTTGATTTTTCACAAAAACTGCTCTATATAAATCATCCAATATTTTGGAAGTTTGAAAACAATGCACAAGTACAAAGGTACCTACCGCTAATATACTACTATCGGTTGTCGGTGCATGCGTGATGTGAAATATTCTTACATCGTACATATTATGGCCTCCGTGGTCTAGGGGAACTCTTGACTAGAAATCCGGAGGTCGCGGATTCAAATCCCGGCGTGCGCAAGTAAATTTTATTTGATTCATTTATGTTATTTTCACAAACTATTCATTTAAAATAACATATAGTCTATTTGCGGCATGTTCCAGAGAGGAAGATATGGTGTAAAGACCACCATAAGAATTGAAATGGCTTTAGCCGTGTTTGGTGATCAGATCTGAATAGATACTCACATACCATCTCTATTCTCCTTCATCCTCCTTCCTCTCTTTCTCCTCTCCATCTCCTTCCCCTCCACACTACCTTCAGCCTCACAATATACTAATATACCCCAATTGGGGATTCCATAGTCTCACTGGCTCCAGATGGTTGGGAGCAGTGGAGACTGTGTGCTGTATTCCATAAAAAAAATTTATTGACGTTCAATTTTCAGTTGAAAATTTGTTTTTTTGTTATTGTTTCGTTACCTACATTTGATAAATGTAATTTTTAAAGTTTACTTACTTTAGAAAGATTTTTTCTTTCTTTCGGAAGGTCTTATTTGCCGAGAGCTTATTATTTATGTTGATTATCGTGAGTAAAATATTATTTTTTTAAATACTTTCAGCTCTTAAAATCCTAAAATTATAATATCCCGCGATTTGGGTTATGGGTGTGCGCTATTTAACATTACATTTATTGTTGTTAGTCGTTTGCCTAGTTGGTTTTATTGTAGTTCCTACATAAGAATATGTTTATTGTTTTTTATGTGACTAAAAAAAACAAAAAATCAGAAACTTTTAATTGAATGAATTCAAAATTGAAATATTTGGACTTCGTTTTCATCAGCGATCTCAGCAGTGATAACGGACAAAATATGTGTCGTAGATGTCTTTCAATCAGACTATGAGGACAGTCGACTTTTTGCACATTTCCATTTCCTGGCTCTTTTGTTGTATTTCTTGAATAAAAATAAGTTTTAATGCACTAATATAATTTATTAATACTCATTTTAGGTAAAAGTCCTAAGTTAGTAAATAAATAATTGAATAAATAAATAATAAATGAAGCATTTTGTATATTTGCCTACCAAATTCAAGAAGTACATGTAAAATATGGTGAAAAAGCCTATAAATGACATAATTTTAAGACTTACCTTTCTATTTGAGCTACTGTTCTAAGGTTTATTGATTCTGGAGTCGGTGAAGTCATTTTTTAGTTCAATAACAGTATATATTCGTAATTAAACATATTTTTAGTGGAACAATTTCGTTGTTAGAAAACAACTAAAAATCAACATGGCCGCACATTTTAACTAGCCGGCTCCTGATTGGTTGACAGTGGAGATTGAACATTCAAGACCTCAACCTTCTGCGGGATGTTGAACAAATATCTATGAACTTTAAAAAAAATAATATATTTTAAACTTTGAGTGTTTGAATGTTCAATATCCAGGAGATTGAACAAATAAGAACTAAAACATTATTCCGTGAGTGGATATTGGCACTCGAAAATACTTAAAATGTCACCAAAAAATATGTTTTTTTTGAACTTCATTAATGCGCAATAGGCTAATGTATATATTGGCATTCATAACTCAGTTTTGCAAAAAAAGTTCTATTGAACATACAAGAACTAAGACAGCGACCTCTTATTGGAAAACCCTGTATAATTTTTTTACGTTACCGCAGAATTTTTTCTCAATTATCATTGCATGACTGCATTAGAAATCTTATACAAGTACGCAATTATAAAGTTCTCACGCACTAGCGTAATTAAGTTTGCTTACATTTATTGAGCAATTATAAATTAAGCGTTCAGTTAACTGTATCGCGAACTCAGCCTATATTTAAATTGATTAACGTTAAACTTACTTTCTTTTTTATATCAGCAATAATTCAAATGTTATCTTTTTTATGTAACTTTGTAACTTCTTTTATAGTGATGTATTTTTTGGGGAATTGTGCCGTGTTGCGCCACCTACTTATTTTGCTCTACCTCCTCGCTACCGCCAACGTTTTGGACAGCATTACAGGGTTTATCATTTTTTTTAAATTTTAGATTCTTATTTGCCATGAAGTGGTGATTCATTTAAATTTACTGAATTTTAAGTTACTTTTATTTATTCAAATAGGACGGTGTCATTGCGCCTCACAATTTTCACCTCATATGGGTGTTTAATATTTTACCTGGCTATTAAAAACTTAGAAGCATTGTATTTTCTCGGTAGGGAAAATTTTTTTTACCTAAAGTCCCTACTAATATTTTATGCTTTGGAGCATCAACTCAGCATCAGCATCATCGGCAGCCAACCGGCTATATACTACCTATAGTCTATTTGTGTTATGTTGGGATCGGGAGGGAGATTCAGCTGCGCCTTATTTTTGGGAAATCGCAGAAAACCTTATTCAGAAGGAAACGGCCGTCCGTCAACATCGGTAAATGATGTCCTGCATTTTGAAGTGTGTGGGTATTTGTTCTCGGTCGTGTAGTCTCTTCAAGTTGGTTCTGAGTCTCGTATTGTATGTAATTTTTACGCAGGGATTTCTCGTATCCATATGGTTCGCAGGGGAGTCTGTAGTTTCGTGAGGTGCTGCTCCATACAGGAATCGCATATGACAGTACCGGGCGAATAAGTGAGTAGTAGATGAGGAGTTTGGATCTGGGAAGTAGCCGGCTTTTTAGCTTAGTAGGGTTTTTTCTGTTGAAAATCGGCTTCATTGCATACTTTTTGCTATTTTTTTCGTGCGCATTAAAATTGGTGTAGCCATCAATTACCGGATACCAAGAAGTATTGAGCCCCGTCGTCATTATGAATATTAATTTTGTGAATTTCATTCACTGCCGTAATTGGGCGTGCTCTATGCATCTTGGGTCTTCCCAGGACTTCAGGAACAAATTCAAAGTAATGGCCGGTTTGAATTAAATGCTCCGCAAATGCCGATTTGCCATGGTGGCCGAGTTTACATGCTCGAATCTGTTCTGATATCCTTTTTGAAATCTTTCGTTTTGTCTGGCCACATAAGGAGGTAGCGCAAGACGGCATAATACCCCAAAAACAAAACACTATAATACTTTGGCCGTGAAAATCTCAAATCGTATCTATTCTTCTATAGTTTAAATTCAATTACACATACATTTAATGGACATAACACGGGCTACCTCTCTAACCCCACGCGAGCGCGAGCACGCGTGTTTTGTCTGCTGTCTTGGGTTGAATGAGGTTAAACCGATTACAGATTTCCTTGCATAATATAATACTCCCCTATCACCTACATATGTATAATTATAACTCTGAATTTTGTTTCTCCAATTTTCTCTACATCTTATCTTGGATGTTTCAAGAGACCTAACATATTCGGCTTTCTTTAACGGCCCCACAAACTAACGACAAAATTCTTACTTTGATTTCTAAGATTTAATCGAAAATCTATTTTTTAAATCGCGAACAAGACAGCATCATTCAGCTCTGTTACCCTAAAGCCTCGTCTCCAGCGACAATATTACCACAAACATTAAACTAAATGTTTGTGCAAATGTGAAACATTACGGTAGGGCCGGCCACGATGTTTTTTTTTACGTGGCCGAAGGAAAAAAGAACGCTGGGGCCCAATCTATATGTGCGATTTTTTAAAACATTTGGTCTTAAGAGGAAGTTACAAGCCAAAAATGTGTATATTTTTGGTATACCTTATATTGTAGGTTATAGGCATCAAAATCGCTTGACAAACAGAGTCTAGAAACGTTCGATTTCAAGCACAAAACTGGTTTTTATTTATTTTGTAAATAATTTTATAAGAAAGTAAAAAAAGTCAATCAAGTGAAACTGTCACAGATAATCTTAACTATAATACTGTATTTTTTAAAAGTTGTTTCCTTTATGCTTTCATAAATTTCTATTGAAAAAATATTTTTTTTATTTGTATTCTACTCAAGCGAAACGATAGTAAAATCTTCAATATATCTAAAGCATATTTTTTGGTATTCATAATGTAATGTATTCGTTATAAAGATTAATCAAAATAGTGATTTAGCATTAAGCTTCGTCTTAATACAAATATTTTTTTCTATCGATTTCATTGTTTTGATTCCCAATTTATAATCGCCAAATAAGTTTTCGATTCAGTCGTCTCTCACAGAAGCAGTTGGGAAATGTTACGATGTTCACTATGCATTACAAGTTAGCAAATATAAATTAATATATTTATGAAAATCTTTGAGGTTGCCGAGTTGCATTTTCAATTGTTTGCGATGTATTATTATACCAAAGATATACGATTGAATATTAGAAGTCATAAGATTGGGTACAAAAAAATTGGGTCGCTAGTCTCGCGTCCTTCAGAATATATTATAGAGTTTTGTTAATATGTTCACGACTTCACTCGTTTGAGACAATGCGCACAAGATTCGTGCATGCTCTTATTATTATTGTTATTAAACAAATAATGTTTTAATAATCACATGTAACGTAACATTTAATGTTTATTATCTATCTGTGTGTATTTTATACATGGCGCGTGACTGTTTTGCTGGTTGGATTCAAACTGATTTATATTATCATAAATTGTTTCTTGCTACTAGATTCTTTTGATTTTAGTTTTACGACAGGACAAGGTAAGGTAAATGAGGTGAACAATGCTTCCAAAAGTAAATCGAAAACAGTTTTCTGAGAACCTATTTCGCAAGAATCCCAACTGCTGTCAAACGTCAGAAATCACAGGAACTACGGCATCCCCCTTGTGCAATTTTAACAAAGTAGTAATACCGTTAATAATGTGATTGTCTTATTATAAATATGTAGTGTTATTAATTAATTAGTGATTTAAAAAACTATGTAAAACCGTACATTCCAAAACGGTTCCAACTGGCTACAACCGCCACTGGCTGGTAAGACGGCTGTCATCAACGCCGCCGAATACACGCCTAAAACGAACATGTGGTTTTGGCGGCAAATTGAAAATGGCACATTTTAAAAAGGAATCGAAATTTTTTTCGTCAACTTAAAAGTAAAATAAAAATACCTTCATTACTGTAATTTTTTGGAAAAAAATAAACAATGTAAATACCCTATTGGGGTACGTTGCGAGGTAAAGGGAGAGAGGGGAGAAGAAGAAGGTTTGTAAACCTAAGATAGATGTAGATAGTTATCTACACGGGTATTCAAATCTGGTCACCAAAAACTTTTAAAACCATTTACAGAAACATTTCTATTCAGAATGGTGGTTCACCAGAATGATACTTAGGCCCATTGTCATAAAATGGCTATTCAGCGCCATTTGTTTTTTTTTTAAGTTTGAGAGATCTACGTAAAACGCCGATTCTAGGAGCGTTAGAAAGTTAGTGGGAAACGGACAAAATGACGCTGAGTGGTCATTTGATGACAATGTTACATTTGAATTTCTATACCTACTTCGAATACTTTGTGTTGATAGATTGAAAAACATGAAAGACTTTCAGCTTTTCCTAGAAATATCCGGCTTGGTTACACGTTCCATCAACAAATTACATTCTACAGCTATGGTAGATTCAGCCTTTTATACCTCATTAGATCACTAAATAAATTACGTTTTCTAGTATGGTTATATATTATAATTACAGTCACGAACCTACCAAGTGAAAACTAATGCTTGTAGTCTTATAATACAGAGAACAGGAAAAAGTGAATCACTTGTATTAGTATTAATTAAGTTTTAATTGGCCGTACAAATAATAATTTATATGATTTTCTCTCTGAAGAATTCCAGTTAAAACACTAAGGACGGGTTGTTTCGGAGAATCTGAACAATTCATCAAATTTCAACGTACATTTTCAAATTCTGTGAAAGATTTTTTCAAGTTCTGTTTTTATTTCAGTTTTGTCAAGCAACTAGCCTACAATGATATAAAAACAGAACTTGAATAAGTCTTTCACAGAACCCGAAAATGAACGTTGAAATTTGATGAATTGTTCAAATTCTCCGAAACAACCCGTTCTAAGAAATATAATACACACAAATAATTTTTGAAAAACCCGATTCTGAATCTAAAAATTGTGTTGGATTTATTAGAACGTGGAATTATTATATTTAATTTTTTATTTATTAGGTACAATATTTTTTACATATTGAAGACAATATTAGTGATTTCTAAACGAAAATCTGAAACAGAAAAATCAGAAAAGGAAACGGTCACATCTGGGACTCGAACCCAGGACCCTTGTCTTTCCGGGACAGTGCTCTACCAACTGAGCTAATGGGACCCTATTCCCCTCGGTCACTTTTAACTGTATCATACTTCGAGTAAGAACTACTAACATTGTCTTCATTTATTCACCGCACATTTTTATTGGCAACTATCTTTATGTATGATCGCAAGATTCAACCCGAACTAAATGCAATCCAGACAGCGTCTTTTTAGATAAACCTATCTTATTTTTTATTTTTAATGTGCGACATCTGTTGACTTTTCTGCAAGTCTAGAATGAATATTTATTTTTCGGAATAACTTTATTGAGTAAAACCTCAGATTGTAATATTTAAATATTGAAGACAATATTAGTGATTTCTAAACGAAAATCTGAAACAGAAAAATCAGAAAAGGAAACGGTCACATCTGGGACTCGAACCCATTAGCTCAGTTGGTAGAGCACTGTCCCGGAAAGACAAGGGTCCTGGGTTCGAGTCCCAGATGTGACCGTTTCCTTTTCTGATTTTTCTGTTTCAGATTTTCGTTTAGAAATCACTAATATTGTCTTCAATATTTAAATATTACAATTTGAGGTTTTACTCAATAAAGTTATTCCGAAAAATAAATATTTTTTACAATTCAAGTTTTCCAGTAATGTAGGCCTCACTGGGTGGCTTGCCCGTGCTGAGGCCTTCATTTTATAATATGAAAATATAAACTACATAATACATTTAAAGAGAAAAATTATACATTTAAAATTAAAAATACATAATGATATATTTAAAATTTAAAAAAATAGTACATTGAAAATAATCTTGTGTGTTTGTGAGTGATGTGTGTTTATATTGGTTTTGTGTTTTACGTGTAGGTTTTATTTTTATTTTATGCTATGAAATTTTGGTAATATTGTCTTAGATATATTATATTTAGAGAATTCCTTTTTAGCGAAGGTTTATTATATTTATATATACAATAAATCTATATTATACTTATAGAAAGTAGAGAAAAGTCGATGTTTTGTAATCAAGTCGTAAAAAAAATATTTTCGGGCGCTTACATTTCTAACGTTGGCTAAATCTTATGAATTATATGAGAATAATGTACTATGGAATTGTATATCTTAAAAAGGCGTACAAAAAAGTCAGTGATGGTATAT
Source organism: Hesperophylax magnus (assembly GCA_026573805.1). Taxonomy (NCBI): domain Eukaryota; kingdom Metazoa; phylum Arthropoda; class Insecta; order Trichoptera; family Limnephilidae; genus Hesperophylax; species Hesperophylax magnus. The sequence goes on along the minus strand of JAIUSX010000006.1, from coordinate 8,996,288 downwards.
GTCTATCTCCTAAAGATAACCTCCAGCAACGCCTGGTACACGTCAGCTAGAAGCTGCCGCCATGCCACTAGCTGCGACAGTTAGAATCTCAAGTGAATTGGATAAACGTATCGCTTGATGCCTCCCGCTACTTATCGCTTCAAATTGAGGCAATTTTACAGTTTTCAAATATTTTATTAGAAATTATTTATCTTTGAAAAAAATTATATAAAAAATTGGTAAGTACAGAATAAGGACCACGATTGACCTTCTGAATTACGTATTTGCGGATTGTACTGATTTGAAAGAATCCCGATGTCGTCAATTCACATAGGACCTCAGACTCACAGGCTCAGAATTTTGATTATTTAAAAAACTTGAATTGAAAATTGATCAATTTTCACCTGAAGTAAGAGAAGTTGACATTACTTCAGACACACCAGATACGTCTGCAATACACTTTCTGTTAATCTATTCAGTTGCTCGACCCGATGATTTTTGACGTCCGGTACCTACTCCACTAACGAGGCCACTTTCGGGGATTCAAAATAATTCTAATTCTTTTCTGAAAAAATTCTTACAGATCTACCCAAAGGGATTTATTGAAAATAAATTAAAATGATGCCACAAAACTGAATTTTGCGATTATCTAAGAATTTATTTTATATCATTTATGGACCTATTATTGTGTCAAAAACGATGCATTAACGGTTCTTTTAACGGTATGTTTATATAAGTACCTAATTATTATATTCCCATTCATCTTAGGCCTTTCTCACTAGAAATATATATATATACATATATAAAAAAAATACACTCACAGAAACAATAGCGCGTGTTGCTTTTATGTCCAACAGATGACGCTGATTTAAAAGAAGTAAGTTTTTATCTGTCAGAGGTAACATCTATTTAAAATAATTCAGACATTCAAAATTATTCTAATTCTTTTCTGAAAAAATTCTTCTTAAACACATATATATATATATATATGTAGATATTTATTTAACGCCCAGAGGGCTTTTACATGGTTGGTAGTATAATTTTAATTTGACAGATACTTTGAAACATAAAAAATAAGAATAAAATTACATTTGATAAAAGCTATGCAACAAGTCATACAAACACAAGAAACAAAAACAGAAAATTACAGCTATTTGTAGGTTTAGATGATGTGTTTAGGAGTATTGTTGAAATAAATGTTTTAAATGATCCACAAAACTTGCCAAGTTGGTATTGAATATGTCAACATCACCCAAGTAATGATTTCCCATGGTGTGAAGTCGTTGTAACGGAGAGTGGGCAATGTAGTTACGCTTATGTGTGCTGCTGTAGAATATTGTATTTTGTCGTGTTGTTACTGTGGGTGTATGTATGTTTATAAGTTGCAGGAGTTCACAACAGTCGAATTTAGAGTTAAGTATTTTGAATAAGAACGTTAAATCGTTTATTTTACGTTCTTCTTATTATTATTATTATTATTCTTATTTTCTATATTGCCTTTCCAATATTTCTTACAACTGGACATATTTTTTCCATCTCAGATTTTGTCGATAATTATTTCTAAATATTTGTTTGTGTTTGTTGTTTTTAATATTGTGCAGTTTGTGATACAATAATTTTTATTGCGAGTTTTATAATTGTCATGTATGTTAATATTAATATTTTAGGGTTATCGTTTGTGTGTGTTCAAATGGGATTGCAAATATTTTTTTTTACCATTTAGTGACACTAAATTAATGTCGAAGTAAATTAATGTTTAGAGTGTTCACGTCTTCGGTGGCTTTTAATATTACGTTTTCCCAAGACTTTTCATTTATTATTATGACTGTATCGTCTGCGTATGAAGTAATCTGTCCATGTGGTTATTGAAAAAAAATGCCTTTAGCATATGATGTAAAAAGGTCCAAAGTTGAACCAAGCACTCTGCCTTGGGGGATTCCGAAGTCTGTCATTTCTTTATCACTATTAACCTGATTGATTTTACTACTTGCGGGTAAGTACTTGTAAATCCATTAGAAGTAATGTGTCAATTAATTATTTTCCTTACTATGTAAAAGCCCGAGAGTTAACACATCTAATTTAAGCGTGTAAAATATATGTTTTAAATGCATAGATGTGTCTCGTACCTACTCTTTCTTGCAATACGTTCCAAGTCACGCTTAAATTAGCTTTCTGGTTTATTATTTCCATTACTATTACCATGTAATTGTACCGCATTTTCATTCGTCTCGATGTATAAATATTTATTTCTAACCTCTTTGTTTAACGTTACAGCTGTAATTGTTTTGTGGAATACATTACTCAAAGATCTGTGAAGGATGTAGCGGGTCTTTGCCCAGTCTTTCAGCAGAATTATGTGCTGAAAACAATTCCAGAAAATTCACGTTTGTGTACTTATGCTATTAGAGTTCTGCCGCTGAGAACTCCATTGATACGTCTCTCGGTTTCATCAACGTTTATTTGAAAGTGGTTACAGCGCACCTATCAGCAGTATTTTTGTAAATGTGCAAATCGTTATTTGTAAAGAAGCTGAATTTCTGAATATTTACGAGTTTTTTTTGCTTTTTCTGCCGCTGAGTGCTCCGTTGTTACATATTACAGTTGCACGCGTCGTTTACGAGAAGCCACAACGAAGATATCATCGATGTTTCTGCGTATTTGCGAATCGTTGGCTAAATTAACTTTTTTAATTCCTCACAGGAGGCAATGGGGAAAATAATTTCCCTTGTAGCCTAAGTCATATCTAGTGATATTGTCGGGAGGGTATTTTTAAGGAAAGGAAGGGCAGTAAGTTCTGGTAAGGAAAAAGGTATGATGGGTGCTGGGGACGGAATCTAGGCACCGTCGCACCGTGGATATAAGGGGTTTGGAATTAAGGATGCCGACTTACTGTTTCTGCTCTTCTTCCGCTTTTTCTCACTTGCGCTCGTTCAACACAATGCTCTATTTTCCACCACAAAATCGCGAGCTCACGATGGCTTTTCAACTTCGACGCGGTCGAACAAGGGGGGCTCCGTAATCAGACACAGTTTAGGTGTTGACACTGTTGACAGGGTGATTTTTCAACTGAACTGAACTGAACTCACACTTAGTCGGCATAGGAAAGGTAGGACTTAGGTAGGTGTGCAACAATAATATTCATCAAATAAATCAAAGGGAAAGGTACAGGTATAACGATGCTAGGTACCGACAATTGGTGTTAAGGAAGTTGGGGGTCAGTGTGTCCAGGAGAGACGGACGTATGCATTCATGCCTCCCACTGCGGTGCAAGGCAATGGGTTGAGAGAATCCGACTGGAGAGGTCAAAGGGTCTCCCTCAACCGTCCTCTCCCGGTGGGCAAACACATGCCGCCAAGACCTGCACAAAGCTTTCCCTATGAACATAACCAAGTCATATATTCAATGAATGGTTACCGGCCGGTACCCATACCCTCTCCCAAATTGAACATAACCATAGACATATGAATATTAGTAGAACTGCCCTAAGTGATTAAAAGCGGATTATCCCCACTCCCCATACCGGTTCCATTGGAACCGGCTGTGCTCGCGTATGACCTCAAGTGAAATTTGAAAACGTGACGTCATCATTCTTGTGCGAACTATGGTCGAGGCATCATCGGTTCATTTTACGAAATAACACTGCAAAATGTTGACTTGTACTATGAAAACTTGTAAAAATAGATGTGAAAAAGAGAATAAACCCAATTGTCGTATTACATTCCATATATAAGCATTATTTTACTTTATTTTAAGCATATTCACATCGTATAATATAGATCAGTTTTAGAAACATATTATACTATCACATCGAGAAACGTCTGGACGCGAAACACAAAGCTGGTTGGTTGCTGGGAAGTAAATTATGAACATTTATAAAAGTGTCTTAACTAAATACTTAAACGAAATATTCGACTCTGAAAATGGAACCGAATTTTTTTGCCGAATTTGGACTTCGCAAATTTGCTCATAACGTGGCGAGTAATTTGCGCTCCCATGTAAAAATGTCTATTCATTCAAAAGCAGGTTTTACTTTTAAGAAGTAAATGGTGATATTATAATGCGAGATGCCTATTTACTGTCAGATTGATTTATTGACGAATCACAGTCAGCCTTACTCCCTTCGTTCTTCAACAGTTGATTTTACCCCTCGCCATTATCTTCTCGTCTATTAATTCCTATGTCTGTGAACATAACCAAGTCATATATTCAATGAATGGTTACCGGCCGGTACTCATACCTTCTCCCAAATTGAACATAACCAAGTCATATATTCAATGAATGGTTACCGGCCGGTACCCACAACTCCTCCCAAATTGCAAACTGAATATAATTACCTTTTTGGTTTATTTTGGATTTTTTAAATGGGTTTTTTTTAGACCGGAGTATTTGATTAACTTGAACCTGTCATCTCTCTCTACACCCACGCTTCTTCCATTAACTGGTGCATTTATTATAATGACACTCCTTTTTCTTCTTCTTTCTCGAGTATAACATTGGTTATTTGAAAAGGGACGAACTTTCTACAAATAATAAAACTTTTCAAAATAATAATATATATGTATAAAAAATAAAAATAAATACTTACTCTATCACACCTTCCTTCCAATTTCTTCAAAATTAGTTTTCTTTATTTCTCACCTTACTTTTGATTTCTAGTTTTATTATTATACTCATATTATTACTTCTATCTGTTTGTTATTATATTTTAGTGATGAAATGTTTTATGTATGACTACCACAACACGTGCATTAGCCTAGTGTGATAGTCTAAAGAAAATGTACTACATCATCTTAATATTTATTAAATAAAAAAATAAAATAAATTAAAACGCATTTGTTAATTTTCTAATCTTTCCGAAATCTTTTTGTTTTTGTTTTTATAAACCCAAAAATGATAGGTAAATTATTTTCTTATCAATTTTTCTTTTAAATTACCAACATTTTCACGAAAATTTAAAATAAAATTAACCTTGCAAAATCAACACCATTCAGTTTAATCATGAATGCAAAACTATCTGGTTACTTGCTATTTATAGGCTATCAACTTAATAATGTGCATGATAACCTCAAAAAGGGACCTTAAATTAAACTGTTTATGTGCCTGAGTTGCAGAAGCAGTACATACCGATGTGAAGACTGATCGGCGACATGTGCCAGCTACATGGTTCCCTCAAGGCGGTGAGAGATGTCTTTATCGATATGACATCTCATGTTGTGTGCATTTACAATTTTGCAAGGCTTCATACTAAAGGGACTTTGATTGGACTTGTAGTTATTGAAAAGAATGCATTAATGTGCTAATTGCGACAGCAGTTTACTATTTACAATGTATACGATGCAATTTATTTGCTTACCGACATAAGATAACATAAAAAAGAAATGAGAAACAATGTAAATGATAGACACAGAATAGTACCTACAAACACATTAATAAGGTAGGCGACACATTACGGCCATTACGCATCATGGCTTGGCCTATTTCAGAACATCGCCAAGCCACGCATATATAGCGTATATACAGGGTGTATCGGCACGTACCCGACAAACTTTAACCAGCTATTCCTTAGCACATTTGGAGTAAAAAATGTTATGGGCACTTTGCTGTCCGGTAACATTTTTTTTAATAAAAAAATTATCATTCATATTTTCACCACATGTCACCACAGTTTTATCCTTTGTCACAGTTTGAAAACCCATCTGGCAATATTTTATTCGAGTTTCGTTGAATAATATACGTACGTACCTACATTGGCGCGCTTTTACAATCACAACGAAATGGCATGGCACCATTCGTCTCATTTTTAACTATTATTATTTAGTGTGTATGAAAGAGCGAAGACGCTTTTTGACACACTTGCTAATAACAGCTGTTGAACACGAGAAACAATGCCAATGACAGTGACAGAGTGTGGATTTTTGAATAATTTTTTGTTTTTAATTGAAAAAAAATGTTACCGGACAGCAAAGTGCCCATAACATTTTTTACTCCAAATGTGCTAAGGAATAGCCGGTTAAAGTTTGTCGGGTATGTGCCGATACACCCTGTATAGTGTATATACATATATAAATATAGTAAATATATCGTGGTATGTCACAGGCTTTAAGCAATTTCAAATATAACGCTACTACTAGAAAATATTACTAAAAAAATATTTTCGTAATGACTGACAAAATAATTGTGCAGTCTTACGATGAGTAAATAATACGCAATTTGGCAATAAAATAGTTTAGGTCAGGCCCAGGGTTCATTTACGAAGGCAACTCTCATTTCTCATCTCTTCCTCGGGTCTAACTGCAGCTATTTTTGTCAGTTCATTTTGCATTTCTAATTTCGAAAGGATTTGAATTAAAATAATCTAAAGGGACTTTGAATGAACTTGTAATCATTGCAACGATTGCATAAACTACTAACAGCGATAGCAGTTTATGGCGCCGTGTGCCTTGGATTTGAAAGGGGTAAAGCAAATAGTATAGTTTTACTGTTTACCTTTTGTTTGCGCTTTACTATTTACAATATTTATACGATGCCATATCGTGGTTTTAGTGACTAAATAGTTTAGTTCAGGGCTACGCCATACATTACTTAAGGACAAACTCTCGCCTCTGCCTCGGATCAAAACCTCCAAGATCAAAGATCACAGATGTTTTGCTCGGATTCGTCTATAGATCTTCTTGGTAAATTTGACTGCTGTAATAATGTTCAATTAAATTTGTAATTTCATGTCGTAAATCTTTAACATTGACCATCAGTCAATCGGTAAAAAATACTTTATATTGTCAATCCTTAATGAATCAGATACTTACGTGTTACCAGGATACGTTAAGTAAGTTTAAGTTAGGTTAGGTTTTAAAAGAATCCGAATAATAAGCAAGTAATCATCAAACCTGCCTTTCTTCTGCCGTTCAATTTCGAACATTGGCCGCATTAAAATTTCTAAATTTTTGGCTGGCGGTTCCTAAGCATCCGAATACTATACACTTATACATATTTATGTTTTCATAGAGGTGCCCATGAGAATTATGGCAGCCCTGGTTTAGGTAAATGTTATGAATCTGTCGTGGATTATAGTATTTGATCTGAAATCTTGTTCTGTGGTGGAATATTTCTGCAGGATTAAGTATGTGATTTAATGCATAGGTACATTTAAACATTACTTTGTATGTCCGACTACGTGTTTTCTGATATTCTGAAATATTGTTTAAATATTTATTTTTCGTATACATTTTATTAAAACGCATTTATAAGAGTAAATGTTATTTTACTGCTTTTTTATGTCACGTGATTTCCTTGATCCTAGAAGGTTTGCTGACACTTTCTTTGTGCAATATCCTGTGTCAAGCGATAGTACAATACTCAGTCTGTACCACGTAGGGGACCTAAGATTAGTGAACCAAATTTATCCAACATAGTGCATGTTTGCATTAACCTTTACGTATTGTGCTAGTTTTCCTAATAAATTATTTTTTATCAGCCTGCAGCGTGAAAAACGTAGCTAATGTCAAATTAACCATTTAATTTATGCCTTTTACGTACAAAATTATTCCTAACCATATGATGGTAGTAGGAGATTTTCAAATATTGTCAGGTTATTCGTAACCCGCTAATGTTTGTATTTATTTTTTAACGCCCTTTTAGGGGCTAGGGAATAGTAAAAAATATTCAGTATTATTTATACATAACTAAACTGCCTCAGTAACAATCTTTTGTGTTTGTTAAGTGATAAGTTCGAGATGTCCACTGACTCGTTATAACTATTTCCCTCCATAAGTATTCTGGGCAATGAGGAATACATATGGTAGTTAGTCCCAGAATTTCTGCACTGAAATACATACCGATTTCTAGTATTACGTAGTGGAATCCGAAAGCTTATCATATGAAAGCAATTCTGCATTATCAAATGCATAATTTAGAATTTTAAATAGAAATACCAAGTCTGTGAAAATCCTTGTCAGACAATTTAAACATATTCCTTTAATTTAAAAGAGCGTTGTCAGTAACAAAAATTAAACCCCATTTAAAGACAACGTTTGACCTACCCACTCAAGTTATTTATTTATTTATTCATCTTCTCCATAAAACGGTTATACAATGTAGATGATATCATATATTATATAAATGCATTTTTATACTTTCTCAGAACTGTAATGCGATACAATGTGATTTTTCCCCTTATAAAAGGACATAATGTCTTTAATTGTTGGAACTGACGCCTTATATTGTGGCTCCATCAGAGATATTGTTTATTTTTAGACCTGCTTGCCACTTGTGGAGGCTATAAGATGGCACTGAACGGAATATAAAGTGCCATGAATACGAAGTGGGTGGTATTCTACGGATATGTCTACAAACAATTATTGCGATCTTTAATAGCTTATCATTGTCACATGAATCTCAAATATCGATTGTGTTCATTGTTTTTATCAGAAGAGATTAATTATTACAATATACTAGCACTGCTACTTGAGTAGGTGGTTAAATGGGGCAATGCGTTTGAAACAAATGAAATTCGTGGTTTTTTGAAGAAAAAAAACACCGCCATCTGTTGGACGTAAAACCAACGTGCGCTATTGTTTATCTACCTTCACAGACGTTCTGAACCAGCGTGGCGGGTTACAGCTAGATGAATAATAAATAATATATAAACCGAACATCTGCTTTTAGTATCCCTCTCAAAATCCTCGAATCGTGAGTTGTGGATTTATGACATTTGCAAAGTTTTGTCTGACTAAAATTTACAAGTCAACGCAATTATTTACGGTGTGCTCTTTCTGTTGGGGTGGCAGGCGGTGGCACCTGATATTGATTGGGGCTGTTAGTAGATACTTGAACCAATACAATAAATAAATGTACCCACTTTCTAAGGATTAAATTCCGATTTCGAAACTTCTCATTAAATTTGAAAACTAATTACGTGTTTCCGTTCCTTATAAAATAACGAAAGAATGCCTATTGGATTCAGAAACTCAAATAAGCGTTCTCTAAGCGCGTTGAGGGCGCGCGTCAGATTCAGGATATGTGGTCCTACCGGGTTCCCAAATTTAAAGTTGACTGAGATCAAGTAGATCTCAGTTGCACCGTCTTTAATACATATGCAGGTTTGGTACTCGTCGGACAGTCCAGCCAGAAGGAGGGGGCTGATCACAGAAGAGTTAATCAGGACACCCGCCCCTGGTGCACGGCCCACTTCGAGCACCGCCCTGGAAAACTTTAGGTGTCTTACCTTCCCAGGTGTATTGTTCCTGAATGAGCAAAATGTCAAGTTTGAGGTCAAGCATGACCCGCTGCAGCTCCAGGGTGGCCAAACGGGAACGCTGCAGGTTGATCTGACCTACACGAATGGGGTTAATTGGATCCATAATCGGTCAAACGGACTTGGACCTCAATAGCGGCTTGGTAGGCAGGGCACATCCTGTCGCCTGTGGGATGAGAAGCAGGTTTTTTGAATCTGGTACACGTTGCACAGACAGCAGGCTGTACCTTCCTGGGGCAATCCTCTAAGTTGTGCCCCACTTCAGCGCAGTGGCGGCAAGTCTCCTTTTCCTGGGTGCAGGCCTTACTGATGTGTCCGTATTGATGGCATTTGAAACACCTAGTTGCACCCAGATAGTCCCGAGTGCGACAGGCGTTCTACCCTAGATAGCACAGCCCGCTGTCAATGGGTACTTTCCTTGCTTCAGGGTGGCAGGTGATGATCAGGTTCATTGTCGCCATATCTCTTCTGCCAAACACGGAGACTCTCCTCATTGGGCGAAGGTGATCCTCCTTGGATGTTTTTGTTAGCTAGTAAATAACAAGTGACCAATGTGCGCCATATTATTTTGAAATAACTAGTAAACCAATGTGCGCCATATTATTTTGAAATAACTAGTGACCAAAGTGCGCCATATTATTTTGAAATAACTAGTGACCAATGTGCGCCATATTATTTTGAAATGACTAGTGACCAATGTGCGCCATATTATTTTGAAATAACTAATGACCAATGTGCGCCATATTATTTTGAAATGACTAGTGACCAATGTGCGCCATATTATTTTGAAATGACCAGTGACCAATGTGCGCCATATTATTTTGAAATAACTAGTGACCAATGTGCGCCATATTATTTTGAAATAACTAGTGACCAGTGTGCGCCATATTATTTGTGTGTGCTCGATATTTTGCATTCCAAATCTCGGACGAATCCTGGTATTAATGTTAGTATAATACTATATGCATTTTGTAGACTTATATTTGTCTGGTGAAATTGGATAGCAACCGAGAGTTGATACCACGGTATCTGCCAAAACCCTTTATTTTATTTTTTCCTACGTGACCAGCAGAGGCATGTCGTGACATTTTTCATTTGCAATATGTATTGATTTGATTTAAGGAAACAAAATTACAACCTTAGTTCATTCCGTTGTTTTGGTCTAGCCTCCGTACCTACTAGACGTTTGAACTGATTCCCATTGATAAATACGAGTATTAAATAGATTTCACAGAAAAGGAAATACGACAAAGACGACTTTGGTTTCATAAAATTTAGCACGTCATATCATCAGCAAACATTAATTTGATATATGAATAATATCAAATGTTCGTTGATGGATAGCGCCTTTCAAATTGTATTACTGTAAATTTAATGTTATAAGTTTGGTTATAATATTATTACGTAAAATTTTATTTTTAAAAAAATGGATCAGTGTTATCTTCACATGTTTTATGGAGGTTAAAACGCGCACGCACCAGAGGGGGTAATGCACTTAATAAAAATTATACTGTTACTATATTTTAAGATATTAAATAATATTTATCAGTTTCCGACAAAATTACTCCCCCCCTTTTTAATTCTTCGCCGCAAACATCACTGGTCGGCTGTTTACCCAGCACCTAAGGGTACGTATACATTTGCGAACCGGAACGCGAACCATACCACGAATTACGTGAAAGGAACGAATCAACTGCAAGCGGCGTTTCGCTCATTTGCGGTTGCTTCGTTTCTTTTCCAAAAGTTGACATTCAGTTCGGTAGTTCGTCTCGCGAATGTTTACGTAATATAACATCACGAAAACCTATATGTCACAAGTAAATATGAGTACATATAGGTTAAGGATAAGCTGCTGATAATCGAACCTTTTCGGCAAAAGAATCTAGACTAAATTTTGAATATAAATAGTTGATTACTTCGAACGGCACTCCTCTGTTGGCCAGACCCCCGTTCTGAGTCTTGTGTTCGGCAAACAAGGCTTTAGTGTTGTATCTCCACCAGTCCCAAGGCAAATAGGTAGGTACTACATAATCTCTCATTGTAAAGATAAGAGATCAAATCCCGCAGAAATGTTTCTTATTTGTCTCGGATCCAAAATATTCCATTGCGTTGTTTGACCTGAGTTCTCACTTACCCATGATAATAATGCTAAGCCTTACTGCCGCTTGAAGGTCCGGAAATTTAGCAAACGGTGAGAAAATCGAGTTTCCTTTCATATTGTTGTTTTGACATGTTCTATTTAGTCGATGTTTTTCTATTTTACGCCTCGAGGCCCCAGTGGGCATTGCTGAGAGCGTCGCTTCGCGCCTCAGTCACTCTACGACGTTACGTTAGAAGATTATTAACGACACATTCCTGCATTCATAAAACGCAATCATTTTATTATGAATTACTTTGCAATAGTATTCAATACATAATAGCTCTATAAAAACTCTGAGAAAAATGGCAACATTATTTGCGTTACAAATAATAACCGAATGGCCTTTGGTTTGTATACGTACAACCAAAATATTGTTTTTTTTTGATAATTCTTTCGGAGAATCGTTTATTGTATAACCCACATGAATCAAAACACGCAAACATACTCTACTCTTATCATTTTGGTGAGAAAAATATTTCTGAGAATTATCGAAAAATACATGATCCCATTGAACAATTATAGTTCCCGCCGAGTGTTTCTAATTTAATTCTCAAATAAATAAAGTTGTCTTGTTATTGAAACGTTGTGCTATTTATGTAGAAAAAAAAAAATGCTTCATCAATGAGAAAAACCACCTAACTAGTCTAGCTACATACGTAATTTCAACGATATTGTATTCAATTCAAGATTTTATGTAAAAATATTCTCGAGACGGATACCTTATTAGCATTATTGATTAGATTAGATCATTCAACTGACTACTTCTCTTATATTATACTAACATTAATTAAATATTATAGATGCATGGAAATAATTATATTATAAAAAAATTATAAATACGGTCACCGAGGCAATCGAAACTGTAATTGACGTGAAAATGAATATTTGGTGTGTCCCGACTTTTCTACCTGTTTTCAACATTAAAAAGTTTTAATTTCGGTGTTTTGATGACCTCTTTTCCTTAAAATTCCTAAAAAAATTACAAATTATCCTTTTGTTTGGCTACAAAAAAGTACCAACATTACGTAATTTTTTGTTCAATCAATCAATAATTCAAGGCACTCAAAATGCAGTCCGTAAGCAATAGGCACGTACAATGTTATTACGATACTTAGAAATTTTAAAAATTGAACAAATATTTATCATACGGAATCAAACATAAGGTGACAAATTATGCTTTTTACAAAATGTCCACTTCTAAGGAACTATATTTATGTTTTCAGAGCAGTCAATCTATTCTCGAGAATCTTTTGCATTTAAATATATCCATTGTCCATGTAAATCATTGCCTTCAGTTTTCCCTATCTAACATTGGTGTGGACATTTGACTCGAGTCAAACTTTAATTAATTCCATTTAACCTCAGCTAACCTGGAAGCATTGAATTCTTTATATCGCAATGTTTTCCCTATTCCATATGAAGGTTGTGAGTATTTTACAATTCATCAATAAATGTTGCGATCATTCAATGGGGAATGACATCTCAAGTTTTTCCTGTTTCACTTGGGTGCGGGAATTCAACTCGAGTCAAACTTTAAATAATTCTACTAAACCTTACCCTAACCTGGCAATATTTAAAATTTTGCATAACAAACTTTTCAGTATTCCTTATTGGAAGGTTATGCGTATTTAACAATTCTGTAAAATTAATAAAATATCCCAGTACATGTGATCCAGTTTTCCCTATTTTAATTTAAGTGCCGAAGAACTGAAGTCAAATTTTAAATAATTCTTATTTTAATTACTGAAACTGGCAATATTCTAATCTTCCAAGTTTTCCCTGTTCCTTCAATGAAGGTTTCTTGTTGTTGAAGTATTTCACAATTCGTCAAAAACGGTACCCGTGAATGACGTCTTTTCTTAGGAAATAATCAGCCTTAACTAGTTCCAATATATTCTTCTGGGAAATATATTTTTTTCTATATCCTCGTACGTCAGACTCCGGTTTTTTCGCGTTTTCATTTTCACCTTTCTTCTCGAATCACCTAATGAAAGCGGCTGATAGCGTTTCTTGAAAGATGGCCCACATTATTTTGATAAGTTGGTTTCTGTACCAGGCTTGTTTGTAGGTTGTTGATTTTAGAATTTCATTTTCTGATTTTTTTTTACATAATATGAGTATACCTACTAAATTGTAGACATTACTGCTTCTTTCTTTGATTCTTCTGGAAGATTTTTTTTTTTTACCTTTTTTTAAATTTTTATCAGACACATTCGTCATACTACGTCATAACGGACAATGTTTGAAATGCGTGTTCTTACGGTTTATTTCCGGCTACGATTACACATATCGGTATCTACTCGTATTCATTACAGAGATTGGTGCACATTACACATCTTTTACATATTACACATTATTATTATTAGAACTGAAAAGGCATACGTGTTACTAAAGCAAATATGACAATATCTTTGTTCACTTTAGTGAGGTTGAATCACACATTATGATACACACAAATTGTAGTAAAGTCAAATATTTAGGTATCAGGTAGGGTTTTGTAGTTTGGTTTTATTTAACGCCTCTGTTGACCGTTTAGCTTCCTCTGCATAGTTTCACGTTGTTAATTCGCAATTTACCAATAAAATTATTGTAAATCAGGCCATTAAAGTTTAATGAAAGAGGCGAGATGCGACACTTGATTCCAGTGGGTATATTCGTATACGGGCTACAATCATAGTGCATGCATTCGCTGTTCTTTTGCTTGAAACTTGAAACATGTAACATGTAACTTTAGTCGGTGTAAGCATTACAAGAACTCGGGATTTCCTCCGTAGCATAGCCTCTCAGTAGCTGGACGCATTGTACTCGGAACAGACCTCGCAGAAACTATGATAATATAATCTGTGACCTCTACGAAATGGGCTTCTTCAAAATCCAGCTTCATTTCTTCCTTATATTAAAATGCCTCCCACAGTATCCAAAAATACGAGGTAGACCCTAATATTATCCTCTGGATCTGTCATCTTTGGGAAATTTCCTTCTGTGTTGGAGTCTCAGAAAGAATGTCTTATATTTAATTTGTTTATTATTTCAGTTTTAAAAAATTGAAATTGCAAGAATTTTAATAATAATAAAAACAATTGGTAACAAAAAGCTGCCACGAGGCTTCTTATCTGCTCTACCATTTTCTAAAAAATGTATTTATTTAATTCAACTAATCGTAAATCGCGTACCCATTTCATTTCATGCAGTTGCTTCTTGCACTAATTTTATACAATTCCTGTTCACAGAGATCGTATCGTGCGGGAAATAAAACTTCTTTTGATATATTTAATTTTAATAACAATGTTTCCTTTAAAATGCAAATATACATATTATACTTGCAGATACGTAATAATCCTTAACTGTATCAGTTTATACTTCCGATTTTATGTCCGGGTTAAATCTTCCCCATATGAAAAACTAAACCCTTCCACACACTTTTCCACAAATGATCGTCTAGTCAATCAACATTATGCAAGTGCATTATATAAGCAAAATAAATACAAAACAATACAAGAACAACACGTCAACTCACCAGATATCAAATGGGAAAATAATTCACCGACTCCAGATATTTTCATATCAGAGGGTTCGGCTCGGTAGAACTTCTAACAGGGCCTATAAATCCTACTGATCCCTCAACATAAATATTTAAAAAATCTTTCGTTATCCTACATGTATTCAAAATAACCGACTTTTGCATCTTTATATATAAATTTTTTGATAGATCTAATACGTCTAAATTTTTAATGAGAGAGCTAGGTATAATGAAAGTAGCCGAAATAACCAATGGTAATATTTTTATAGTCTGAGAATGCCAAATTCTTTTTATTTCATTTCCTAAATCTTTGTATTTTCTTATTTTTTCATTAACAGATTTTTGAATATTACAGGAATTTGGAATAGCGACATCAATGATGTAAGTTATTTTTTTAATTTTGTCATGTAAAACTATATTGGGTCTATTATGACTAATCGTTCGGTCTGTTATTATAGTTTTATCATAATATATTTTATAAAATTCGTTTTCTAAAAATGAATTTGCTTCGTATTCATAATATGGTACTATATTACGGCAGTCAATCAAGTTATGTTTAATTACCAAACTTTGGTGAATTATTTTTAAAACTTGATTGTGCCTAAATGTATACTCGGACGGTGCTAATATAGAACATCCCGATATAATATGTTCTATAGTTTCCGGAAAAGCCAAACATTTTCTACACAAATCATCAATTTGATTTGTATCTTTGTTTATATGCTTCCTATAATTTTTAGTATTAATGACTCTATCCCGAATGGCAAGCATAAATCCTTCTATTTGTGCGCTCAACTTTCCAATACTCAACCATTTGTTTGACGAAAATTTGTTACTTATTATATACTTAGTAGCTCTTTTCAGTGAAAAATCACGCGAAAATTAAAAACAAAATTCGTAAAATTTCTCACAATTATATAGTATTTTATTACTCAAACCATCAAATACAGAGTTAATAGCCGCTTAAATATTTGTTTATGAATGAGCAAAATAAAGCATTGAGGTCGGTTGTAGGTTACCTAATTTGATTTTATATTTCTATTAACGCAAATTAAATAATATTGTATTTCACGTAAAATCCATGAAAGAAAACTAGGCCCACAACTCATGCCGCTAGGAGGCGCTAGTGTAGCATGTTGCCATCAGTATGTATGATTAAAGTTAAAGGTATTATTAATAATATAGGGTATTTTATTTGCTTATACACAACCGAAATTCTATTATTTATAATTTTTTTCATACATGCAAAATATTATGTTTAAGCCCAATGGCGTCTAAAGAAATAAATAAAAAAATGAAAACGTAATAATGTGCATTCTGAAATTCCAAAGGCCATTTTCTGCTTGAAAACGCATTGTAATGCGATACCAGTTAGAGTTAGAGGTTTCATTGTCTAATGCGCGCTTACAAAACATAGCTTATAATATTTATATTTCAGATTACTGAGAAGATTTAAACAGCCATATACCTGATACCTACATAATAAACGACGATCATTATCTACGTATTTTTTTTTATCGCAGGTTCGTGATCAGAGGCACCATTGTGCGCCATATTTTGAATCATCGCGAAGACAAAAATCCATTTTATTCGTATGCGTCAACCGTTTCAGTTTAAGGCTTGCAATCTTACCACATAATCATAATAATGTAATCTCACGATAAGATAAGCCGAAATAAAACTAATTATTATAATCCCACTGTTCTTGAATTCTGGTGTTTTTGAAAATCTGGGGCATTTTTGAAATGCTACTAATATTATTATATATTTCTACACCGTGGCTTCTCCTTATAATATGTGTGCTTTAGTGTTATAATTAATATTGTGAAATTGACCTGCTGACAAACTGCTTTGGCAGTTTAGCGGGTGCTTGCAATTTTAATTCGAACTGTTTGCTTTTTGTCTGTTTGTGAAATTTGCTTGTGTAATCCGTTTCCAGTCAATCCTGTCAAGATGGTAGACGTGTTTGATAGTAGGTACCATTCTACTACGCTAGAGCGCATGGGAGTTGCAACTGTTCCGCGCTGTCAAGTCGGAATCAACATTATTGCAAGTCCACTGTTGACAACTACTAGTTATTATTCTGATAACAGAATCATATACTCGTATTAAGGAATTCCAGTTAATTAATTTTATTATGAATTTTCACGTTCTAACAAATATCGGTATTAATAATTTAAATATCATATTATTTATGTGGTTAAAATAATTTTCATATTTTGCATTTTTCAAAACAGGTGACATCATACGTACTCGGTTTTGTCGGTTAACAGTAAGGTTAACCGACAAAACCGACTCCTGTCGGAATGAAAACTAAAAAACCCAAATTTAAATATTTAGGAAGATTTCCACAAAAGCTGAATTATTTTTAATAATACGCAGCTCAAATTGGCACAATATTGTCCGCATTCTTAATGCAACACTGCCGGCCAACCCGTGAGATAGTGGTCCCGCCGACCAATCACAGGGCGTTTGGGTGCCTGCGAAGTGTGTACTAAGTTAGTTAGCGATCCAGCCCTTGTAGAATTTGGTGTACCCCAAGGGAGTACCTTAGGACCTATTTTGTTCAGTATTTATATCAATGATCTGTGTAACAGCAATTTTTCCAATCATATTATAACATTTGCAGATGATACTGTCCTAATATTTGAAGGAAAAACATGGAATGATGTACACTGCAAAGCAGAAAGTGGATTAAAACAGCTAAAACTTTGGTTAGACTATAATCTGCTGACACTCAATTCGGAAAAAACTAAATTTATACGATTTAGTGCGACAGAAGCGGGCCAACCCGAGGAAGCACATAATATTTTTATACATAAATGCATTGACTCCACTAACTGTAATTGCTATAAATTGGAATGTGTAGACAGTATAAAATACCTTGGTGTTATATTAGACAAATATCTTAGATGGGACGGACAAATAGATCTAGTTGCCACAAAGGTTAGAAAGCTTACGTACATGTTTATGACAATCAGAAATATCTTACGTAAAAAAGAATTGAAACTCATCTATGATGCTATGTGTGGGTCACTTCTAGACTATGCATCCTTAGGTTGGGGTGGGTGTGCAAAAACTGTTTTGGACAAATTAGCAAAAGCTCAAAAATCACTACTAAGGGTAATCCTCAAAAAACCATTTAGATATCATAGCGATGCACTATTTGAAGAATTCCGAGTTCTGGATGTTAGACAACTATACATGAGAAAATTAATTTTAAACACCCATCAAAAACGCCACCTCTACCCATCTATTAACCACTCTCACGACACCCGCCACTCACGGAGAAATCCAATTGTACCACTCACAACTAAAACATCTCTCGCTCAAAGACACTTCTCATTCTTAGGTCCAAAACTATACAACTTCATGCCCGATGCTTGGAAAAAGGAAAACACAGCTATTCTTCATAAATTGACCACTAATTGGTTTCATCAATTAGGTAGAAAGGAGAGTGAACTTTTACTACACAAAAAATGAAATCAAACACAAACCAAAAACAACAACAAAAACTCCAACAAAACAGTAAAAGATACGTTTATGTTATAATCTTTATCATTATATGTATATATGTACTTACCTAATACTTTTAAATTAGAATGCTACCCAAGCAGCAGTTAATCTTATGTTTAATCTAATATTTTATTTTATGGTATTTCTTCTCTTTGTTATTCATATTTATACAAACATGTTAGTAGGCTTAGGCACCAGTTAAAAGTACAAATACCTATTATTTCATTATTATTGTAATACTATACTTATCAAACAACTTATCAAAATGTTAATACTCATACTAATTTGACTGTCTTAAAACGGGAATCCTCCTAGTTGGGCAGTCAAAACATTTCTTAAATAATGTATTTAAATGTATAATCTTTTACTAAATAAAAAAAAAAAAAAAAAAAAAAAAAAAAAAAAGTCTTCGTGTAATTTGAAATTATTTTTCTATACTTATTTTTATTATTAGCACCACTGAATCATACAAGATGAAAGGAGGCGAAACAAATATGTTTATATAATAAACCTATTGATATAAGGAATGTTTCATGCAATTTGAAATAATGTTATGACTTTCAATTATTTTTTACTAGCGCAGACCCTTGGAAAATCACGGATAGTAGATTTCTCGTCAAATTAGTTGCAATTTTGAAAACGGCAATTAAAATTATTTTCTTGGAAAAATATTTAATTAATATGTAGGTACTTTATCGCTGTTGAATTTTGCAAACAAATACTTCCAATTTTGAAAATTCCACTTAAATTCAAAGCAAAAGTTCTAGAATTCATTGACCGATTCAACACTTGGAGACAGAGTCACAACCGAAATTAGTATTTAATTATTGAAGACAATATTAGTGATTCTTAAACGAAAATTTGAAACAGAAAAAGATACGATCGCATCTAGGAATTGAACCCAGGACCCTCACCTTAGTCCTCCTAGATGCGAGTGTATTTTTTCTGATTTTTCTGTTTCCATCTATTACAATTTGAGGTTTTACTCATTAAGTTATTCCAAAAAATAAATACGAAATTAGTATGTTTGATTATTACACGTAGATAATTTCAAAGAGGACACGTTTAAATGTATTTGTGTACGGAGAAAAGTTACTGATGTAAAATATTACTAATTTATTAAGAATCTCTTCAAATTATTCTTAATCCGGTTAAAAACGGGATTGCAGGCCTTTAACGAAGGAATCAATTAGTTTCTCAATAAACTTTCAGTAAAACACGAATATGTTATCGTGATGTCGATACACGTGTTCATAAAAAAATCTAATATTTTCGCATTTCAATATTGTATATTAACAGGACAAATGCAGGAGCATGAACACGTGTTCCGATTTATTAGGAATGTACTAAAAGTTTAACAGAAAACTGCCTGCAATCCCGTTTTTAACCGAATTTTAACAAATCGGCAACACCAATGGCATCGAAAGTTTCAAAGTATTATATATATATAATAGTTTAAATAATTATACCTTCTCTTGTCGATGGTTGATTATGGTTTGGAAATATATGCTTCAGATTATTTCAGAATGGGCACGCCGACTGTGTCGGTGAGTGTGGAAGGTTCCAGAAAGTTCATGAAGGTTCTCGAATGCTCTAGAACAGTGGTTCTTAACCTTGTTGGAGGTACTGAACCCCACCCGTTTCATATGCGCATTCACCGAACCCTTCTTAATTGGAAAATACATAGGTGCACAAAATGAACAAAACCATTAAAACATGATTTTCACACAAAAACAAAAACATAATAATGACTGTTTATTGCAAATCAGTGTGACTTCTGCTGTTGTCTTTCAGAGACCAGTTCAGAAATGCTCGGCTTTACCTTGGCAAGTGCCACTCTCATGTCATTTCGCAACAAAGTCTGTTCCATTTCTTTGTTTTTATGTCCAGCATCCTCGAAAAGGATTGCTCGCAAAGATATGTTGTAACAAATCTCCAGAGCTTTCTTAGAAATAACAGGGTACGTTACCATTTGAGTTGTTGAGTTGTCTCAAAACGTTGAGAGCACTGTTGTTCTGAAGAATTGCTATTGAACCTGGGTCTGCTGAATTTCAATGATTTCATCGAGTATTCATCATTGACATCTGTTGTCTCGGCACTGAATGTGAACGGCTGTCTCACTCATGCAGGATATGACTCTCTTGTTGGGAAATATCTGTCGAGAGACTTTGCAAGCTTATCTAAGTGCGTGGCAATGCTTGCTTCAGTTCCGCGGGTACAGATATGTCTCCGATTCCAAATACATCTTTGATCTTACTTACACAGTCGTCTAGCAGGGGAAAGTTTGCGAAGTTATCGTTCTCTGTTCGTCATTCCATAACGGTAGCTTTTTGAAAAGCCTTCAGGTTTTCTTCTGCTTTGATAATGTCAACTCCACAGCCCTGCATCTGTTTATTGAGATGATTGAGAGCTGCTAAGATATCATATGAGTCGGGGGTGTGTCTTGACCTCCGCCGAACCCGCGAGACTGACTCACCGAACCCCTGGGATTCGATCGAACCCAGGTTAAGAACCACTGCTCTAGAAGGTTCTGGATGGAGAAAGTTCAATAAGTTTCCGAACTGAGCGGCGGAATGTGTCGGTGAGTCTAGACAGTTTCGGAAAGTTCGAGAATGTTTTTGAAAGTTCTTTAAGGAGCCACAGCAAGGCGTGGCGAGGTACAGCTAGTAAATTGATATACGCCCCAGCATACACGGAGAGAAATGAGTATTGCTGATTTATTAAAATGCTGTTAAAAACGTGACGGCAAGCCATAATAAAATATTAGTCCATTCAGAACAATCGGAACACGTATTCTCATGTAGCTGCGCTTTTCCTGATAAATATAATGACGAAATGCGACAGTATTATAATTTTTATAAACACGTGTTCCGACATCCTCATAACACATTCGTGTTTTACTGATAGTTTATTAGGAAATCTGTCAATTCATTCGTTCAAAGCCTAAAGTCCCGTTTTTACAGGAATACGAATAATTTGTCCATATTTTTAATAAATTAGCAATATTTTATATCAGTGAGTTTTTTTGTGCAGGAATCGAAAGGTCTTAAGTAGGTTGGCGACAACCGTTTTTGTTCAAATCTGCATATATATATATATCACACTTCTATGTAGGTTCTGTTCAATGTAATCAGTACTGTTCCGTACCGAGTACTGTAGTTCAATGTACTCTCACGGCTTCATTATATTGCGGCTCAAATATCATTCATCTCACTAAATCAAACCCCTCCAGGAAAATGTTATGCCTAACACTTTTATTGTGTAATTAATATTTTTTACAACACTACAGATATCTTAATGTAATTAATTGCAAAAGATATGTAGTTAGGTTGATGTTCGAGTATGTAATTAGGTTTCCAAGAATAACCAAATTATAAATGAACTGTAAATAAATGAAATAAGTTTTAAACAATATCTTAAATCTAGAGTAACAAATGATATGTATGTACGAAGCTGGAACAACTTTCATACTATGTACTCTAGCATTACTAAATTTACTTCTTCGGTGTAGAATTTATTGGAAAATGCACTTATTTATATATCTCAACGTAATTTTCTATCATGAGTTATGTATATTTGTAATATTTCTTTAACTGATGAATATACTGAACAATATGACATTTTAAAATGACTATAAATATATTTATGTAAGATACAAACACAAGGCTGAATTTTCTTTATATTAATTTGAATGTAAGCTCAAAATCATAGTGTTGTTTTATTTATTGGCAATTAGTTATGCCGCTTTGCCCACTTCCTGATTTGCGACGGAAGATAAATTATTTTTTAAAAGAAACAAGTCATTTACTAATCCGTTCGATCAGTGTTCATTTTTGTACAGGGTGACACATTTGTATGTTGATATTGTCTAGAATTATCCATTTAAAATATTGATATCGAGTTGAAATATTGTTAACAAGAGAAGTAAATCTCCTCTGGCTTCTGTGGTCGAGGAGTAAGGCTCTTGACTACGAATCTGGAGTTAACGAGTTCAAATCCCGACGTGCGAAAATGATTAATTTATGTTGTTAATAATAGATTCATTGAACATAATATATAGTATAATTTTCGGCACGTGCCGGAGTAAGATACTCTCAATAATTGTAAGATATCGACCACCGCTTAGAATTGAAACTTTGCTTGAAATGACTTTACTTGGTGACCAGATCTAAATAGCCAGGTACTTCAACACCCTCCTCTTCCCTATTTCCTTCCCCTTCCCGCTACCGCAAGTCTCACAAAATACCCCAATTGGGTATGCCAGTCTCACTCACTCCAATCGGTTGGGAGCAGTTAGGAGGGATTCTTGTGCGGTATTCACATTAAAAAATCAAACTTTTATCGACATTTTTTTTTTCAATGTGGCCCACGAGATATTTGAAAATGAATTAATTTATTTGGTGCCCTTTCACTAGGGCAAAACCGAGAATCCACCGCTACCGAACGTAGAGCAACACAAGGTTTGTAATATTAATTTAAATAAGCCACTTGCGTGCATTTTATAGGGACTTGAAAAAAATCGTTGGGAATAAAAATCTCTTAACTAAGAAAAAAATTTCAAAAAAAAGAGAAACGAATAGTTTTTGATAAACTTGTCGAATTCCACCGCACGCTTAATACGCAAAAAATATAAATAGCACTTGGTTTCATTTTAATTAGGTACTACAATAAATAATATTTATGTCAGGGGAAATGGTAAGTTCCATTTTTTCTCATTCAAAGTTAATTTTGAAAGTTGAGAATTATGCATAAATTATTATATTAATACAAACGAATATCCTGACAAACTATTTTGTGCATGTTTACTTAAACCCACGACTTAAATAGTGGTCTCCGTTGGCTATTTAAGTTGAAATCAAGTGTTATTTTTTTAAGAGCCTTTGCATGTAGCAGAATTCGAGTTTTTTTAAATAATAAAATAAACAAATCCGTAATGAAGCTGTATAAAATTTCCAATGTACGATTTTTTTTAATAACTTTAACGTTTTACGTACAATGAAAGGTATTTTTTCACACAGAGACTAATAGATATATAATATCTCTCACTATATTTATATAATAAAACATAATACGGAATCCGCTCCCTGTCAGAATTTTTACAGATATTATGACGTTAAGTTCGTACTTTTCTTAGTTATTATTTCCGATGTATAAAAAAATGGTCAGATTTCGAAAATATCGACATAATTTAAAAATACGATTAAAAATATAAATATAAAAAATTTCTTTAAATATTTTCCTGAATCAATTTTTTTTTAATGTGATTTTTAAGTTTATCGGTAAAATTATTATTTGTTCCTGATTTGCTCTCTGATTTTCAACCTACTTTGGGCCCAGAGCCAATTCGTTGTTTTTAAAAAAACTACCACTTCAAAGAACATCCTCCGTTAACAGACGATTCTCGGCTCGTGTCAGCGTTTAATCAATTAGTCAAATGTGTTCAAAGACAAAGAGTTCAAAGACCTGAGCACCGATGCTATGTTTAATATTGAATTTAAAATTACCTACGTTTACTGTTTTTCTTAGCACAATATGTTGTTGCCTTTGTCGCTAGAAACATTTTTCGTATTTTCCAGCCTTGTTGCAATTTTTTAAAGAATTTATTATTCATTATGTCAACTTTTGCCATCCGGTACATGTCGAGCGACCGTGAAAACCTTTAAACTTCACTAGGCCATCCGCCTTTTCCGTGTTTAAAATGCTCCTTTGCAGGCCGCAAACAGTTTGGCTAAATAATAATAAATTGTAACACAACGACCTCTAAGCGGCCCGAACCGCCCATGAACTGCGAATGCCCGTATTTATACGAGTTACTAATTTTACAAATTCACTAGTTGCCGGTTTTAGTTGGCAGTTGGCACTCAATGAATAGAGAGAGCTGTACTTGTTAATAATATATTTTATTCTAATAGCTTGGCGCCTGTTGATCGATAGTTGCCCAAACCGGGTTCACCTTATTTACTTTGCAACATTGATGGAAAATATATATTGTTGTTGTAAAGTCTATGTGTCTATATGACTCGCTGTTCTATGAACAACCACACACCGATGGTATTTTTACAAAAATGTGTGAAATTTTAATACTTTTTATTTATAATTATTATTGATTTGAAACACCGCACATTTCGAAACGGTTCCAACTGGCTACAACGTCAGTTATGACGTAGAACACGCCGATGTCTGGTAAGACGGCTGTCACCGATGTTGCCCGGCGTGATGTCAACGCCACCGAATTCACGAATAAAAACGGACATGTCGTTTTGGTGGCAAATCGAAATACATTTTATATCGTCATAGAAATTTTTTACATCAATATAAAAATAAAATATAAATACCTTCACTATCGTAAAATACCCTATTATCTATTTAGGCCATCAGATTTTGGCCAACCCCTATAGACACATATGAATATTTATAAATAGCCTATGTTACTCGAGAACTTTTATATGGGTACTGCGGAGCTTTAGACTAATTTAATAACATTAAACACACAAATTTATTCTCTCTCATTGTTCATCCCATTGACCCAACTCTTCATTGATCATTATTTCTAAACCTGTTTTTTGGTTCAATCTTCTTTGCGTTTTAATCATACATTACAATTAATCGGGGCATTAAAAGGGGCCGCTCTACATGCTACGATCTATCGCTTTACAGATAGGTAGGGTATCGCTTTACAGATATTTCCACATTGGATAAAAGACACATATCAATCAAAATTGTTTTGAAATCACAGCGCTTTTGGCGTAAAATTTTCTAGGCCCAGTTATTCCATACCAATCTAAACAATCTAAATTGATTGACATCGGTAGAAAAAAAAATTTACTAATTGATCCTTGTCAAAGAAGTCTGCATATAGTTTTGAAAATGCGCCAAGTTTTTCCTGTGTTTTTTCCTCTACTTATACGGTTAAGTTTCTCCTTACACAATATTTTAACTTAAGTATTCAACAACAAGACATCTGTGAGTAGTTTAAATTATAGCCAATTTCCGCCAGCTTTGTGACCAGGTGAATAATCCTTGGCAATTAAATCGATGGGGCACCTACTTAACTCCCGATTTGACGTCACGTGTCATCGTCCCCTCGGGAGTCATGACCCGAGAAAGACAAGCGTCGTCTATCGATTTAAATTTACAATAATTTGCGCTAGTCAGTTTTGCTACAGACGTGTGTATTTATTATCGTGCTCAAATACATCGTGTGAAAAGGCGTAGCTGGCGGAATTCCTAAGCAATTCCTGAGCCAATTTGGAGTAAAAAACATTTCGTTCTCCAATGACGTCTTTGTCCAATAAAACAATCTCTTCCATTAGCAAAACATTTAATCGATCATATTTTTGTACCATGTGCATGGAGAACACTTACTGATACGAAATATTGTCAATTATTCGTTGTCCTGTTAAAAACGGGACTGGGGGCCTATAATGAGAGGTGGTTAGGAGCCCACATCAGGTGAAGTATTCCCTCATGTTGGAGAGAGTGCAGAAGAAATTTCTGAGATTCCTCTACCTGAGGGGAGTATGGCTACTACCCGTGGCTCTATCCTACTGACTTTCTATTGGGCATGCTCTGTATGAACCATCTACGAGTCAGAAGAGATGTGCATATTGTATCACACTTCTTCAAACTGATTCGTGGATGGATTGAAAATCCGACTATCATGGGGTGTATTAGTCTCTATGTTCCTGATGGTTATCTCCGTCACCGACAGCATAGACTGTTTTATCTCCCGGCCTGCAGGACTAACTTGCCAATGGTCATGCCGGTGGGGAGAGCTGTTGAACAGAATCAATCCGAATATCGACATATTTAGCTGAAGGTGAAGCTGCCTTTAAAGGGTAAGCTCTATTGATGCTAGTATAGTTGATACACCGCTTATTTATTATTTAATACCATTTTACAAATGTACTTAAAAACGAATTAAAATGTAATTTTGTAATGTTTTTAAATGAATAAACAAATTGAATTGAAATTGAAAAAAATGATTTGACAAATTTCATAACATATTATTAGTAAAGCACGAATATGTAAATAGGAAGTCGGAACACGTGTTCATAAAAATAATAATATTGTCGTATCTCTTCCATTATATTTATTCGGACAAGGACACCTGCTTGAACACGTGTTCAGGCATATTCTGAATGAATCATATTTTACTAGGAAATGGTCATGCAGACACAGTATCTCGATAAAAAAAGTACTATCTCGTTACTGCAGCATTTGATAGTAAGGGATGCAACGAGGGTTGGCGTTATGTTTTAACCAGTGGCTAAATATTTTTTTTTCTTGATTTGTGTCCAAATCGCTGGTTAAAGTCTGCGGGGTACATCACGTTACACTCTGTATAACTATAGAAACGGAGATCAGTAACACCTTGGATCCGCGTGAAAACAGTGAACCTTGATTGAAATAATAACGAATAGCCGTAGAAACATTTGTAAAAAAAACTCGTGTAAAGCTGTTCCGCAGTAACCTCCCCCCCCAAACTTTAGTAAATTATGCATAAAACGGAATGAGATGTTACACCGGAGCTCTCGGCGGCAATACCGTGCTTAATGTTTTGTGCTTGCAAAATAACTATAAGTGCAACATCGTTTTTTTATTTCGGAATTAATTGCAGAAATATTTGCATTTCATCTCTCTGGCTTAAAACTATTTTAAATAACATTTTTTAAAACTACCTATTAAGTAGTTTTATTTTTAGCTCATCGTTATTTTTCACTACATTAAAAATATTATATTCGAAATAGATGATTGTGTTTGTGAATATTCGTAGTTTCACTTAATATAGTTGTTTATGAATGTTTACACCTGCAGACGGCTGTCAAAGAACATCTTAGCGAAAGTGTTATATATTTATCGTCTCGTAGACAAATATAATACACATATATAACCATTAAGGCGACATAAGACTGATAACGGGGGTTTTCTCGATGTACACATTTTAATTATTTCTGATGAAGGTATTACTAAAATCGCAAATGTTTCTAGAGGGATACCTACGGGTGTGAGTTATTTATATTTATGATTAATGAAAACAGGACATTACCATTAAAATATTTTGTGTAAAACAGTTTGAAAAATTTATAAAACCTTTTTCAACTTTAAAATTAGCTTCAATAACCAGATTTTATTTTTCTAAACGATGAATTAGTAACATCCCTAGGGATCCCTCTAGAAATATTTGAGAATTTAGTAATACGTTCATCAGAAATAATTCAAATAAACTCCACAGAAATGTCTATTTTCTAGGCCTGTTAGGGCAAAGTCGACCGTAGGTCCGTCCATTACGCCGGGCCGCGCGCCGAATATTGTTTTTACATCACTACATCATTTATGTCGTTAAGATTTCCACTTTATATGTTGAGATTAAATTTGCTAGGGCAAATTCAAAAGTAGGTCTGTCCAATACACCAGGGCCACGCGTCACATATTTATATGCAAGGCTTCTTCACTTACGTCGTTCAGATTCCAACTTTATTTTAGGGTAGTCTCTCGTCTTAAGAAAATCACGATTTAGGATGACGTCTTTAAATACGTTATAATAGACGTTATCCAAGCAGGATATAGAACTGACGTAAGTATGTTATTACTTTTATGCCCATTAGTTTTTTATTACTCGCAAAATCCTCCTTTTCGTGTAGTTTTAAATTAACAATTATTCGTTTCACGGTCGACCACTTGCCCTCGTAACACTATTTAAAATTTAAACCATTGCACACAATTCGTTTTACACAATTAGTTCCAGTTTTAGTTTCAATTGCCAACAAGTGATCGTACTATGAAAATAGCTTCCATTTTCAGCACATGTGTCCACTCAATTCCTGAATATCAAATTGATACTTTTTTATTCGGTTAGATCTTTGACCTCCTCTTTTAAAGCGCATTCACAACATTCAATTCGATTGTGTCCGATTATCTAAAAAATGCATTGTTGGTGTGTCTCCTTACCGTCGAATAAGTCAGTCGAACTATCGGACGAATTTACAAACTAGTCTTTGTAGAATAATTTATCAAGTATCGTACTACTCCTTAGACTCTAGTGTTTTTTCGTGCCAGATGTACTGAATAATTTAGATAACACTGATTATTATAAACATGTATTTAAATACAAACAAAATGTCGCTTTTGTGATAGTAGATTTATATCTCAATTGACGCAAATGCTATCACAAATTATGTGCAGACGTTTTATAAACAATGGTTTTTCAATCTTGATTTATTTTATTTGACATAATGTAATTGTTTCCATAAATTATTATATTTGTTTAATTTTTATTTTTAAATTATTATTAATAACTAGCTCACGCCCCCGGCGTTGATGGGGCTTTTCTACACGGAGAAAAATGACTATTGCTAATTTATTAAGAATTATTAAATTATTGGCAATTCTGGTTAAAAACGAGTTTACAGGCCTTACGAATGAATTGACTGGTTTCCTGATTTTTGTAAATTACGAATATATTATATAAAAAAACGTGTTCATGAAAATCCGAATATTTTTGCATTACAACGAAAGTTCTTTGTATCGTCGTGATATATTATCAAGGCAAATCGTTAAAACATTCTTAAATTGATGTTTTATTAAGAGGAACAGCTGCGCGGCCTCCTTCCTACAAAACTTAAATTTGGATGTGACCAAAATACTAGACCAAATTGAAAAAAATGAAAATGAAAATGTATAGCAAATATCTATTACGGATATTTTCCTCCTTTATTTATTTGTGTTTTAAATTAGAAAATAAAGGCAATTAAAGTTTTTCACGATTTTATAGACATCTTTGACAATTTTTTGTGAGTTAATGAAAATTATTAAAAAATAATCTTTCCCAAACGACTATTTAAAAATATAGTAAAATATAAAATTAAAAAATATAACATCGTAAAAAATGCGTTTTTTTTGTCGGAATTTTAAATGTATATACGACAAATTTGTGTTCCAACGTAAATCAATTGTTAAATCAAAATTAAATTCAAGCCCATTAAAATATCTTTTTTAATAATTCATATTTTTTTATATTTCGTTATATTTCCATGGTAGGAAAGGCAAGATTATTTTTTTAGTAACTACCCTTAAGTCACAAATAATTTCCACACTTGCCTCTAAAAACGTGTAGAATCGAGTTCTTTATTGGCCGATATTCGCACAAATCCGTCCTAGATAATTGCTATATCTTTTGATTAAAAAAATAATTACTCAATTTGGTTGGGTATTTTGGCCTCAAATCCAAATTAAATTTTTTTATAAAAAAGGTCGCGCAACCGTTCCCCTTAATAAGGCCTGTTATTTTATCGTGAGGGCAAACATCAATGTCTCTCCATGTAAACAGTACTCTTCCTCTTGTTTTGATGGTCAAGTTTACAAAATTTCACCAATAGGAATAAAACTGTAGATTTGGATTAACATATTGTGAACAGGTTCCTATTTCTTGCTTTCTAGCTTAGGAACACAGGGTCAGATCACTTAGTCTTATGTAATATGGCAGATATAGGCCTCTGTTATCATAAACACCCATTTTTACGTGGGTTAGGTAAATAGTGAAAAGTACGCTGTTTTTCTGTATGTAATTACCTAACTAACCATTAGCAATGAATTTGCTGTTGAGAGACATTACAATTTACAATGTTTACAAAAAGATAATCACATACCACTGTGTAGCAGCGCGTTTGATTTGTTAGGATTTTTTCCAAATAAACAAATGGATTATTTACATTTTCCTTCGTTGAAGCGTATAGTGTATATTTTCTTTGCCGTCCCTCGTTTAGGCGCTTGGCGCTATCAGCCGATTGCGCTTGCCGCACCGCTTGGCCCGAGCCTGTTCGAGGCTTCGCTTGACTAGGGACCTCGTTCCTCAGTATCGTATTAACTGCCGAGGCGAGTTGGCACTATTTGACGCTTGGGCTGTTGCCGCAACGGAGCTTACTATTTGTCTCAACCCGTTTGATAGTAAAAAAAGAATACTCTTTCCGCGTATGCCTGCCAATCGTGCCATTTGAAAAAGTTACCTTATCCACGTATTAAATGCATAACAATTGGTGGAATTCTCGTACGATCGTGTCAGATTTAGATAACATTTGATAACTCTTTGACTGTATCTTGTTTGTTGTGAAGTTTTAGAATTTTTCAAAATGAGTGGAAGTGTCTGTGAATCTCTTCCCCCGCAGACGACGAGGCTAACCTTCCCAGCCCGGATGGAGAAACTAACGGAGAGGATTTACTTCCGAGCGCTGGACCAGTACGAGAAGATATTAGATCTTCGACGAACTAAAAAGAGTACAAATGTAAGGGAATCTTCATAATTTACTATTTCTCCAATTCCTCATCACGTGCTTAAACTGGTTCTTGCTTACTAAAACTAATGTGTTAATAGTAGATTGTTGTGCCGAGTTAAATTATGCTAAATCAAATGTTTAAAAAATAGCGCATAAATAGCTAATCCAGTTATTGTAGTTAACCTTTCGGTTATTTTTACCATCCAGTCTGCGGAATTATTTCAATTTTATCTGAGCGATAAATTACACATATTCATTTGGTCGGTTTACATCAATCAATCTACAAAAAACTCAGCGGTGACCTTTACGTTTAGCTGTTCAAAGCTCGCTGATTAATCTGATATTTAAATGAAACAAAAATATATCCTTCCTGAATGGAGTCTCATTAATTATTCCAAAAGTTTGGCCAGAGCAGAACTGTGATACACGTACGTGACACCTGATCCGGTATTTCTAAAACAACACCTCGAAATCTGTCAAGCTGTTTGATTTTATATGAAGATATAACAAATCTCAGGGTTAACGAACTGGCGACCATCGAGCGTATGTGCTGTTTATAAAAATATGCCAAACGCTTTATTGAAGTGTTTTTTGGACACGTTTTCACCGTTGTAGAGGTTGCCCACCCCATATGAATCAAGAACAAATCTATACTGTTTCTAATTTTGAAACAGTTAATTAATTCATGATGGAATTTCATTTTAATATGACTTTTTTCCCACAAGTGGAAAATAGTTATGCGGGTTTTTAATTAAAAAGTGAAGTTTAATCAAACCTTTTTCCTGTAATAAAACTTAAACATTATATAAATCTCATAATACGAACGTAGGATTGAATTTGGTTCCGTCTTTTAATGGATCCACACACATGATTATAAATTGGCGAAAGCAATGTTGATCATTGCCTTCGTATCGCGGAACACGTAGAATCATAGAGGAATAATTGGTGTTGATGATGCAGTATTTATAGCGATGTCCTCAATGTTCACTACTTAAACCCGAAGAGTTGCTCACAACTGAGTTTTGAGAGAATCAATATGTGGATGCGAATCAGAGCGTTGGGTTCATTATTAGCTTGTAAGTTGAATGATTGAATTCATATTCTTTTGGGTCCAAGTGCAATCTTGACCAACGTTGACCCAAATGTGTGGGTCGGTTGTAGGGCAAGTTTTAAGCATCACATCGGCAGTCAGTGTTTTTAGGTACCTGTAATTAACATAAATAGAAAGATTGCCTCCTTCAAATGCCTTTCAAGACTGTTCATTTGGGTTTAACGACCCTCTGCGCGTGGAATAACCCCAAAAACAATAGTATACACAAAGATAATTATTACAGTTCACTTATGACCATGAATTGTAGTATGCTATGAATATCACTATTTTTTTTCATGCCACCTACTACAATACCTCTAACCGCTAACAATCTTGCAGACAATTCAACTTAATACTATAATTTTATTTATTTATTATTTCTTCACAATGAAAAGTATTGTTTTCCTTACAATTATGCCCTATAAATTATAACTCTCTATAATACAATTCTTAATACAGTATTTTTGTACTGTTTCGTATGTGAAACTTATAATGTTGATATCAAAATACCAATGTAAAATTGAACCTATTAACTCCTACCTATGTATTGTAAGTTCCTCTCGTCCTACAATGAGTTTTGTAACTGATGATAATGGAGATATATTCAAAAAAATATATCTTCTTAAAACAATATCAATGTACTGAATACTTACGTAACAAAATTACTGGGGTACTTATCTCTTCATTGCCACCGGTATAAATACACCGGTGGGTAAATCTTTAATAATGCAGGTAATTTAAACTAAATATCTCTAGCTTCTTCGCAGTTTTAATTGCATATTCTTTGATGATTTGTCCCGTTACCGTGACTGGAAAAAGAAATAAAATGTGATTGATTACCTTTACCTACCACGACGAAGATAGGACGTTTTAATTTATTCACATATTCATTGCAACATTAACTGCGAATGCTATTTGAAAATAGGAGTATATAACACCACTTACTCATACTTACAAGTATAATACTAACTAATATATATGTATCTACTATAATATTATAAATGTGAAAGTGTGTTTGTTTGTTTGTCCTTCTTTCAGCAACCCATCGACTTTATGTTTTGCTTAAGGATAGTTGGAGGACTAGGAAGTGACATAGGTTACTTTTCATTTTTCATGGGAAAATTCTTTGTACAATAATTTATCCCTAACGCCACGCGAGCGAAGTCGCCGGTAAAAGTAATACAATAAATGGTTGGCTTGTGAATGAATTACTTTATATTTGTGTTATGTTTCTTAAACGCTACACTCGAATAACCTGTATCAAGTGATATAATATATGCGGTACATACCAATCGACATTGATTATTATCGATCCTTTTTCTATTATGAAACTATCCTGATGCAAAACTATAGAACTTGAGCCCTTTCGTTGAAGCCCTTAATCTAAACTTGCATGAAACGCTTGCAAATGAAACTTTTAGGTTCAATACTTAAATGTTGATCTCAGTGAACTAAAATAACACCCAGAAACCTTGTTTGGCAGGTGCGCCTAAAAGCATCTGCTCCACAACCTAAACAATAATCTTATTATTCATAGTTTAAAAACTGCACAAACGTTTACATAGCGTAAAATCAAAAACACTTCCGTCTCGTTTCATGTTTGTAATAATTCAAACATAATGACTTCACGGTAGCACTTGGTTCGTGTCTTAATTGTTTATCAATGTTTCTGGATCTTCAAATAAGACCAAAGCGACCAGGTTCTTTATATACAATTCGTAAATTCCAAAGCGATTGGATATTTAAAAATCATGTTAGCTGTAAATGAAACCTACATATTTGAGTCATGATTTTTTTATAGAAATTCTGGATCGAAATTTGATCGAAGTTGGAGATCGTATATTCGTGACCTCTGATTCAATGTCGACTACGCAAACGTTACCTTCTACGTAAATGCTAAATATTGAAAGTAGCTTATTATTAATAATTCACAAAATTTGACACCGCTTTCGTGTTGGTTGGCATTTCAAGAATAGGACTGACGAGTAAAAAATACATGTGGTTCTGTTGTGGTTTCAAGCCTTTGAACCTACGCACTTGAAATTCTCAGGGACTAATTCGTAGTATTTTAATTGAATTCGTGATAGGCATGAAATATGAAATATAAGGCTAATATCGAATGGTAGGCGTAGACCGAAAAAGCGGCTAGGATAAAAAATAGGCTTACCTTTTCTTAGTCATCAATGTAAATCCCACTTTGTCATCTTCCAAGTTAGATAATGATCTAATGGTAGACGGTAAAGAAGATGAGATCAAATAGGCTTAGACGTTCTTAGTCATCGATGTGTGTCTACTATCCCAGCTCGTCATCGTCCAAGTTAGAGAATCATCTAAAGCTAATATCGAATGAGAGTTTGGGATCAAATAGGCTTAGAAGTTGTTAGTCATCGATGTAAGTCTACTATCCTAGCTTGTCATCGTCCAAATTAGAGAATCATCTAAAGCTAATATCGGATGAGCGACTGGGAATAGGCTTAGAAGTTCTTAGCCATCGATGTAAGTCATCGTCCAAGATAGAGAATCATCTAAAGCTAATATCGAATGAGAGACTAGGATCAAATAGGCTTAGAAGTTCTTAGTCACCGATGTAAGTCTACTATCCCAGCTTGTCATCGTCCAATTTAGAGAATCATCTAAAGCTAATATCGAATGAGAGACTAGTATCAAACAGGCTTAGAAGTTCTTAATCATCCATGTAAGTCTATTTTCCCGCCTGTCATCGTCCAATTTAGAGAATCATCTAAAGCTAATATCGAATGAGAGACTAGTATCAAACAGGCTTAGAAGTTCTTAGTCATCCATGTAAGTCTACTATCCCAGCTTGTCATCGTCCAATTTAGAGAATCATCTAAAGCTAATATCGAATGAGAGACTGGGATCAAATAGGCTTAGAAGTTCTTAGTCATCGATGTAAGTCATCGTTCAAGATAGAGAATCATCTAAAGCTAATATCGAATGAGTGACTGAGATCAAATAGGCTTGGGTTTCCTTAGTCATCAATGTAAACCAGCTTGTCGTCTTCCAAATTAGAGAATCATCAAAGACTAATTTCGAATTGCAAACGGAAAGTGACACTAGCATTAAATAGGCTTATATTTCCTTAGTCATGTTAGCAATTCAATTCAAGTCTAAGACTGCTATTCCAGCTTGTCATGGTTCAAGCTTAAGAATGATCAGGCGATACTGCTACGGGTACCTACTGGAGATAACAGGATATCTTAAGAATGTGTGCCAGACAACGAACGATTGTACAAATGCGTACAATATGTGCGTATGTACCAAAGCACATTGTACTGGTTTCAAAAATGCGCTAGTTCTGCTGTTTACAGTTTACTCTGATATAGGGAATAAGATATAATATATGGAATATTTTATATCACGCCTGTATCATTATTTTTACGACGTGCTAGTAGTTTGGTTTCATGAAGGAAAATAAATAAGGTATCCCTCAGGGCACTCAGGGCTAACGCCATCTTTGGGAATTCCGCGCGGTGAATATTTAAAAAAATATATTACTAATTATACCTTTCTGGTCAAGTGTTTGCCTCTTTTGGACTTATGCCGAGTTTAGTTCTTGAATCAATCTTGTGTAAATGTTTTCATTATAAGTTTTTAGCAGAAAACCTGTTTCTTCTTTTCTGAATCGCAGGAAAGTAATTAATTAAAATATCAATGTATCGCTATGCCATGCACATACTTACTTAGTGTGCATACATATTATTACATTTATAGAATGTGGTCTGATTAGTTAGTAGTAGTTACTAGTTATTGTCTGACATCGACCATGTTTTAACACCCTTGAAAGGTGTAAAATATGAATGGCGTCTAGTATATTCCTGTTGTTTTATTATTATTTATTTTGGCTTTCACCCATTAAGGGTGATCTTGGCCATGCACAGCTTACATTTTTTATAAACAACTACAGCAAATGATAATAACAATATAGGTACAGATGAATATACAATATAAACATAACATAACTTAACATAAATAAACCTAACATAAAGATAACGTAACATACTTAACATAAACGGTACAGAGCTGGTAACAGTAGGAAATTAGAAAATTATAAAAATAAGAACCTGTGTACAATAATAGTGGGCGTTTTGCGTTATTTAGCGAAACAGATTTATTCTAAAATTTGTTGCATTTTTTTAAACGAACTATGAAATAGACAAACATGTAAACAAATACAGCAAATGGGAGTATATAAATATAAAAAACGAACTATGAAATAGACAAACATGTAAACAAATACAGCAAATGGGAGTATATAAATATAAAAAACGAACTATGAAATAGACAAACATGTAAACAAATACAGCAAATGGGAGTATATAAATATAAAAAACCAACTATGAAATAGACAAACATGTAAACAAATACAGCAAATGGGAGTATATAAATATAAAAAACGAACTATGAAATAGACAAACATGTAAACAAATACAGCAAATGGGAGTATATAAATATAAAAAACGAACTATGAAATAGACAAACATGTAAACAAATACAAAAAATGGGAGTATATAAATATAAAGATGATTATTCAACATAAAGATAAATAAACATAAACATAACACACTTAACAAAAACAATACAGAGCTAGTAATAATAGGTAATTACAAAATTATAAAAATAGGAATCTTTGTCTCTGAAGGTAATGAATTTGAGATCTCAAAATATTTAAGTTGACCTAGAAAATTCAGACTAAAAGGTGTGGAAATTAAGCTCACCGTAATTACTCGTTAACCTACAATCTTTTTGAAAAATCACATTTTTAACACTAATAAAAACATATTAATTAAGATTGTCGGTGCGTGCATGCGTGATGTAAAATATTCCTGCCTAATGGGGCCGATAGATTACGCTATACAAATCTACGCTACTGGCCTATTTTAGCATATCGTTCGCCATACAATCTCAATATGAATGTATGCCACGAGAATATAGCACGCTTATAGCGTTGTCTGTCACAGGAATGCTTAAAAATTAGTCAAGTTTAATGAACTTTTAATTTTCAAAATTGGAACTGATTTTAAATCAGACAAGCGACAAAGTAGGAACCCAAATTATTTTATTTTAATTATTAATAAAAATAATTTATTTTAGAATTTTCGACAGATATAAATCTAAAAAACGTTTTTAAAGTTTACTAACGATGTTGGCAAATTTCTGATCGTTTCTAATTAAAAAAAATTGATAGGCAATGTTATCCTAAGGCAAATGTATAGCTTCACAAATCTTACAATTATATCATCCCGTGATTTTTCTCAGACTTGCGCTA
This sequence comes from Hesperophylax magnus, assembly GCA_026573805.1. Lineage (NCBI taxonomy): Eukaryota > Metazoa > Arthropoda > Insecta > Trichoptera > Limnephilidae > Hesperophylax > Hesperophylax magnus. The sequence continues at coordinate 8,959,234 of JAIUSX010000006.1, read as the reverse complement.
GTAATATCATAATTAAAAATCATAAATATTTAACATTTTGCCTACCACGAACTAGAAAAAAAATCTATTCAATATTGTCCAATGCTCTGTAGAGAACCCGCTTGCATAGCGCGGGTGTAAACTGTGCACCCTAAAGTTTAAGTTTAGACTTACGGAATTCAATACTTCGTTTGTGTGAAAGCACTATGAAACAACAATACATGATTATAATTTCCTTGACTGCCTTTCTTTCCATTTTCTTGATTAATTTCCACCTTTGATAAATTTTATAAGACGATTATTTTTTATTGTAAATTTGAAATACGTATTTCGATGGAATTCTTGGATGGTCCCACTCATTGTGAATTCCACAATTCCCACGGGCCCACGCTTGAGGTCCCCTCGTGACTTCCCAGCTTTTTATAATGTACAAATAATTATCCACATGGGGAAATCCGCCGCTAATAATATCACGTCCCATTCGATTCGCCATCAATACTTGAGTTTGTTGACAGAAGCAATTGATGAATTAAAAACATCAAAACTGCTTTTTTGTGAAATTCTGTACAAGACTTCCATCTGTTCAGAGACAGCGGAATTATTTCGAATTCCTATTTCCATGTGAATATTGTAAGGACTTGATGTGATATGTGGAAGAGGAAAGTGGAAAATTACCTCAATTTTTCATTTTCTTTGAAATCTTGCCGTATAGTACCTTTTACATAATATTATTTCGGTTACAATTTAGACGTTTTACACGGTGTTTTTTCGTCTACTTATGGGTCGTCATTTCTATGAAAAAGGATTCGGGATGTTTTGTATTTTGGTACTGATTTTCGCTCAGTTTAAGATGGCGGACATTATTGTCGCTTGTCATTGTATAACGTAACAATATTATATTTTAAAGTTACATGTTTATTTCTTTTTACCACCGAGAAAACTTACTTATATAAAATATTGCTAATTAAGAATCTCTTCAATTTATTCGTAATCCGGTTAAAAACGGGAATGCAGGCACTTAACGAATGAATTGATAGGTTTCCTAAAAAAACTTTTAGTAAGATACGAATGTATAATCCCGATATCGGAACACGTGTTCATAAAAATCCGATTTTTTCTGTATTTCGTCATTGTATAATATTAAGGCGAACGCAGGTGCATGAACACGTGTTCCGATATATTAGAGAAGTACTAAAAGTTTATTAGGAAACCACCTGCAATCCCGTTTTTAATCGGATAAATCAGAAATACTCATTTTTCTCCGTTCAATACTATAATATGTGTTTAGGTATTACTGATTGTGAACATGTATTATTGTATCAACAGGGCGATATTGCAAATATTTTCCACTTTGGAACCAAGGTGTGAATATAGGTAAATCTGCATTTTAATTTAATTAAATTATATGTCCTCCAAACTCCTGGGCCCCAGACAGGTTAATGATATTGACCTTACTTCGGGCACACGTACACGTCCACAACACACTCCAACAGAGTTATATCGTCAGTGTGTTGTGTTTTATCAAAATTTTCTGCGGTTAAAATTAATTTATATTGTGATTGTGAGCATACAGCATTATTAATTGTAATAGTTGACGGATGCTAATGGAATCTTGTGGTTAGTTGTCGCAGTAACTAAATTTGCAATTAAACTGTAATTCTGTATACCGGGTTGAGATAAGGCTATACTTTTTGGTTAATTGACTTCCAGTATCCTGTTTATGTTAATCGTGACGGAAATCCTACTAAAATGCGACCTCAAAATGGTTTAACTAATTAAAAGATTAATGCAATGAAATTAATTATTGCTTTCCTACCCTTAATTAAGTTAACTACCCTATCGTATGGTCTTTCCGCTTAGAGCTGCGTTGTTACTATGGCCGAGCAGTTAAGGCCCCTTATACCCAATTTCTACCGATTTATAACAAGTTTCTTCTTAACTCTTAAAGTTTTTAAATTCCAAAAAAAACATGCTATTTTTTAATATAATATCTATCCATTTGTTATGCCGAAACGTTAATTATATGAAATTTCCTTGATAGAAAAAAATTGCCAAGTAAGCTCCGAAAATTCTTTAAAATAAATTTTGTTTTGTTATTTGATATGTTGTAGGCATGAAAAAAATTCACAGTGTATCTATAAATGCAACTTAAGCATTTGTCGATAGATTTTTGCGTTATTTCAAACGAGTCGTGTTTTATTAAATATTTTCACTATTTTATTTTGATTATTGTCGTTTTTTAATATTAGCGCGCTCCCTATATATATATATATATATACTATGGGGCCTTAAGCCACTTGACTCCGAAACCACAGGTTGCGGGTTCGGAACCCGGCGATCGCAAATTAATTTAATTTGATTTCACATATGTATGTATGTCATATATATATACAACGATCACCATTCTGAATCGACACATTGCTTGAAATATATGTGCATACACATACATATTTTTAAAAGTGTTTATTTTTTTACCTACTAACAATGGAGTTATCAGTGGTTTGCCTTTATTGGCGTATTAACGCCAACATCCTAATCAGGAGGTTGAAGCAGGAATTTACTAAATAATCATATTTTTATAGTATTCCCACTCTAAACTGTATACAGTACGTATCCGGTGTATGATGCATATATCGTTTAAGTAAGTAGGTAGGTATCCAGGATTTGTGACACCCAAATATGGGTTTTACAAAAGTATCAACACTACCACTGACGTATAGCGCCTTTGGGGGCGATTGTTTGGTTTTTATACGTGGGCAGTTGTTGAAATATGCCGTAAATTAATTTCTTTAACGTTTGAAATGTACCTACGTAGTGCGAGTCCTAATTCTCTATCACATTTTAATAATCATAACTTCCTATAACACGGATTAAACAAGAGCCCACTACAGCTTGACACACTTAATTTTGCAGTCGATGGCCTAAAACAAACGCCTACAAAGTGTTTTGCTAGTATTTTTATGTTATTAGGTTATAGTGAACTATTTTCCCTCTTCAGGTTAATGTATTGGACACATGTTCTGAATAGTCAGGTTATTCCCTACCTTAATTTTATTTCATTCACTCCTAGACACACTAACCCCTAGATTCCTACGCACCCCTCATACATTTTCCACCTTAATTTTATTTCATTCACTCCTAGACACACTAACCCCTAGATTCCTACGCACCCCTCATACATTTTCCACCTTAATTTTATTTCATTCACTCCTAGACACACTAACCCCTAGATTCCTACGCACCCCTCATACATTTTCCACCTTAATTTTATTTCATTCACTCCTAGACACACTAACCCCTAGATTCCTACGCACCCCTCATACATTTTCCCTTCACAGAACTTCCTTTCCTTCTTTTCCTTAAAACGACCATTCTCTACCCCATCTATTTCCCCTCCCCACCACCTTTAGCCTGACAACATGCCCCAACTGGGAATGCCACAGTCTCACTGATTCAAAACGGTTGGGAACAGTTGTAACTTTTGTGCGGTACCTACTCGCATTTTAGAATGGAAGTGTTTTGTATGTGCCTAAATGCTTTTATTTTCCCAAATCCAAGCACCCACAAACGTAGAAGTATGTTAGGCTGATGAAGTCATTCATTTCAACATTTCAAAATGATTAGCCGATTTAGATTCTATTGCAGATCGTTAGCTTTGTATTAGCTTATGTCTCGAATTATTTATTACCCCCCCTGGGTGGTACTCTCCTCTGCGGGGAGCATCCCGGCCGTCCCGAGCTAATCGGGAACTAATCAGGTGCTAATCACCACCAAGTGTGCGAGTCTGCCCGTTCAACGACTGCGCCTTGCGGATCCAGGGCCGCAGCAAGGGGTGCATCAGCGCCAAAAAATCTAAAGTAATTTAGTCTCCTAATAAATATGCATCCATGAGTCAAACTGCTGTCGCAAGCTTTCAAGATTTTTCAACAGTATATTTATAGATGACATGCAGAACTGTGAAAGGAGTTTCAACATTATGAAACTCTTCCTTGTGAATTAAGTAGGAATTCCATGAAACTATAACTACATGCCTCCTATTTTGAAACAACCTACTGGTAATTCACCAATACACAAAACAAAAAACCTATCATAGATTGGATAATAATGAAAGTACACAATTTTTCCAAAACCTAATCACCCCAAACCAAACATAACATAATTTAATTAATAGTATGTAAATTGTGTAATTAAATCTGCTTAAATAAATTATTATTTTATAATTATTTAATAATGTTTTTTTGAATTAATTATAAACTACTACATTTTCTTTTCACTAAATTTTCACTCCGTACATTGTGTCTGTGTAATATTATGATGTACTTTAACTGCTACTAACCTAATATACAATGCTGCCACCATGGGTGGAAACACAATTCTTAGCAGGGGTGCCCGGGTTCATGGGGTGAGGTTTATCCGGGTCTTGGTGGCGGATGTGTCGTTCCACCAACTACATGGAAGGTCGGATCGGGGAGAGATTGGGTGAGGGCGACCTTTTGACCTCTCTAACAGGACTCTCCCTGAACATCGCCTTGCACCGCAGTAGGAGAGATGGATTCTTACGTCCGTCACTACCGGACTCACTAACCCCCAGATTTCAACAACCCCTTGTACTTTTTTTCCTTCCCAGCACTTCGCATCCTTCCTTTCCTAAAAATACCCTATACTCTGGCCCTGAGGGGAATTATTTTCCTCAGGGCCTCTTGTGTGGACCTAATGTAAAAATACGTGGTTCTCCAGCATAATATCTATATCTGGCAGAACGCATTAATTGTTCAAAAATTCTGAGATGATCGGATTTCCAGTATGTAATAATTATTGTTCGTATCGAATGCTATGTTAGAATGCCGACTTAGATTGAACTCATAGATTTAAAATTTAATTCTCTTTTGTAATAGTTTTTTTTGTATATTATTCTGAATGCTGCAAAAGGATTATTACTTTACGTGTGATTATCTCTGAATTATTTGCGTTCTGTAAACATACGCACGCTTCATAGATCTCATTTTAATTATATACTTTTAGTTAAGAATTTGTCTGAAATTAATGATAACTTTGATAGCAAATGAATCTCTCATGTATACTACTGAATTAAGTAACGAGCGATGCAGTGATGTTAATTCACGAGGCCGCCCGTGTGTGCCGCTCTCTTTACGCATTGGGATGCTGCGGCCCTGCCGACAGTCACACTATTCCACTTAGCTTTGTGCTCCTCAGTTGATCACTAGATCACTCAATACATCGCTGGTTGATCAGCCATTCGCATGCGGGTCGCGCCTTCAAGCACCACTTTGATACAGGAACTGATTTTCGCGTAACAATGCAGGAAGTTTGGACTGACCGCACGGATCGGCTACAACTTGCGTCATTGAGTGCGCCGCGATATGAAAAAATACATTCAAATGTGCTCTGTACGCATAAATTAAGTGCTGGCGTACAATGTGCGCCTTGGTCAGAAACACGATTTGTGTTGATTAATGATATTATTTTTAATACGTGTTACATTCCCGCCATACTTATATTACACCTCCGTGGTCAAGCAGTCTTGCTTTAAATTTTAAAAGTTGGTACAACCGTTTTGGAGGTCTTTGCAACCAATGATTAGTGCCGAAGATTTGTTGGATAGGTTTTTATAGTTTAGTCCTAATATAAGTTTTTGTACATTTTTTACATGCTTTTCGATTACCACGCGCACAGTAGATAAAAAAATAGAAAAATAAATAATAATTCTATAGCAAAAACATTCGTACAGCTTACTAGGTGTTGTGTTACACTCTAAGCTTTTACCTTGTAAACATACTTCTTAGCGATTATAATCTTAACCACATAATAATATATGTAATATTATCCCTAACCACGAGTAGGTAGGTATAAATGCAATTTGTGCCAAAGACCGATGCTAAGCTAACTAGTCACAATTACATATTATACGTATTATTCATCGTCGTTTTGGAGACTTTGTCTGTCCCATTTTTTAAGAAGAAGCATATCTACGATATGAGTCGTAGATTATTCAAACCACGTCATGTAATTAAAATACCTACTTAGAAGTAAAAATGAATGTATTTAGGCTAATTTCGTAGAGTCATCCCTGAAGTGAGTAATCCCGGATATATTAAAAATAATATCTATGGTTTTTTAAAGAGTTCTTGGCAGGATACGTACCTAAGTTCAGTTTTCAAAAATCCACAAACTTTTAAGATTCTTTACATATCTTACGTCAGAAGCCACCTGGAGTACGCTTCAACAGTGTGGAACCCTCATTGTTCTACTTATAGAGCAAATCTAGAAAGAGTTCAGAAAAAGTTTATCAAATATGTCTCTTATCGCGTGCGAAATTATGAATACTGTGTCCCCATAAATCTTAAATCTCTTGAACAACGCCGTGATATCAGAGACCTATTAATGTTCTATAAGATACTTCATAACTTTATTGATAGCCCATACTTACTACAAAATATTCATTTCAAATGTCCAAAAAGAGTTACTCGATCTCTGGATACGTTTTATATTCCTAAAAGCAATACAAATTACCTTTAAAATGTATTTATATGAAGAAGCTGTAGCACATATAATAGATTATGCCCAAACATCGATGTGTTTAACACGAACCTAGCTAAATTCACAGCATCCGTAAAAAAGTGATACTGCCACTCTTATTTAACCAAAAAACTTAATATTTCATTGTTTTTTTTTTTAATATTTCAATTGATTAATAAATTTTTGATAATTGATGTACTTTATCAGAATTTTTTCTATTAGGTATGTTGTCATGTATTTTTCTGTTATGGTTTGTTTTGTCGTTATTTTATTGGTCAATGACATAACTACTCTGATCACTGTCATATATGCATGTATAAAGACTGTTTATAACGCTAATAAATAAAATAAAAATACTCGAGAAATAGAGTCTACATATTGTTTCTTTCAGCGGCCGGAAAATCTTTTGACTCTTTCATCATGAAATGTATTTGACGACACCGGGACCCTTATCAACAATATCGTCTTGGATTTGTTGGCGTTTTGAACATTATTCTACGTTGTTTGCACATAAGACAAGGTTAATGAGGTAAAACTAAAGTCTGATTAATTTGGAATAATATATTTCATCAGCTCGATCTGTACTGTATTTTAAGAACACGGGATCATAACATGATTGTCGTGACATATATTCTTTATGGACAGTAACTCACAAGGTCATTGCTATTTAAATTATATTTTTATTTCTGTCGAACAATAAATTAATAAATTTTACGTAAATACTTATTTAACAAAAATATATTGTTTTCGCGATCAGTGGTTTGCAATTTATTGCATACAATTATTGTCATTTTTAATAGTACTGCCTGCTGCAATAAAATATTTTTTTATAGATTACAGCAACTTTACGAGTTATTTTCCTGTCGTTTTTATTATCCTTTTTACTAGTTGTTGCTACCCGTGAAAAATCACAAAATATAACTCGACTTGCTATTTTGAAAACTGATTTTTTTTCTACGGAATCAAAAATATTTCGCATTTAAAATACATACTGATAACAATAATTTTCTTGTAAAATATTTTGTAAGTATACTAGTGGTACTCCATCGCTTTTCTGGATTTAAGATGCATACATAACTTAGATTCATCAGTTCCAATTTTCAACAAGGACAAACATTCCCGCGTTACGTACAACCTTACAATATTTGAAAATTTTCTACTACCATTACAGTAAGCGGAAAATGTTACTTGTGTCGTGATAGAGTACTTAGTCTGCCGAGTAATTGAACGCAGGACGCCTGGGTGGGAACCAAACGCGATGCTAACTCAACCACTGACCGGTCATAATTTTATTATACTTTCTTCAAAGTGAGTTTTATTATTTTTATTATCTTATTATGTTCTAAAATGATTTAAGTACCTACTGCATCATCTTTCACAACTACATAAAGTATGTTGATTCCCACTACATGTTTGGGAGATTTTCAACTTACTTATTATCTTCATTCATACATAATTCAATCTTATCACTTCAGCGTACTCGAATAGTGACATAAACGTCCTACCAGATAATTAATTATTATCTACCAACATTATTATCTACCACATCTACCCTGGTAGAAGTTTTGTTTTTACCTATTACAATAATATAAGGACCTTAAATTAATGTAAGTCGCGTTATTTCCTTAAGCCCCCGCAAACCCAATTTTTTTTAAATTTTTTTTTAAATTATTTATTAACCAATAAATTAACATACATTTTTTTTATAATATATAATCCACCTCACTAGGCTGAGCCTGTTCCGAGGTGGCGGGAGTTTGATCTAATTTTAGATAATGTGAATTTATATAGAATCACAGATATAAAAAAAAAGACATATAGAAAAAATAAATAATAAAAGATACTAAATAGATAAATTTCTACCGATTTATAACAAGTTTCTCGTTAACTCTTTAAGGACGGGTTGTTTCACAGAATTGGAACAATTCATCAAATTTCAAAGCTAATTTTCAAGTTCTGTGAAGGTTCTATCCATGTTCTATTATAATATAATTATTGGCCAGTTGCTAGACAAAACTAAAATAATACATTTGTTATTCCGAAACGTTGATGATATAAAATTCGTTCGATTGAAAAAAATCGTAAAATAAGCTCCGAAAATGATTTAAAATGCGTTTATTTAATATGATATAGCCATGACAACAATCACAGTGTATCTTTAAATGCAATGCCTTAAGAGGAACGGCTGCGTGGCCCTTTTCACAAAAAACTTAAATTTGGATAGGTCAAAATACTTGACCAAAATGAATAATTATTTTTTAATCAAAAAGTATTCATAGCAAATATCTAGTACGGATATTATGTTCTATTTTATTTAATTGTCTTTTAAATTCTGATATATATGTGCTGATATTAAAGAATTCAGCATTTTTTGTTGTTAGTCAATTATAATTATTGCCCTACCTGCTGCATTAATGTAATGAAATATAAAATAAAACATTGCAAAAAAACTTATTTTTTAGCAGAAATTTTTATTTAAATTTAAAATATTTTTGTGTTTCAACCGAAATCGGTTGTTTATAATTTTAATTTATTGCCGTCACAAATTCCCTTTTTAATGCTTTGTATTACATATTTTATTTTATATTTAATCACATTTGCATAGTAAATATGGCAAAATTAATTATTTTTGATAATTATCATTAATTCACAAATAATTGCCAAAGTTGCCTTGAAAATCGTGAAAATTAAAGTACTTTATGGACTATCTTTTATATTTTAAAACGCATATAAATAAAGTAGCACATATCCGCACTGGGTGTTTGCTATACCTTTTCATTAAAAAAAATAATCATTCAGTTTGGTTGTGTATTTTGGCCTAAACACACAAATTTAATTTTTATATGAAAAATCCGCTTAAATGTGAAGTTATAGTAAATTTATTAAAATTTCCTAGGTAAATATTACATTTCATTTTATGAATTGACACTGTGGATTTTTTAAATATTTAATTTCTTACCTACATTATTAAGTCCTTTTATGTTCATTTGTAAAATACACTTGCTATCAACTAAACAACACAAATGACTGATGACTTATCCAATGAAAAAATATTTTTTATTCATCAATTTCGTCATCCCAGTACGCTGAAATATTTATTCGATTGGATCTGACTAGTCAGGAGTCATAGATTGGATGTTGTATCCCCTCCGTCTCATAACATTCCCACTGTCGGGTTACCATAGTCCGATATGCTCCGGCCTCTTGATCTCTAGGGTGGCGTCAGTGTAACAAACATAACATGTGCTATGTGCATACATAAGTATTTTAAAAATACTATTTGTAGCAATGTTTATGTTTCGACATTGTTTGCACTGAGAGTATGATTTTGCTTTTTAATGAACACTTGTGAAATGTCAGATCTCAGCAATTTAATATTAATACACATATTGAATTGCAAATTAAGTTTGTACCATTATTATATATTATGCAACTACTAGCTGACATGTGATAACATTTTTATACAAAGGTGTGAGTTTTCTTGCTTTAGCGAAGAAGCCAATTATAAATGTTCATTAATTCGTGCAAATAAAGTAAACGTTTTTTCCAAGATCAAGATTAGGTACCATGAAATACGATTAGAACACAATACGTGATGGGAATTAACTCATTTATCGACGTGTGATAAGAAAAGCAGGTATTTAAGAATATAATTAACGTTTAAAAACGATATGCTCCTAGCAACCATCGATTTTTCAATCGATTTGCTAATATTGTTTTTATTGATGTAAAATAAGTTCCTACCACCAGCAGCGTGGAAATCTTCCGTCAATAAACTTATTTAACGGTGTTAAAATTTTAGATCAATATAATACTAATTCGCCCTGTTTGTGTAAAGAAACTCCTGGCGTATTTTTCAAGTTTGCTACGACAACAATGATGGCGTTCATTAATGACGTTTTTATAGGTTTTTTTCTGACTAGAACAAGTTTATTTAATCCTGTATGAATGTGGCTACATAGATAATATTATATTAGTATTCATTTATTTAGGAAATTCATATTTAAATGTCATTTACGAATTGAAATGTCAACGTCATTCAGAGATGTCAATATTAACTATATTAGTTAGACTCTCATAATATGGTGATAATTACGATAGACATAACCACCATAGAATAAGTCAATTGTTATTGTTTGATATTAGATAATATATTGTGTATGTAAGCGCCCGTCTGTCTGATCCTTTCATACTGAGAATGAATCTATGAATAATATTATATATTTCAACCATTGATTTAGTACACGCAAGATCAACCATTCCTGTAAAAATAAACTTACTTCTATACCTATTTATGCATCTTAACCATCGCCTAATACTAAATTATTTAAGGCCCAGTTGTTTGGCAGAAATTCAAATGTAACATTGTCTTCAAATGGCCATTCAGCGCCATTTTGTTTTTTAAAGATTCCCGTTAAACGCCGATTCTAGACATGCGTTTCAACTTTCTGCCGACACGTTTAACAACATGATAGTCGTCCTCTTCTGCTGATCACAATTTGTTCTAAACCTGAAAAGGACTTAGGATCGGCATTTAACGGCAACATTTCAACTGTCAAAAAAACAAAATAGCGCTGAGTGGCCATTTGATGTCTTTATCACACGTGAATTTCTGCGAAACAACTGGGCCCAAGTGTGCCACCCGTTAACTGTGTGTTGTTATAGAATTTACTTACTAGGTATCAATATGTTATCTGTTCCTAGGTTCCTCCGACATCATTAATTTCAATTGGAAACTTCGAAGTTTAAAAATTGTAGTGTATTGTAAGTATTTAGTAAGTACCTACCTACCTATGACACGGATAATTTGAATATCTTAGTAGTTGTTTCAAATATAATTTGGCTTTTAAAATGTGTTGGAATCGAATGTTTTGATATCATCAGTAAATAAAGTGAATATCTCAGTAGAATTTTCAAACATAATTTGGCTTTTAAAATGTGTTGGAATCGAATGTTTTGATATCATCAGTAAATAAAGTGAATATCTCAGTAGAAGTTTCAAACATAATTTGGCTTTTAAAATGTGTTGGAATCGAATGTTTTGATATCATCAGTAAATAAAGTGAATATCTCAGTAGAAGTTTCAAACATAATTTGGCTTTTAAAATGTGTTGGAATCGAATGTTTTGATATCATCAGTAAATAAAGTGAATATCTCAGTAGAATTTTCAAACATAATTTGGCTTTTAAAATGTGTTGGAATCGAATGTTTCGATATAATCAGAAAACAACTACGCTACTTATAAACCCTACGAGACACACCGTTTCTGTTAAAAAGAGATTTCTTGGACAAAATTTATTTGATTGCCTTCATTTTAACAACTAGATCTTATGTATTTAAGGTTCGTAATATTATTATCAATGAATATGATAAAATTTACTAACTTACGCTTAATTTCAAGACTTTTTTAATTGTAAGACTCCTTGATTGAAACTTAATTACTACAGTTATATGCCCTTGCCGAATTAATTTATTAACCTCGCCGTTGGCCATAGCTCCAATAATTAATAGAGTTGCCATTATGATTATTTGTTATTAGTTGTTAGTAATTGCTCGTTGCTCGCATTCTAATATTGCCCCCAGGCCACTACAAATAGTGTTCAACGCGTGGCAAATGGACCGATAATTGTAATATATTGTTCCGAAGCAAATATATTATGCCGGTTATCACCCATTAATGAACGGAAAATTTTAGTGATCTTGAAAGTATTTTCTCAAGCACGCATTGTGTGCATACGCGCATGAAGTTATGATATGTCCATACAATATTGTTTATCGGTTATTAACTTACTTACTCTTCAAATAAGTAGAAGTACAACAATATTTTTATTTGTGGTTTTTATATTGTATTTAATTTGTTCTAATAAATTGATACACGACATCCCCATGAAAATAACAAATTCATTCCTTGCACATGAATTTATTTATTCGGTCAACATTATGTGTTTTAGGCCCGGAATGTCGGTTGATTTAAAATTTAAAGCTAAGCTTGGTTGGAAAGTTGAGTTTAGCGCGGCTTGGAACATAATCCTTATATAGGTCGGAAGCTTAGATATTAGTAATATTACAGGTCTTGTCTTTGATTTTAATAAAGGAATGTTCTTATTTTTTTCTATGTAAAACCAAATTACTATCTACGTGAGTGGTACGTCTGTGTTCTATACTGTCATAGAGAGATCGAGAGCTTTCGAAATGTCAGATGATTTAGGCGGGCTAGTTTACGAGTTGATTTTTTAGTAAGTTCTCCACTTCAATCAGCATAGAGCAATATGCGAGGATACTAATTTTAAATGCTATTTGTTTTGCTAGAGTCAATGCACTATTCATTAAATTATGATAAAAAAACCGCTGAAAACACTGTCCTGGCGTTGAAAAATTCCTCTTATAATACCTTACCAGATTATTTGTCTATTTTAGATTGATTATCAATTAAAAACGTCAAAATCCCTTATCGTTCGATGAATATAACAGTTCATATAGATAAATTTATGCAATTTACCTATATTTCAGTGAGATGGAAGCACGTAATTAATTACGTAAACGTCATATTTGACATTTTTTACTGCTAGCACCTCGTTGTCTAAAAATGGAACTATTCTGCTGCTTATCAAGGCTTAAGCGGCCGATTTAGGCTGCTTAAATTTGATCGAGGAATGTCGCACATAGCGAGGATACGAACTGACTGATATACCGGGCCTTATTCGGATAGGGACTAGAGAAAACTTGTTAAATATATATTATTCTTATCCTGCTACACGTATATGACTTTTAAAAACTGATCATATAAAACATCCCAAAACCCTGGATCTTTCGACGTACAATAAAATTAAATACTTTAATAATTTACAACATTTCGCCATTTTTCATGAATACGTGACAACAGTGAATATATAATTATTCTACGATATTCAATTTAATTTTTATAAATTATTTTAAAGCAATAGGTAGATATTCCTCACACAGTGAATGCATTATTTTCCCAATAAAGAATGTGTCAAAATTCAGCAGCATTTTAAGTAATATAATTATATTCAACTAGTTACTTTAATTTAATATGTTCAATGTCCCGTTGCCACGTATTTGCATTTATATTATTTAGATAATAACACTGTCATAGACTCAAACTCACTTTCCCTCCATTTCTCTAGATATATTCAAAAGAAGAACAGTGTTCATTTAATTTCCAACGTTGAGGTACCTACCTTCCGAAACCTTCTTTCATTTATTATATTGTTGCAATTCTACCTCGGAGGAGGGTGTACTGAATCTGTCGCTAAGGAGATCTTTTGAGTGTGGTACATTTCAATGTGCATAGATACAGTGAAATGCCACCTGTAATAATATTTATACTCACCTACGTCGTGTTATGTGCAAATGTAGGAAAATCAAATATTGTTTTATTTATGTTGCGCGTGATATGTTATTATAGCGATCAAAGTTGGCTGTGCCTATATTGTATGACTGCCCATTACTTATAAAACAATTTATGATGTTTGCATACTTAGGGTTGAAATCATAAAAAATAATAATATTCGAAGTTTTATATAAATTTTAACCCGCAGTCCGTACCAACAAAATGAGTTGGGTGGCCGAACGACAAACGACAAAATCATTGACTGTGTAGCTAGCAAGAGGTCGCGAGTTAAATATTAAAATGCTCATAGTCATAATAAAATTACATATAACAATTTATATATATATATATATATATATATATATATATATATATATATATACTAAAAACATTATACATTAACTTTGCTCCAGAGTGGGAGACGCTCGAGATCAAAACATTTCTTGAAATGGCTTTAGCTATATTTTACATGAGATGTCGATGGTCCACTCTCTTCAGCCGTCAAATAATCACACTAAATGAGGCATTGTTATGTGACGGTGTTCAACTGGCTCCGGGCACTATCCTCTTGTGTGGCGTCACAAAATTGTTCATTAAACTACACAGGTACAAATATGACAACTTATTTGGACGTGGTTGTGATATTGATTGCAATTATTATTGCTATCCGCTTGGGACTAGCATAATAAATAAGTGCTCCCTGTATATTGTAAGGCGTTCGCTGCATCTTCATTCTGCATCACAGACATAGGAATTAATAATATTCATATGTCTATGTTCTGCATACATTCTTCGCGGTCGGTTTGAGGCATTATTCTCAAGGAGAAGCCGCACACGATTCTCCCGCTATGACGTCAAACCAAACCTGTGTTATCCACACCTGTTGCTTCGTGACGTCAGTAACGTACCTGCCCCGTTTCCTGGTACATTTAAAAACGTTACGCGGCAGATTTTGAATAATTCAGTAGCCCTAAAAGCACGAAAGCGGGTACTTAGGTACCTATCCACTTAGTCAACTATTATTACATGCTTATAAACTTTCTAGTTTCGACCTGAGCGACATTTCAACCTCCAAATGCTAAGTAACAGTATTTGGGTGATGAATTGATAATACTACTCTTGTTTGCGTCAACAGTAATTTTACCAGAGAGGTGATTTTACATTTATTTTTTTTTATTTACCAATAAAAGAGTTAACACTGTACCAGGATTTATCGAATATATTGCATGCTGTTATGGGCTTTATACTATGTATGTAATTGCGCAGTACCTTTTATTTTTATTATATTTTTTTATTTGATAATTTTATAGTTTATTCAAAGTCGTTCTCGCGTTTCGTGTTTATTTCGAAGTTAATTCCTACCCCTGCCATCAATAGCAAAAACCACCTTCGATTGTGCCCATCACTAGCACGAATACAAATTTTCCATCTCGATATCACCTGCGTTTACCCGGTGTTCAGTACCCCCTAAGGTGGTTTTTGTTTTGGTGGAAATTTTCTTTCATTAGATTGTAAACACGACCGTCATTATAGGATCCACAACGTGATCAGTGTGTGAAATGTGGGTGCCTACCTGTATCACCTACGACGCACAATCATCGCCAGTCGCATTCATCTGTTTCATGTGAGATGAGTGATTTAATTGGTGTTGCCAGTTGGCATGTAACTAAGAGATACCGAAAAAAAATTGAGTCTTAGGAAAGCAATAGGAATCATGGGAACGGTGTTGAAAAAGTTCCTACTTATTTATAATTGGAGTTGGTTACTGTCGGTAGGTGCCAGGTGGTTCAGCTAAGGAGAGCGGACAAAAGAGGAACACGAACGAACTGTTTTTTGTATTCATAGATTCTTTGTGGCGGTTACAGTATTGCCCACCTGCAGTAAGGCTACAATTATTAACTTATTTCGTTTCAATGATCTTAGAACTAGGTAGTTATAAAAATAATAACATAAAAATAAAATAATAACGGTGCTGAAAAAATGTACCTACTTATAAAAATATAATGAAAGATCGTTAACTCATTGGCACGCATTCTCAACTTTGTAATCAAATTTTGAATTTGGGAGGCGGGTTTAGGTAACGTCGTCCCGGGACCCATTTATTGGATAATCAACAAACACCTCTGCCATATGTCACCCCAAGTGGCTTGCTACGTTTGGTGATTTAGCAGGGGTGCCCGGGTTCATCGTGTGATGCGCCTGCCCACCAGCTGCGTGGCGTGTCAGATCGGGAGAGGTTGGTTTGGGGAGACCCTTTGACCTCTCCAACTGGTATCTTGACCCATCGTCTTGCGCAGCATTGGGAGGGATATATTCATATGTCTGTCACTCCGAGACACACTGATCCATATATTCCTACCCAACACTCGTATCCTTTACCTTCCCAGAACTTCTTCTCCTTCCTTTCCTTAAAAAATACCCTCCACACAGCATCCCAGAAGACGATATAGGCCTTGAGGAAAATGGTTTTCGTCTGTGTGGAGTTAATGTAAAAAAACGTTTTGTAAGCTTATGCTCGTTTCTATGTAATATTTTCTGCAGAGAATGCAAGGGGAATGCCTATGACACGTTAACAATAAGTTTTACGTAATACTAGATCGATTATTACACTATTTTTAACCAATAAAACGTTTTATGTAATAAATTTTATACATAATTTTATGATGTTTAAATAATAAGCATTGTTAGTTTGTAAGCTCACGTAAATACCTACGTAAGTCGGCTACCGTATATAAATGGAAACAGAACAACTCCATAGTTCAACAAATTAATGTATTACCAATGACAGTAGCAAATTTCCCTCTTGCGTATGAATAAGGCAGTTAGAGATTGGTTTTTTCATGTGTCATTACTTTTTGCGACATTTAATCAAAATGATTATTATATGCCTTATCTAGAGAATAAACTCTGAAC
Source organism: Hesperophylax magnus (assembly GCA_026573805.1). Classification (NCBI taxonomy): domain Eukaryota; kingdom Metazoa; phylum Arthropoda; class Insecta; order Trichoptera; family Limnephilidae; genus Hesperophylax; species Hesperophylax magnus. Next base: position 8,942,450 of record JAIUSX010000006.1, on the reverse strand, counting down.
TTCTGGAATTACCCTTCAAATACATTAAAAATACCCAAAATATAGTTAGCTACGCTTAAAAACAAAAATTAGGCCAAAAACAATTTAATAGCAGTATTAAAAGTAGGTACTTACCTAATCGGTTTTTTTCTTCGATAGTTCTGAATAGGGCGACCGATTTCATCCCTTCGTTGATGTCTTTTTTCATTTTTTTCAGGTATAATGAACTAGCGCTAGTGGAAACTTTTATTGATAAATAATAGACTGATTGGTGCATTAATATATTCGGTAATGGTTACTTTAATTATGGGTTGAAATTTTTCCTACAATAATAATATTTTTGACTGTTCTTCGTTATTTGAACTCAGGGCTACCACCTTGCAGGGTGGAAAATATTTATTATAGTGGGTACTTAATATTATGCAATAACAATATGTGATGAACAGCTTATATTACATTAAACTGAAAGGTGTTGACACCCACGTAACAACAAACGACAAAAATGTCTTTGTTACTTCACTTTTATGAAGTGTTACACACAAATGCGTACTTTTATTTTACAATATTCAAAGACGTTACTAATTTTCATATATTTTAAATAAAACTCATTTGTAATTGCACGATTGTCAGAATGCTAGTATGAGCGTGAGAATAAAATTGTTGTTACACCTACTGTGTATTTATACTTGTTATTTTAATTTTCAATTACAGTAGGTGCTTAGAACCACTTATTTATTAAGCAGATACTTAGGTAATAATAACATTACGTTTTACGCATATTTATAAAAAGAAAGCCACCTTTTACATAAGGATGTGATTTATTATAAATAATAATATAAGGGTTCGTTCAACTAATGGCGCGTTCTCACCTCATCCATTATATGATCTATTTCACAGAATCTATGAAATAGATCAGTTAGAACAAGCTTTCTATGCCATAGAATACCCGATAGAAATAGAAACCCAATGTTGAATCAACTTCAACTTTCGTTTTATTCTAGCAGAAATTTGAACGAAATAGAATAGAACAAGTGTGTGAACGCGCAACAATTTGTTTCCATTAAAACGGTTCGTTCTATGAAATAGATCAGATGGGGTGGGATCTCAGCTGTACATACACTAAACCAGTAGTTCTGTAGACCTCGCGTTCAAAAAGTATTTTCTAATGTTCCCTTAATTAATAAATCAAAACCATAATTTTCTCTGAAATCGTAAGATTTGTAAGCGATTCCTTAAATACCTACCTATATTATAAGCCATAAATATTTTACGTAACATTTTTTAAAATCTAAAATAAGAAGTTATGTCTAAAGAAATGTGATCATCTCAATGACAATTCTTTTTTTAAACTTTCTTCAGGCCGATAGGTACCTTAATTATTCCGATTTGACAGCTCGTAGTAGGGACTGCGATCTCTGAACTCTGGCGGGATAAAAGGTAATATTTCCAACACTGTAATCATCTTGAACCGGAACCGGATGGTAACAAATAAATTTACAGAAAGGTGAAATGCTAAGTGTTCGAGTTAAAACACGACTTCGCTACGCTCGGTTAAAAATTAAAAGGGCAGAGTATTAGGAACTAGCTGGCAGACAAATAATTAGGCCCGAGAAAATACGGAGACTGGAGACACATAGGTACAAGCCTATCAACCAAATAAACATAGTAAGATGTTTCGATGCAACGAAACGTAGGTCTTTAAAACCATCCACGCGGCTGTGGTACAAAGGGCACACATTAAATTTTTAATTTTTGAATCTTCTGGAAGAAGATAAGATTTTATCGTCGAGAGTAGAGATCTCCGAACTACGCATGAATTCCATTGAAATTTAAATATATTTGTTAGGTCGGCTGAGTCGAGCGAGCCTCGATCGTTCTTACGATAAAGGCATTGTGCCATCCCTAGGAAGCTAGAACATCGGCCGTCGATTGACGTCAGAGCTAGCCGCCGCGAAAGTCAGACCGCTCGGCGCGATTCTTCCGTTTCTATAAAACCACCGCCTCGAATGTCGCTTGTTCAGTTGTAAATTTGGAGTTGTCCGCGGTGCATTATCCTCGCGCCATACAATATTACTACTTGTTACTTGTGTTCTCTCGTTGATGTCTGCCGTCGTTAACATATTATTCATTATATACAAGGAATAAACATTGCGAACGCTTGTGTTCTCCAAAGGAAGTTGATAAAACAATCAAGTGAATTAAACTGTGTTGTTTCCGTTTCTGTGCTGTGTATTTTAGTGGATTAAATTTGAGTTCTTTTAAATAACTACAAGAATGACTGTGAGCAGCACGATGAACGCCATGACCATCGCCAGGACATCTGGTGTTAATCGCTTTGGAGTCGGAGGACTGTTTTATGTCTCCGGCAAACCATTGGTACGTTGCGTTTGTACCTAAATGCCATGTTTTACGGTTAGTTTAAGTAGGTTACTGCAGTTGTACCAGTTTGCGTGTGAACGAAAGTGGATTTCAATCGCATTCATACATTCCGCAATTTGCCATTGGGTTCCGGGGGTCGGGCCTCCAACAATACTAGTTATTATTTCAACATTGACGAAACAAAATCCTATGCGAATAATAACGAGCTTTTTTCTAAAGAACTTAATATACTATAATAAGTATGTATTATAAACTAAAATTATTGCATTGCAAGTTAGTGAAAATCTCATTAAAAATATCAGCCTATACTTCAAATAACGAAAAATAATTGTCACTATACATATTTTCAATATAGGTATAATACCAAATGATGTGACACATAACTGATACATTTAGCAAAATTGGCCATGATGAAAATATCATTGTTTGTTATTATCAAGCGATTTATGAGTGAGCATTTTTATAATTAGTGAATTTCCGTGTACCTTTCATTCCGCACACAAAATTCTTTTTACAATCTTGACTTTACAGGCGGACAAAGGAGTAACTATTTTTTGTAATTTATGGTTTTTTGTATCCGCAAAGTCGACACTGGCGACACCACCGACCTCAAAGTTTTTTCTGTTGCCTTGTATTATTATTATGTTATCGGTATAAATTATATCTATGGCTGATAATTTAGTGTCTATGGTAAATTTTCCAAATTCAAATAAAGCTCAATATTCTTTTTTAATTTCAGACTCCATCTGCTGAGAAATGTGAGTCGAATGACAAACGTCGCCCCCCCGCATCTCCGCGCACAGACTCTGCCCTCCCCTCCCTCAACCTACACGCTGGACTCAAGAGGTGGAGAAGAAATGGTTCGGGACTCATCTCAGCCCCCTCTAACCACACCTCTGAGAGGCTGCAGTACTTAGCCATTGTAAGTGTATATTATAATTTTTTTTTACATTTCAGTTATGTTGTGATAGGTACCTATTTTAAAAACTTCTTTCTTACCAGTTAAATAATTCAGTATAGGTACTGGCAACACTATTCTTGAAAATTGTTCTGTGAATAAATTCCCGAACCAATCAAAACAAACTAAATAAAAAGCATTTGAGTTTTACAATGTCCTTCAGATATTGCTGGCTTTAATATCTTATAATAATTCAAATAAAATAACTTTGTTTGAATACCACTATATTGTATATATTTATAACCAACCGGTTTCAGTTCAACCCGAACCTTCATCAGGGTTAATAAAAAACATATTGTTTATTAACATTATATGTAACAGTAAATATGTTTTTATTAACCCTGATGAAGGTTCGGGTTGAACTGAAACCGGTTGGTTATAAATATATACAATAAAGTGGTATTCAAACAAAGTTATTTTAGGTAAGTTTTTAGATTCTCACGGCCAAAAGCATTTTTGTTGTTTGTTTTTGGGGTGTTATGCCGTGTTGCGCTAACTCCTTCTTCGCTAACACATCTTCGGATCTACCGGATCTGCCCTGATGATGGACACTGCAACGCTGTCCGAAACGTCGGCTAAAGAAGGAGTTAGCGCAACACGGCATAACACCCCAAAAACAAACAACAAAAAAGTTATTTTATTTTAATTATTATAATTATGTATACCCGCAAAGTGTTTGCTACAAGTGAAAAATTTAATATCTTATATATTTTGTAACCAACAACAATATTTTATTTGCTGTTTCTTTTTCTAGAATGCATTAGAGTTGTCTGCGCCTGCTTCAGACATTCTCCTGACATCCCGCGGAGCCCACTGGTTCCAGGTGTCCGGACATCCGGACAGCCTGGCCCCTGCCGGTCCTGGCACTGTGTGGAAGCGTCGTTGCGGTCCTGAGGACTCGGAGCGAAGGGCTTACGAAGCACTATCCGCCTGCCCTCACATGAAAAATGCTATCCCCAAGTATTACCGTGAGGTCAACTACAAGGGAGACAACTTTATCGAGCTGCAAGATCTTCTTTTTGGATTCCAGGTAATTTGAGAAAGATAGTTGAAGATTTTGCTAAAATTGATGGGATATAATTTTTCCTCAAAATTTGAACTTGATAAAAATATTTTCCTTACATAATATTCTGCTATAAATATCTTAAATATGACATGAAATGGATGGAAGCATTCTGAATATTATTTATATTAGTATTTTTTTATTGAAAAACACAAAGCTGGTGATAATAATTCCTCCATAGAAATTTCATGATGTTCATAGAACTAATTTGCTTTTTTGTAATCTTTATCACATCTCATAATAAGCTGACTTTGCCGTTGATAATAAGTTAACTAATTTTAATTTTGTGTTGTTGCAGGATCCTCATGTCATGGACATCAAAATGGGAACGAGAACATTCTTGGAATCGGAAGTGTCAAAAACCATAGCGAGATCTGACCTGTATGAGAAGATGATATCAGTGAATCCCAACGCACCCACAGAAGCTGAGCACGAAGCCCGTGCCGTCACCAAACTGCGTTACATGCAGTTCAGGGAGCAGCAGTCTTCTACCAATAGCGAAGGCTTCAGAATTGAAGGGATCAAGCTGCCGAGCCAACCGCCCATCAAGGACCTGAAACAAGTCCGTACCGAGTCTCAGCTGGTCGAAACAATGAGCAAGTTCCTCGGAGGCAGATCCCACATCCGGCAGAAGCTTGTAAAGCGCCTTAAAGACATTCGCACAATGTTTGAGAACTGCGAATACTTCAAAAACCACGAGGTCATCGGAAGCAGCATCTTCATGATCTTTGACGAGAATTCCATCGGAGCGTGGCTGATCGACTTTGCTAAGACCAACACCGTACCTGATGGTGTCAGGGTTACTCACCGAGCTCCATGGAAGCAAGGCAACTACGAAGAGGGCTTCCTTTATGGGCTGGACAGACTTATAACGGTTAGTTTCATTTTAACCAATGTCCATTTTTCGATTCACATTACGTATATTAACTACCTAATGTTCTGTTTGAATTTGTCTCATATTTGTCTAAATTATATTTGAAATATGGCATGCTTGAGTGGGTAACTAACAGTTAATTTTATTATTTATTTTAAATACATGATATTTGTCATAGACATATTCATATATATTAAATCACCACACCAGGCGGGGCTACCTGTTTCATGGTGAAATATTTTGGAACAAATAAAAAAATTTATGTTATTTGACTGTTGAAAACTGTCTACTACCTTAACCACTCCTTGGGTTCTATGTGAACACTTTGTTCTGAAAAACAATAATCTAATAATGTGTCTCCTTCTTGTTACAGGTGATAGATAATGGAGGTTTAGACTGCCCCCCTGTCGAGCATATAACCCCGATCGTCGAGCGATGAGATATGAGCATTAGGAAATAATGTGAACATTATAAGGTACAAATACCTTGAATCATAGGAAATATTCGATGATTGAAAAGCTTTCGCTAGGATGAACCTGTACAAAGTTCCCAGTATTCACAATGTGATAAGATGTAGTTTGAATGTTTAAATTAATCTTGTGTACGAAGCATTTAAGATACTGAAGACTGTATTGTTTATTAACTACAAAGTAATGATTTTGGATACCCGCAAATGTATATTATGTGTTAGTATATCTAGAGATCCAATTTGTAGTAATGGTATCAAAACAATCTAGTCCAATCCTGAATTATTATGAATATAAAATAAACATTTTTGTAAGTTAATGTGTAATTTGTTTTATTTACCTATAATTTTTTGACAGTAGGTACCCTGAACGAGCATTCATAGCAGGATAAAACATTGTATTATGTATATTGGATGTGACGACTGAGGCATATGTGGAGATTACTTCCGGAGTCTACAATTAAATGTTGCACCTGTGATAAAGATTATGGCATGGCACTTTGATCTGCAGTGCATTATCCTTAAATTATGTTAAAGAACCAAAGCTAGAATTTACACATAGGATTGTCACAATATTATACATGGAACGCAGTCAATGCTGCATTAGAGCGAGCATCTGGCACTGTTTGGTTTGGGTCTGCTTCTGGTACCACACATTATTTATTTATTTTATTTATTTATTTTATTTTAAATGCACATTTACAGTTATACATAACCAATAATAAACATACATTTTATTTTAATTTATTAAGTAATAATAGCGTTTTTGAACTGGTGAATATTAAGTTGGAAAATATCTATATCAGGGGACAGGTAATTTAGTAACATAATCATTTTTCCGAGCGGCATTACTAATGGTAAGTTGGTTCTGCATTTTGGAACGACAAAGGTTCTGTGCCTGCGCGCTCTTGTATAATTGTCGGGGACATAAAACTCAAATTTTTCTATAATATCGGGAATACAGACGTTACCATTTAGAAGTTTATATGCTGTTATCAGCAAAGCAGTTTTCCTTCTATCGGTGAGGCTATTAATACCCAGCATGCCGGACAAAAAGGCTGATGGATATAACCAGGGATAATATCCGAAGTCTCTAAGATATAAATATCTCAGAAACTTCTTTTGTACTTTCTCTATCATTTGAGAGTAAGTTAAATCCATTGGTCCCCATATTACAGAACCACTTTCCAAAATGCTACGTACTAAACTATAGTATAGCACACGAATCGCGGCCGAGCTGCAAAAATGTCTGGAGTTGCTTAGCACAAATCCTAGCATTCTTAAAGCTTTGTTGCATATCGTTTCTATGTGGACGTGAAATGTTAAGTGCGTATCAAATGCGATTCCCAAATCTCTTGAAATAACAATGTGCTGAAGAGATGAATAAGACATTTTGTAGTTATAGTAAATCGTTTTGTTTGCCTTGGTGTAGCACATAATGGAGCATTTCTTAATATTAAACCCTAATTTATTGGTATGACTCCATTCGACGATAGAATTTATATCACTTTGTAGCTGCAAGCAATTTTCCAAAGATTTTATTAAAAGGAATAGTTTCATGTCATCCGCGAATAAGAGAAACTTGGAAAATTTTATGCAATGGTAAATGTCATTGATAAATAGCGAGAAAAGTAAGGGTCCAAGATTCGACCCCTGTGGAACTCCAGAGTTTGTGATGAAGTTGGAAGAGTGGAAAATACCATAAGTTACGTATTGTTGTCTATTTGAGAAATAACTTACAAATAGACATAGAAGTTTCGCTGAAAATCCAAATTGGTCGAGTTTATTTAGGAGAATAAGCGGATCTACTGAGTCAAAGGCTTTTGCGAAGTCATTGTATGATACATCTACTTGATTGTTACTATCAAGAGCTTGAGATATGTACTCCGTAAAAACCATTAGATTAGACACAGTAGATCTGCCAGACCTAAAACCGTGTTGCTGGTCAATTATAAAGGGTTCAACTTGGGTATAAATGCATTTATGAATTATTAGTTCAAACAACTTGGCTGGAGAGGATAGGATCGCCACTGGTCTATAATTAGAGACTGAAGCCTTATCACCAGTTTTATGTAACGGTGTAACTTTAGAGATTTTCCACAGGTCTGGGAATATTCCGGAGTTAAGTGAGAGATTATAAATATACGCGAGAGGTGTTAATAAGGGCTCAAAGCATCCCTTTAACACGAATGACGGAATAAGATCCGGTCCAAAAGAAGTTTTGGATTTTAATTTTTTAACAGCAGCGGTGATGTCAGTGTTTGTAATATTTTGAATATCAACATTCTGTGCTTTTGTTGGCGTATTTTTTCCAGGTATAAAAGATTTCAAGTCCGCAGCTTCCTTACTATAAGTTGATTTAAAATAGTCTGCAAATGCTTCTGGAATATCTGCTCCTGAGAAAGACTGATTATTCCAAGTAACATGGTCAACAAACCCGCCATCACTTCTTCTGGACGAGATATACTTCCAGAAAGATTTGGGATCGCATTTGATATTTTTTTCAATAGAATTAATATATTGCACATGTGCTAATCGAATACTGCGTTTTATTTTTGTTCTAAGTAGACAAAACATTTCCCGGTCACTCACCATTCCAGTTTTCTTCCATTTTTTGTAATGTTTGAATTTGAGTTTTATGTCGCTAACAATCTCACTAGAAAACCATTTAGGATATTTTCTACCATTCCTCGGAGTGCGCTTAATTTTGAAACACATATCAAAATATTTATAAATTATGGAATAGAAAAAGTGTGTCGCTAAATTATCATTATGGTTATTAAGAGCTCACATGCTTTCGGTGATGTCATTGCTGCTGGCGATGTATTGGGAGCGACGTGGAAGGGATCAGGGGGGCGACTTATGAAAGCAATTTAGCAACCCAACGAACAGTAGGTATAGTAACCTAAGACATATTGGGGCTTTGGCGGCAAAACCCACTCAAAGTCTTTGAATTGTTTTTTCTTAGTTTGTCGTTACATGACATCATTCACTTCAATTTTGTAGCCTAGTTTGAAAACATTGTTTTGCTATATTATAAAGTAATCTTATGATTTGAATAGTTTTTATTCGGAGATGGACACTTCATTTACCGTGCAAATCTGTGTTACAAGCTGTCAGTCTCTGACAAACTTGCGAATGTCATTGTACTTTACTTACATTACATCAAAAGGATAATAATTTCTGAACGCCTAGTTTTTTATTATATGTATATATATATATTTGCCTCTGCCATATTTTGACATGTGGTTGGAGTATTTCCGCTTTGCAATAAAATACATTAAGTGGAATATTTCTGAATGTATCAGAAAACTAAAAACTGCTTTTGAAAGATGATAAAATACGCTTTCAAATCTTAATACTGTATTATTTTATATAAATATGCGTTTGTTCAAAATCTTAAGTCTCCCAAAGTTCTTCACAGATTGCTTTGAAATTTTGAGACAGCATTGCATTACAATATGCGTGTGTTTTATATAACTATATTAAAATTATTATTTTTAAAACAGCGCCATCTGTTGGACAAACATACTTTTTTTGAAAAACAGCACCATCTGTTGGACGTAAAAGCAACATTCGCCATTGTTTTTCTATCTTCATAGACAGACTGAGCCACAGCTACTCGTGGCAGGGTACATATTAAAATTATGAATGCGAACATAAAATAATTTAAATTGCTCATCTTCCATTTTTTGTAACTAACATTACTGATAACGAAAAAACATAAAAATACAGCAATTTTTTTAGACAAGTGTAGGTACTACAAACATTGCTGTCACCTCACTTTTTTGTCTTTTCATATAAAAATAATGAATAAAAAATTCACAAAGTTTCATAATTTTTTATCAAATTGCGTTCGGAACCATTGGTTCCATAAATTTTTTTCTGTAGTAAACTTCTAGATTTTAAAATAAAAGGTATTTTTTTCTAAGAATAACTTTCTAACACCGTTCAGATCATATTTCTCATCATAACAGAATGGGATATACAAAGATTTCTATGAGACAATGTGAGTTGTTCCCAAAAGCGAATAAATAAGCCAGAAGGGTTAATATATGCGGTCACCGGGTATGTCATCAAAATGATAACTCAACACAGCTACAAAAAGTTATATAAAGTCATGAAAAGTGATGAAACAAAAACTAGGTAACTATTAAACCCAGTTTTTGTTTCATCACTTTTAGTGACTATATCACTTTTTAGAAGGTGTGTTGAATTTTCATTTTGATGAAATATCATGGAATCATTATTAGAGTGTATTAGATATTGGTTATTGGTCCCAGTTGGTCCCAGATGTGTCCCAGCATAAATAAACCACTCTCAGTGTCCCAGTCATAAATAAACCACTGTCCAGTGATGGTATGCCGAAAAAATAAATCTCCCCTGCTTTTTCGCCAAAACTCCCCAGATTCGAAAAATTTGGTACTTCAACCTTGAAAAATAGACAAAAATGCAAAAGTACGGATTAAAACAAGGCGCAATAGCTATCTGTGAGGAGGGGAGGGAAGAGTTTTTTATGATATGAATAATGTTTTATTTCCTAATATTTTGACAAAACAATACTATTAATTTAATGATAGTTAATACTTTCTACAAAACTTTTCATTGTGTAATATTTACACCTTGCCATGATAAATAAAAACTACTGTTGGCACACAAAAATTAAATATAAACGAAGCAAAGCAATAAAAATACTATTTACATTTATCTACAGTATTTTTAGAAATGGTTTCACTAGGCTTATCAATCTCACCAGTTCTTAACAGAAATAAATATCTCTCTGGCCAGGCTTAAAATGCAACTGATACACCGGCCCAATTTATGTTAGCTATGAGAGAGATCTACTTCCGTCGTGTTGCTCTCTGGTAGGAGCCTTAATTAAACCACTCACTGGTAGGAGCCCTAATCCTAGTGATACCATCACTTAAAAATACTGATATACGGGGCTGTAGCCAGATACCTACATTAGTTTATGAAAATATTGAAATCCCCTTACCAACATATAATATTTCATAAAAACAAACCGTTCCAGACAAACTACGTTTCTTCACATCAGCCGTTCACTGAACAAAATGAATGATTACAAAAGTCCTCATCCTCAAAATTCCCCAGATTACTTACTTTTTTTAAAAAAAACTCCTTCAAAATTCCCCAGATCTGGGGACTTTTCCTGGGACATACCATCACTGCCACTGTCCCAGTCAACCATAGATATACAATTCAACATTCGAAGACGGACAAGCCATAGAAAATCACATAAATTTGACAGATATAATCAGATATAATGCAGTGGTGATGGGCAGTATCGAAATATAATGATGTGGTGTGAATGACTACAAATTTGAATGCGTTTCATAAGACGTTAAATTTATGACATCTAAATTTAAATTGAATAAATATTACAAATAAGTTTTATACCTACTTCCAATTATAAAGAAATACTCTACTTGAATATTCCTAATGGAGGTTTGGAATCTCCTAATATTTCTCATTATTCTGTGTCAGTCATTCGTAAATAAAAGAAATAATTCATCTCCACGGACATAAAAACCTGGACACTTAAACAATACCTAATATAATATTTATCTTTCATTGCATCTTTCACAAAAAACAGAAGACTCAACCCCCTCCCTCCCCCATCAGTCTCAGTATTGCGTAGGAATAAAAGAAAATAGTACTCGCAGATTACATTCCTGGAAAATACAAAAATATTATTGGTAACATCTCTTTTATAAACGTGATTTACATGTGGTAAGTAGAGGTCCAAAAATGCGTTCTAAGATTTTTTCAAACCTCCCACCCTTCTCCCTTGCCTCCTTCCCAGGGTCAAACAACACCCCCCATGTGAATGCTATCGCTACGCCACTGATCGCCAACGAATTGGCAAAAACCGGGGACGCTGCGCAGAATAGACCCACAATGGCTGCCCTGAAAACTGTAGGGAACTTTCGTTTTTTTCGCAAAAATAATGTAAAAATAGGTACCCAAAAATATAAATAATAAATTACAACGCAAAACAACAACCCCCAAAGAAAATGGCAGTTTGAAATTTGTGCAAAGTTCGCTAAATCCAATGTTCATGTTTGTCTGGGTCATTTTGTTGCCATCTTGTTTATTGAACCAATCATAGAATACAAATTTTTATTTAGACGAATTACAATACAGCTATATCATTTTGAGTACTAGAAACCGCGAAACTTTTTTTATTATACAAACGCACCTTTTTACAAAATCGAGCGGGAAGAAAATTTTTGGGTATGTTTTTTCATTATTTGGTTTAAGTTTCGTTTCGTTAGTTAGTGAAAGTTGCAATGAGTAAATTAGTGAATTTCGTAGCTCCTGTAAAGAATAGCTTGGATCTAGCTAATTTACAATGTTCGTCAGCTGCGCCTATATCTTCACAAGCAAGTAATGAAAGTGATAAAAAGAAAACCTTATTCAATTTAAAGAATATGCAGCCATCGGCAAATTTTTCTGCCGAAATGGAAGACGACTCTTCTATTCGTAAGAATATTGAAAGCATTTCCGAACTGAAGAAGACATTGGTAAATACAAATTAATGAATATCTTACAAAATTAATAATGAAACTGATAAAATTCGTTTGGAAATAGGTATAACAAAATTTCCATTTGATGTATTGCGATATTATCTTCCAGCTTCGTGTATTGTATTATTGGTTACCTTATCGAACCCCTCTTTTACCTGTTTACTTTTATTATTATGGTTTCACTGTCGTAATCAGAATAGCTGATTAGTATGTCGCCCCCGTTTCCAAAATAAGGCAAATTTGTGAAAAATAAGAAACCATCTAACTAAAGTATTTTCTTAAAATTTTAGGATAATGTTAAAGGAAAACAAAATAAGCGAAAAGTTAAAATCCAAGATATTTCAAACAAGAAAATGAAAAAGGATAAGAAAGTTGCTGAGAATAATAAGATTACATTTGAAAGAAACCTGCCAGGAAAAAAATTAAAGGAGAAAAAGGTTTTAAGCAAAGGAAAAAAGATGGAGTCAGAATCCGAAAAAGTAAAAGTTGCAATAAATTCTGATGAGAAGTTGATTGAAAAATCAAAACCTGAAAAAAAATTGAATATGGTTACAAAAGAAGGAAACAAACCCAAACAATTGACATTTGCATCTCAGGAAACAAATAATCAGCAAATGAGTCAAACTTCAAATTCTTTCTTAACGTAAGTTATTTTAAATATCATAGGATAAGAAAAGTCCCAAAAAGGGTGTTACTGATTAAAGCACAAACATTCTCAACACAAACTAAGTTCTATTAACCTAAAATGATGAGGACTGGTTCTTAGATTGGAACGAATCATATCTTACTAAGCTACACTTCCCAAGGGGTCTTCTGGCTGCCATCTGATTTGTCAAAGTTGTGTTGTTTATTGAAAAAGGAAAACCGTATGCATCCAAATATGCTGGTGACATCAAACATTAATAAAATATGTAATACAAATGATAAACATTAGTTACAGGGTTTTATGTATTTCTTTATTCTAGGCAAATGACCTTAAGCCAGCCGCCAAAAGGCATATCATTCAAAGACAAAATGAGATGGCTTCAGGAGAGAAGGCAGGTTGGAATCTGGATAGAGTGCTGCAATAGCCACTGCAACAAGTTTAGATACATACCCGATGTGCATGACCCTCTGCAACTGCCTGCTATTTGGTATTGCAACATGAATTCAGGTAAATATTCCAATTAGAATATTTGTGTGCTTTCATTAATAATTTCGTAATTAAAACATATGAATAACAACTTGTAAAACATTCTTATTTATAAATGCAATACTTTTAATTATGTTTAAGTACTTTTTTTTTCATATTGCATTTTTTAAAGTTGTTTTCAGCTCGGTAGTCAAATCTCTTAATTGTTATCATTATATCGACGCCGGAAAGGCAAAAAGGCGTAAGGGAAAATTTTGTCTAAAATAAGTTAATCATACAGTGTTGATTTGAATTTTTGTCTAATCAAAACTGTATGATTAACTCATTTTTGACTAAATTGTCGCTTACACCCTTTTGCCTTTCCTGCATCGATATGTTGTCTTTATGTTAAATTTCTACTCTACTAATCTACTCTTACCCTTTGTCATCTGCGGAATGTTACCATTGTCCCATTGATGTGCTTGTTCCGAGGATAGTTCATTCCTTAATATCTGAACCAAAAGACACCAACATTCGAATCTCTCCTCCTTCACAATCTGTTCCTTTTATTTATTAATTAATATTTCTCCTACGACATGTTTCAAGTTCCTAAATAGTATTAATAATGTTCATAATGCATTTATCATCATCACTACATCCTACAGTGGAATTTGGTTTCCTCCGCAAATGTTCTCCGCTGGCTGCGATCCCTCGCCATTTGCCTCCAGTCCTCAGCCCTTTCCGCAGTCTTTTCACTTCTTTCTGGGTAGATTCCACCGAGGCTCTTACTTGTCCTATCATAATGCATTAAGTTGTACCATTAATGTAACTGTTCCAGACGCCGAGGCGAACAGTTGCAGCAAGGCGGAGCACAAGCTGAATGTGTCGGAGGAGGAGGACCTCATCCACGCGCTGTACTCCGCTGGTTCATTGGTTTGGGCGCAGCTGGAGGGATTTCCGTGGTGGCCCGCCATGGTGGACGACTGTGCAGACACCGAGCAGTACTATTGGTTAGATGGCTTTTCTGATATTCCTGTAAGTCCATTTTCATTCAATAATAGATTCTAAATTAAAATTTAAACTCCAAATCCACAGGAAATATTCATATCGGAAATCTATTTATGTAATGTTGATAAAATTTATTAGGCCTGGACTTAAACTGAGAACTAGTTGGGCCGGTGCTATATCAATTTCAATCTTAAATCTTATCTGAAAAGATCTCTTGATTGTATTCAATAATTTCTTGTGAATATTTTTTTTATGTATAAGAAAAATCATGTTACATACTTCTTTCTTTGTCTAGATCTTCAAATACCTATTTAAGATGATTTATTTTTAACTAGCTGACGTGTACCCGGCATTGCTGGGGGTTATCCTTAGGAGATAGACATATACCATCGCGAACTTTTCTGTAGGCCTTTTTAAAAAATACAATTCCGTAATACATTATTTTGATGTATCTCATAAGGTTTAGCTAGCGTTAACAATGTATTCAATAAATAATCCATGAAAAAAAAGCATTTTTTAATGTTTTGAATTAATTGTTTTTGTGACATTTGATTATTATAATAAATTTTATTATTTACTTTTTATTTGATAAATAAAAAAAAAGTAATTGGCAATATTTCCAATGTAGAATGAGCAAGTGATGGGCCGTAGCAGGGACACGTGTTCCTAATGGTGTGACCATGTTTGCGAGACGTTTTCTATGATCCACCATATATGTATATCAGCACGTTGCAATCAAGAATCATAAAGTATCATGCTGACATATCGGCATACATATAGGGTTAATTGACTGATTTACTACCAAGCAAATTCTAACTTTACCTCCGAATATTCACTTTATGTTCATTCTCCTCCGCCCTGAATCGTCTGGACATTTTCAGTACTGTTACTAAGCTTCCCTTTTTGGTATCTTCGTAAATAAAAATGACTTCTTCCATAACTCTATCCCATATCCTTACTTATTCTGTTTCAGAATTATTACAATGTAACCTTTTTCGATTCCGGAAAGGTGACACGAGCATGGGTTGCCCCCAACAAGTTGAGGCCATATTTCGCATGTGGTAAGGTAGTTAAGTATCAGCAACAGAAGGTAGCTGTCGATTTTCAGAGACGTATTGATACGGCCATAAAGCAAGCAAACGATGCTTCCAAACTGCCAGTCCTGGAGAGGCTTCAGAAATACAGCTTTATTGCAAGGTACAAGGGGCCAATCAATTCTCCGAAAAAAATTCATGGATTGAAGAGGTATTCATCCAAATTTCATGATCTGAGCAGCCGCTCCTCCGATTCTCCAAGCTCGGATAGTGAAGACAATTCGCAGTCAGAGAAAAAAGCTAAAAAGGTCATCACGCGTAAGCCTATTGTTGCCAATACACAAACTGTAATTCAGAAAAGACATGAGCCAGTACCTAATACAGAAAACAAGCCCACTGTTAAGAAAACAGTAAAGCTATCTGTTGACATGGTAAATAAGGAAAATGTGGTCAATACTATAAGGCGCTCCATTGATAGTGAAATTAATATTATACGAGAATCTGAGGCCGACACCTGGAGGGTAAAGGCCTCGATTCTCCGCCAGAAAAGCGCCAGTGGCTTGTTAAATATGTCTGAAGAAATACCAATTCAATCCCAAATTGTGTACAAGAAATCTCTGAAAAAGCCGCCACTTGCACAGGAAGAGGATAATAGCAAGTCTCTGAGTAGTGAAGGTATTCTGACCCACTCTCAATCTTTTGTAGATGTGACGGATGTGGCAACCGGGAATATTTCAGGTAAATATGGTAAACTTTAAATACAACTTTTGATTTTTACAACCTCCGTGGCTCATTGACTCTGGAGATCCCGGGTTTGAATACAGGCATGAGCAAATATATATTACGCACGGTGTAACAGCACGTACCTGAAGGATTTTAACCAGTGATTCCTGAGCATATTTGGAGTAAAAAAGTATGTCATCTTGCTCCGTTATGATATTTTTTTAAATTAAAAAATTATATTTTTCTATCGCACATCGCCACTGATCACAATACTGCAAATAACGACGTATCACATGTACGCGCTATGTCTCATCTATGAAGTGTGATTGAAAAAAAATTGTTTTTAATTTTTTTTAAATAATGCTCATGAATTGCAGGTTAAAATCCCTGTATACGTGAATCAGAGTCCTACTTATTACTTAATAATAAAACAAATTTTATGCCTACATTATTTAATGAATAAAATATTTTAAATAGAGTAGTTTCTAGGGACTTTTTCAAAATAATTTTGAATAAAATGATGACACTCACAGCAATAGCGCTGTGATGATGGATTTATTTGTATTCATGGTTTATAACTAACAACATCCGTGGTCGAGTACTTAAGATTCTCGATTTCAAGGGTTTTGGGTTCAAATCTCTGCATGAGCAAGAAAATTTGATTTGATTTGTGTTATTTCACAAATAAGGAATATTTGTCCCATTCTCTTATACTTCTCATACTTAATGTATCACCCTGGTGAAAGACTACCATTCAAAATTGAAATATTGCTTAAAATGCATTTTACTGACCAGATCTGAAAAGCTAGATGCTTCCCAACCTTCATTATACCTATCTCGTTCCCCTCCCCACTAGCTTAGGCCTCACAACGCATCTAATTGGAGAAGTTATTATCTCACTGGCTCCTTACGGTTGGGAGCAGTTCAGACTCTTAAAAAATATATATTTACCATATCTGTATGCTACAAGCAGTTGATTTCGACAGCTTCAAGCAGTTACTGCTCAGTTACATGTAAGTCAGTGTATGTCAAAAGAGTTTTTATCTATGAGAACTGCGGATCGCTACGCATTCACTGCTTGTAGCTATCGATATTGACTGCTTTTAGCATTTTGTGTATTCCAGGCCTTAGACCTTCATTACACATAAATTTTTAACTATGGAAATTGTCATATTCGTTTTAGAGCCTCAGGATGGTGACATGCTTGAAACTGAGGAATCCATATTTCAAAATTTGTTTGGTTCAGATGCAGTGGTCCCTTCCACCGAAACCGATGTCACTAACCTTCACCTCGAGGAATCGGATATGTCTGATGAATCAGATGAAATTTCTAACAAATCCTTAAATTTTGAAAATTACTAATAAAAAAATAATCTACTTGTTCATTGTTTCTTTCTGTTTTAAGTGTTGTTCATATATAATGGAAAAGATAAGCTTTTTTCAAATTGTCGATGTTAACGCACATTACGTATCGAACAAACTATGTATAGTTTTTGATTTCATTTTTGGTTTATGTAAAATTTCATAAAAAAATCTTTAACTGCTTTATTTTTATTTATTATAGTTAAAGAAATATATAAATATTTCACTTTCTAACTAACTACATAATTCAAAGCTGTATAAGAATAATACATAACATATTGTCTTAAAAATTGTTCCATATTAAAGTACATTATAATTTTGTTCACTTGCCTTAAGATTGAAAAGTTTTAATACATTATGTAGCAAATTCTAGATATTATAATAAGTTTGCTACTTTTAATTTTAATATCCAATGCAACTGTGTTTTGTGCAATTAATACACAACTCGCCATCATTTAATATCCAATGCAACTGTGTTGTGTGCAATTAATACACAACTCGCCATCATTTAATATCCAATGCAACTGTGTTGTGTGCAATTAATACACAATTCGCCATCATTTAATATCCAATGCAACTGTGTTGTGTGCAATTAATACACAACTCGCCATCATTTAATATCCAATGCATGTAGCAAATTCTAGATATTATAATAAGTTTGCTACTTTTAATTTTAATATCCAATGCAACTGTGTTTTGTGCAATTAATATACAACTCGCCATCATTTAATATCCAATGCAACTGTGTTGTGTGCAATTAATACACAACTCGCCATCATTTAATATCCAATGCAACTCTTTTGTGTGCAACTAATATATAACTTGCCTTCATTTTATGTTTATTGAAAACTCAATTTGTGTTCTATGTTTTTAGTTTTCAAGAATCTTACGTAGATTGTACAGAAAATGTAGTATTATTTACAGAATTTATACTTCTATTGTTTCTAAATACTCACAAGGCTTTCTAAATAGTTTTAGGTTGGTCCATAATAATACAACTAATGGTATTGACTGTATTCATTGGTTCTATTTGGAAAATTATTTAATAATTTTAATTGGTTCATCTAATAAAAAGGTAAAGGTTAAAACAATGTTAGCCAAAATTTCTTTTTCTATTATTATAACAGTTGAACAAATTTATAATAATATTTGTTACGAGACCCGTGGAATGAACATGTGTTAGGTTAACAGACTACTATTCCATCAATTATTTTATTTAGATAAATAGGTATCAACCCAGCTGTTATATTTTTCCTTGCTTGAATTCATTTACCAAATAAAAAATGACATAAATATTTTTCATTGTTGTTATTGTGTCCTACTTGGTAGGTATTGCAAGTATGTCAGAATGCAAATATTTCTTCAACTATTAGGTATATTACAAAGAAGTTTGTTTTTATTTTTCTCTTATTATCAAAACCATATTTCGCCCAAAAATTTCACATTAAATTTAAAAAAAGAATTTTTACTAAACTATTAACCCGTTGTTTGCCAATGTCAAATTTTCACCGTGCGCGCCAGCTGTTCCTAATCTGATTTTCAGCCTGTGTATATTTGTGTTTGCAAAACTCAAAGAGTAGTTCACCAATATCGCTAAAAATGTCCATGTTTGTTCTTATTAGTGCCAGGAGTGTTTAGAGAGTAGTTTGAATGGTAGAAGAAGTCAGGAATGTACAAAGAATACTTAACGCAATATCTTTGCACCGGAATGAGATACTGAGTCGAATTAAAGTCAATATGATGTAGTTTTTCAACAGTAACATTGTGGTATACAGTAGTGAATGATGGAAGAAATCGGAGTCGCCCGAGAGAGACATCAGCAATAACGAAGTGTTGCGGGGTCAACTAGTTTTTATAAACATAGTGGAAAGTTTTTATTATCTACCATAAATATTTTCCCCCGAATAGCCACAAGAATATTCATAGAAATGATTTTTTTGATACTTGATCGGCTAATGCGGCTCACGACAGGTTAAAACGGCTACCAATTTGAAACCAGAACCGGAACGTAACTAACAAATTTACAGACATGAAATGCCAAATAGGCGAGTTAAAGCAGGACTTCACTACTCTCAGTCTGATATACTCAATAATGAGACAATATTTTTTAATTAGCAGCCAAGTTCTTTCTAGAATTTTTTTTTAGTTTTTTTTTGCCAGTTTTTTAAGTTTTATTACACTTAACAACCAACATCAAAACAGCTAGACTAACAGCATCCATGCAATATGAAATTGATAATTCGTGTTAACCAGGGGTGGATCTATTGGTCAGCATTTCAGCAAATGCTTACTGCCCTGCCGTGCTCCTCAAGGGCCTCCTTGCAGTTCCGTCTTTATCCTCTGGGCCCGCGGGGCACGAGACCAGGGCCCTCGGCCAGGGTATCCTGGAACTCCAGCCAACAGACAGGGCTGCCAAGAGCGGGGTTCAGGGAGGCATAAATCATAGGGTCCGGGGCTCGAGGAATCGCGGTACTTACCTAATACTTAAAATGCCCTTAAGATGATTTTGTTAAGAAAATGCCTCTTTACAAATTATCATTTGACGGCCTCCGTGGTCGAGGGGTAACTAGCAAGCCGAAGGTCGCTGGTTCTAATCCCGGCGTGAGAAAGTAAATTTAATTTGTGTTATTTCACAATTTATTCATTTAAAGTAATATATAGTATACTTGCATCACGTTCCGGAGTGGAAGATACCCTCAGTATCGCCCTGGTGTAACAACACCATTCAGAATTGAAATGTTGCTTGAAATGGCTTTGGCCGTGTTTGGTGACCGTATCTGAATAGCCAGGTACTCCCACCTTCCTCTTCCCCATCTCCTTCCCCTCCCCACTACCTTCAGCCACGCAATATACCCCAATTGGGTATGCCATAGTCTCACTGGCTCCAGACGGTTGGGAGCAGTAGGGACTTATATACATGTATATTAGGTACATTGATATTTTACAAAAAATTATAAATTCGGTGGGGTAGTTTGAAATGACAAAATATTTTTGTTGGGGACGGATATAGCACCGTCGCAACGCGGAATCATAGGAAATGGAAAGGTTCGGAATGCCGACTTACCCTTTTCTATTCTTCCACGGTTTTCAATCCTTCTTTGCGCTGGTTCACAACAATTCACAAATTTCACCACGCGCGAGCTCACGATGGCTTTGAATTTTCGACACGGTCGATAAAGGGGGCTCCGTAATCAAACGATGTTGACAGGACGAATATTTTAACTCAACTAAGTCGGCATAGGAGAGGAGAGGAGAGGGGAGTTGGGTAGATAGGCCACAATAATTTTACAAAGGATATAAAGGTAGGTAGCACGATGCTAGGTGCCAACATTTCCGCCCACCTAATTTGAACGAATTAATAATTATGATACAAAATTTAATAAAAGGTAAATTTAAATATATACATAGGTAAATTGTTCATTCAAGTTGTATCCGTAATGCCTCGCAGAAAACAATAAAAAAAAAACTTTTTACTAAATTAAGTATAACTTTTCAAAGAATGGTTCCTGGACCATAACAAAAATTTTGGTTTTGAAAAATATTTAAAATTGGTAATATTCCTTTGTTCTAGAATCTGAGTAAGAAACAAAACGAGAATTAGAGTATAGACATCTAAACAACAACAAAAAAAAATATAGATCCCAATGGTAAATAAAAAAAAAATAAAACACAACAAAAATATGGAAAATGAAAACGTATTTTTATTTTAGATGTATATCTTAAGATTTATCACTAATATAATTTTATTCTTCCGGTAACGGGCAAAGCTTTATCACTGGTCGAACCAAGGAACCAGATTGAGTTTTAACAGTAGCTACCCTAACTATTCCATCCTTACCGGGATGAACGTGGATAATTCGTCCTAATACCCACTTCATCGGTGGAAGACGATCGTCCTTTGTGTTCAATGAGCTCAGACCCCGAGGATGTGAATGGACTCACCCCGGGCCACTTTTTAATCGGTGGATTCCTACTAGGTTTGCCTGAATATGACTTTCTTGACACCACGTCTAATCGTTTAAGTAGGTGGCAACATCTCCAAAAGATGTCGCAACATTTCTGGAAACGTTGGCATTTAGAATATTTAAATACGCTTCAACAACGATCAAAGTGGTGCAAAATCAATCCAAACATTAAATTAGGTCAATTAGTGGTCCTTATGATAATAATCTATAATTAAATAAGCTAAATGACAGATTTTCGGAAGTAAGATCGGAAATTTACTTTCATATGACAAATTTGAATACTTGAGTCGACCGCCCACCCTGATAATACCGTGGCTATCAAGAAACGGTTTCAAGTTTTGAATTTGCGTTGAACATGGACTGCCATTTCGCATATTACGTATATCAACAGAAAAATACGTTTCCTGTTCAATGCGTACGATTTTCATAAGCGAATCATTTAATTCGCGAGAACTTAGATAAGTCGAGTTTGAATTTCCACTACCAGGACGTTTCTGACAATTATTTACGAAACGCATTATCCAAGCGACGACGCGTTGCAATTTATAAAATGAAGAATATTTACTAATAATCGAATTAGGTACTATTTGAGATGATACAAACGTTTTAAGGTTGCATGTTTTGAGTTCTGGTATTTCTCCGTCAGATTGATTGTACACAGCTGAACAAGGCCAGAGTGCTATTGGTTGGTGAAGCCATTTTGGTCCCGTAAACCACAAAGGGTGTGATATAATGTCTGCTGGGAAAAGCCCTCTTGAACCAGAATCGGCACAATTTTCCTCCGAGACAACATGCTTCCAAACAGCATTTGGTGTATTTTCCAGTATTTGTACAACCCTATTAGCGACAAATGTTTTCAATAAATATGGCGGCGTTTTTAGCCACGCTAGTACAATAGTCGAATCTGTAAATAGAAAAACGTTTTCTATTTGTTCGGCAAACTTTACAGATGACATAATATACTTTACAAGTTTCGTGAGAAGAACGGCCCCACATAATTCTAGTCGTGGAATTGACAGGGTTTTCAAAGGAGCGACCTTCGATTTTCCCATTAAGATGTGAGTGGTATTGCTATTACGCTCTAATAAATATACCACTGCAGAATAACCCAATTGTGAAGCGTCACAGAACCCTACGAGGAAAAGACGACTTGTCATCACCGTGTTGTAATATCTAGGAATATTCAATGTTCGAAGTAATGAAAGTTGACTTACAAATTTACTCCACGTATTATGAATATGTGGTGGAACATCACGATCGTCCCAATCGACACCTAACTTCCATAGTTCCTGTAATAGACATTTTGCGAAAAATGTCACTGGGGTGATGATCCCAAGTGGGTCGAATAAACGAGCTACCGTTGATAAAATTGTTCTTTTTGTGCATATCTTATTTGAAGGTAGATCGACCTTGTAGGTAAAATTATCAGTCGTTGGACTCCACTGAATGCCTAATATTTTAACAATTTGATCAGTTCCGGCGTTATCAAAAGAATGACCATCTTGCTGGTGCTCTTGCGAAACGTGATCCAAAAGTGACGGTGTATTAGATTGCCATTTACTAAGTTCTAATTTCCCAAGATTTAACAATCCAATGATATCTTGTTTTAGTCTGAGGGCTGTGCTAATCGTTTCTGTCCCTGTTACCAAATCATCTACATAAAAATCATCGCATAGAACCTTGGCAGCGTCAGGATACTTTGATCCTTCATCTTGTGCTAGCTGGCGAAGGGTACGAATGGCCAAGAATGGTGAACTAGACAACCCGTACGTTACAGTTTGTAACTCGAAATCAATAACCGGTTCATTCTGAGATTCTCTCCACAAAATATTTTGGAATTTACGCTGAGATGGAATAATTAATATTTGCCTATACATCTTACAAATATCAGCTGTAAATACATACTTATGAAAACGAAAATTTAAAATCATACGTGGAATTTCAGTTTGTAATTTTGGACCGTTCAATAATAAGTCATTTAGAGATAAGTTATTTGGTTGGGTTTTTGCCGACCCATCAAAAACCACACGTAGTTTTGTAGTTTTACTGTCAGGATTCAAAACACAATGATGAGGTAAATAGAATGCATCTAAATTCCGAGGTACCCGTGTCATGTGTCCCAGACCCTCATATTCTTGTATAAAATTTCCGTAATTAATTGCTAACATGGGATCCCTTTTAAAACGAATTTCTAGTTTGTTCAATCGCGATTCCGCAAGTTTTAAGGAGTTTTGAGAAGGCATAATTTCAGATTTTGTTAATAATGGTACAACATATCTACCATCACATTCTCGATAGTGATTCGAAGCGTAGATTGTTTCGGCTAATTCGTCGTCCGGATTACTCGTCACAATTGAAGGTGTTTCTTCAATTTCCCAAAATTTTCTAAGAGTATTGCTTAACGAATTTGTTTCAACAAATAAAGACGAAGGCGTTTGAAATGACGAATTTTCCATCTTCCCCATTATAATGTAACCGAATACACTGTTTACAGCACATGGAGAGCCGTGAATTATTTCATGGCCACTATTAAATATATCCAAGTATACGTCAGCTCCTAACAAAAGGTCTATTTTGCCCGACATGTGATATGATTCATCAGCTAATTTTAAATTTTTAAATTGTGACGTTCCACTCGATGGTAAATCATATGAAGGATGATTAGAAGTGATTTCTGTAATCACGACAGTTTGACATTGAAGGATAGGCCCTTTTTTATTTCGAGGTTTTATAAAACATTTTGTTTTTCCATGACAAGAATTTATACTAGAATTTCCTAAACCGTTCAGTGAAATACGATGTTTTTTAATTGACAAACCCAAGAGCTGAGCACATCTTTCCGTAATCAGAGAGACTTGACTCCCACAATCCACGACGGCTCGGATAGGTATATAATCATTATATTGATTTCAGACCTCAAGTTGTACAGTTCCTAACAAAACGGTAGAAACGCTCGGAATCGTTGTTGCGGCCAGGGTTGCACTTGAATTATTAAGTTCATTTTCGCCCGATGGTTCGGCGGCAATGTGCAACATTGAATGGTGTTTTTTATTACAAACCTGGCATGTAAATTTTGATACACAATCTTTTACATGGTGTTGTTTCAAACAATTGAAACAACGGTTTAAAGTTTTAATTTTGTCCCTCCTTTGATGGGGACTTAAAGATATAAAAGATGCACATTTGTAAAGAAAATGTGCACCTTTACATAATGGACAATGAAGGTTATTATCATTCTTATTGGCAGATAACAACGTTTTAAACGAACCCTTTTTCTCTTTTGTAGTATGTGGAGATAACATTTCTAAAATACGCGTTTGATTTCTCAGAAACTCGAAAATTGAATCCAATTCTGGAATCTCTTCACCGGGCAATTTGGATTCAAATTGACGTTTAGTTGTCAGATCCATCGATCGTATCATAATATGACCAACAAATTTATCAAAGATATTTTCTATCTTCATCGCCTTTATAGCGGCGCAATTCTCTTGAAACGTACTGAGTAACCGCACTATACCTGACGCAGACTCGTTTTGTAATATTTTGAAATTAAGAATTTCATCAACATAATGCGTGAAAAGAATTCTAGAATTTTGGTATTGATTTACCAGAATATTCCAGGCAATGTCATAATTCTCTTCGATAAGAGGCAATGATTGTATAAGTGCCAGTGCCGGCCCTGTAATTACCGATAAAAGATAATGGTATTTTTCTACATTAGTATATGCATTGCTGTCATGTATAAGACTTTTAAATAATGAATGAAATGAGCACCAACTTTTAATGTTACTATCAAAAGTGGGCAGCCTTATCACTGGTGCACGAATCACCGAATTACTTGCCGTTTTAGGAATTGAATTTTCATTATTACTAGTGATAACGCTTTTCATTTGCATGATCTCGAAATACATTGAATCAACATTATTCGCAATGTTTCCTAGTTCTGACATTTCTGTAATCTTGTCTAATGACAGTAATTGTTCCTCAATCTCGTTTTGAACTGATTCAAATTCTTGTAACCAATCTTTTAACTTTTCACATCTAGCAAGAAACGTATCTTTTTTCTTACTATCATCATAAGTGCTCGCTATGAGCTCTTGCGTGATACGAATACGAGATACTATTCGCTCACGTCGGGATTGCAACAAAAGTACTTTTTTCTCAGCCATTGTATTGAGAAATTAATCTGCACAAAAATGCCGAGTACAACAATTTATTTTAAATGTTAACAAATTTGTCACCAGTTAAGTATTTTTTTACTACCTACAGGCAATTTTCGCTAACAGCACGGCTGACGCGAATTTTACACATAGATCAACTTTTATGAATAATTTAACCTTGAAATAATTAAATTAACCACAATTTTTTCAATTAATATAAATTATCCGGCTCGAAGGACCAATGTTGGGGACGGATATAGCACCGTCGCAACGCGGAATCATAGGAAATGGAAAGGTTCGGAATGCCGACTTACCCTTTTCTATTCTTCCACGGTTTTCAATCCTTCTTTGCGCTGGTTCACAACAATTCACAAATTTCACCACGCGCGAGCTCACGATGGCTTTGAATTTTCGACACGGTCGATAAAGGGGGCTCCGTAATCAAACGATGTTGACAGGACGAATATTTTAACTCAACTAAGTCGGCATAGGAGAGGAGAGGAGAGGGGAGTTGGGTAGATAGGCCACAATAATTTTACAAAGGATATAAAGGTAGGTAGCACGATGCTAGGTGCCAACAATTTTTTTTCTTTTCGTGTAGACCACAGATGAAAAACATTTAATGGTAGATTTATCATTTATTAGCTGACGTGTACCCGGCGCGTTGTTCTAGGTTATGAATGATTTGGAGTAAAGTTTTGAGCTTTTTAATTCTAGGATAGACTTTTCTTTACTTTCTATAAAAATAATATGTATTAGATATATAAATCTTCCGGAATAATTTCTCTAAATGACATTGCAAACCTTGTCGAATTCCGTTGCATTGTTTAGATCAGTGATTCCCAAAGTGGTCTATATCGACCCCCAGGGGTCTATGACAACCTGCAAGGGGTGTAAGTCAGCGAAAAAAAATTTGGGGGTCCATGAAATGAAAATGGGGGTCCACGATAGTGGATCTCAACATACACTGATAGTACCTATTTACTTACATTATACTATCTTATAATATAAAGACATATACATTATTTATAAAAGTACCTATCAAGTCAACCGAATCCGAAGCAACGCGTTGAATACGCGGTTATTTGCGCAGTTGTGTGAAGATAATGACGGACACTTTCATCAATTACTCCTTCGCACTGAAGTACGTTGGCTGTCGAAAGGCTTATGTTGGACAAGATATTTTGCACTTTTTGAGACTATTTTAGAATTTCTGGATACTAAAGATAAAATTTTAATAGACAGTTTAAAGCGGCCGCTACACTACTCGCTTCGACGCTTCGACGAAGTCCTCGACGAAGTTAGCCGAAGTTCGAAGTGCGTGCCCACACACTCGTGCAACTTCGCGAGTAACTCAGTCCAACCAGTCAGTGATTGGTTTATTTATGCCGTGACGCTTCGAGTCCTTTGACTCGGGCGCATTTACCGACAACAATCGGAAGTCGGGCGAAGCGAAGCGAAGTTGCCCGAAGCGAAGCGAAATTCGTGCCCACACTATCGTATTCGGTCAACTTCGATCAACTTCGCGAGTAGTGTAGCTGGGCTATTAGGATAACCCCCTGGAATGCCGGCTCAACAGCTCTCCACTCCTGTCTGTTTGTGCGTTTAGTAGAGGTTCCCAAACTTTTTTGTGTCGTAGACCCCTTGCCATGTTTTTTCGGTTTTTGGTAGACCCACTACTTACCTGATATTGATTTTTTGTAAATTTCACTGTAGTTCTAGTTTAGTGTTAAAAACTTAAAGTAAAAACACATATTAAGTTTTATACATTTATTTATTGAATTTAAATTAAAACTGCGCAAAATAAAATTTTGTATCTGTTATATTTATTTATTTGTAAGAAACAAACAGCTTTTATATAATATGCAGTGATAGATATAAATATACATAAATAGTCAAGCCACAGAAGTTTCTTATGTTACAGTGCATTAGAAATGAAGTTTTAGTTTCTTAAAATTAATTTAGTGTTAAAGGAAGGGGAAAGGAAGAGGAAAATAGGAAGAGGATAGGAAGAGGAAAATAGGAAGAGGATAGGAGATGCTGCCGATACATTCCATACTCTCATATTAATAATCGATCGTACGCATTACTTCATATCGATATTTCTTTAGGTTATTACCAAAAATGTCAATGCTGTAAATTTTTTTATTATATTGTGCACATATACGAGGAATTGGGGAA
The DNA here is from genome assembly GCA_026573805.1 of Hesperophylax magnus. Lineage (NCBI taxonomy): Eukaryota > Metazoa > Arthropoda > Insecta > Trichoptera > Limnephilidae > Hesperophylax > Hesperophylax magnus. The sequence goes on along the minus strand of JAIUSX010000006.1, from coordinate 8,914,639 downwards.
TTTTTTCGAATGTTTGTTCTACACGAGGGTAGATAAAATAAATCAGATTGTCGGATTGATCTAGACGGAATATGAAAATTTATTAAATTGGTAAGTTCTGGTGAGTCAAGACCGCGAGTAGTGTAGCTGGGCTATCATGAAGTGGAAAACAGACATCGCCTATTTAACAGATTTGTTTACAAAATTTATCCATCTTATCAGCGTTTCTTGCCAGAGTTAAACTAATGAAGCAAAATATTGGACGGGACGAATTTTCCCAGTTCCCCAATTTGTCACAGACAAACTGCCAGGAAGACGACGTTTCAACCTACGTTCAACATTTAAATGCCCTCTATTCAGATTTTGAAACTAGGTTTGAGGATGTTTTGACTATGGTAATACCACCGTGGATAATTAACCCATATGGTGACATAGAAGAAACGAATGTCATAAAACAAGAGGAACTGACTGAAATAAGTACAAACGAAGAACTTAAGGTTCAGTTTAAGCACGGATATCAGCACTTCTGGCTGCAAAAAAACATACCCGTTACTTATCCCGTATTATGGAATATAGCGAGGAAATTTTTAATTTCCTTTCCATCGTCATACCTAGTGGAAAGGGGGTTCAGCGCTGTTACCAATCTCCTAACGAAAAAAAGAAATAGACTGGACATCATTGGCCGAGGAGATTTAAGATTAAACCTTACAAAATTGACGCCAAATGTTGATAATTTATTATTAAAGCATCAGATTCATCCTTCCCACTAAAAATATTTACTTATTGATTAGTTTATTTTATATATTACTCTAAGGCCTTCGATAAGGTAAACCATTTCATTCTAATTCAAAAATTAAAACAATTAGGCATCCATGGTGACTTACTCCGGTGGCTCACTTCATACCTTTGGAGTAGACTTCAAAGTGTTTTAGTTGAGGGAACAAAGTCCAGCTTCTTCTCTGTGCCCTCCGGTGTACCTCAAGGTTCTCATTTAGGCCCATTATTATTTAATGTGTATATTCACAAATGTTTTTTACATGCTAATTACCTAGCATATGCAGATGATAAAAAAATATACTTAGTTATTAAATCAATCAACGACTGCATTAAACTTCAAGAGGACCTCAATCGTCTCTTTGTCTATTGCGAATTAAACAAACTTGTTATTAACATCGCAAAATGCAATAAATTAACATTTACACGCAATAAAAATAAAATATCCTTTGTATACACACTAAACGGCACACACATCAATGAAGTAAAATATATCAGGGACCTTGGGGTAACACTGGATGTTAAATTAAACTTTATCCAACACACTGATGACATCATTAACAAAGCCAATAAAATGCTGGGATTTATAATTCGCATAGCAAAACCCTTCCACAACATAAACACTCTATATTCCCTTTACACCTCATATATTCGCCCGCACCTGGAACACTGTACACCGATCTGGACTCCTTTATACCAAGCCCATATCGAAAGAATAGAAAGAATTCAAAAAAAAAATTTTAAACACATAAATTATAAACTAAACTTACACTTCTCAAATTATACCGAATCCATTAAATTTCATAATTTTAACTCCCTCCAAACACGACGTCTAATTTTTGATCAAATCCTATTATTTAAAATCCTAAATAATGGTCTTGACTCACCAGAACTTACCAATTTAATAAATTTTCATATTCCGTCTAGATCAATCCGACAATCTGATTTATTTTATCTACCCTCGTGTAGAACAAACATTCGAAAAAATTCCCCAATTCCTCGTATATGTGCACAATATAATAAAAAAATTTACAGCATTGACATTTTTGGTAATAACCTAAAGAAATATCGATATGAAGTAATGCGTACGATCGATTATTAATATGAGAGTATGGAATGTATCGGCAGCATCTCCTATCCTCTTCCTATTTTCCTCTTCCTATCCTTTTCCTATTTTCCTCTTCCTTTCCCCTTCCTTTAACACTAAATTAATTTTAAGAAACTAAAACTTCATTTCTAATGCACTGTAACATAAGAAACTTCTGTGGCTTGACTATTTATGTATATTTATATCTATCACTGCATATTATATAAAAGCTGTTTGTTTCTTACAAATAAATAAATATAACAGATACAAAATTTTATTTTGCGCAGTTTTAATTTAAATTCAATAAATAAATGTATAAAACTTAATATGTGTTTTTACTTTAAGTTTTTAACACTAAACTAGAACTACAGTGAAATTTACAAAAAATCAATATCAGGTAAGTAGTGGGTCTACCAAAAACCGAAAAAACATGGCAAGGGGTCTACGACACAAAAAACTTTGGGAACCTCTACTAAACGCACAAACAGACAGGAGTGGAGAGCTGTTGAGCCGGCATTCGAGGGCGATTCTCGTTCTTTTAGCCTTAAGCTAAATGATAGCATTCGTCAACGACTGCTATCGTTTGCGAAAGATAGCTGTCCGTCGCTTGCAACATCTTTTCTTAACTATTAAGCGATTCTCGTTCTTTTGATATCCTTACAAGTTCGATTTTGGAGAGACCTAGTAAAAAATCCTAAAGAAGCGTGGTTAAGAAATTGTTAAGAGATTATTGAAAACACAAATTGGTGAAATATAATTAAGTGACGCAAGGTTTCTAACTAAAACTTAAAAAAACAAATACTTTGTATTATAATGCATTTTAATAACTGCTTATTTTATTTATGAATGACATAAATAAGCCATTTATCGAAGATTTACGTTTTGTGAAAAGGTACTTACCTCGCTGGATAGTAATGACTTTTTTACAGATTCACCACTTCTAAAGTGACGTTTGCTGTCAAACTAACGCTGCCGAATGGCGGTAACTGTCACCCAAGTTGATTTAAGAATGAAAGGGATTCTTATTTCGTTGTGGTTAACTTCAAAACCCACAATTTCGAGCGCCAGCCAGAAACTTATTATTATTTATGTAGAAATCCTCAATGGTATGTGTAGTTTATTGTAAATTAAATCACTTATCTGGCTTTCGACATTTTACGTACTTTACAAACATCGCAATTACCTGATTCAATTCATTTAATAGCATTATTGTGCCACAAACAAGTCACTAATCATGTTTACAGTCAATACTTACGATAATATTAAGTTTTCTCTTATTAAAACTACGCAAATATTGCTAATTGTCAAAACGTCACAATTAAATGAAGCAAATTCCCCGCGAACGCTAGCGTTCGGCCGCCGAATGACAGGTCTAGGGGTACCCTTCGCGTAAGGCTAAAAATTTTGGCGCGCAATCGAAAATCTAAGGATTCCATCTGTCAACGAGAGAACCGGAATCGCTTCATACGAATAAACCGAGAAAAATCGTTAATTTGAATGTAAGGACGATTTTAGTGTCGTTAAGTAGAACGAGAATCGCCCTCCTGGGGGTTATCCTAATAGCTACACTACTCGCGAAGTTGATCGAAGTTGACCGAATACGATAGTGTGGGCACGAACTTCGCTTCGCTTCGGGCAACTTCCATTTTTTCCGAAATGCTGTTATGGCCACAGGCAACTTCGAAAATGCAGAAAACCATGAAATATTTTAATATCCCTCGTGCCATCTTAAGAGGAAGCTACAAGCCAAAAATGTGTATATTCTTGGTATACCTTATATCGTAGGTAATATGCATTAAAATCGCTTGACAAACGGAGTGTATAAACGTTCGATTTCAAGCACAAAACTGGTTTTTATTTATTTTGTAAATAATTTTAAAAGAAAGCAAAAAATGTTAATCAAGTGAAACTGTCACAGATAATCTTAGCTATAATACTGTATTTTTTAAAACTTGCTTCCTTTACGCGTTCATACATTTCTATTAAAATTTATATATTTTTTGGTAGTTTACATTTATATTTTTTATTGAGTAATTTATTTGTATTCTACTCAAGCGAAACGATAGGAAAACCTTCAATTTATCTAAAGCATATTTTTTTATTCATAATGTACACCAATTCGTTATAAAGATTAATCAAAATAGTGATTTAGCATTAAGCTTCGCCTTAAGAATTAAAAAAAGTTATTTTAAAGTATTTGTTTCTCTTGATCGTGCCATTTTTCCTCGGGAACTTTTTCTGACTTTTTCCACCTATCACTGCTAAACACCATATTGTTACTATTAACAAATACATTATGTCGACTTCAATTCGACTCCATGTGTAATGACATTCCAGTGCAAAGATAATGCGCTAGTCTTCCTCGAGCGTCCTCGACTTCTTCTACCATTCACTACTGATTACCACATTTTGACAGTTAAAAAATAACATTTAATTTGACTCGTATGTATAAACATAAGTGCGAAGAAATTAACTTAGATTTACCAAAAAATAATATTACATACCTAGTAAAACGTGAATGAGTTCGTTCCTTTCAGACTCTACTGATCGACTGCAATCTACGTCATTAATACGGATATGGTCCGATGCGTTTTTTCCTAAAAAACCCTGTTAAGGCGATGCACTACGTAGTAATGCAAAATCATGTATTTTTGGTTCGAGAATTTGGTCCCTAGAAATGTTTCAGATGCTTTAATTAAATACCTACTGCGAGTAGAATACATCTTGGCCTTTGAAATAATCGAGTATTTTTTTGATAAGTCTTTTTATAAACCCAGAAAAAATGATGTATACGGCCTATGAAAACTGCTTTAAAGTTCAAAATCTCCTACTTAAGAACCCATTTTCGGTTATGATTTTATTGTATAATGTGGCAAATTAAGTTATTTATAAAATCATCGTAAAACAATAAATATTTATGCCTGAACATCCACAAAATAAAATAAAAGGCACTTTTTGGCCATGTTTTTTTCTTGCATAAATCAAAACAGGCGGATGGTGTTAAGCGGGAATTTAAACCTTATCGCCATCTACATAAGGGGTGTTATTGATAACGGCTCGATTTAAAATATTACACGACGTAGTGCATCGCCTTAAATACATTTTCTACGAACCTTGTAATGTTTCAGCTTTTGGTGTGAATATTTTATATAATTCCTTTTTGTTTAAAACAATATAGAATTTTCTTCTCTCTTCGCTATGATCGATATCTTTTTTTTCTAAGGCTTTACATACGTGTTCGTAGGGTTGGAAAATTCTTCCCCTACAACACATAAGCCTCCATGAAAATTGGACCCTTAATTTCTCTGATAACTACAGAAAGCCACTTAAAGCTCTCTTGTACTATATATCTTTATAGACATATGTACTTAACTAATTAATACGTTATTTACGGCCTTGAACGCAAATATTTTCGTATTTATTTTGTAATTAAATTCCATCAAACGTTGTGTAATTTTTTTGATTTATGATATAGGATTTTAATTACTTTCATTTTGTGGTAACCTTGGTTCTTTTCAGGTTAGTGATTGGGTAAGGAGATTGGATTACGTCGAGATATTGCGAACGCTAGTATCATTTAACCTAACTAAAATTTTTCTGATAATCCCTATCTCCTAATTCTAATTCCTTTAGGAACCGTAAAACCTGTGGAAAATACATAACATTTAATTTAGTGACATAGCATACATATATAGTTAAAACAATCGAATATAGGTTAGTACAATATTAATTATGAAACATATGTTCTCCAAATTTTCTCCAGTTCTGCGACGACCTGTGGGGTACATACATGTTGATTTAATCTTTGTAAGTATGGTTAGTGTTTACGATTTTGTACGAAGACGAACTCGGAAAGCAATATTGCTGCTAAAATTTGGCGCCTCCTCCTGCAATGTAACCGGGTGAACCAAGGTCGAATAAGACTTTCACACCGTCGTCAGGTGCCTCTAGTGGTAGGTACTTGCGAGGCTTTCCCACACCTCCAGATCCACAACCCTCTAGCGCTACGATCGAACCTCCCCTGGGTCCAGTACACTCCAAATTCCATCACCTCCGGATTTACGACTACTGAAGCGAACCGGTTTCGTCTTCTGAACAATCATATACTCACGGTTGTTGTAATGACAAGTTTCCTAGGCTTGCCACCACTCCAAGAAGCGATGTGACATGACCATTCTTAGGCCTAAAACGCCAGCTGTAGGCGGGTTCACATCACCCAGTGGATTATACATTCAAATACATATATGTATACATACGTTTTTTATAATTCACAATGTAACATTTTCTCACATGAAACATTGGGAACCAAGAATCTCAAATCCCAGGGTTGTGAGTCCTGAGTCCGATATCTCGATACATAAATACTAATAGGAAATACGAATAAATACGATATACTAAGTAATATTTTTGTTTGTTTGTTTGTTTGACAGTTTTGGTACCGCGGTCTGACAACCACATTTTTTTTTGTTTTCGTTGATGGATTTTATAAGGAGTGACCCCCCCTCCTCTTTTGGTTGAATTTGACTGAGTTATTTGACATTGGGTGGAAATAGGTTGTACTCGTACATACAAAATTATTATGACACTTTGATTTGGCCACTTTGGATATGATCACATAACTAGTATGTGCGACTTAACTGAATCATAATTAAACGAATAGGTATCTTGAGTGGGCTATTCATCTCTGACGTACGTAGTTAGGTATTTAGGAAGTTTTCTTGTTGATATTGTTTTGACTTATAGCCAGTGTATAAAACACACATGAATATGCTTGCTGTGATTTGGTATGAAGAAACGAGCTTTGAGAAACCTGCCCTTATCGGACACGATGTTTTATTTATTTTAGAGTTCGGTTGGAATGCAGTTCGTCTAATTAAGAGGACTTTGACCTATTTTAGGGTCTTATGAATTCTTTGTGGGTTATATTTGTATCTGCTATCAGTGACATAATATCTACTATCAGCTGATAGTTTAGAAGACAAATCGTACATTATCGTTTTTGGATTTTCATAGTACATGTTGGTAAATGAGGTTAACCTAATTTTGAAAGGATATTTAGAAGTAGGTATTTGTTTTTGACACGAATGTGGTAATAGGTATTTGAAGTAGACATTTGTGCATGACACAATTGTGATAATAGGTATTCGTGGTATATGCATCATTATATGTGAAATGGTACAAAGTTATACCATATTATAGGTATCATATGTACCTAATTCATGGGATAGATCTAGTCGCTGAAATATCGCAACCAGAGGCTGGACCGAATTATAACCTATATATATAAAATATAAAATATTATAAGATTTCACTTTTTTTTTTTATTTCTCCCTCATCGGCTTTCAGGAACGTTGTCCCTTATGGCTTTTCTCCCCTCTCGGCTCTCAGGAACGTTGTCTTTTGATTTCTGAATTTTTATTTTATATTTTGATTTCTTTTGACTCACCTACCTTGATCGATCATGCAAATATATCCATTCGGGTTTACACGAAATTTGCGATCAAGGTTCCAAAATATTATCTACTTGCTGTTTAGAATGTAGTCTTAATTAAATTGATTCGCGACTGCCATTTTTTTTTCCATTTGACTGCGGCTTTAAGGTATTGATTTAGCTTTCGTAAGTGTTGATTGACGTAAGGACTGAGGTTAATATTTTCCAAAATATAACGCAGATGATTAGATATTTAATATTATTATTTATACAAAATCTGAAATAGTCATATTATTATTATTTCTTTTATCTTGAAACAAAGGAGAGTGATTATTGTTATTTTTCCCGAACCACTATTTTAAAACAAAGAGGTAACGTTTATTTTAATTTTAAACTTAACTTTAAAGTATCCAATGGATCCTTTATTTTCAAATTTATTTCATTAATACTTTTTTTTTTTAATCCTTCCGAATTCTCTACGTACTTATTTTACTGAACAATAAAATCACAAAGGGATTAAATTTAATCAAATCTAATCATTGATATTACTTTTCGAACTGTCTAAATTGTGTTTCTTTTTAAGCTAAGATGCAAGTATTTACTATTAATATATTTTCTTTTTTTACAAAATTGATACTAAATTATAATCTATCTTTAAATATCAATTCGCGATCACGTTCACTTTAGATATCCGATAAAACACTTAAATTGAATTTAAATGATTTTCACTTTGAATGAAATAATTAGTTTAGAATTTAAATAATTCACAAATCACTTTTTTGCACTTTTCACTTTAACACTCTTAAACACTGAGCTTAGACTCTATTTTATTATAAGATTTCACTGATGGGATTTTCAAAGAGGATTTAGAAAACTGAATTTAACTATTATTGAAAATCACTGAATATAACTCATTTTATTAACACTGTAATTAATTAAAACTGACTTGTTCAAATTTCACTGATGGGATTTTTTTTCAAAGAGACTTAAAACTGAATTTAATACTTTTACTTTTCACAAAAACCTCTAAGTCCAGGGACTTATTAATTACCTGTCTCGACGTACTCACACGCGTAATTCGCACCTCCCGTACTTTAAACCCCACAAAATTTCCGAAGAACTGTCACGAATCCTCTCGTGCGCTGGTTTTTATACTGTCTTCAATACCAAAATGACTTAAGTCGATCTCACCCTTCAGGCAATTAGATCATCAATCAACTCGTAAAGTTGAACATATGTGCCACTAATTTTGATTATTTAAATCTGGTCACTTATTCATACGACATAGTCATATCTCGGCTACGCCTTCAAATTTACTGTCTTTGTCCTCTGCAGTTGCAGGGCTGGATCAGCATCCTTTAATTGTTTTCATAGAGTTCGTCGTAAGGTTAGATGTGTTTTTCTAGCTGTGCTTAAATTCGTTTATTTTTCTGGGAATATAATCAGTCCATTACCGTACTCCCTACGCACACTTCACATTCAACGTTCCTTATCTAATTCTTTATCTTATAAGGAATTTTCCCTCTAATTTTTTTTCTTTTCGGGATTGCGCTTCATAATTCAGTCATTATTGTTCCTGTCTTAGCAGGCAAGTTCATGTTCGCATTGGATTCCCTCAATCCAATCATGTTTATTAGTGCTTACCTTTATTTCATCCTTCCTCTGGTTATTATGGCACTTTAAATTCATCTCCACGCTCCTATGATGCCGAAATCAACTTCATAATGCTGCTATTTTCGTGTATATTCCAGTTCTTGCCAATCTGTCGGTCTGTATGCGTCCTTTCTTCCAAGGCCAAACTTTCTATTCGAATTTCGCTTGGAAAACAGAGTTCAAATGTTTTCATTTATATCTTTATGCATTATCTCAGTTTAAGTGTACAGGGTAGTACTCCTAACCATCTCAATCTTTTATTCACCTTAATGTCATTAGACCCGAAATGAACATTATTTTCGCCCCTTTTCACCGTTTCGCCACTGTAAAGTAATTAAATATTAAGGCGTTACCCGTATTGCATCTTGTTCCCTCAAAAATAGTCATTAATTTTTGATTTATATGGAGTCATTATCATGAAATCTTTGTACCTCAGCCATCAATTCCAGTTAATGTGTCTGCCTGTCAATCTAATGTATTTGGTCTTAAATAAATAGTCCCATATGTCCCATGTTAAATTTTATGACCAATTCCATCTTAATTGTCCTTCTAATGATCGTGGATCTTGTATTGTTTATTTCGATATAAACACATAAATTTATGAATCAGGCCATTGTATTTAATCTCATCGATCCAAAACCATTGGTTCCTCGGCCGGTAGTTTCCTAGTACGATCCTCTCAAATTTGCATATCGATTACGCGTTTTTCTTGTTGATCTGTAGATGTATTTCCCTCCATCATTCAAAACTATAATTAAATCACTTAGTTTTGTCTTGTTTTCACCTCTCTACACAGTTTTTTTCAGGTTCTCCTGAGTCTACTCTACCCTCACGCGTTAATTTCACTTATTAGAAGTTTCTTGCCCCTTCCAGATAACAGTCTATCATACTTTATTTGATTTCGAATGACAATCAATCCTTTTTTTTCATTTGTATCAATCTCTCTTCGTTTCTTACACCGAAAGTTTATGACCAATGTTTCCCCCGTGAGAACATGTTTATCTTATAGTGCATTATCCTTTGACTCGATGTCTTCGTTCCCATGTTAATAAATAATGTAGATTTCTCCTTTGTCCTGTCAAAAACCCACTGTGATTGGCTAATTTTAGTAATAAATTTGGGTAGACACATCCCACTAGAACGCCTCTTTTTTCCAATTACAGTCTCCTGTATTTATTTCAATAAAATTCGCTAGGTGTCTCTAGTGTGATGATTTCTTCGTAATTGAGGTTTAGTTTTCATTAAATACATTTTCTTTTGGAAGAAACCTATTTCATCACAGTTCCCTCCTCTTGTCGCAACTAACTGTGGATAACGCTTTTCCATTTTCCATTTTCTCCTTCAAACCCTTTTTTTTTCGTTAGACACCGGAGTTGTTACAATACAATTTATTCTCCCACTTCGTTCTGTTATTCTTCATTTCCTTCCTTATCCTGTTTGGATTTTTTACAATCCTGACTTTGAATTTCATTGTATTTTCTATTTTCTTTTCGCGTAGATTTTATTTTATGGAATTTTCCCTAATTTTGATAAACTCAAAATTAATCTCTTTTTGCTGGAACACGCCCCTTGACTCGCGTGTTTAGATGGCCCTCAACCTGGTTGGACTAAGACCTCCCTCCTCACAATATACGCCTTTTGATGTGTTAGTCGTTCGGAAGCTATAACTATAAAGTTAACGCAATATAACCAATTTAGAGTTCGCCATATCTCTCCCTCCTCAAAGTATGCGTCCCTTGACGTCTTATTCTTCTATCTATCCATTTTTTTTTTTCAATTCAAAACTGTTGAGTACCCCTGCTCCGTGTTATCTGTTGCTGCGAATCCCAATCCAATTGTTCTACGCGCTACCGTCTACTGCTGGCCTAGACCACTTTTCTTGGTTTTACCCTATCTTATTTCCTCAAAACTTCTCTTCCTTTTGCCCTCCACAGATCGTGTACATTCTCTAACTTGAACCTTGTTTGTTATAAAAGATTTTTTTTTTTTTCGCGTATGAATTTAAATTGATCTTATCTTGATAAGACTACTAGTTATTCCTTAAAGAAAAAAAACACGCCCCTCGACTCGCGTGTGTTTGGTGATCTCCAACCTGGTTGAACCGAGATCTCCCTTACAATGGTTCAAATCAAAGATTGCTTGCAATCTCGCGGTTCTAATTTGACCATATGAAAGGCGGGTGGTCCATTGGTGTGCAATTTTGATGTACAAATACGTATATATACGTATTAATATATATCCCTTTTTTGTGGTTTTTTTTTTTTTTTTTTTTTTTTTTATAGTTTGTTTTGTTTATTTGCACAGTCCTCAACCAAGCCGTCATTCAGTTGGTGTACATGTGATCATACATTTTCCTTTTTTTTCTTAAACTTATTATAATGAAACTTTCTTACTCTATATGTTTCCTTTCTAGTTTTCTTAATCTATACATTGTTTTCATAGAGTTTCATTCCTTTTTTTATAATCTCGAACTAACTAACCCTGGTACATAATCGTAGTAGTTCATTTTAATTGTAACATAATTTAGTTTGGTAAACCCAACTCTTTTTTTTTTCAAATATCCTTATCACTAACAAGTATCATATAATTTTTTTTTTTTTTTATCAATTTATTTCCATTACCATTAAAATGAATCATATGAAATTGCCAAATAACCTTCTGCTTAGATAACATGTATCACCTAATGTTGTCAGATAAAATTTTCCCTAAATAAACGTATTATATAAGCTGTAAAATGTCTATTTATTCTCAATCATACATTGGAGTCTCTTTATATCCTAAACAACTGTAAATTAATCAATCCAAAACTTACCTATGCTATCCTGAACATATTCGCTGCTAAGTTTTCTAACTAAAATAACTATTTAACGCACCTAACGGTAATGATAGACGATTCGCCCGTCGCTACACTATCTCAATATTATTATCATTTAAACATTTTTTTTTTCTTATCGTAAATTTAAAACATGTACTTTTCGTGATTTACCTCAGCAATTAAATCATCGATTAGGCTCGCGAATATTCATTCATTTCATGGTCAACTATCCAACTTCCATCAAAGCTAAACTTGGTCGCTGTCCCCTTGTACTAGTGTAATATTTCGCCAGGTGGATGGCGCTATAGTCCCCTCTTACCTCACGCGTCACTGGATCGATCAGGGTATAAGTGTTGCTAAATGGAACGGCGGCGATGACATACGGGCCCTCGTACAATAGCGCGAATTTCTTGATCCGTTTTTTCAACAGGCTTGATTGCGTAACCCTTTTTAGTTTCACCATGGTTCCTACTTCATAAGTTACTAACCTCTTGTTAAGATTATAGTACTTCTGTCGGTTGGCGGCACTTTTCTCTAAATTTTTCTGAGCTATTAATCTGACTTCATCTATCGTCTTCGCTGGTTGTCTACATCCCTGTGTATATCTGTCTAGACTGTAAATTGGTGATTTTCCGAAAGCTATCTCATTTGGTGAAAATCCTGTCGAGCAATGTATGGAATTATTATATGTTTGTTCAATATCTCTAAGGTAGGCCACCCATCTAGTATGTTTTTCATGACAATATATACGGAAAATTCTCCCTAATTCTTTATTAACTCTTTCTGTGATATTTGGTCCAGGATTCCGCACTGAAGTATGTAAAATATGTATCCCTAATCCGGTCAACCTGTTTTCATAGCTCCTTGACGTAAATTGTGATCCATTGTCCGTCAGTAAGGCAGTTATTTTAATTATTTTGTTAAAGTCTACCACGCAGTTTAAAACGGTCTTGGTATTAGCTATCTTTAATTTGTATAGTCTAATGTATCTACTGAAGGAATCTTGAATTACGAATATGAACCTTACCCCTCCAGTTCCTCTGGGTAATGGCCCGTACAAGTCTGCCATAACTATCTGCCCCACTTCTCGAGTCATTATGGATTTGCTTGGCCCTACAGTCGGTCGAATCTCCCGTTTTGCTAGCTGACACAAATGACAACCCCGTATTATTTGTTTTATCTCCTTGTTCATCCCTGGCCAGAAATACCTATCTCCCATAGCTGCACCTGTTTTGAAAACCCCTCCATGTCCAATCTCTAAATGTACCAGCTTAATTAGTTCTTCAGTTAATTCGCGAGGCACGGCTAACACTGTTCTATTTTGTCCTGTCGTATAATATAAATTTTTACCTATTTTCTTATAATTCTTTAGATATCTGCTAGCTCTCTTTGTTGGTGGCCCAAAATTGCTCTGATTTAAGTACCCTAATATTTCCCCCAAAAACTCATCTTGACCTTGTAGTTCATCAATCTTTTCCTTTTCATTTTTCGCTTTTATTGGTAGCCTAAAACGCCCTGACTTGTGAGACCTTCGAAAGATTTCTCTAAGATCTAGTCCTGGGGCTGTATTGTCGGAACACCCCGATGTAGCAATCATCTTTTTTTCACATTTTTCTTCCTCGTTTCGCGGTTCACTCTCTTGGTCCATTACTACGCGAACAATCTATTTCCTACACCGAGTAATAACAATTAATATTTCCGTATTGTCTTTTTTTTCTGCAAAACCGGTAGGTACAAATCATAAATTCTAACAAGTCGCGTTTCCCTCCTCAGACTGTAGTCCCATTATCATGACTAAACTCGAAATAACATTTTTTTTTTCAATACCTATCATGATTTTGCAAAAATCTTTTATGATTTTCGCAATACCTATCATGATGTTTATAATAATATGTTTCCCTGACTTTCTGAACACTTTGTTTTTTCAAACCAACGTTTATTTATTTAATCTGTACTTGATCTAAGCTCCGATGTTTGTATTTCATAAGCGTTCACAAACCCTAACACTTTTATCCCGTTAGATAAACTATAATTTATCTTATCTTTATCCAATTTTTATCATTATCTACAAGGATTATTTACGTTATCCTTTTTTTTGTTTATCTTAATCTCACTTCTATCTTATCCTTTTCGTTTTGTTTATCTTAATGCGTCGCCCGTTTGTTCATGAGGAACCAAGTTTGTTTACGTTTAAAATTCCTTTGCGCTGAACTCAGGTCGTAAATCTCTTACTTTGTTTATATTTCAAGGACGTTAGGGATGTTTTTATAAGCCATATGTGCCCTATTTTGTGGGTTCACCGACCCGTTATAATGAATCGTGTTTAATTGCTTTCGTTTGTTTACGTAACGCATTCTGTCGCATGCGGGCACGTTTTTCACTTTTATTTAAATTAAATTTCATTTCATTTATTAATTTTTTATTTTTATTACGCTATTTCGCAATTCTCTGGTAATAATACCTCCTTTCCCCAATCGTTGTAAAACTAACCTCCTGGTTCACGGCTGTGCAGTTGTAATGTTTCAGCTTTTGGTGTGAATATTTTATATAATTCCTTTTTGTTTAAAACAATATAGAATTTTCTTCTCTCTTCGCTATGATCGATATCTTTTTTTTCTAAGGCTTTACATACGTGTTCGTAGGGTTGGAAAATTCTTCCCCTACAACACATAAGCCTCCATGAAAATTGGACCCTTAATTTCTCTGATAACTACAGAAAGCCACTTAAAGCTCTCTTGTACTATATATCTTTATAGACATATGTACTTAACTAATTAATACGTTATTTACGGCCTTGAACGCAAATATTTTCGTATTTATATTGTAATTAAATTCCATCAAACGTTGTGTAATTTTTTTGATTTATGATATAGGATTTTAATTACTTTCATTTAGTGGTAACCTTGGTTCTTTTCAGGTTAGTGATTGGGTAAGGAGATTGGATTACGTCGAGATATTGCGAACGCTAGTATCATTTAACCTAACTAAAATTTTTCTGATAATCCCTATCTCCTAATTCTAATTCCTTTAGGAACCGTAAAACCTGTGGAAAATACATAACATTTAATTTAGTGACATAGCATACATATATAGTTAAAACAATCGAATATAGGTTAGTACAATATTAATTATGAAACATATGTTCTCCAAATTTTCTCCAGTTCTGCGACGACCTGTGGGGTACATACATGTTGATTTAATCTTTGTAAGTATGGTTAGTGTTTACGATTTTGTACGAAGACGAACTCGGAAAGCAATATTGCTGCTAAAATTTGGCGCCTCCTCCTGCAATGTAACCGGGTGAACCAAGGTCGAATAAGACTTTCACACCGTCGTCAGGTGCCTCTAGTGGTAGGTACTTGCGAGGCTTTCCCACACCTCCAGATCCACAACCCTCTAGCGCTACGATCGAACCTCCCCTGGGTCCAGTACACTCCAAATTCCATCACCTCCGGATTTACGACTACTGAAGCGAACCGGTTTCGTCTTCTGAACAATCATATACTCACGGTTGTTGTAATGACAAGTTTCCTAGGCTTGCCACCACTCCAAGAAGCGATGTGACATGACCATTCTTAGGCCTAAAACGCCAGCTGTAGGCGGGTTCACATCACCCAGTGGATTATACATTCAAATACATATATGTATACATACGTTTTTTATAATTCACAATGTAACATTTTCTCACATGAAACATTGGGAACCAAGAATCTCAAATCCCAGGGTTGTGAGTCCTGAGTCCGATATCTCGATACATAAATACTAATAGGAAATACGAATAAATACGATATACTAAGTAATATTTTTGTTTGTTTGTTTGTTTGACAGTTTTGGTACCGCGGTCTGACAACCACATTTTTTTTTGTTTTCGTTGATGGATTTTATAAGGAGTGACCCCCCCTCCTCTTTTGGTTGAATTTGACTGAGTTATTTGACATTGGGTGGAAATAGGTTGTACTCGTACATACAAAATTATTATGACACTTTGATTTGGCCACTTTGGATATGATCACATAACTAGTATGTGCGACTTAACTGAATCATAATTAAACGAATAGGTATCTTGAGTGGGCTATTCATCTCTGACGTACGTAGTTAGGTATTTAGGAAGTTTTCTTGTTGATATTGTTTTGACTTATAGCCAGTGTATAAAACACACATGAATATGCTTGCTGTGATTTGGTATGAAGAAACGAGCTTTGAGAAACCTGCCCTTATCGGACACGATGTTTTATTTATTTTAGAGTTCGGTTGGAATGCAGTTCGTCTAATTAAGAGGACTTTGACCTATTTTAGGGTCTTATGAATTCTTTGTGGGTTATATTTGTATCTGCTATCAGTGACATAATATCTACTATCAGCTGATAGTTTAGAAGACAAATCGTACATTATCGTTTTTGGATTTTCATAGTACATGTTGGTAAATGAGGTTAACCTAATTTTGAAAGGATATTTAGAAGTAGGTATTTGTTTTTGACACGAATGTGGTAATAGGTATTTGAAGTAGACATTTGTGCATGACACAATTGTGATAATAGGTATTCGTGGTATATGCATCATTATATGTGAAATGGTACAAAGTTATACCATATTATAGGTATCATATGTACCTAATTCATGGGATAGATCTAGTCGCTGAAATATCGCAACCAGAGGCTGGACCGAATTATAACCTATATATATAAAATATAAAATATTATAAGATTTCACTTTTTTTTTTGATTTCTCCCTCATCGGCTTTCAGGAACGTTGTCCCTTATGGCTTTTCTCCCCTCTCGGCTCTCAGGAACGTTGTCTTTTGATTTCTGAATTTTTATTTTATATTTTGATTTCTTTTGACTCACCTACCTTGATCGATCATGCAAATATATCCATTCGGGTTTACACGAAATTTGCGATCAAGGTTCCAAAATATTATCTACTTGCTGTTTAGAATGTAGTCTTAATTAAATTGATTCGCGACTACCATTTTTTTTTCCATTTGACTGCGGCTTTAAGGTATTGATTTAGCTTTCGTAAGTGTTGATTGACGTAAGGACTGAGGTTAATATTTTCCAAAATATAACGCAGATGATTAGATATTTAATATTATTATTTATACAAAATCTGAAATAGTCATATTATTATTATTTCTTTTATCTTGAAACAAAGGAGAGTGATTATTGTTATTTTTCCCGAACCACTATTTTAAAACAAAGAGGTAACGTTTATTTTAATTTTAAACTTAACTTTAAAGTATCCAATGGATCCTTTATTTTCAAATTTATTTCATTAATACTTTTTTTTTTTAATCCTTCCGAATTCTCTACGTACTTATTTTACTGAACAATAAAATCACAAAGGGATTAAATTTAATCAAATCTAATCATTGATATTACTTTTCGAACTGTCTAAATTGTGTTTCTTTTTAAGCTAAGATGCAAGTATTTACTATTAATATATTTTCTTTTTTTACAAAATTGATACTAAATTATAATCTATCTTTAAATATCAATTCGCGATCACGTTCACTTTAGATATCCGATAAAACACTTAAATTGAATTTAAATGATTTTCACTTTGAATGAAATAATTAGTTTAGAATTTAAATAATTCACAAATCACTTTTTTGCACTTTTCACTTTAACACTCTTAAACACTGAGCTTAGACTCTATTTTATTATAAGATTTCACTGATGGGATTTTCAAAGAGGATTTAGAAAACTGAATTTAACTATTATTGAAAATCACTGAATATAACTCATTTTATTAACACTGTAATTAATTAAAACTGACTTGTTCAAATTTCACTGATGGGATTTTTTTTCAAAGAGACTTAAAACTGAATTTAATACTTTTACTTTTCACAAAAACCTCTAAGTCCAGGGACTTATTAATTACCTGTCTCGACGTACTCACACGCGTAATTCGCACCTCCCGTACTTTAAACCCCACAAAATTTCCGAAGAACTGTCACGAATCCTCTCGTGCGCTGGTTTTTATACTGTCTTCAATACCAAAATGACTTAAGTCGATCTCACCCTTCAGGCAATTAGATCATCAATCAACTCGTAAAGTTGAACATATGTGCCACTAATTTTGATTATTTAAATCTGGTCACTTATTCATACGACATAGTCATATCTCGGCTACGCCTTCAAATTTACTGTCTTTGTCCTCTGCAGTTGCAGGGCTGGATCAGCATCCTTTAATTGTTTTCATAGAGTTCGTCGTAAGGTTAGATGTGTTTTTCTAGCTGTGCTTAAATTCGTTTATTTTTCTGGGAATATAATCAGTCCATTACCGTACTCCCTACGCACACTTCACATTCAACGTTCCTTATCTAATTCTTTATCTTATAAGGAATTTTCCCTCTAATTTTTTTTCTTTTCGGGATTGCGCTTCATAATTCAGTCATTATTGTTCCTGTCTTAGCAGGCAAGTTCATGTTCGCATTGGATTCCCTCAATCCAATCATGTTTATTAGTGCTTACCTTTATTTCATCCTTCCTCTGGTTATTATGGCACTTTAAATTCATCTCCACGCTCCTATGATGCCGAAATCAACTTCATAATGCTGCTATTTTCGTGTATATTCCAGTTCTTGCCAATCTGTCGGTCTGTATGCGTCCTTTCTTCCAAGGCCAAACTTTCTATTCGAATTTCGCTTGGAAAACAGAGTTCAAATGTTTTCATTTATATCTTTATGCATTATCTCAGTTTAAGTGTACAGGGTAGTACTCCTAACCATCTCAATCTTTTATTCACCTTAATGTCATTAGACCCGAAATGAACATTATTTTCGCCCCTTTTCACCGTTTCGCCACTGTAAAGTAATTAAATATTAAGGCGTTACCCGTATTGCATCTTGTTCCCTCAAAAATAGTCATTAATTTTTGATTTATATGGAGTCATTATCATGAAATCTTTGTACCTCAGCCATCAATTCCAGTTAATGTGTCTGCCTGTCAATCTAATGTATTTGGTCTTAAATAAATAGTCCCATATGTCCCATGTTAAATTTTATGACCAATTCCATCTTAATTGTCCTTCTAATGATCGTGGATCTTGTATTGTTTATTTCGATATAAACACATAAATTTATGAATCAGGCCATTGTATTTAATCTCATCGATCCAAAACCATTGGTTCCTCGGCCGGTAGTTTCCTAGTACGATCCTCTCAAATTTGCATATCGATTACGCGTTTTTCTTGTTGATCTGTAGATGTATTTCCCTCCATCATTCAAAACTATAATTAAATCACTTAGTTTTGTCTTGTTTTCACCTCTCTACACAGTTTTTTTCAGGTTCTCCTGAGTCTACTCTACCCTCACGCGTTAATTTCACTTATTAGAAGTTTCTTGCCCCTTCCAGATAACAGTCTATCATACTTTATTTGATTTCGAATGACAATCAATCCTTTTTTTTCATTTGTATCAATCTCTCTTCGTTTCTTACACCGAAAGTTTATGACCAATGTTTCCCCCGTGAGAACATGTTTATCTTATAGTGCATTATCCTTTGACTCGATGTCTTCGTTCCCATGTTAATAAATAATGTAGATTTCTCCTTTGTCCTGTCAAAAACCCACTGTGATTGGCTAATTTTAGTAATAAATTTGGGTAGACACATCCCACTAGAACGCCTCTTTTTTCCAATTACAGTCTCCTGTATTTATTTCAATAAAATTCGCTAGGTGTCTCTAGTGTGATGATTTCTTCGTAATTGAGGTTTAGTTTTCATTAAATACATTTTCTTTTGGAAGAAACCTATTTCATCACAACCTTGGTCTACATCACCATTTTAAAATTTATCATTGGCAATAGTAGGTACCTATTTTACGAATTTGGCAGCCATTTTGTCTATTTTCTCACGAGAACGGGTCGTTTCTACGACTCGTTCTTGATTTCAAGATTTCGCTTGTGGAAAGACTTTTCACTCCTACAACATGGGTCTCTTCAAGACCCATTTTCACAACCTCATATTCTCAAAAAGACCCTCCGCACAGCATCCCCAAAGATGACATAGGCCCAGAAGAATTTATTTTTCTCGGGCTTCTTCTGCGGAGTTGATGTTCAAAAAATACTTGTAAGAATTCCATGCTCAAATTTGCGCTATTTCGGTATAATTATGTTGTATAATAAATAAATTGTATTATTCCATTTAGCCGTGATTAAAAGAATTTGGGGAGGTGAAGGAAATGGGGAAGAGGAAGGTCTGGCTATTTACCTATGGTCACAAAACACGGCTAAAGCTATTTCAAGCAACGCTTCCATTTCGAATGGTATTCTTTCACGACTTTCACCAAGGTGATACTGAAAGTATCTACCACCATGTGCGACACTTTGTATAAATACAATTATTCTCAACAGTTTCCCTGTCATATCCTTGTCATGATGGTTTGCTAAATGAATCGTTCAGTTTGAATATTTTAATGTCTTCAAAGGCAATATGTACTAATAAATAACCTCGATTCTGCATCATCAATGCATAAGTTACACTGCGAATATTCCTGGGATTTTTCCTTTTCCGAACATTAGTTTTAATATAATAATTAGTATAATATTACCAAAGCATTATAAATAAATCATTGCAAATGAATTCTGAGTCGCATGACGCCATTTGTATTGCAGTAAATTAAAATCTCCCAGTGGAAAATAGGTTCTTATTTACGTGACGATTTTCTAGCCAATCACCGCTGTACCCCCTGGATGGGCTACCCTTGTTAAATACATTTTCTATGAACCTTGGATGTAGATAACCCTAAACTAAGCTTACCTAATAAGTATACAATATTATTTCTAGAAGCGGTAAATAGTTTTTTTTTAAATAGTTGTGAACAAATTACAACAATGCTTAGTTTTAATAATTGTCGTTATGTCGTTAATATAATCGCGGACCTAAGAAAATAATAAATATTCAAGTTGGGTAGGCACGCATGGAGGTAGGAGTGACGTGCCACAATACACGGTGGAAACCAGTTGTATTTTCTGAATATATCTGGTGTGAGTGGTTTATTTATGTATCTGGTGTACCCATTACGTAGCCTAGCGCATACCAAGCGCTGCTGAACAGCAATAAGCCAAAAAATATTTATTATCATTATTTAGTTATCTTTAGTATTTATAAGTAGTGTAGGGCAAACAAAACGAAATGAAATCCCCTAAAACACTGGCCGATAATGTGTCAAGCGGCAGATTCAGATAACAGTCGATACCGGTTCGTAAGTTGATAATTTAGCTGAGACGATAAGGCCAGCACCTATTATAACGTTCATATCGTGATATTTGTACAAGTGCGAAGGTGCTACGCGTCAACGTAGATGCGATACACGTTTTGTTTTAGTTAATTTGTGGTATAAATTAGTATAATGGCGGACTTTTCAGTTTTAACTTCCTGTGTGAAGTACATGTTGTTCATCTTCAATCTCGCATTTGTGGTAAGTTTCATGATTATTGAGTTTTTATCTTGTTGCACGATCATTTTGTTTTATTTCTACCTAGATTCACAGGTGTGGGCATTATAATTTATATCTGTGGTTCTTAGAAGACATAAAATATAATTTCTTTACTCAATTGTTTAAAATACTGTTGTTGTCGGGCTAACTTATGTAGTCTATATAAATAAAAATGTAAATGTTCTTTGTTAAAAATCTTAAATCTCCGAAAGTTCTTCAATTATTGCTTTTAATTTTTGACACGACGTTTTATATACCTATATTATATAGGGTTCCATGATAACTCAACACAGTGACAATTCAACACACTTTTACAAAGTGATATAAAGTCATTAGAAAAGATGAAAAAAAAAAATTAAACCTAACCTAACCTAACCTACTTAACCCAGTTAATAATTTTTTGTTTCATCACTTTCCATGACTTGAAAACGCTTTATATTATGTCGATTATTTAGGCAGGTACTATACCTATTACTTTGCGATCAAATTAGGTACCTACCAAATTTAGTTGCAAGTGATATTGGGAGGCTAATTCTTCTTCTTCTAAAATCTATTATTATTAATCGATATATTATTCAAAAACAGATTTTTTTGGTTTGCCAGAAGATTGAACCTTCCTCCCAAGGGACGATAGTCAACCGCCCTAACAACTGAGCCAATTGGGTAGGACGGACTTTTATTTTGTTTATTAACTGCTGTAATATCATCCGATTTCAGAGAATGATAAAAATAACGTAGCATTTATATAGCGCAGTTTAGTATCATTTCACTTCAAATGAAGATAAATTCAAGAGAAATGCGCATATGTCCGCTTGATAGAATGCGTGGTCATTGACAATGAGTTTATCTGCCGAGTTTCAGGTCGGAGTCGGGAAGTGGGTTTATTTCCGCTTCCAAGATTTGCATCCATTCATTACCGAAAAAAGTGAAATTAAAAATACTGGCAGATATTAATAAGATATAGATTATAATAATGCGAAAATATGTCGCGATATCAAGAGAAAACAAATTAATAATCTTCCAACTCCAACCGATAATGTATTATCACTAAAATAATAATGAATCATTTGTTTGATTAAACGTATTATACATTATAGAAGATAATCTACACAAATTATCAAAGGTTTTCACAAATAAAGTTTTTCTACACATTCATAATGATGTTTCACAATATGTCATAATTTTAAAACTTTTGGCGGGGGTTTTATTTAGGCTGTCGTCATAGATATTGGTAAAAGGTTGACGGACATAATCGAACAATCGGTTTTCGACGTATTGGAAAATCTTCGATTCCTAAAATATTCAGTTGAAAATTAATCGGATGAATTAGAATCGAAGTAGATTATTTATAATCTATTGAATTGCACGAATATACGATGAGACACAGCGTAATGAAACTAACTAACCGTCACGCTGTTTCCGAGGGGGTAGGCAGAGAGGATAGACCGCTAAACAACTCGGTCTTGGCACACACTCATTGCCTCATTCACATTCATACATCGTCCCAGACTTATTATTCCGAGATAACATGGCCCGACTCAAATATCTGGTTCACTTGAGCGTGCCATGTCTTCCTCGGGCGTCCCTGCCATTCACATTTGCGTCATATATCTAATTAGAAATAATTAATCATAGAAACTAATTTCATCATGTAGCTATATATACAGCTACTAGTAGTACATTTTATATGCAATATTTTTTCCTACTTTTCTTGATTCTGCGTAAAATACATAATGAAATATCTACAATAATATATAATATACACTCCTCTTCCTTGATCACTTCTCTTTCACTTGATCTTCCAACCACAAGCTAATGCTTCTCTGGAAGAGTAGTATTAAATATTGTCATTGTAAATTGTAAACCTTATTACTTTTTCCTTCAATAAATAAATAAATAATAATAAATATGACACTCACACGCCTTTCCTCGTTCATTTGCTCTACATGCCCAAACCATCTAAGCGTCCCCTTCTTAATCTTACTCATTACGCTTACATCGTTCGTTGGGGATCTCTACATTTCTCAAACGATCATATATGGCTTTACCACACACAGTTACATTATTTATTAAATATCAACAAATTTAGATTACACGGAGAAAACTTCATGAAAAAGTTTTTGCTAATTTATTAAAAATCTCTTCAAAATATTCATATTCATGTTAAAAACGGAATTGTAGGCCATTAACGAATGAATTGATAGGTATCCTGATAAACTAGTAAAATACCAATGTTTTGTCACAATGTACGAACACCTGTACATAAAAGTCCTAACATTTTTGCATTTCGTCATGATATATTATCGAATTTATCAACATCATGATTGTATCAACACTTTATAAGGAAGCGGCTTACAGTCTCGTTTTTAACAGGATGACTTGAAGAGATAATTTGAGATATTTACTCATTTTTCTCCTTAGATAAACTCTGGAATTGGGGTATCGTGATTGTGCTTGGAATAAGTGTTTTATTATTTTAATTATTATAATATATATCCAATATACGATATCTAATCCACTTGAAATATTTAATGAAAAATATGCATTGATGGTAGGGAGAATGAAGCATTAATTTAGTTATCTGCAAGTTTATGGCCCGGTATATCGGTTGATTTAAAGCACGGCTTGGTTGGAATATAGAGCTTAGCGCGGCTTGGAACACAATCCGTATATAAGTCGGAAGCCTAGATATCAGTAATATCACTATGATTTTAGTAGAGGAAAGTATTTGATTTTCTATGCTGCGTGAGTAGTACACCTAAGCTCCCACGTCATCGGGAGATCGAGAACTTTCAAAATGTCAAATGTTTTAGGCGGGCTAATTTGAGAGTTTTTTTTATAAATTTCCCCATTTCAATCAGCTTGGTGGAATACGCGAAGATAGTAATTTTAAATAGTATGTTTTTGCTGTAGTCAATGCACTATTCATGAAATTATGATAAACAAACCGCTGAAAACACTGTCCTTTCTCAAATTTCTCGTATAATACCTTACCAGACTATTTGTCTATTTTAGATTGATTTTCAATAAATAACATCAACATCCCCCGTCGCTCGACGAATGTAACTCTTCATACTGATAAAATTATGCAATTTGCGTATATTTCGGTGAGATTGGAGTACGTAAACGTCATATTTGACATTTTTTACTTCAAGCTTCTCGGTGTCCAAAGATGGGACTATTCTGCGGATTACCAAGGCTTAAGCGGCCGATTTAGCTCGCTTAAATTTGCGCGAGGAATGTCGCACATAGTGAGGATACGGACTGACTGATGATATACTGTCTCTATACCGGAAATTCCAGATACGAAAAAACTATGAAGGTCTAAAAAGCATGACCTATATTTTATTTTATGAAGAAAATACAGGGTACATATATATTATGTAGATAGATAGTGGAAGGTATCCAGTAATCCGTAAGTGTAGGTATATGTTAGGTACCTACATAACCTTTTCAACATACAATGGATGAACATTGGTTAGAATTGTGGAACATAATAATTCCATATTTGAATCATACAGTATGTATAAGTATGAAAACATATTTGAAAATTTGCTATATTTTGACCATTTGCACGACATATTCACGGTGTCCGGGAACTCGTAGTAGGGGAGAGTATGGTATATCGTACCACTTCGCACTTAACTCTCAATACTGTAGAATCGAAATGGGTTAGAGAATTGGAGTTAGGTTCAAATAAATACTTATTTTATTGCGTACGATATTTATTTAAGTCATATTTTACAGGCATCTGGAATGTTTTCAAATTAAGCATTTTATAAAAAATGGTTTTCGGTACGATTTAACGAACCGGTACGGTTAATCGTACCACCGGTATGGTAAATCGTACCTAGACCATTATTCCAATTTATATCGAAGAAAGCATGGAAATTTTTAAGGCATGCATGTGTCGAAAATGTCTGGGTTACTGGTGCAAGCTTCATGCACCCATTTATGGCAACGAACGCACTGGATCCAGTCTTCTTTGGGTCCTGCCTTTTCAAAATAATTCCCAAAGCATAGGTGGCATACGTTTTCTTTATCGTCATCATCAATATCCGTGTCCGAATCATTCAAAACGACAATACTGTCAGCATCTTCACTATCACTACTTCTGCAATTGGCCTTCTTTTGTCGAGCACACTTCTTACCCTTAATGGTATTTTTAACAGTTTTAATAATCTTATTTTTCTTTTTTTCAATTTTTAATTTGGACATTTTGACAGCTGAGCGTCTACCAGCAGCAACATCTAGTCCTTTTTTATACGGACTTGCTGTTATCTCAGCAGCCTTTTGTGCCGTGAGAGCGTTCTTCTTTCCTTGGTTCTTTGGTATTAGAGAAATCTCAAGAATTGATAGTTGAAAAGATGTCGACGCGTTTGAATTCGTTTACCCCAATTCAACTTTCTGAACTGCATCTGGTGGTGAAAAGGAAAACTCTGACGAGGTCACTGGTGGTGGTGGTCGCAACAAAGGCTCTGACGAGATCTCTGGTGTTTGTTGTACTGAACTCTTTAATTTAAAACTAGAAAATAATTTACTTAAAAAACAACTAACAAATTACGGTAAATCGTACCGGTACGATTTACCAAACCACTTGTGGTACGATTTAACAAACTCTGAGTTTTTATGAAAAAATGACAACAAAACATGTAAACGACAGGTGACAATATGATTTTGCAATCGTAAATTGCTGAATACAAACAAGCTAAGTGAACTTAATTTGAGAAAAAACTACCATACCTACCTTTGAACACGAAATCACCTTACGCAGGAGCCGAAAAAAATAGATGAAAATTGTGAAAAAACAAAAATACTCCACTGCCAGCGCACGCACGATCCAACACTAAATAAAAATGGCGTGACAACTATGACGCTTCTAACGGTTGGCAGAATATTATTAGGATTAAAAAATAGTGACCCGTAGCAAAAATATCGAGGTGG
This sequence comes from Hesperophylax magnus, assembly GCA_026573805.1. Lineage (NCBI taxonomy): Eukaryota > Metazoa > Arthropoda > Insecta > Trichoptera > Limnephilidae > Hesperophylax > Hesperophylax magnus. The sequence goes on along the minus strand of JAIUSX010000006.1, from coordinate 8,888,518 downwards.
TACGATTTACCGACCGGTACAATATACCATACTCTCCAATATACCAAACTTTTTTTGATTTTTAATTTATTTTTACTTTTTACTATATTTTTCGAGAAATAATGGAAACATTTAAAAGACTTTAAACAACTCCAACTTAAAAAAATTCCAACTTCTCAAATCAAAAAAGTTATGCCACTAAATCTACCCCAAATGTGATGTATATTTGCCAGTCGTATAATAGTACCTACCTCTACCAACCAATATAATATGTTATTTCAATCCCTTGGATCATAAATGCCTAACCATCGCGCATTAAGATAATCTCAGTAACGCCCTGGTGAACCAGGTAGTTCCCAACGTTCCTCTTGTATTTTCCGATCTCCTGCCCTCTTCCACTTTCTCCAGCCTCACAACATACCCCATTGCTGATACCATAGCGCTAGTACTGGTTCCGGACAGACTCATAACATACCCTAATTGCGGATATTATAGCACTAATATTGGCTCCGGACAGACTCACAACATAACTCTAATTGCGGATATCACAGCCCTGATATTGGCTCCGGACAGACTCACAACATACCCTGATTGCGGATATCATAACCCTAATATTGGCTCCGGCTAGACTCACAACATACCTTAATTGCGGATATCATAACCCTAATATTGGCTCCGGACAGACTCACAACTCACAACGTACCCAAATTGCGGATACCATAGCCCCAATATAAGCTCTCCCCATAAGGCTGCGGACAGTTGAAAGTTAAACCCAAAACTCCAAATCTGCCATTTTTGCATCGCATCAAAAAATAATGCGAAAATTATCAGATCACATAACTATATTCATAATAACTTCTCTTACAAAACATCTTACCTGTTTGTGCTCTGGAAATGTAGTATTGGTGTTATGAAATAATAAACTTCTCATACGACGCACGAGTGGATAAGTTTCGGTAAAAGTTGTCCACACCTGTTTGCATTAAAACAACTCTACCTTTGGACCTGACATCGCATCGGCGCAACCGAACCGAGGTTCCGCAATCAATATTAAATATTCGATGCCGTGATTCACTAGATTTGTCGATAAGATAATATTCGGAATTTTATCTTATTTTTTTACCAAAAGTAATAACATTACGAACGTACAATATTCCACAATTTATTTTAGTTTATAAATCGTCATCTTCATGATTCAGAAGAAAGCCCTTTGGCGTTCAGTTTTGACATGATGTTATCATAATGTAATAATCAAGGGCGTGTATAACCAATAAGAGGGGGTTTAGGGGGTTCAAACCCCCTCCACCCATCCGCCTCAGTATTGCATAGGAAAGAAAGATAATGAATCGTATTCGTAGATTACATTCCTGGAAAATTCAACAATATTATTTGCACCATCTCTTCAATTTGATGTAAGTAAAGAGTAAAGGTCCTAAAACTTTCTAATAAATTTTCCATCCACTCCCCCTTGAGGTCGAACTCTTCCAAGTGAATGCTATAGCCATGCCCTTGCATCATGGTTAGTAGTGTATGAAAAGCATGTCACTCTTTTGACTTCATAAAAGAATTGTTATGTCTCTGCTTTTCTTGCAAATTACTGTGTTGGGAACTCTTTGATAAAGTAAAAGGTTCTTTTAATATAATTGTGTTTACGTAACAATAAATAAGTCTGGATTTAGCTAGACTGTTCATTACCCGAGGGTTGGTAATTCTCTGTTTCTAGAAGCTTGTTGTCTGTCAATAATATCCCACAGGCAATTGCTACACTCTAGCGCTATCTGTCGGACTCTGGAGTAAGCTTTATGACTAGTGCCATCTATCGCTTAAATACCCAACTTATTACCATACATCACAAGAATTGATATGTTTTATATATTTTTAACGTACCTACCCATACCTATGTATCAGTAGGGGTTCGTGCTATGAGGCAGGGGAGGCTGTTTCTCCCCTAAGAAATGAGGAGAAAAGGGGAGACAAGATGCAAGTATCCACAATTCCAGAATACAGTATAAACCGGTTTAATTTAAATATTACAAAACAACAAATTGCAAAGCGTTAATGTTACCTACTTCAATTTAAATATTAATCATTTATGTTTTCTTGAAGTGGTTGTTTTTATAAAATTATGACAGTTATCGTACCGGCCGGTCACACGTGGATTTCCGACCACCGAGCTGCGTGTACGAACGTATTCATACACGCAGTACACTACAAACCACACTACTACTGGTTTACCATATTAACAGATAAATAGCCCTAACTAACCTAGACAGATAAATAATAGAAAACGTTATTTTTAAATAAAATAAAACAACACTTGCATTAAAATTAGGCGGTGTGTCCATATAAATATTATTAAAATATAAATTTGCCTTCGCTCTCTCCAACTATCGATAGTCAAGAACTTGTTGAATGGTGAGAGGCACACGGAGAAAAATGAGTATTGCTGATTTATTGTAATGTAAAAAAAGGATTACAGGCCGTTTCCTGTTAAACTTTTAGTACATTCATAATATATCGTAATACGTGTTCATACACCTGGATTTTTCCTGATATAATAATGAAGAAATGCGAAAATTTATATAATGATCATAAAATAATGATTTTTATGAGCACGTGTTAATACATTCCTTTTTTTACATAAAAAGTTTAACCGGAAATGAATCAATTCATTCGTTAAAGGTCTCCAGTACCACTTTTAACCGGATTATGATAATAAGTTGAAGAGATTTTTAATAAATTTTTAATATTTTACATCATTTAGTTTCGTCCGTGCATCAATATTGTAAAAAAATGTAGACTGTGAGAATTGTAAAAAAATGTAAACTGGAGTTCTTCATTCTAAGGTATTTATTTCAGATAACTGGTATTATCATAATCTCAGTGGGAGCCGTGGCGCAAGCAGAGTATGACACTTATTCGTCTCTCCTGGACCAGCCATACCGCTCCATTCCTGCTTTCCTGATCGCCATCGGGGTGCTCATCTTCATCGTGGCCTTCTTCGGCTGCTGCGGGGCCATCAAGGAAAACTACTGCATGACATTAACGGTAGGTATTTATATAATATACCACGTGCCGACTGTCGCTGAGCACTGATCAAAATCCACGCACTCTTGGCTCCGTAGTAAGCGTTCAAAAATAAGAAGAAGATGCACTGAAAGGGAGATATGTAGATATGAATGTTAGAGAGAGCGCGCTAATATTGAAAAACGATTACAATTAATATTTAATAAAGCGTCACTTATTTGAAAAATACCAAATATCTCTCGATAAATGTCTAAACTAGCATTTAAAGAAACAGTGTGATTTTTTAATACTTAGGTATAACATATTAAATAATAGAACCAAATTAGTTTTTATAATTTTCGGAGCATGCGTTGCGATTTTTTTCTATCGAGGGAATTTCATTTAATTACTTTTTTAATTCGGCAAATGTATAGATATAAAATAACATATATTTTTTAATTCGGCATATGTATAGATATAAAATACCATATATTTTTTGATTCGGCAAATGTATAGATATAAAATAACATATATTTTTTGATTCGGCAAATGTATAGATATAAAATAACATATATTTTTTGATTCGGCAAATGTATAGATATAAAATAACATATATTTTTTTAGTAGCTTAAAAACATAAAGTAAAGTAGTGTTTGAGGGAAATATGTTATAAATCAGTAGAAATTCGAAATTCGGAGCCAATGGAAGTTATGCGTTTGGTTTGTGTACCTACGTAGAATTACAGGAAGTAATTACGCTGCACAGTGGACCTCTAGAACAAGCCAGTTTGACAACATTATTTTATTGTCTTTTATAGCAAATTAAATGGTCATAAATAATTTAAAAAAAGCATTTATGCTAGTTTTTTTAACGATTTTTAAAGGCACTGAAATTTCAGTTATTGTAGAACATATTGTACTTTTGGTGCACTTTGAATGGAGAATAATTATATTTATGTAATTGAAATGATTAAAAGCTGTACATTTATCATACACATGATTGTAACTACATGAGTAGGTAGATATTGATATTGAACAAAAAAAACATCACTTTTTAAACAACTTTCACAAAAAAAAAAATCAATGAAATAAAGGTACATATGAAGTATGGTTGTATATAATTATATGTGTATTGTAATGTATTGTGTATTACGTACGTAGTTTTATTCTTTTACTTATTAAATTTTTGTAATTTTGGCTTTTTGTTGGACCGCATTTGTGGTGAATTAGTACATTATATTTTGTATATACTGTATATCATATTATATTAACTACGTATTGTATTACATTATACAACACGGTTTTTTTGGCATCCACACAACCTACAGAACCGACGACGCCACCGGCTGGAAAGTTATCCGTGTCAAACTGTAATGCCTAGAATGCCTATAAATACCTAAAAGGCTAAGTGCCTAGGGAAGTAGGAAGATAAAAATAACAGTTATCGTGTGGGTTACATCCTGTACAATGATAAATTACTCAAACAATTTTATTATTAAATGTAACAATAATACATGTTAGTAAAATTCCTAATTAAAAAAAAACTTATTTATAAATGAAATAAGATTAAATGTTTAGTACCTTCATAATATGTAAGTATTATTTAGTCAACCGGGAAATATTTAGATTTACGATAATACTAATGAAACGATTCGGGTCAACCCGGTCTTATTCAATCATGCACTTATTCATAAATTGGGGTGTTGAGCTGGTCTTTGAGACACTTTGACTCCTTAATGCTCCAGCCCCCCCCCCCCACCCAACACCTTAACACCTCAACCTTTAATTAATATATTAACACCTCGGGATTGCCCCCTTAATACTTCAACGCCTTCACATCCCAACCCCTTAACACCACAACATCTTAATAACTCACTATCCCAGCGTTAACACGTCCCAACGTAAAAATCTCAAAATAACACTTTGTGGCTCCTTTAACATTCGTCCGATATTTGGTTTTAGTTTTCGGTACTGCTGATTGGGATCTTCATCCTGGAGGTGGCCGCTGGCATCAGCGGATTCGTGCTGAGGGACAGGACCAGCAGCCTCATCCAGAAGAGCATGCTGGATAGCATTCCCATATACGCGAAGAATGACACACCGGCCGTCACCCTCATCTGGGATGAAATGCAACGAGATGTAAGTTCTTCCCGAAGGACAGCTTCTAGAATTTGTCTCTCCATTCGGCCGTCGCTTTATTCGTTATCACGAATTTTGTTTCCACCTTTGTGTTTTTATTTTTTTATTTCATTACTTTGTAATCAAGCCGTTTTTAAATAGTTTTTTAGAAAAAACCTCTCAGGGGTTCGCAAGCTCTTTCAGGAAGTCAATTATATAGATATATTATTTTAGTTTGTTTGGCGAAAATCGAAGAAATACCACTATGGCAAGGCGATACTGAGAGTTTCTTTCTCTTTGGAACGTGTCGCAAATATACTATACAGGGTGTTAAGTACGTACTTGAATTACTTAAACCATTGATTCCTGCCATTATTTGGAGTAAAAAACGTAAACGAAATTTTGTTCTCCTATGATTTTTATGTAGTTTTTAGTTTGTTAGTAACACCGCTCAACCCCTCAAAACGACCCTAGCTGTCCAATTCCTACTGATTTTCTAAACCTTCATTTTATTTACATTTTTTTCTCCAATTAATATTAACACCCTGTAAATTATTTTTAATGAATATATTGTGCATTAAAAAAAAATCAAATAAAATTTACTTGCGCACCCCGGGTTTTTGAACCCGCGTATCCGAGAGTTTTACCTCTTGACGACGGACGCCGTCAATTATTGATTAGGCAGAAGAATTCAGTGCGTACTTGTTCAGCAACGTCTATGATTTTTTTGCAGTTCGAGTGTTGCGGAGTTTCTGATTACACAGACTGGAAAACACCGGATAATAAAACATTCGGTGAAGGGCTTCCCATGTCGTGCTGCTCCCCCGAGCCAGGTGCCATCTCAATGATTACTTGTACACAGGCATCTGAAAACCTGTACAAAATTGGATGCTCTCCCGCCCTGGCCGAGTTCCTGCGAAAACATGCCGGCAGCATAGGAGCCACGGGTGTTTGTATCGCCATCATTCAGGTAAAATTACTGTCAAAAATCAAACGGTAACATCAAAGTTCTCACGGATTACTCGAACCTGACTCGGTAAAATTTAGGTACTTATTTCAGGTGCTGCTGCCGCTCTGGCTTATTGATTATTAATTAAGGCGAAGCATAATGCCAAATCACTATTTTGATTAATCTTTATAACGAATTGGTGTACATTATAAAAACTAAAAAATATGTTTTAGATAAATTAAAGGTTTTCCTATCGTTTCGCTCGAGTAGAATACAAATAAAAAAATAAATTACTCAATAAAAAATATAAATGTAAACTAATAAAAAATAATTTTTCATTAGAAATGTATGAACGCATAAAGGAAACAACTTTTTAAAAATACCGCTAAAATTATCGCTAAGATTATTTATGACTCACTTGATTAACTTTTTTGCTTTCTTATAAAATTATTTACAAAATAAATAAAAACCAGTTTTGTGCTTGAAATTTGAACGTTTCTAGACTGCGTTTGTCCAGCGATTTTAATGCTTATTACCTACGATATAAGGTATACCAAGAATATACACATTTTTGGCTTGTAGCTTCCTCTTAATCCTAATGTTATGTGTAATTGTACATCTGCCTTAATGATTGACACTAACGCTGATTGAAACATTGGCCAAAGAAGGCTTTTGCCGTGAAAATCTCTAATCATATCTGACTATTAATTCTTGTTATATGTTTGTCTAAACAAAATAAAGAGAGGAGGTAAGTCTGTATCGAAGAAACTCTGAGAGTGACGTGGAGTGAGCGCCGAATATTTTGGTGGTTGCCGTAAAAAATTTCAAATATAAACCTAGTTAGGTAGGTATGTTTATCCTTAGTTAATTTTATTTTCCTGTGTCATAGTATAATATACGCTATACATATTTGTATGATTGGTCCTGAACAAAGGCTTGTTATAATTTATAATTATTAGCATCCCAACGCCATTTATCTCGACTGTGATAATCGATGAGATTGTTACGAACCTCGAGCAGGTGATGCTCGTATCTCGCAACTTTAAAATAGATTCCAATTTTAATGGTGTCGACGAAACGATAATGAAATATGAATGCGTTATACAATCAAACCTTTCAAGATGTTTGTTTTGTTTTGCTCGTCACCGATCGCTAAAACTCGTATCCCCTATTTATAAGCAATATGTAAATACTATGCAATCTTTTTTGAAATGATTTTTTAATTTTAACAGAAAAGATATATGTACTTAGTAAAATCAAGAAATTAAGTAATTTATAAAAAAACACAAATATTGATAGTGGCAAAACAGACTCGTAAAATTAAATCAAATATAGTTTGTATCTGATTATGATGTTTTTACATTAGCTCAACAAAGGAGGCCCTGAGGAAAAGAATTTCATTAAAGGCCTATGTCACCTTTGGGGATGCTGTGTGGAGGGTCTTTTTAATGATAGGAGGGAGATGAAGTTCTGGGAATGAAAAAGGTATTAGGGTGCAAGGCAATGGGTCGAGAGAGTCCGGCTGGAGAGGTCAAAAGGTCTCCCTCAATCGGCCTCTCCAGATCCGGCCCAACAAACGTGGGCTGACGCATTCTTCGAGACCTAGACAAGCCTCCCCACATGAACACGGGTCACCCTTCTAAGTTACCCAACGTAGCGAACCACTTGGGGTGGATGGCAGAATATTGGTTATCCAATAAATTATTCCAGGGGCGGCGGTACCCACACCCGCCTGTTAAAAGGGAAAGTTATTTTTTTAACAGTCGATTTTGACAAGCTATTTTTCTTTTTTTAAAACGAACTAATGTGAAATGAATAACCTATTATAAATGAAAATATAAAGGTACCTAACCACGCGGAAATTCCACACAAATATTTCAGTTGCAAACAGGTGAATTTGAAGACAAAGAATCTGCTTTGATATGACTTGACGTAGATTGTTTTGAGGGCATGCAATCTAGCGCTTGCATTAATATCGTGATAGTCAAAGTAGATTGCACAAGCACTGATAAATAACGTTATAAGTTATAATCTTTGTGAAACATAAAAACAATAGCCGTTTTCATCACTTAACTGTGTAAAGTATTTTGTACGTTTTAAGATTCCAGCCTTTTTGATTTTGAAAATATTATGGATTTTTCTTTTAATGTGCAAGATTTTGTAAAGTTTTCTTGGAATTAGTTTGTTTGCGTCATATCCTTCTGAAATCTGAGTGTGTAATAATTAATAATGATTAATATGTATTTTTTTCAGTTTATTGGAATCATATTCGCCTGTCATCTAGCAAAAAGAAGTAAATACGAGATGAACGTAGACTAAACAAGAGATGACTGACTGATAACTGATAACGGTAGTAATACATATTATTTCCTTCAAATCCGTTATAAAACTTCAACCAGCCAGTACCCGTACCAGCAGTGGATAAATTATTAAAAAAACATCAAATTGATAACTTCTTAGATTTGCATATTTTCTCCTAAAAAACCTTCTAGAACCGGACCCCTAAAAAATTTTTGGCAGCTCCATCTAATTTTTAGGGTAGCTATAGAGATGTAAAATCTGTGATGTTATGTTCTTGTGAGTAAATTTGAGTTTGAGGCCTAAATACCCAACCAAGGCCATTAAAGAATTCAATTTTTCACAATTTTAGAGACAACTGATTATTTGTGAGTTAGGATAATTATTTAAAAAAATAGTTTTGCTCCATTTACTAATCAAATATGATGAAATATAAAATGTTACGGGCGTAAATTTAAATTCCAAACGACTAATTTGTGGTATGTAAATTAAATTTTTTTAACAGTGTTTTATTTTTAAAAATTTTATATTCCATTATATGAACACAGAAGGTAGGGTAAGTTTTTTAAATATAATTACCGTTACTCACAAAAAACACCAAAGTTGCCTCTAAAATCATGAAAATTGAATTTTAATGGCATAATTTAAAACACAAATAAATAAGATAGTACATATCCATACCAGATATATGCTAACTTTGGATTCAAAAAATATATTTGGTTTGTCGGGTATTTTGGCCTCAAATCTAAATTTAAGTTTTGTATGAAAAAGGCCGCGCAGCCGTTCCTGTAACAAATTCAGCACCGAAGTTAATTTTCGTAGTTGGTACAACTATGTATAGTGTTTTGCATTGTACCCGGTTGAGTGGATATGCCGTTTGGTGTGCTTTGTTTTTGGTTAGTAGATTAAAATCAACTTTTCACTCATTGATTGTGCAAATTTGTGTTTTAAGAACCTCCTACACATTTTGTATTATTGGACTTTTTCTAATTTTGTCCATTAGAATTACATTTAAATTGATTTCATTTCTCAACGTCTATCTGCATTCTTCTTTCCAGTGTTACTATTTATTATTTAGGAAGCTTTAAGAGCATTATTGTGTTTGATGCGATTTAAAAATAAAATAAAAAAAATGTTAAACCTATTCATAAAATATTTCAAAATAAAAAAAAACAAATACCAAAATTACTACTTTTATTTTATAAACAAATGATTTTATTTACTGTTCCTGTATATCTATCTATTATTAACCTATCACATAATATACCAATGTATTATTAACCTATCATATAATAATATACGTAAACAGTATTGATTTTATTTTCTTATCTTTTCCTGTATACCTACGTATTACTAACTATCACATAATAATATACGTAGACCGTATTGTTTTTGATGTGTTAAGAACATTAAAAACTGTAATGTTTAGATGTGTCTATAGGGAAGCTATATAGTGTAGATTTGTGGATCCAAATAAATCTATCTTTGAAGAAGAAGATATTATTAATAAATCTAAACAAAATGTAAAACAGACCAAGACACACAACATAAAAAGATAACGGTCACAAGTAGGAATCGAACCCAGGATCTCTTGTTTTACCGGGACAAGCATCTTAAAATACTTAATTCACCATCTTCTTATTCAATGATATATTACATTGTGATTGGTATGCTCTTCAAAATAATCTATTTTTAAAATCGTTTCGTCCTTTGGCCACCTGTGAAGTAAAGTGTATTAACCTGGTCGTTTTATAAAAAAATAATGTAATCGAGAAGTATCTACCTGGGTACTTTTGAAATCCAAAAAGTTTGCCCGATGGAGTTTCGCAATCTTCAATTATTTAGTGAGAAAACTTACCAAGGTTCCTATATTTTCTGTGAACCTTGGGTACCTACATTATTCTATGGAAAATATCCGCAAATCAAAATTTGGGTTTTTGTTTTTGGTCAAAATTCACATTTTTAAAGTTTCAGGTGTTTCGGCCTATTAAAAAAAGCTTTGACTCTCTCTCTTTCTCTCTACCAGACGGGATATAATTCTTACATCACGCGTTAGTAGCTTATGAATAATGTCCATTAACAGTGACAGTTGACTGTGGCAAAAATATTACTTATCAGCTTAGATGAAATAGGTAATTAACACTTAACGGGTAAGTGTGAAAACTAAACGCTTATCGCGGCCGTCACGACATTCGACACCGCTGACTGCTACAAACAGTCGATATCGACAGCTACAAGCAGTCAGCAGTGACAGCATAGTTCCCGTAGAAAAAAAAATTACAAAGCCTTAGTCGAATGGCGCCTGAACGAGCACTTTGAATATTGACACCTTTAGAAAAAAAGTAAATACCTACCTTCGGTATTTTTTATACAGTTTCATTTTTATTTTTGAGTGCGTTGCTACTATAATATACATACCTACGAGAGGTGCCGAGGAGGTTGCTATTGCCGCCGCCTGCTCAATGGTGGTTCAAGGTCTTAATAGCTTAGTGGTCCATCTTTACGAAACACTTTTAATCTGGAGGTGGGTTCTATTACAGCACAGAGCAAAACAACGTGTATTATTTGTAATTCACCCACTATATGGGCGCTCTGCGTTTGAATGAGCAGGACAGGGTGTAGGTTGTTGATTTGGCACATACGGCGCCTAGCCTACCTGTTCCAATTTCCAGAATTTCCTCTTTATCACTTCGTTAAAAAGATTCTCCACATATCATCCCCATATAAGACAAACATTTTCCTCAGGGACTCCTGCATATAAAAAAAATCAGTTCCTGATCTAGGGGGGAGCCAAAGGAAGCAGACGCCCCTGGCGGCACACGTAATGGTGGCGCTAAAATGGACTTTGCTATTTAATGACTGAATTTGGGAAAGGTTGAAACCGTGTTTACAGCGGTATTCTTTATACCACTGAATACAGTAATGTAATGTAATGTACAATGTATGTAGGGGAGACCGAGGGGTTTTGAAACAAAGGTGAGTTGAAACAGTACCGATTTCTCCGAACTTAAAACCGTTGGCGAATTGGCAACGTCGCTTTTCAACCGTTTACCTCCGCCCGCAGGCTCGTCAGTTCGCTTCGGTGCCGCGAGTCAAGCGGTTGTGGAGTTGTGCGTGCCGTGTCTCAAAAATCGTCAAAAGTAAGATTTTAACGTTTTTTTACGATGCCTATATTTTGATAAGGGTTTTGTATTTTGGTTTAAGTTATATGTGTTTCGAAAGCTCATCAACTAACGATTTATTACATATGTTTGGTACAATTGATTTTTGTGTATTTGCTTCTTGATTGTGGATTAAATAAAAAATGGGAGGTTTTTTCGTACTGAGGAGATTTGAAACAGACTGTTTCAACTCTCCTCGTTTTCAATTTTATTTGTTTATTATTTTACGGGCACAAAATAAAATGCTTTTTTGTTAATTTAATTTGTTTCAGAATGCCTACTTTTTATAAAAGAAAGACTGACTAGTAGACTGAGCTAAGAAAAAGGTGAAAAAACCTAGCTTTAAAGAAAAAAAACAACAAAAAGATCAAAACCAGGCACTAAAATTAAAAAGGTCAAGGTTGTCAAAAAACGAAGACAGTGCAGAAGAAGAAGAATCCCTTTGCCTTTGTTATTTAGAGCCATATTCAAATAGCAGAGCCAAAGAAAAGTGGGTGCAATGTCTGGAATCCGGCAACTGGGCTCATGAAGCTTGCACTAGTGGGGAACATTCTTGTGTTTGCCACAACTACTTTTCAGACTGACGTTTTTTATTTTCATAATATTTTTATTTTTGTCAGTTTGTTTTGTACTTTAAAAGTTTAATTTTTATTAGTAGGAATGAGTAATTTGAAAGTATGTTGTCTCTTGTATGCTGATGATGCGGTGCTGATTGCTAATAGTATGGATGATCTGCAGTCTCTCGTGTCTAGGATGAACGAAGTATGCATGAAGAATGAGTTAATGATGAATGTAAGTAAGTCTAAAGTAATGGTGTTTGAAAGAGAGAGTACGAAAACAGTGCGCAATATAGTTGTGAATGAGGAATACTTGGAGCAAGTGGATGAGTTTGTGTATTTAGGAAGTATGTTCTAGAGAGATGGGAAGGCTGACAGATATATAGAAAGAAGGGTAAATGCAGGTAACTCCATTAATGGAGGACTGAACGCAGTTGGCGCTAACAAAAAATTGTCCAAAGAAGCGAAGTTAGCAGTCCACAATGGAGTGCTGGTGCCTACCCTGATGTATGGAAGTGAGGCATGGAACTGGCAAAGAAAGGATGAAAGTAGATTGAATGCTGTTGAAATGAGATCTCTGAGGCGTATGTGTGGTAAAACCATGTATGATCGTGTGAGGAATGTGGAGATCCGCAAAGAGTGCAAGGCTGATGTAAGCGTAATGAGTAAGATCAAGAAAGGGACGCTTAGATGGTTTGGGCATGTAGAGCGAATGAGCGAAGAAAGGAGTGTAAGGAGAATATACGATGCAAATGTGAATGGTAGCAGAAGTCGGGGGCGCCCGAGGAAGACATGGCATGACCAAGGGAATCAGATACTTGAGTCGGGCCATGTCAAGAGTCAGAACAATAGAAGAGTATGTATGAGACGATGTATGAATGTGAATGAGGCAAGGAGTGTTTGCCAAGACCGAGTTGTTTGGCGGTCCATCCTCTCTGCCTACCCCTGCGGGGAAACGGCGTGATCGTTAGTTAGTTAGTTAGTTTAGGAATGAGGAACTTTCTTATGTTTGCCAAAACTGCTTTTTAGATTGAGGTTTTTTATTATTATAATTTTTTTTATTTTTGTCAGTTTGTTTTGTACCTACTTGAAAAGTTTAATTTTAATAAATACCTTTTAATTATATCATCATTTTTATTTTACAGCCCTTAATACTTTTCAAAAATCATATGTTTCAACTCTCCTCGACCCCTGTTTCATCTTACCTCGGTATGAGGGGAGTTGAAACAAGTTGACTTGTTACGGTTAAGTTGATTTTTAACCACAATATTTAACGCTTACAATTTCTTTATGTTAGTCATTCGCAAGTGTAAAGAATGACCTATCGATTGGTACTAATATCATACGATTTCTGTCTATAGTATTTGGTGTATGAAACAAAATGTGAAAATTGTTTCAACTCCCCTCGGTCTCCCCTACAATTTTTATGTAATGTACAATGGTGCACTTATTTTTTTACCAATAATAAAATTATAGGGTAACGTTGCAGACTTGTTTCCCAGAAGGCTTAACAAGATAAGAACCCACTTGCACTTAAGTGTATTTTCAGGGCCGGCTCTGAGCCAATGCGGCCCCTGGCGCGACTACAATTTTGACTTCCCTTGACAAAATCAGTAGACGCCTAGGTAGATCATTATAATCAATAATTTTCGGATGATTTGTATTTTTGTGTAGCGCCGTTTATGTGAAAAATAATCTCAAGGACCATCATACATCTATTAGGACTGTTAGGTATTATCAGCGCCTTGATAATTCGGCGCCCGGACCGGACTGCTCCAGTTGCGCCCGCATAAGTGAAAATGAAATTATGATTTAAAGTTATTATAGATTATTGTTTTTTAGTACCCAATATCTACTATTGTAATAGTAAGTAATGACCTACAATTTTTTTTACAGAACAAAAAAAATAAAAATATGGTTTGGTAGGTAGGGGAAGGTTGCGATGATTGAACTATCTAACTTCGTAGACGTACAGCTCCTTAATCTTGGTACATAGAGTAAAAGTAACTAATATAATAAAATAATAACCACTGTTTATTCATATAATAAATAAATAATTCATAGATTTTAAGAACTTATCATTATTACACGACAAAAATCAATAATCAAGATTTTCAATAACAATAGTAATAAACCTTAAGCATTAATTAAATCCCAAAAACATACATAGTGATAACAATTACAGTAAAATACTTCTTGGCTTAATCATTGGTTATCTTTTTAAGCATTAATTAATGACGATATACATAGATATCTTGCCTGTTTTGGCACACTCACAACAAACATAATAAACATCAAAAACCGAAACACCATAAATATCATGAACCTAATAAGCCCGTAAATATCAATAGTGAAACAATAAACCTTTATTTCTTTTTTAATTCTAAACATATAATGCTACGTATACATACGCGAGCCGAACTGCCTACATGAACATCAACTTATGGGAAAGGAACAAAGCAACCGCAAAGGGAGCGAAAAGGCGCTTGCAGTTGCTTCGTTTCTTTCCCGTAATTCGTGGCTCGGTTCGCGTTCAGGTTCGCAAATGTATACGTACCATTATAGGTGCGTATGTGGAAGCCTCACCTTGGTCTTAGATTCTAATGATATGAATATAATTTTACTAACATGATTTTGAGATTGCTACCAATTACCTGCTACCGTCAGATATTTCGTCACCTAACGTGTAGGTTTTTAAAAATTATGGGACATCTAGACATTCCTGTATACCGATTTTATATAATAAACAGTGGCACGTGATACGAAAAAAAACTCCAAGAATCTTGTAGGTTTCTGCAAAGGACTAATTATTAGCAAAGTAATTCGATGGGAATCTTTTTTTTTCAGAAATCACTTTGATTCTTGGAAACGTAATAAAAAAGTTATTGTTTTTGTCTATGAAAATAATTCTCAAGAAACCGCAGCTAAAGATTTATAGGGTACTTATTTACATTGTTATAAATTAATTTAATTTGTGACTCCCGCTCATTTCCTTTGTTGGAGAGTATAGAAGTATATAGGTACCTACTTAGTTACAAATTAATGCTTTGTGATTATTTATTTTTCTTGATCCTCTCTTTCCAGGAAACGAGACAATTAGAACGCATCGTTAAACTCTGCAAGTAAGTGGAAAACTATTTTTTTAGTATCTACGTATAAATTGTTACGATGGAAGTAGTAAAATTGCATGGAATAAAAAATAAAACGCACAGATAAGTACCCCTACGTGGCGTTTCAGTCTTGCAGGCCTTATGAATGGCAAATAAATAATAAAGTTATAGCCCAAGGCAAAGAGACTTATTCACGTCGCTATCGAGAATAGTAGAAAAGATTAAAGGCAGTATTGTTGTGTTATCGTTATCAGCCGTGATAGCGAGCGACGGATCGGGTGCCAGGTAAATTGTACGACAAAAATCGATAGAATTGTTTCAATTCAGGTGCAAAAGTTAAACAAAAGGTGCAATTCTTAAAAAAAAGTCTTAAAATGGCAACGGAATTAAATATGGGCATGAAGTGCATTAAATACATGCTTCTGACTGTAAACCTCATGTTTGTGGTGAGTTATTTGGAATACTTATTAAGATTTGCGAGTAAAAACTAATGTTGTGTGTGCATTTTCCTTCCAAACCATTATTCGTAGATTCCATTTTGTGACGCATAAGATATAGCACAGAACAGTGGGCAGCATATTTCATTCGTATTTTTTCGTCAAATTTAACAATCTATCGACAGAATTTTCTAGAAAAAAGAAGACTTGGATGTTTTGCAGAGCGCCACCTAATCTTTGCAATAATAATTCACCCAAATGGAAACACAAAATAATTCTTAACTGGAAACTACATGGCTTCGCAGATATGTTTTAATTTTAAGTCTTCAGACCAGGAATTATGTTAATATACTTTATAACAAAAACTATTATAACTGTTTGGTAGATGTGTATTAATGACAAAAAAACTATATTTGTCATGAGTATTACTAAGTTTTGTGCGTCATCGGTTCTGAAAATAGATGGATTATAATATGAATAGATAGTCCGTAGTACTTACTATGAGACACGCAGACCAGCCATGATATATAATATGGTAGATGGTAAGGTTTTTTTCTCGAAGAGAGTATAATAAAAATCTACAAAGTTATTTTGGTAAGAATTGAGGGCTCTTTCCCTATTCACAGTCGATATTATAAACACATTTGAAGTTTTATCGTTACTGAATGAATTAATTTAGCTTGTTGAGAACACGTTAATTATATTTTGGTTTCATATAAGATACATAAACTGAAGACTGGTAAGAGGAGCCCAATACGAGCGGGCATCAACCATTTCATCATAAATGCTAGATTCTAGCAAGACTGACAAATCACAGAGAGAGATCAATCAATTGACACTTTTTTACAGTTAATTAAATTATCTTTAAAATTCGTATGTTACGTTCTGCTACTTTTGAAAATAAGGATTTATCTCAAAATAAATCACACAATAAAACTAATATAATTGGTGCTCAGTTTACAGCCGCCTTGATCATTTCTATTGGGACTGCAATCTACGCCATATACAGCGACTATGATCACTTTATCCACGATGGTTACTACTCACCCGCCAGTCTCTTGGTTGCTATTGGCATCATCATGCTGTTTGTCTCCGTCTTTGGATGCTGTGGCGCCGCTAAGGAGAGCACACTCATGATTAATATTGTAAGTATTCCATCGAAAATCCCGTGTCTGACAATCTTCAACCCTGGTTTAATAACATGGTCGTCTGTATGAAACGCCTGCATTCCTGTCGTTCTCCTGCTGTCGCCCTCCAGTTCCGTATGTCTTGGGAAGGGGTTATTCTCCTCCATATCGTCTTGGCCACACAGGTTTAGGTCTCCCAACCCTCTTTGTTCTGCAAGAACTGAAGAAAGGAAGCTATCTTCGGTGGTCAGTTAAGCTATCAAGAAATATTTCAGCAATCTAAAAGTAATGACACTGATCAACAAGTCAAAGTTGCAATTTTGTAAATTTCAATTACAAAAATTCAAACTTCGAAATTCAAACAGACTTTGAAGGTCAAAATGAGAAAACACACCAAATATGATCTCGTTTACACTTACAACAAAAATATATAAATAATATTTGAAGTTACCAAAGAAAATAGCAAAAAAAATATCGCCATTTTAAGTAAACTTTATAGGTAAAACTCTTTTTATGTAGCATTTTCAGATTTAGGAGATAATTGAGTTTTAGCGAAATATGGGAATTACAAATCTTCCTGATGTCCAATTAAAGCTTTTTGTTTAGGTATCCTTCCTTATATTGCAATTTACAAATGTAAATGAAAACTTTTGATTTTTTCTGTAGTGCTAACTAACAACCATAAATAATTATCAAAGTGTATTCAGTGAGTTTTCCTCAAACACGTTTATGTATAGTTTGTATTTAATGTTTTAAAATTCAAGTTGTTGTTTTCAGGAATCCTTATAATAATAATTTATGTACAAATGAAACAATTGGTTTACACCACTTTTAATTTACTTTTTCAATAGTGGCAAATTACATGAAATACTTTGTGGAGTCATTTTAATTTTATGAAAATGAAATACTTTGTATACACCACTTTTAATCAATAATAATCTACATGTTTCGAAGTCAAACACCCTTCGACAAACTACTACATGGTAGTGTATTGGGACTTTTCTCTTTCTTGTGTTATTTCTGATGTGTAATATGTTGAATTGTAACATGTTGAAATAATGGCTTCTCCGTCAGGATAATGAAAATTAACTAATTATCATTATCCTGACGACGAAGACATTGGCTTCGAAACATGGAAATTATTATTGATTAAAAGTGATGTAAACAAACTATTTCATTTTCATAGTATTGATATATTATTGTATAAAAGAAAAATTTGGAGTTACTCTATTGCTAATAAATTAACAAAATGCACAGGTTTTCCAATAAGAGGTGTTATTTTGATATTCAATCGTAAAAGATCAATGGTTTCGTAGCTTGTGTGGCACGTAGCGCCGTCTTGTTGAAAGTAAACGTTGTCCAGATCAATACCATCCAACTCCGGCCATAAAAAATCATTAATTATCTCTCGATAGCGCAATCCATTCACCGTAACTGTTGCTCCAGCCTCATTTTCGAAAAAGTAAGATCCAATGACTCCGCCGGACCATAAACCGCACCAAACTGTCACACGTTGAGGATAGAGAGGCGTTTCAACAATAACTCTTGAATTTTTCGAGCCCCAGATTCGACAATTTCGCTTGTTGACGAAGCCACCGAGGTGGAAATGGGCCTTATCACTCAAGATGATTTGCATTTGATTCACTCAGGTTAATTTTAATAATTTCAATGTATTGTTGAAGCGTGTATCGTTCCATTTTTATTAATGGCGTAGTTTCTACTTGTCAAATGTCAAAAAATGACTGCTTCAAAAGTAACATCTACCGAAATAGCGGGCTATTCAAAATAACACCTCTTATTGGAAAACCCTGTATCTAGCCAGTTTTTTCCCAAACACTCGCCGTTTCTCCGCAGGGGTGCGCTTCTCAAACTACTCGGTCTTACCATACGCTCCTTGCTTCATTCACATTCATACAAGGTCTCGTAAATGGCCTGACTCAAGTATTTGATTCACTAGATCGTTAAAACTAAAAAAAGGCCAGTATTATAAGTCATGTATTCTCCTGATTCGTAACTAACTAACTAACCATCACGCCGTTTCCCCGCAGGTGTAGGCAGAGAGGACGGACCGCCAAACAACTCGGTCTTGGCACACACTCCTTGCCTCATTCACATTCATACATCGTCTCATACATACTCTTCTATTGTTCTGACTCTTGACATGGCCCGACTCAAGTATCTGATTCACTTGGTCGTGCCATGTCTTCCTCGGGCGTCCCCGACTTCTACTACCATTCACATTTGCATCGTATATTCTCCTTACACTCCTTTCTTCGCTCATTCGCTCTACATGCCCAAACCATCTAAGCGTCCCTTTCTTGATCTTACTCATTACGCTTACATCAGCCTTGCACTCTTTGCGGATATCCACATTCCTCACACGATCATACATGGTTTTACCACACATACGCCTCAGGGATCTCATTTCAACAGCATTCAATCTACTTTCATCCTTTCTTTGCCAGTTCCATGCCTCACTTCCATACATCAGGGTAGGTACCAGCACTCCATTGTGGACTGCTAACTTCGCATCTTTGGACAATTTTTTGTTAGCGCCAACTGCGTTCAGTCCTCCATTAATGGAGTTACCTGCATTTACTCTTCTTTCAATATCTCTGTCAGCCTTCCCATCTCTCGTAAACATGCTTCCTAAATACACAAATTCATCCACCTGCTCCAAGTATTCCTCATTCACAGCTATATTGCACACTGTTTTCGTACTTTCTCTTTCAAACACCATTACTTTAGACTTACTTACATTCATCATTAACTCATTCTTCACGCATACTTCGTTCATCCTAGACACGAGAGACTGCAGATCATCCATACTATTAGCAATCAGCACCGCATCATCAGCATACAACAGGCAACATACTTTCAGATTACTCAAATTCGCGCCCAATCCCACCTCTTTCAATTCTTGCATACAATTATCCATGTATAGATTGAATAACCATGGTGACATTACGCAGCCTTGTTTAACACCTTTTGTGATATCAAACCACCCCGTAAAACCACCGTTCACCCTAACACATGCAACGCTTCCCTCATATAGAGAAGCAATTGCCTGAGTCAGATTCGCATTCACTCCATACTTGGACAACACCTTCCATAGCTTTTTCCTGTCGACTCGGTCGTATGCTTTTTGTAGATCTACAAAGGCACAGAAAAGTTTCTGGTTTTTTGCCAGAAACTTCTCGGTGAGCATACGCAATGAGAAGATCTGGTCCGTGCACCCCCTTCCACTCATAAAAGCACCTTGCACATCCCATATTTTATCCTTTGTTTCCTTTCTTACCCTTTCAATCAAAATTCTACTCCTGATTCGTAATCCGGCCATACATTGTTTTACCACACACACTTCTCAGAACACCTTGCTTTGGTACATGTAAACTGGTACACAATTAATTACGCTTTGAACATAAAATAATATTATGTTATAGGCAATTTT
The DNA here is from genome assembly GCA_026573805.1 of Hesperophylax magnus. Classification (NCBI taxonomy): domain Eukaryota; kingdom Metazoa; phylum Arthropoda; class Insecta; order Trichoptera; family Limnephilidae; genus Hesperophylax; species Hesperophylax magnus. The sequence continues at coordinate 8,868,326 of JAIUSX010000006.1, read as the reverse complement.
TGACGCCTGCGAAATCATATGATTCTGCAATGCAAGTAGCTTCAGAGTTGCGAAGATTGCGTAAATGACATTTGCATGAGTATTTGCATTTGCTGATGGTTGATTTCTTATTTTGTATGTGGTGTTTAGATGAAAATCTCGAGATAATTAATTATTTTTTACTAATCCGTGTAAAAACACGGGATAGTAATAAAAATAATAATTGGCTAAATTATATAGCACTGTTTTCGTGAAAAATCACCTCAATAGTCTGAATTTTTCACACAGTTCAAAGTTCAAAGCAAATCAGAGTTCCAGAGTTCATTGAACCAGAGTGCAGGACCCAAAGCAAAGGAATATTTTAAAGCATAACTTTCAAAAAGTGTATTTTCATTAGATAATTAAATTAACGCCATCTATGAACACGTAGATTGTATATTGTATCGATAATTCAATCCAATACTGTATTTGTATGCCTTTACAGTCAAACTTAGTTATAACGAGCATGAGGGGACTGGCTAAATTTTCTCCTTATAGCCATTAATCGATACATCCAAAATAGGTTTTTTTTTTTTTAAATTATGCAAACATAGTGACTTCACATTTTAAATAAATGAAATGAAAATACTTGGTTTTAGGTCACTTTATTGATAAATTTTATTGTTTACCGGTTTCGTGACCTAAAACCAAGGTTTTTTAAAAGTTGTATGTACCTACCCACATGCCTCTATGTACTATCAATATATTCGCAAAAGTACAGTATATTTTCACAATACAGGAAGGTACATTGATGTGACCGGGTATCTCATAAAAGGGACAATTCAACACACCTACAAAAAGAGATATAAAGTCATGAAAAGTGATGAAACAAAAACGTTAAATAGGTCACATAAATAACTATTTAACCTAGTTTTTGTTTCATCACTTTTAAAGACTCTATATCACTTTTTAAAGGTGTGTTGAATTGCCATTTTGAAGAGATATCATGCAACCAATTGATGTATATCTCTGAGTAGGCAATACTTATTAAAAAAATAAATTAGAAAAATTCACTTTTATTTTTCAAATTTATTATTATAATTTAAGGATTTTGCTTTCATTTCCCCTTTAAAACAATTAACGTATTACAACTATCATCACCTGGTACAAGGCTTCGAAGAAAAATATCACTACTTTAACTACCCCTAGTAAAATCGCACTTGTCATAAATACCTAGCTTGCGGGATTGTTTTGGTTTTTGGCTGTAAAATTTTACTTGTCACAAATCGGTGATGCACAACCCATGACCCCATCCTTGCAGGCGGCATGTCAATTTCATACGGCTCACTTGGCTATAGTGAAAAATCTAAATATTTAGAGTAATACTTGAAAACCCTTGCTGAGAACATTTTTTTATAGAGTTGTGCATCACTATCGTAAATTTACCCCGTGCAGGGAAGTAGTATGCAGGGACTTGTAACTAGGTACCTTCATAAACATATTGATTGTTTTATAAGAAAATTGACGATGAGTTGCAATACAAAAGAAGTCGTAAAAAGGGAACAAATTCGCAAAGCTCAAATTTCGCAGATTTTATGACAATTTTACATTGTGCCCGATGGATAGCAATGGTTCACAAAACCGACAATCTTCCACAGGTAGTGAAATGTAATGAATCCGTCCCTAACGGGATAAGAAATTCCTGCCAGCCGCCGCTGTGCACCGTACAACTAACCGCTACTTCGAGAGTAATTCCTAACTATTTCTTGAGACCCAACTACCCATTCATATATTCAGAAACTGTGTTGACAAAATTATTTGCTCGGTATATCTGTGAATCGACCTCGTTATAACAGTCAACAATTATATGAAGATAAGCCTGAACTAAAATATCATTTTGTAATTGTTCATTATAGCCGTGATCTATTGCCATGATTGTTATAAATAACCAGGTTCGACATTCATCGTAATGTTTTAACTTGCAAAACATGTATTTAAGTGAAATAATTTAATTAGCCCCATCTATGAAAGAACAGTTTACCCTTAACCCTTTCACACCCGCATTATTGTTTCCACATATACAAAATGTGTAATGCTTGATACCTCAGAAAATTATTCTATGTTAATTTGGATTAACATTGGACGTCAGAGGGTATTGTTTAAATAGTAAGGTAAAATAAACAACACAAAATTAATACAAATAACTGTTTCATGCCAAAAATGCGCATATAGAATGTAGTGATAATCTCTAAGGTACGAACAAATAACATCTTAACTAAAATTCATGCAGAAATAATCTAGCATTATAAATCTTTAAAAGTTCGCCATACTAACCGAAAACATGGCTGTCACTACCAGTGTTAATTTGAATGAACATTGTAATTGATTTAAAATATTCTGGCAAATGACTGTGAGCAGTGAATTGAACTGATATTATTATTATATAACACATCTTAATGCGTAAAAATATTTGTAATTCGAGTAGAAAATATTGATATCTCACCTTAAATTAAGTAATCAATGACGGCAGAAATTCGAAGAAACTCACCATCAGCAGATGTCAAAATATTTATCGTTGTTGTGCGGAAATACGGATTTCAATCGAGCGGAAAAAATAGACGCCACAGAATAGATTACAAGCTATAAGAAAACAAAAACATGGCTTTTCGAAATCACTACCGTTACGGTAAAAAATTCACAAAATTCATGTTAATTTGAATTAACACTGGGGCTGAAAGGGTTAACTTATCCCAGGGAAATTTGTAGACATTATCATGACTGTGTGTTAGTGGTGTTTTGAGAATTGTTTGTTTTATTTTTCAGTTTGCACTGTTGTTGACTCTGGTATTCATACTGGAAATAGCAGCAGCCATAGCGGCTTATAGCCTCCAAGCGGGCCTGTACGACCTGATCTCCGATAAACTGAAGATGTCACAAAAAGACTATATGGTGGATGGAGAATCCCAGGCCGCATTTGACATGATCCAAAGCAGGGTAGGTTGTTTTTATTTTCCCCAAGAATCAAAATTATTCATTATTAACCTCTTAAACGCTAGCACATCCTTAACCACTCGAGCGATGGACTATTTACAAAATAAATATCTTGAGCGATGGAGATTTCCAGGCACTTTTGGATTTGGCAGCACACTCATTCTAAAAATTATACCTTCGTATATTAATATGGAAACATATAAACTACTTACTTTAAATTAGTTTAATTAATACCAATAATTCCACTTCATCATTTTCCCATATTTATAGGTTTTATAACCAAGCTGTTTGCGGAAATTTAAAAATAAATTATAAAAAATCATCTAAGTACCTAAAATTATTATCTATACTATCTGGTAATTTACAAAAACATAATTTTCACAAGTAAGTTATAAAGATTGAATCAGATGGCACAAATTTTACAGCGGCACACCAAGAGTTAATCAATGTTGGTAACAATGACTGGTCTATGGCTGGATATTGCACCATTTCCTCCGTCTCACCAAAGTATTTATTAAAAATATCTAATGAGTCATACATAATAAAAATAACACTTACTAAGAAATCGTGATAAAGACAACATAGCACTTAATGCAGTAAGTAGGCAATTATCTTATCTTATTGTTATCAATTAGGAATTTGAGTACCTACTATCGATAGAAAAAAATCAAACAAACAAATTGGACACACACTGCTATTCATAGAAATAACACTTTACTCAATCGTATTATGGTTAAAATATTTTTTAGAGTGTCCGCAGACGAGAGACTTTAGTCGCGGCAACAGTTGTCGACATATAAATCCATTACGGAATATGGAGGTGAAAACACGAGCGACGCGACATTGGTACTTTTTTGAATCTGAATGGATTTCGGAATAGCTTCCAACTGTCACCGCGACTAAAGTCTCTCGTCTGCGGGCACCCTTAGTCTGAAATCCTATTTATTTGGAATTAAATGTTTTTTATTATTAAATGAACGAAAAATAATTTTTTACATCATCTGAAAGATTCATTCTATTCATTCATTCTAGATATGCAGTAAAATAAAATGTAAGTTAAAATTAATAAGAGAGTTTAGGTACCTATTGACCCATTGCACTGCAGTAGCCCGGGGTCTTTATTTAACACTACGGGTGTTTGGCAACATCTTCCGGTTTGATAACATGCCCCCCCTCCAGGTATCCGATAATCCCTTTCCGATATGGCGGGACACTGGCATCATAAATGCACGTTCTTCAAATTTCCTCAAACTATTAGGGCTTTCCAGTCCCAACAATTAAAATATAACGTTTCCTAAAGTGAAACAGTCTTGCTGATAGTCGCAGTATCTCCTAAAGTGAATTCATATCCATACTGTGTAGTTAGTTAGATTACGACACTCTCAATGTTGTAATTTTATTATTTGTTTACAGCTGGAGTGCTGCGGAATTGACAATCCGAAAGATTGGATTGGAAAGTACACCAATGGCAGTATTGATTACCCAACAGACGCTGTCGTGGCGGTTCCCGAGTCCTGTTGCTCTCCGGATATTCAGGATACAATGCCAAATAAGTGCAATACTCTGATATCATACCACAACGGATGCATGACCGGACTGCTGTTCGTTATCGGACAGAGTGCTGTCTTGCTGGGAACTGGAGCTATGACCATTGCATTTATTCAGGTACAATTGTTTGCTTGTATTATGAGTATTTTATTCACTTTACAAGCTATGAAAATCAATACAGAACATCTATCTATCCTCTATATAAATAAAAATGTAAATGTTCGTTTGTTCAAAATTATAAATTTACAAAAGCTCTTCACCATACTTTGAAATTTTGACACAGCGTTGCATTTGAATACACTTGTGTTTTTATATACCTATATCAAATAGATGTCATCTGTGATTGTTAAAAACATGCTTTTTTTTAAAAAACAGCACAATCTGTTGGACGTAAAAGTAACACATGCTGTTGTTTCTCTATCTGCACAGAAAGCCGCAGCAATTATAAACGATTTATATCCTTCCAGTACGAATTAGCATCTTTCTATCTGCATTCTCCATAAATGAGAAATTTGGACTTAGAATGAAGATGCTGGTTTAGAAGTTGCTTCACATATAGCGCCACACCCCCAAAACCATTTGCAATGGTTGCAAGGCACATGAATATTATTAGGCTGCTAACATTACAAAAGCTAATATAACAAAACGATATATTCAAAGCATAACAATAGTACAAATGTAGAGAAACCTACCAAACTGTATTTTTGAATAGACAGTCCGAGGGAAATTTCTCCATAAACAACACAAATGTAATACAATTCGATTAATTTTAATCTCAGTTGAATTTAAAAAAAAATATTTCAGAAAAACATGTTTTTTATCCTTACCTGTCACTCCGTTTTATTTAGCTAAACAATTACCACAAACTCTAATGTTGAGTCTAACACCTGCAGAAAAGCGCCTTAACAGTTTTTGAAATATATTGATGTAATGTTTCAGTTCATCGGGATCATATTCTCCGTGATGCTGGGCAGGGAGATAAGACATGCCAAGACAGAGCGCGAGAGGCGTCGCCAAGAAATCAGACAGCAGATTGTCAGCAACTACACTTCCATGGAGCCGCACCTAGCTAAGAGTGTGGCCGACCCGGCACCAGTCATCTATGTACCTTCTATTGGCCACTCCAAAATATAAATTATACCTACTATTTTGAAATATTATATTTTACATGATGTAATAATATGATTATGTATATTCCAAAACCAGTATCTATGTGCCTTCTATTGGCCACTCCAAAATATAAATTATACCTACTATTTTGAAATATTATATTTTACATGATGTAATAATATGATTATGTATATTCCAAAACCAGTATCTATGTGCCTTCTATTGGCCACTCCAAAATATAAATTATACCTACTATTTTGAAATATTATATTTTACATGATGTAATAATATGATTATGTATATTCCAAAACCAGTATCTATGTGCCTTCTATTGGCCACTCCAAAATATAAATTATACCTACTATTTTGAAATATTATATTTTACATGATGTAATAATATGATTATGTATATTCCAAAACCAGTATCTATGTGCCTTCTATTGGCCACTCCAAAATATAAATTATACCTACTATTTTGAAATATTATATTTTACATGATGTAATAATATGATTATGTATATTCCAAAACCAGTATCTATGTGCCTTCTATTGGCCACTCCAAAATATAAATTATACCTACTATTTTGAAATATTATATTTTACATGATGTAATAATATGATTATGTATATTCCAAAACCAGTATCTATGTGCCTTCTGTTGGCAACTGCAAAATATTCATATTATACTATCTAAAATCTATACTTATATACTATTTTACTTTGCCTACGTTGATGTTAGAAGTTTTATTATTTCTTGAGAAGATAAATGTTAATCTATTTAATATGTATTTATGATAACTATTATCAAATTGAACAATATTCGTTTTATTGTGAGTGTCTTGTTATAACAATTAAGTTAAGATAAAAATATTATGTATATATGTTAATGTATATCATTATATTAAATCTATAAAGATTGACAAATTTTACAAAATAAATTTGAAAATGATGCCAGATATTTTTTTTTCTTACATTCAGTATCAATAGATAGATGATCACTTTAACTCAAAAGATATTGAAGGTACAGAGTGGAGTACCGAATATCCAGTAACTGGTTATTCAAATGAATTCCGAAGTTCACCAATGATAAATCAATATGTTAAAGCAACTATAAATACCAAAGGCAAAAGTTTGCGTTGATTTGATTTTTGAAGGCAAACGATTCAGCTCTATCTACATAAACAAAAATGTTCTTTTGTTCAAAATCTTAAATCGTCCGAAATTCTTTACCGATTGCTTTGAAATTTTGACAGAACGTTGCATTCGCATGTTTTTATATTCCCATATTATATAGACGTTACCTGTGACAGGTAAAAAGATGCTTTTTTTTTAAAAACAGCACCATCTGTTGGACGTAAAAGCAAAATGCGCTATTGTTTCTCTATCTACACAAACAGACTGAGCCACAGTAACGTGTGGCGGGTACAGCTAGTTAAATAATAAAACATAAAATAATATTATTATTACAAAGAAGGAATGTAATAATTTTTTTGAAGAGGGTAAGATTATATATGGAAATGAGGTGTTTTATTTAAACCAGTAAGTAAATTCATTATCTGTATTTTCGATTAAACAAATTATTTTGGTTTTACTAAGGTCAGATAATTGACGTTCAACTGTGCTTTTGTACATTTGTAATCAGGCAATTTGAATAGCGCCATATATACAGTCATAACTGACACAATATTAAATATCACTTCCGGTTCCATAGATAACAATACTATAGATAAATCGTTAAAATTTGTAATGTATAATATATTATGTATTTTGTTGTTTTGGCTGCTGTCTAATTCTTAAATTATTATATACTTTTGAATATAGTAGTTATAGCTGTGAATAACCTTTATGCAGAACACAGCTAAAAATATCAGTTATAATGAAGTTTAATAAGTAAAAATACAAACCTAGGTAATTAGTTTTTTACATTCTTAATTATTTAGTTGCAAAATACAGGACAAATTACATCACATTTAGCACCCTTTGTCCACGTAGCGATGGTTCCAGAAAGAATTGGCCGCGTCCAGAATCTCGCTACCTTCATTCTCCCAGTCACCCCCGGGAAGGAAAGGGGGTGTGAACTCCCGGTAGGCGATGCATACGCGCCGGGAAGCGATGTCTTCCCGCAGGACACAGTGCTCCCAGTTGTACCTGGCCCGGCCGTAGAGCACCAACAGAGAGCGCCTGGAAGAACAAGTATTTTTTCAACTCAACATCAGAATTAGTGCCTACCTACGTGATATAAGTTATTAATAGTTTCAGTTGGATTGCATATTTGAAAAGAATATTCCTTAACCCATTGGCATCAAACCCCGCCGCCCTAAACTCCAACCACGCCGCACAGCGGGTTATAAGTATGTTGGCTTAAAAACGAGAAACAGGCATCCACATTTTGATTCACATCCATATTTATTCATAATATTATTAATATTTTTTTAAACTCAATATAGTTTTATGTAACTTGACCCAATACATAAGTAAATAATTTTTACGTTTAAACATGGGAGTTTAAAGGTTATATTAGATTTTGTATACCACTAATGATTTAAAAATTTTGGTACAAAATTAATTCGGAGGTGAGGGCCAATTTTTTGGCTCAAGAATTTGGAGGCCTGTGGGTTAACTGTGAATTATGAATGGGTAATTCTGTGTTGGACCACAGGACGCGAATAAAATGAAGCAGAAACGAAATGATGTGTAAATAGTATAAATGTATTAAATGGTTAGTGGTTGCTGCTGTATTGATTTCTTGTGACATTATGATTTTTTTTTCTTTTTTAGAGAAATCAATGTGGTTGCTTTATACATGTTCTTAACTAAGAAGCCAATTATAGATTTCCTCATTATACAAATTCATTAACAGCCTTACTAAAAAGGTGGAAATTTTTTTTATTCAATTGATAAACAACCGTATATGTGAAAACCTTACTAATTGAAACGTAAAATAGAAACTGACATAAAATAGTTCATGGAAAAATATATACATTGCTTATCCAATCATATAGGGTTGTTTATCTATTGTATAAACTTAAAATAAAAATATTTTGTCATTGAATTTCGGAATTTTGCCAAAACAAATATTATTTTAGAAACTACATAAAATTACCTTCTAGATTTTGTATTATTTTTAAAAATTGCAACATTTTAATTTCAGACCTGAAAAAAGTTGAAGAAAAACAACTTACCACAAATATCTTTAACAAAAATGTTGAAAAATTACACAGAATTCAAAAAACACAGTCCTTTTATCGTGAATGTCACTCCACTTTTTACCTCATTCAACCAATTAAAAAAAAAAAAAAATATATATATATATATTTTTTGAATTTGCATTGCTTGCACATCTTAAAATGTTTATTTCTTTGATGCACGACAATACAAACATTAGGCATTTAAAAAAATCACTTTATTGAAGTTCTTATAAAATATAGACCAATTCAATATGAATTTTTGTAAAACCATTTTACCCCACTTTTTTACATTAATTTAAGTACATTTTACAAGATGGAATTACTTGACTGAAACTGAACAAAATCACACAAGTTGTAAATATAGTGAATTATCTGAATATAATAGTAAATTGACCATTTTGAGAAGACATATAAATAGCTGTCACCCTCAATACTGGATATGCTGGCGGTAAAATAATCACAAAATGCGCATGCGTGGAATGATTGCCAGATGGCAAATGGGACGTTTTAGATTTAAAAAACAGAGAAAACTTTTATAATTGTTAAACATTGTATATATTCTCTAACAAAACACCATTAAACGGTTTTAAAGTGCTCTTTTTTTTAGTAAGGCTGTAGGTATTTAACAATTAAACAGTATAGGTATTACATATATATATATACAGGGTGGGGCAAAAGTAATCACCGGATGTTCTTTTGCTGAAATTTTTTTTTTAATGATAAACTTTGGTACTGCTTGTGAAATTTGTTCAATTGTTTGTAAACCGATTCATGTCTTGTCGATTTGTATTCTGCGTTTGTTTGCTTCACAAACGTCAAAACCGAATTGACATTCGCCGCCATTTGCAAAAGTTATAGCGTTTTCTATATATAATTACAACAAGAGATTCTTCATAATAATATCATTATGTTTTATTTGATTTGGTTAGTACATATATTTACACACGGCATTTAATTTAAATATATTAAACACGCCTTTAAGAATATGATTCATTAAACTGAAGTTCTCCATTTATGTAGCAGGATCTTAAAAATTTCATTGTGATGCCAACTAAAATAACATTACTTATTTTAAATCAGAGTTACAGATGTACAAAATAATCTGAGCAGGCGGCCAAAGGGAACATTCACAATATGTACAGTATGACTGTGCGTACAGATAAGGTTTTAGATCTGTAACTTCACTTTGAACTCAATAAAATGTATAATATACCTTGGCATTGGTATTCTGACAGTGATATCTCTCATTTCCATGTCTTCATCCACACAGGTGGGAGGAGCCAAACCCACGTCATCAATCAGTTGCCCATTGTCATTTACCACTCTTCGGTAGGTGGAACACTCCAGCAGGTTGTACTTGTTCAGGTCTCCCTTGTATGGAGTCATGGTAAGGACTGAATCCGACAGACAATTAACTGTCACAATCCTCTCTCCCCAAACCCAGCAGTCGTCAATGTGGGCGTCGATGGAAGCACCGCGAGCGGGATCATACTCTAGAGAGCACTGCTCTATTGAACGGTAGTTGTTCAGAATCGGTATGTGGTGAAACTTCTCCTGGACAAAGCGGGAGAATTCAGGAAATCCTTTGAAATCTCCGATTCTCAACTTTTTCTTTTTGAAGTTTGTCTTGGGTCCAAAATTCTGAAAATTAAGATGGGATGATTATAAGACTGATGATTGAGGAAAGAATCATTTACAAATAATGATGGTTAAGAAACAAAATGAAATTTTTAAATTTAACAATTAAAAATAAATATTTTACAATTAAAAAATAATAAATATTCCTCTGTTCATACATCATTCACTAGATAAAAGACAATGTTTTTACCAGTTTCTTCAGTAAAGTATGTAAAAACAAATGTTCAATGCATATTTACCTGCTTTTTTCTCCCGCTCTGAGATAGATCCCAAGGCATTTCATCTATGCCATTCATTAAGATATCTTCTTCGGCTTCAGAGATAAAATCAAGCTTTATGAATACGCCTGGGAAAGATATAAAATTGCCTGAATGATTTGGGTGGCTAGTATACGAATCACCGTTCCATCCTTCCCATGCCTTATCACAACACGGGCAATATGTATAACAATTTTCCCTCTAAAACAAACAAAATAATTTGACACAGACCAGATGCGGGTATATTTGATCATGAGAATTATAAATAATGAAACTTACATCAGAATACATTTTTTCATTTAATTTATAATCATTTTCACAAATAAGGCACGTCCGGCAACCTTTACATCCACACGGCCGTGGAGTATTCATTTTACTTTAAAAATTATCACTTCGCTAAAAATAAAAACGCGCTTACTTAAAACTACAGCCTTTTCCAACAAGGTGAAAAATTGACAGTTCTATGTCCATAGACAATTTTCTAAAATATGTTTTAAAGTTTATACGCCATGAATGTGGCTATTCGCGTTGAATGTATATCGGGGTAGAAATGAACTCATCCCAAAAAATTGTCGTTAATTATTTCTGTATTAAGCGTGGACCTAAAAAGCTCCGGACGGAGCAATCCGAGAACAATTTGGAGCCGCGGGTGAGGGGAAGATGTATGAATAATCCAAAACCTACTTAATTTTTTTAATGACGTATTCCAATCCTTGTTTCATCGTTGGTCGTACCGTCTAGAATACAGTGAAACACGCTCCACATTAAAATTGCCTAAACGATAAGGATTTACAAGTAAATCTAGTACAACGTTTTTAATAATTGAAATCACTTGGTGTTCGACGTTTACAGTCAGTTAGATTTGTTGAAAAAAAAAGTGTATAGTGAGCTGTGTAGTGATTAATAAAATAATTATAAAAACATTTCTTACATCTTAAACAGACTAAACACGCAGGCGCTAAGATCAAGTGTTGTCATTATATCGCCATTGGTCGTAAATGTCGTCATCTATCTCGCTATTGGCCGAAAGTGTCTGATTTTGGAACTGTGCCCTACGGATTGCGGCAAACAGGCGCTAGTCTGACAGGAGCAATTTATCTACCAACTAAACATAAATAAATAAAAATAATAAAATTTTATTATTATTCATCGTCATAAAAAAACACGCATAATGTTTAATTGTGAAGGATGCCAGCTACAAGCAAAAAATAATGATGTAATGACATGCTGTCAATGCTCGCTGAGTTATCATTTCCAATGTCTGGGAACAACGAAGGATAATTACCTGAAGCAATCGAAGAATTACAAAGCAACTTGGAAGTGCCCAGAATGTAAGGAGAAACAGCGGTCTACAGGAAGTAATGCGGAAACCCCTGTTCGCGGTAATAGTTCCACTGCATTAGGGTTGCCATCTCTAAAATTTGGCAACCAGGACAAGAGGCGTGAAAACCCCGGATTTTAGAGCCCATAACCCGGACATGTCAACAGGTCTTTTTAAACACAATCAGTGTAATAAAAACAGTTTAAAATGTCATAAATCACCTTTTTATTTATTTTCAGACCTTAAAATTGAATTTTGTCATCTTTTATCATCGTTTGAAATGTACCTAACAAAACAGAATCTTATTACAGTTTGCTACACATTGTTTTCATAATCAGTTAGAATTTTTTCATTCTTAAAATAAAACAACAATTATTAATATACTGTTATGAAAACTAAGCTTTATTAAAATATTAAACTTAACAAAATTCAATTAAATTTTTAAACAAAAATCATAAAAATACTAAGACCATTTTAGTATTCAGTCTTACAATTTTTGAGGTAACTCTTTTAACTAAATAATAATTATCTTCTTTAAATTTGTATCAGCAGCCATTTACACAACAAAATACCTCTAAACATAATATGAACTAAATTTAGTCTTCTTAAATCTTAAGCAACAAAACTGACCATTTTTAAAGTTTAGACTTACTGGAATGTAAGTAACATTATTAATTTTTTTAAACATATAATATCCAAAACTATTCTCATTTATATCACCTTAAATTTTAATCAACAGCCATATTACCTTAACACGGGCATTAGCCTAGTATGGTTGAAAAAAAACATAACAATTGTAATTTCAAGAAATCTATGAAATAATAAAGAATTAAAATTAAAATTCTACATTTCTTTTACGTAATACAAAAAAATCATTACGTTAACTACAAAAATGAATAGAAATTATAGCACTTGTAAGTACATTATGTGATTATCTAGCCATTAAAGATTTTTCCTCGGCCTTTTTACTTTTCAGTTTTTTTGTATTTATCACTCTTTCCGATAGCTTTTAGAATATCTTCCCTTTTTAAAAGGATTTTGTAAAAATCAATGCAGCTGTATTCTTGGAGATTGAATTTAATTTTAATTACTGGCGAGATGGTTTCTACGTTTAGTAAATTTCTTTCTTTTGTCCATTGTTGTGAAATCAATGAGAATATTCCACGTTGGCAAACCATTGGCAAACCCGGACTACAAATGAAACCCCGCCCGGACGCTCCCCGGACGCCTTCTAAACTAGGACAAATCCGGGGAAACCCGGACGGCTGGCAACCCTAACTGCACATAGTATGACCCTAAGTGATGAATCTAAATTAATGATGTCTCATATAGACCGTAAGTTAGATGAAGTTTTAAAAACATCTTAAAAACGAGCTATTTGTATACCTTAACTCACAAATAGTGGAAGAATTAGGGGACATCAAGACAAAGTTAAGTCATTTCGATGAACTCAAAACATCCCTAGAATTCTTTTCCACGGAGTACGACAGACTGAACAAAATATGCAAAGAAAATGAAGCAGAAATTAAAAAACTTAATGCTGCGAATTTTCGTCTACAACAGAGCCAAGAGGTACTTATGAATAAATTTAATGATATCGAGCAGACGAACAGGAACTGCAATGTGGAGATCCAGATGGTTCCTGAAAAGAAGGATGAAGTTATCAAGACGTCGGTGCTAAAATTGTGTACTGCTGTCAACTACACATTAAAGGAAGATGATATTAAGTCCTGCCACCGAACACCTCATCATCCAAATGCCGTTCCAGGTTCTCGACCTAAAAATATTATTCTAGCTCTACCCAGCCCTCGTATACGTGACGAACTACTATCAGCAGTGAAAGCTTTTAATCGTAGGAATGCTGATAACAAATTGAATCACCAACATCTTGGATTCCCGGACTCTTCCCCCATTTATGTATGCGAACATCTATCTCCACACAACAAGGATATACATGCAGCTGCTAGGCGCGCCGCCAAAGATCTTCGCTACAAGTACGTGTGGGTCAAGCATGGGCGCGTTTACTTAAGAAAAGATGAAACTTCTGCTTCAGTGCTAGTAAAAAACAAGGATTCACTCCTTAAACTATCTCAGTAATCCTTCGTGTTTTAACTGATTGTATACATATGTCTTATAAAATACAAAATGGATCTGAAAATTTTCTACCAAAACGTTAGGGGAATTAAAACTAAAATAAGTGACATAAAAAATGAAGTTATAATCAATAATTACGATGTAATCTGCTTCACTGAAACTTGGTTAAATTCATCAATATTCAATAATGAATTGTTTGACGAGCGTTACCTAGTTTTTCGGAGAGATCGGGAATCCACTAACTCTACATATAGAAAAGGTGGGGGGGTATTAGCAGCAGTCAATAAAAAAATAATAACAATTCATAAATCATCTTGGGAAAGTGGTGGTGAAGATTTATGGTTAATGATAAAACCGCATGAAAATTCGAACTCATTCATCTACATGTGTGTACTATACATTCCCCCTTATCTTTCTGTCGATGATTACTGTAATCGAATCAAAAATATTCAGGATATTTATTTGCAACACATTAATCCCAAATCTCAATTTATAATCATGGGTGATTTTAATTAACCTGAAATTAAATGGACACCTGACATAGCATATTATAAAAAAATACTAGCTCCATCCAATTCCTCTAGTCACAAAGCTCACTGCCTTGTCAATTTGATCTCAGTGTGTAACCTTCACCAATTTAATCATTTACCTAACAAAAATTTTAATATTCTCGACCTTGTTCTATCCGATAAAACCAATATTAATATATCAGCCACAGCTAACTTATCAAAAATCGATCACCATCATCCCTGTTTTGAAATAAATGTAAATTTAGAAAAAATGCAATACTTACAAGAAAATCACTCTCCTGTCAAACATAACTTCAAGAAAGGTAATTATGAAGGATGTTGTCAGGATCTAACAAATGTAAATTGGATCTCACTTTTCAGCAACTGTCATCTCAACATTAAGGTACAGTTATTCTACAATATTCTATGGGAAATTATAGATAAACACATTCCAAAAAAAAAAACTCACATAAAAATTCACTATCCCAATTGGTTTAGCGAATCTCTAAAAATGCTCCTCAAAGAGAAAAATAAGGTTAGACTACGTGCTAAAAAACACAATAACCCAAGAGACCATGCCGAGTTTGCAACTCTTAGAAAAAGATCAAAAAAATACTTAAAGAATGCTACACAACCTATATTAACCTAGTTGAGCAAGGGATAAAAGATAATGTAAAGACTTTCTGGGCGTATTCTAAATCATTGCGTAATACAAATTCTATTCCAAAAATAATGTATATGGATTCAATGTCTGCATATAATGGACAGCAGATTGCCAACATGTTCTCTAATTATTTTGGATCAGTTTATACTCAGTCGAATCCCACATCAAATACTTTCGGACTAAATGCTGCTCTATTCAACCAATTTAGTCTTAAATATGATTTAAGATTTTCACGGCCAAAAGTATTTTTGTTATTTGTTTTTGGGGTGTTATGCCGTGTTGCGCTAACTCCTTCTTTAGCCAACGTTTCGGACAGCATTGCAGTGTCCATCATCAGGGCAGATGTGTTATTTTAAATAAACGAAACGTTGGCTAAAGAAGGAGTTAGCGCAACACGGCATAACACCCCAAAAACAATTTTGTCTTAGTAAACTTAATGTAAGCATGGGATCAATCAAATCCTGTTTAGAAAGAATTAAAAGTTTATAAAAGAATTGATATACATAAAGGCCCAGGACCAGACAAAATACCTCCCTTGTTTGTAAGATGTTGCTCTAGCTCGTTGATTAAGCCACTTTTCATTATATTTAACGAATCATTATCTACAGGAACTTTCCCAGATTTATGGAAAAATGCACATATTGTTCCAATCCATAAATCTGGTGATCAGTCTTTTGTGAAAAATTATCGACCAATCAGTATTTTATCATGTTTTGCAAAAGTCTTCGAATCTATAATGTATAATTTCATATTCACACACTTTAAACCACAATTATGCATTAATCAACATGGATTTGTTCCCAACAGATCTATTAATTCTAATCTTCTTGACTTTTGTGATTACGTTTGCAATGCTTTTAACGAAAGAACTGAAGTAGATACCATTTACACAGATTTTAAAAAGGCATTTGATAAAGTAAACCATTCTATTCTACTACAGAAGCTTGATCGTATAGGTATCCACGGTGATCTATTAAGATGGCTTAAATCTTACTTGGAAAACAGAACACAGTTAGTACTTATAAATGGGTATGAGTCACCTCCCATAATTGTAACCTCAGGTGTACCTCAGGGGTCCAATCTTGGCCCTCTGCTTTTTTAATCTTTATAAATGACCTTGGCCCCATGTTACGCTGCCATTTTGTTTTATTTGCTGATGACCTCAAGATTTACGGTAAAATTTCCACTGATTCTGATCAAGTTATGCTTCAAGAAGATCTTTACACACTACATAGCTGGTGTACTCAAAATGATATGTTTCTAAATATTGATAAATGTTACATTATAACCTTCACTCGTAACAGAAGACGAAAGAATCGTGCATATTTCATTAATAATGTTCAATTAAATGCAGTCACCACTATTAGAGATATAGGAATCACACTTGATTCAAAATTTAAGTTTGATGTACATATCAGTGATATCACGAGTAAATCCTTGAAAATGATTGGTTTTATACATAGAATATCGAAACCATTTAAAAATACCCAATCCATTATAACCTTGTACCACTCGTTGGTCAGAAGCAAATTGGAATATGGTAGTGTTATCTGGAATCCACACTACTTGAAATATTCAAAAACTATTGAATCTGTACAAATTTTTTTTCTAAGATTGTTATCGTTTAAACTTGGACTAAGTTCCGTACTGCAGTCTTATGAGGAACGACTCCAATACTTTAACTTTACGACCCTGGATAAAAGAAGACAATTTGCTGACTTAATATGTCTGCACAAAATTATTCATGACAAGCTTGAAGCAACTCATTGTGTGAGCAATATTCTTATTAAAATTCCTAATAGACGTAATCTAAGGAATCATAATATATTCCATCTAGAATTATTTAAGAACAATATTGCATACTTCAATCCATTATCTAGAATGTGTCGTCTGTACAATTATATTGAGCGTAACTACATAGATATATATATATATATATATATATATATGCAAATAGTCTCACTTATTTTAAAAAGCAAATTAGCAATAGATTGTGAATGTTTGTTTGTTTTTTTTTATTTACTCTATTTGTTTTCTGTTTTTATTTTTGTTTCTTTTGTTTTTTGGATCATATATTTATCTGTATGTTTTGTTTTTGATATCTCTTTTTTTGCCTTTGCTCACGTTTTGCTGTTTATATATTTTTTTGTTAATACATAGTGTATAATGACACTTAAACTGTGCATGATGTGAACATTTTTAAGTGGACTGTTGACATTTCCTTTTTTTTTGCAGCGCTTATCTTATGATTTTTTGTCATGTTAATAGTCTGTAAATGTTCCTAAATAATAAATAAATAAATAAAAATCAAAATGCATTGACAACAGACAAATAAAATATTAATAGTTCAGTATGAATACAAATCAGTTAAAAAGTTAGCCGTACAAAATGGCTGCCTGACAATTTCCCCTTCCCCTTTATTTGGCTTCAATGCCATTCATACAAAAACGCACACATGCTCTGTCCAGGGCTTTTAAGATAGATGGCGGGCGGCGGACAATGATCATAACGGCGACCCCCCTGACGATTGCATAGTTAAGTACCCAATTATGTCAATCTGTAGATGATTCATTTATCATGTAGGTCCTTCGGATTGGTACGACTGTTAGCTATCAATTAGCGTTTCGATATTTCGCATTTTAAAAAAAAAATTTAAATAGCAATACTAATTTTTAGGAAATACACATCACGAGCTAAAAGCCCGTGCTGGACAGCCGTCTTATATAACAAACTTTTGATTTGTGTACAAAGTGGTATAAAATGAACTACTTTATTTTTATTTTTATATTGTTTGCGTATAACGGCTTACGATTTTTTATTATTGGGTTTTTGATAAAACAGGGACTGGGACATGTAATGATAAAATTAAGTAGGTAAAGGTATTTTTCATACATCTTCCCCCTCACCCCGCAGCTTTGAATTGTTTTCGAATTGCTCGGTCCGGATCCTTTTAGGTTCATGTACACTTGGTATTTTAACGATATTACAACTAATTAACCTCACAAAGCACTCTTTTCAGGGTGAAATGCCTAAAACAACTAATTAAATAAAACTACATTTTAATTAAATAAATTAACTTTGTTTACGCTTACTTTTATTTACTTTGTATATATTCATCATACATTTTGGAGTTCCTTTTCAAAACCAATGGACGCTTAGGTAGGTAATCACTTTCAGCACTCGGAGCGGACTGGTCCAAATGCGCAAGACTAACTAACTATCCTGAAGAAGAAACCATTGGTTTTGAAAAATGTTTATAATATTGATTTTTTTTAAATTTGAAATTTGAAGTTTTTTTAATATTGAAGAAGACATAACAAGAATATTATTAATTAATTTATCTAATCTACAGTTGTGGTGTTTAAAGCACTCGTCACATTTGATGACTATCAAATTGATGTATTATATTTAGATGAGACATAAAAGCAAAAAAATAGGTCCCGCTTTTTTACCGCCAACTGACCTCCAACTCTCCAACTATGGATGACAGACAATTTTTCAAAGATTTTTGACGGTTGAATATATAATACTAATATAATTTATTGTAAGATAAATAAAAATGTTTTTCGTTGATGGAATTGTTTATTTGATAAAATATTAATGGTTTTACAGTAATTTGTAAAAACTATTTCATAATATTAATTAGTTGGTATGATGGGAATAGTGTGACACAAATTTTCCTTTGAGTGCGTATTTTACGAGATCTTTGTATAACATATATCATTTGTCTATTATTTTCAACATACATTGCATGCAAACAAATTATATTCGATGATTTTAAAATAAATGTAATAATTTGGGTTTTTTATTTAAAAATTTCTCTTTCGTTTGTATATTTCGGCGGTATACGTTTTCAACATTTATTGAAAACTAAAATTATATCTAAACAGGTTGTTTTTCAAAATCGATCTCCTAAGTGCCTCAAAATCATTTAGTATTTATATTGAGTGGAACAATTATCGTTATTCATTCTAAACATTTGCACGTCTACTTTATGAAGGTGAGTCAAAATTTATTTTTTATTTTCAAATAATGTTAAGTATTCGAATTTACTTACAACCTAATAATATTAATATTTTTTATTCTAGTGTTATGATGGTAATTAATACATAATAAGCAAATAAAAGATATATTTAAAATTTCATCTAAAACAACAAAATAATGATTTATCTAAATAATTTAAGAGCATAGATAAATAAATATGACACTAACTGAGATAATATATTAGATTTGTACCGAACATTAACATAATATTGACACAAAAGTAACTCATTTTAATAATTATTATTACCAGTTCATCGGATTGAAGAAAAAAATGCAATGGGAAAAATATTTTGCTAAAAATAAAAATTGTCAAAGTGACTGGTAGGTAGGTATCAAAAATAAGAAATAAAATATTTTTTCACTGGCAGTTCATTGAACTTGGCGTCAAATTGAACACATTTTACATTCATTGTAATGCATTCATATACGAGTAGGTAGATCAACATTTTTCTCTTTACACAGTTGTCCACATCGAACTTTCGCAGGTTCCGATTAAGAGTTCTAGAAACATAACATTTTTAAAATATCCCCATTTTTTCTCAAGATTATAATAACATTATTAGGTCTGAAGGGGCCTAAAATCCCATGCCTCAATATTTATCACATCTTATTCGGAGGCCCTGTTCATTCACCCCAACGTAGGTAAACAACAAAGTCGGATACAATCAAATTTGGATCATTTAAAATTTATCAATAATCAACTTTAGTATCTATATTATATCTTGAATTAAATGCTAGCTGCTTCCGTAATGTAGGTAATGGTAATAACAATAACGAATGGGAAGTTAACAATTCTGTTATCAATTTAGAATTCTTTGGGTGGGTGGGTGGGAGTATTGTCAACTGATTTGAAACAGGCGTACACCCTCTATACAGCTTACCGTAAGTAGTTTTTATTTGTTTTGAAAACTTTCTGTTTTCAGTTTTTTTCTGCTATTATGCTGAGAAAGGAGATTTCTGGTCACCGAAGTTCTGTATGAATACAGCACCCACCTTAGTTATTGTTTTTTCAGCGAAGGATTTGAAATTTAATCGTTTTGCATTATTCTTTTGGACCGAAAAACTATTACGGCAGCACATAAATCATCATTTATAAATATTACAAAATTTTCACCAAAACCTTTTAGTATAAGTGTTTCCAAAAGTAGGTAGGTACTCATCTGTTATTCTCCCAAAACCAGACAATACACGATCTCCCGAAAATAAACAATATTCTTACATTATTATTTTATATAAATTCTATAATATGCGTATATAAGTGGTCTTTATTTTAAAATTTTATAATAGCAATCTTAGTACAGAACCGAAAATCTAACAACCCTACCAATCAATGAAACTTAAAACCATCACAATCGTTTCCATTCCTTCCCATGAATCTGAGAACAGATTAAAAAAATATCATCGATCAGAATGATTTTTAAAACTCTCAGGAAACTAGCTATCGATTTCGACACATTGAAACATGACGACGGTACTTTTTTTTTGCAAAAGACTGGAATTTGCTGATGGTTGGTATAAATGAAATTGAAGTGCAGCTAGCCCGCGAATTCTCAACCAATGTAAATTCTTCAATCTAAATTATATCAATAGTTGATCATACTAAAGTGTTTTATGGTATACTGCTAGTAGCTCTGATAAAACATCTCCATCTTTCTCACAAAATACGCAGATACAGAAATAAAAAAAAAATAAAAACACAATGAACCTCGCTGGCAGGACCATAGCTCCGTTATAACTTCCCATTCTTTCTCATAAACTACGGATGTAACTAAAAGAGAGGTTGCATAGCACCTCTCAGTGGCAGGACCATAGCTCCGTCATAAGCTCACTCTTTGCTGTAAAACTATGAACTTAACAAAAAAATTATAAGATTTTACAAAGGAGCTCCTAATGGCAGTACCATAATTATCTATACCACCTTTGAAAATTTTGATCACAAGTCGATTGTTAAAAAAATACTTCGGTGATCTGTAAACATCTCTCTGACGAGCCAACTCGTGCGAGTTGGTCCAACTGGTAAGTGGTGCTCGTTGGCGGGTCGGGGGCCATCAGAATTGACTAGTAATGTGCAGTGGGTTCCTGGGGGGGCTCCGCCGTCTCACCCTAGTCCTCCACCAGCTCCCACAGCATGAGGGCGGCGTCCCCGCCCCCACTGCTTACCACCCCCCTGTCGTTGTACAGGAACCGCGCGCAGGACACTTGACCACTATACACCTTTTGTTCGGTGTACTCGGCCTTGGACGTCACACACGGGTATCTATGAACGTAAATCAAACAAAATCATAATCAATACATTTTGGGTGAAGAGATTCAATTACATCCTCGATTAATGGAGAAATTTGGTTGCGTGCATACATCGAGGTTGTTAGGCTGTGCATATCGCATAATTTATTTTCTATTAGTTTCCGAAATTATAAATATGCTATTAGGTAATTTGTTTTTGTGTACATTTGCAAATATTTATTTAATGAAACTTTGTTGAACGTCCAGAACATTATAAATATTTCCTGGTGATGACTCTAAATTACTGCTTTCTGTGCCTTTAGTAGTGGGCCAATCTTTGTAGCTCCTTATTCCTCCTCCATCCAATTTTAAGGCTTAAATTTCTACGATTGTCTATTAGAATATTCACCTGAAAAGTCTGAGATGTCCATCGGCATCACCGCTGATAAGATAGTCGTGAGCTGAAGATCTGCTCGCAGTTGTTATAAGAGAGGTCATTGGATAGTACCTATTGTTCCACATTCCTAAAAAAATGTTGAAAATATTTTATGAAATTTATCTTTTGTATTAGAACATTATAATCCAACAGTGGTAACACAAAATATGTAATTAAAAAAATATTATTACGTATTATAATGTTCTGACTTACCTGCAACGAGGAATCCAACAGTTGAGAATTGTGTGTACCACTTGATATCTTTCATGGCGATGGGGCTCTTTTCTGGTGAGAGCGATTTCACATCCCCTGCAAAAGATAATGGAGTATTGGTTTATGAATTCTATTTTATGAAAATACAGTGGTTCTCTACCCGTAACTTTCTAAAAATAATATTGATTGTGGTTATAAACAGAGGCGGCAGCTCCCTTGGGTCCATTGGACGTTGACCAACTCATAAGACAAAAATAATGGTTCACATAATTAGGAAATATTTTGTCAACTAGGGATTTAAAGAGAGTATAATATGTTTTATGCCACTTTAAATTGGAATATGGAATAATAATTTGGGGCAGCATCAAAACACGTTAAACATCTGAAGGTAACTCAGAATTGCATCATAAAGACCATAATAAAAGTTCCCATCAGGAGGTCAACAACAGAAATTTTTAACAATTTGACGTTCCAAATATACAGAAAATCTATGCCAAAAACATTCTGGTACATCACCTCAAATGATTTACAGGCAAACACCTTACATACTCATAAAACCAGAGATAATAAATATACCAAAGTGTAACTCTACCTTTGGACAAAGAACCTCTGAATTTTTAGCACTAAAGTTATATAACAAACTCCCACTTAGTATCAAACAATTCAAAACAAAAAATAACTACATTAAGGACATTAAATCTTGGCTTAAGGAACTACCGGATAAAGAACTTACTAGCATATTTAAAACATCGTCGTAGAAGTTTATGGAAACCCTTACCCAAAACATGAAGTAGAATTATAGAAGTCGCTGAAAACTTCCAAAACCTAGTCCCCCTCAACACAGGATCTCCTAGTGAGGAGGACTACGAATATAATCAAAATCTCTCTTGAAAAATTATTCAAATCTCCTACATGGTTAAATAATTTGAATAATTTAATGCCAAATAGTGGGCAGTGTCGAACGGCAAATCTTAGTGGTGATATCGTTTCAATTAGAAGCTCCCATTTTGTACGCAGGCCAATAGTAATAACAATAACTCACAGAAAGCTATATCGTAGTCGGCAGTGACGGTCTGCAGGTAGCAGCCATCCGTGCTCCAGTCCAGCTGCACAAGGGGCTGAGTGCCGCGGATTTTGTTGCACTTCTTGTAGGAGAAGCCGTCCCGCGTTACTCGGAACAGGTACACGCTGCCGTTCTGGGAGCCTATCGCTATCATGTCACCGGCTGGAATAAGCGCATTTAGTCATATTAATCAAAATATACTTACTGTGCTTAAATCTTGTTTGGAACGAGGAGTATCAAACTCAGATATTATGCTGTAATACGTAACGGCTTGTTTAGGGGAGTCAGGTTTTGAGAAATAAGACATTTTACCGACAGGTTAGTTGGCGAAGAACTGACTCGGCATGCTACATAATTGTTCTCCCTGATTCTACATGATTTAAAATCACTCATGAGAATGCGCAGTTTGGTAATAAATTCACACCGTCCAATATACGAGGGTAATCCCAAAAGTAAAGTCTCCTATTTTATAGAATTACAAAAAACATAATTTTTTTATAATTTTCACATATTTTAAAGTTCGAACATTTATCTATTTTTCAAAATAATCGCCATTTTGGTCGTTACATTTTTGTAAGCGCTGTGGAAATTTTTTTATACCCGTGTCATTCCAGCTCACCGCCATATCATTGAGGAGCGTTGAACCTCGTCTTTCACCTTATCGTCGTTGCTGAAGCGCATTTCAGCCAAATGATTTTTCAACTGGGTGCCAAATCTGGACTGTACGATGGGTGAGAGATAATTTCAATTGACTTCTGTCAATTGGCGATGAATTCCAATCGGTTTAACCTTTTGCGTTAAAAACCCGAATAACTGCGCAAATTTCGTACTTGGCAACACTCAGCGAGACCGATATTTTAAACGACTGGTAATAGTGAGTGTTCCAGTGAGGTCTACGTAAGCTTTTTTTTGAGAGTGGGGAATCAACAAACACTGTTGACAACAGCCGCATCAACAAGTTCACTACGTCGAGCGCTTTGGAGACTACTTTTGGGATTACCATCTTAAACTGTAATCGGAATCGGAGTTCCCTATCGGGAACCTCGTTTGAAAGTGTTGAGATTTTGTGAAAAAAATAACTTTATGCTTTAGAATTTCTAGTATTTTAATGAAATATTTTAAGAATATTAATCGTTCTTCCCTTTATTTTGTTATTCAATATCGTACGCGTTCAATTTGTTTCATTTTCTAATTGTCTTTCATGGAAGTCGTTTATACATGAAAACATATTGGAGACATTTATTATTGTTTGACAAGGAAAATGACAGATTTTGTGAGGATGACTTACTAGGACTATAGCCGACGCAGCTGAGCGGCGATCCGCAAACGCGAACTGTGGCCGCCGCGGCTCCCGTCTCTGCTGCCAGCACCACGAGGTGTCCCTCCGAGGAGCCGGCGGCGAGCGCGGCGCCCAGCGGGTGGAAGGCCAGAGACACGCACTCGTAGCCTGCCTGCGCGGACCACACGAGACGGTGGCGGCGCCACAGTGCCACGCTCTTGTCCTGTCCGGCCGTGGCGAACAGCTCGTCGTCGGGATGCACGGCCAGCCCGGGCAGCTGGCGTCCGTGCCCAAACACCACCTGAAGCATAGGGAGAGTGCGTACTTTTACCAACTGAAGGGATTTTTTAAAATTTTTTTATTTTTTATGTGACACCTCACAAGAGCGTCCCTGCCTGTGCAGTGTACAGACAGGGGAACTATGTCACCACCCGGTTGGGCAGCGTTGTGAGGCGGAATAAGGTAGGGGCTGTAGGAAGGGATTTGTTAATGCGGGCCTTGAAGAGGCTCGGATTATAGGAGGGAGGAAAAACAGATGCCGGTAGCTCGTTCCACATACGAGCCGACTTACACAAAAACGAGTCGTAAAAACGGCCCGTTCTCATGAAGCCAACGTCAACCGTGAACGGGTGTTCAGTTCGTGTCCGTCGAGTTTCGCGCACGTGCACCGGTGCATCAGGAATCAATGCTGCTAGCTCCTTGGAGCAGGCTCCATTGAAATACCTGTAGAACAGACACAGTATGCCTACATTGCGTCTATGCATTAGAGAAGGCAATCGGTCTGTTAACAACGGATTGTCAATCAGACGGATCGCTCTCCTTTGCACAGATTCAAGCAGGTTTATCAAGTATTTTGGGGCTCCAGCCCAAAGGTGGCTCCCAAATTCAATAGATGGGCGGACTTGAGACTTGTACAGGGTCAGCAGCTGGTCACTGTTGAAGAATCTCCTAGCCCTGTACAAGACGCCCAACTTTTTGGAGGCCTGATTTACTCGGGCTTCTATGGATCCCCGATACTTGAGCTGGTCTGATATAGTAACTCCAAGCATTTCAATGGAGTCTTTATTGGGGAGAGTGCTCCCATCAAATTGCACCAGACAGTCATTGATCTCCCTCTTTGCCGAAATCAGACACGCTTGGGTTTTTGAGACGTTGAAACTGACCAAGTTGGCCTTACCCCAGGCACGAACCATCTCGAGGGATGTGGAATTAAAGATTTAACTTTTTGCTTGTATGATTAGGTGTTCGCACGCAATACGAAATAATGTTCGTAAGGCAGTTGACTGGTGACCAGACCACCCCCAAATAAAATCTTAATGTAAGTGAAAGAGGGCATTTCAAATACAAGGAATACCTACCACAAACAATGACTTATCTGTAAATTCTAATGTGCAGTTAGGAAAATATATGAGTTTTACAGTAACAAAAACCCTGAAACTTTGTCTGTGGGTGGGTTTGTTTTTTTATACAAATCTACAGTTTTAACTGCCTTCATGAGATTTCTAAGAAAAACCCCGTACAATTTTCCCCACCCAATTTTTAAATGTGACACCTCACAAGAGCGCCCCTAACTATACAGTCTAAAAGCAGGAAAACTACGTCACCGCCCGGTTGGGCAGCATTGTGGGGCGATTTAAGGTAGGGGCTGTAGAAAGGGATTTATTAATGCGGGTCTTGAAGATGCCCGGATTACATGAAGGAGGAAAAACAGAAATCCAAAGAAGAATAAAGCCCGGGCAACGCCGGGAACTTGAGCTACTTCATATAGAACCTAAAAGCTTTCAGTTTAGGAACTTTTTTCTCCGGAAACCTTGTACAATTTCTTGACTACCCTTTAAAAAATTTACAGATACATTGTTCGTAGTGTTCAGACTCAGTGGCGTAGCTTTAGCATTCATATGGGTGGGGGTCGACCGCAACTTACTATTTACCACATTGAAAGAATCATTATGAACATATAGGTAGGTCCCTACAATTGTAGTACGAGTATGTTAATTGGAGCGACTTTTAATTTGAAATGGCACGGTGGTTATAATAGGTTGAATCATAGGAACCATCGCAAATTAGTTATCTTTTAACCTAACCTGACTGTTATTATATTTCTTAAACTTGAACAAACCTGGTTGAATCTTCTTTGCAGAGACCCTTCCATAATGTTATTCCTTGTGGTTCCAACGTAGATATTTCCATCATTCCTCCCAGGCCTCTGAGGGTAGATGCTGCGTACCCCTCCAGCAGATTCTGGCAACTGGAAAGTTAAAACACTTTTAAAATTAATCAATAATTATGAGACAATACGAACTTGATAATATAGAATCAAACTCTAAACATCCAACGGTCTTAAGATCCCTGCACGGAGAAAACTTAACGATACAAAAGATTGTCAATTTATTAAAAATCTGGTCAAATTATTCGTTTGCCTGTTAAAAACGGTACTGCGGGCCTTAAATTAATTAATTGACAAATTTCATAACAAACTATAACAAAGCACGACTTTTTATGAGGGAGTAGAAACAAGTGTTCTTAAAAATTGTTTTCGCATTTTGTCCAATATATTTATTACGACAAGGCCACCCACGTGAAGACGTGTTCAGATATATTCTGAATTACTGATATTTTAGTACGAAATGATATAATTTTGATTTTATTTATTTATTTATTGGATGATTTTTATAGCGCCGCTTTTGCGAAATATCACCTCAGGGGCGCTGTACAGTTAATGCAGATATTACAAAAAAATATATAAATATTACAAATTGAAATTGAAATTAAGTTAAATAAAATGAAGTACAGAAACAGGTGACACGGAGATGGAGAGTCTGCTGCAAGAATCCTATGTGGTGAGGAAACTGGACCAGCTGCTGCAGCGAGAGAGTCCACCGCGTCCACCAACAGTGCCAGCACGAGGTTCGTCATCCTTCCAGGTATGTGTCTGCTGCTAATAGAGCGCTGACACAATGTCCTCTCATGGATTCCAGACCTTGGCAGCACCGCTGTGACATTCGACGAAGGTAGAGGATGGAGACTCTGCAGCAAGAATCCAAGGTGGTGAGGAAACTGGACCAGCTGCTGCAGCGAGAGAGTCCACCGCGTCCACCAACAGTGCCAGCACGAGGTTCGTCATCCTTCCAGGTATGTGTCTGCTGCTAATAGAGCGCTGACACAATGTCCTCTCATGGATTCCAGACCTTGGCAGCACCGCTGTGACATTCGGAAAGTCCATCTCCCTGTACACTTGTTTCTGGTGATTATGTTAGTGGTGCATTGTTCCGAAATAAAAGGCGGCGGACGGGATAATAAATCAGCTTGGGCACTTGTTAGGGCTTTCAGAGTTTCCAAGAATAACATTGAAAACATCTGGCGTACCTACAGTTACCGATTCTCGTCCCAAGTTCAACTTCATTGAATTTAGAATATTTTTAGCACAATTTTCGATTATTCATTTTTGAAACACTGCACTCTAGTCACATTACTATTAAGTTCTGATTACTAATTGGTAAGTTAATTTAAAATGTTGATTCACTGATTTTTAAAATAACTTCAAAGGGATGTTGCCTCGTTTCCCTTGAAAATACTAAAAAAACACAAAGCGGTTGGAGACGGCATGACGCGTCCAGCTGCCACAAAGGGCGCTAACTAACTAACTATTCGTACCTACTCCTTTTTCTAAAATAATTCATTGGTAATAAAACTACGTTCCGTCACCATTTTATAAAGTTAAAAAACGTTTTGATGTACGTGGGAATCAATAATACCTTCGTGTCTGTGATTCTCTTGTAGTTTTGTAACGAGTCCCACGCCGCTATCTTTCTGTCCTTCTCTCCGCCAGACAACAGGGTCCCCTCCGACAGCATTATGAGGGAGCTAATACCCTTATTGTGTGCCTTTAATTAAAACAACATTATTAGAAAAATCGTTTCAACTTTTATAGGGTCTTACAGAATCAAGGTCCCGGGTTAACAACACTCCAATAGAACATTAGAACTTACTTCAAACTCCATTCGTACAAAGTACGCCCCGTCACTGTCCACGCTGTAAATGGTGATAAAGCCGTCGCTGTCGGCCGTCACCACATCTCCGTCCTGCTCGAACTGGAGGCTTGTCACATTGGTTCTTGATGGCTAGAAAATTAAAAAAAGGTTACTTGGAAAAAAAACCTTTGTAAAATCGGCCAACAGTATGGGACTGGGTAGATTTGTTTTTAGAGTGTCGCTGCGCCGTATGCCTGGGGCTACAGTACAGTAAGCAGTTGATATTTGAAATATACGAGCTGCCGCATGTTTTTTTTTGTTATTTGAGAACTCTTCACTAACTGCTTGAAGTTCTCGATATCGACAGCTTGTAGCAATCCATATATTCCCAGCCTATATAGCCCCGTGTACTTACGCTGATTTGCACATTAAATATTCTAATTTGTGTTATTGGTCCATTGGTAGGTAAGTAATGCAAAATATTTCTGCGTTATGCATAATATTATTCAAGTTCAACGAACTTTTAATTTTCAAAATTAGAACTACTTATCATATCAGACAACCGATAAAGTGGTTACCAAAATGATGTTATGAATTCATTTTTCTTTATTGCTCCAATGCTTAAGATGCTTAGATGAATTATTAGAGTGGAGATATGTTACTAAGACAACGCGCATGGTTTCACTAAACTACGTCCAGTGGACATACTTTATGGGCCGTTCGTATACCTAAGTATTCTTTAAATGGCTATCTTTTCCAGAACCGGTGCTAAGTTTTTGTTCGATCAGTATGAACATAAGGTCACTTACATTTTGATAATATCATTGGATGGATGTCGTAATTTTTCTAGTTTACTTACATTCGAAAGGCAAATTTCTTTTTTCGAAAGGCAATGATCCTGAGGCAAATATATTTTTTATAAATACTTTCGGCGTAACAATTCCTTTAATTTAATACCTCTAGATTTTCACAGGTCTGTGTGAGTAATATATAAGCTGGAAGAAATTGTAAATCACCAATTGTAAACATTGATGTTCCATTTTACGAGTATTCCTTACATGCTCATAAATTTGTTGTGGATGCTGTAATTGAGAGATGGTAATCTCACCGGTTTAATGATATCTGTCCTCTCGAAGAAGCCATCCTTTCTCCGGTTCCAGAAGGCCAGGTGGCCCTTGCCGTGTGTGATGAGGAGGTTGTCGTCCAGCGGGTGGAAGGCCGCACCAGCCATCTCTTCTTGCAGTGTCTGCAAATAGCGAACATGATAAATCCTGATCTACGCGACTGTTGCATACGTGATTCATCAGCGGCTATTCCCGTACACCGCTAACGTATATTTTGTGAAATGAAATTAAACTTACATTAATGTGGGTAAGTTTTAAAAAAAAAAAAAAAAAAAAAAAAAAAAAAAAAAAAAAAAAAAAAAAAAAAAAAAAAAAAAAAAAAAAAAAAAAAAAAAAAAAAAAAAAAAAAAATTACATTAATGTGTTAATCTTAAGATTAGTGAGTAAAATCAAAATGTACTTCTAAAAGAATAATATCCCTTTACAACCGGCTTTTGATTTTTAATTAAATCCTGTCAGAAAATAAATCTGTTTTGTAACCAGTAGGTCATCCAGACCTATGGGATTATAATTAAGAGCTTAAGCCCCCGCATACCCAATTTCTTCCGATTTATAACAAGTTTCTCGTTAACTCTTTAAGTTTTTAAGTTCCAAAAAAAAGTTATTTTTGAAGACAATATCTACACATTTGTTATGCCGAAACGTTAGTAATATGAAATTCCCTCGATAGAAA
Organism: Hesperophylax magnus; assembly: GCA_026573805.1. Lineage (NCBI taxonomy): Eukaryota > Metazoa > Arthropoda > Insecta > Trichoptera > Limnephilidae > Hesperophylax > Hesperophylax magnus. Next base: position 8,838,022 of record JAIUSX010000006.1, on the reverse strand, counting down.
AAAAATCGCGAAATAAGCTCCGAAAATGATTAAAAATACGTTTTGTTCTGTTATGTAATATGTTATAGGCATGAAAAAATTCACAGTGTATCTTTAAATGCAACTAAAGTAGGTATTTGTCGAGATATTTTTGCTCTATTTCAAACGAGTCGTGTTTTATAAAATATTTATAAAACACGACTTATCAATTTCGCTTAATTATTATAGTTTTTTAAAATATTATTTTCAATTTTTATTATTTAATATTTTTTTATATTATTCCCTCTTACATTAGTATTACTACGGGACCAATTCACTATCAAAATCAAATATTATCCAAGTCATTTGCCTGTAAATACGGGCAATAAATTAATTTTAACTCGAAATCGAGTAAGAGTAAATGTATGTTACAACCTACCAACCCAATAAATTATCTCAACGTCAAGATTATCATATAAAATTACGATTTCACGCAGAACGGATTCGTAGGAAAATTATAAAGATCGATTTAAAAATTATACAAATGTATACAAAAGCAACTTGAAACTGCTTTACTCGTACGTAAATTCCACCAGAGTATAATCTTAGAAGTTATTGAATATTTGTATGTACATGTTTTTCTGTGACCTCGTTCAATACAATACCACTAGCATTAATTCAAACAATTTGCAAGTAAAAGTTTTAAATAACATAAATACATCGTCCGAGAAAAGTTTAAATAAAAATCTTTAAATAGACTCACCGCAACTTTCCCCAGGAGGTGTCCCCATTGCCATTGCCAAACGGACAGTATACTTTCCCTTCCACCATCTACAGCCAACACGTAGCTGCCCCCATTCTACAAAACAAAGAAACTTTAAAGTAAAATACAAAGAGGCTTCATAACATTCTGCTTTTGGAATTTCACCCCTCAGACGTCAATAATAAGGACATGTCATATCACAAAGGAAAGTGCTTTGCTGTGGAGTTAAAATAACAACCACGAAATTGGACACACTTAACGTTAAATCTGCGTATTACTAAGTGTTCCAATTTAAGTAACACCATGTTAAAAATGAATGACCCTCTTTCTTATCGCATTTCACACTAATTTGCTTTAGTTGTGATATGTAAATATTATAGTGGGTTTAACACCCGTAAAAAAACAATAAAATTATTATTCGTACACGTTAAATGCCATGAGTAAGGTTATGAAAGTGGTTTGGACATGGTTTGGGCATATAAAAAAATGAGCGAAGAAATGAGTGTAAGGAGAATAGATGACGCAAATGTGAATGGTAGCAGAAGTCGGGAACGCCTGAGAAAGATATGGCACTATCCACTGAATCAGACACTTGAGTCGGGCCATGTAAAGAGTAGGAATGTGAATGAGGCAAGGAGTGTGTGTCAAGACCAAATTGTTTGGCGGTCCGTCCTCTCTGCGTACTTTTTATAAGTTTAGTTAAATGCCATTTTACAGACGGCACCTGTAAAGAAATATACAGTCTGAAACAAAGCCTTGTTGGGTAGACATTCATACATACAATACATTTTAATTTTTTTAAATGGTGCTTCTTATGTGCTACTTCAGTGATTATATTGTAATTTATGTATGTATATGGGATTGTGTAATAACTACTTCTATACAGATGAAACAATATCCACGACGAAAGTTAGAGAATCCTGGAATTAAAGAATTAAGGGCGTTTGTGTTAAAATATACGTAAGTACTAACCAACCACTAACCACATAAAGTTTCCATTTAATTTACTTCACTAAAATCAAACCTAAGTGTGCAAACAAAAGTCACAAAGCTATCATTAGATGAGCCTTGTACACTATACGGGATAAAGAACCCTTTTTATTTGCAATCCGTAAGACGGTAAGCGGGCTGGTTAAGCGATTTTTCACGAAAGATAAGAAAGTGTGCGTGATATAAACGAATCAAATATTAAACCCTACAGTTACCAATAAATCAAGTTTAAAAGATATTTCCTAAGTACATATACATATTATTAATCTCTCAAGCAATTTAAATCCTTTTCCGTTAGAAGGTTGTATTTTTTTACATTACAAAATTTTTCTTTGTTACAGACTCTGGTGGATTATAAATTTTTCACATAATATTATAAGCACTTTTCGCTTATAGTTATAGATATTAACCTTATTTTATCCGATTGACTCTTCGCAATTGATAAAACTGTTTCATCTTGATAAGAAGTTTCAAACTAAACTAAGTAAGACGAAGTAATCGTGTTTCTTAAATAAAACTATAAGATAGAATGAATTTTTTAAACTTCTAAAAACTATCGTGGAACTTTTAAAAAACCCTTCGGAATAAATATACAAATTATTATTTAAAGGCTAATTTAAAAAAAAAACACAGAATAATATACCCCACCAAAATTTAATTTTCATGGCGGAATATGGTACGTATGATTTTATTTAGAAATATTTAACTTTTTTCTGAACACATTAAACACCCATTTTATACAATTTAACATAGCGTGACATTTCATTATTGCTCAGTCAACCTCACAAAAATAATCTCGCTCTGTAAATAATTTTATACGAAATGAATCCAATTTATTATACGCTCTTGTAAAAATTATTTTTTCTCCAATTCAAATGGCAATTGATTTTGTTTCTCATTGCGTCAGCAAAGGTTAACTCTGTAGGTTCAAGCAGTATGATCATAATTGTGGTGCGTGTTGACTGGGGGTAAGATTTCCTCTATTATGGTCGCGTGCTGGGATTGCTGGTGCTCAGCGCCGGTACTAGAATAAGGTACCCATTGCTCCCCTGTTGACCTCGTTTAGGTTACATCTTCTCAACATGTTTCTTAACAAACCTCTCATTGAACCCTAGTATATTGGTATTATTACAGGCATTGTAAAAATTACAATACCTGAAGGTATATTCGAATGTACTAATCCGATATCGGTAAAGCCAAAACAGAAGATAATATTTATTTTATTTATTTATTACAAAATAATACATTACAAAATAATAAGTTATAATGTATTATTCCCAGTGAGTTTGCAAACCTCATTTTGGGAAAGACAACATTATATTAAAGACAAGACAACATAGATACATTAAAATAAATAAACGCAGAAGTTATTTTGGAGTTCCAAAGAAAGAATGTGTCAGTCAATAATAAAACTGCTGAGGAAATAGCTTTTAAGAGCTTTTGCCAATGTTTTTTTGTTCATTGCCGGAAGTATTAGATTACTAGGTAATGCGTTATATTGCTTATGTGCAATGTATTGTGAGGAGTTAATTCCAAATTTAGTCGTGTAAGTAGATGACGATAAGTGTATTTGATTTTGTGAATTTTTTGAAATGTTATTGGTCCGAAGGATGAAACCGGTCTAGGTAAAAATTAATCAGTGGAAATAATATATATACAACCTTACTAAAAGCGCGGTGAAATTTTTACAATTAAATAGTAACTGATATAAAATAGTTTATGGAAAGATTTATACATTGCTTCTCCAGCCAAAGAGGGATGTTTATCTGTTTTTATAAACTTGAAATAGTAATAATTTGTCATCGATCAATGTTCTATATATTTCTTCATTTTAGAGATGTCGTAAAAAAATACAATTTTAGAAAATAAATACAATTACCTTTTAGATTTTTGTATTTGAAATAAACTTTAATATTTCAAAAGTGCAATATTTTAATTTCAAAATGAAAAAAAGTTTCCACAGACGTTTTAAATTAAAACGTCGAAATATTTCAGATAATTTAAAGAGTTTGCAGGGAAGCTGTTACTTCACTTTTATCTCGTTAATACAATTAATTCATTTGGGATCCATTTTGGCAAAAAATAAACGTTGATTGGTATTTACCTACACATACATATATAAGGCATTTATGTTATTAAAAACATCACCATAAACGTGATATATAATTTTATAAAATTACCGATAAAATGATATTATTCACAACATAACATTATTAATTGATTAAAACTAACGAAAAATAACACAAATAATAGTAAGTATATTGAATTATACTAATATATTAGTGAATTGGTCATTAGAATAGAAATTTTGAACAAAAACATGATTTGAATCACAAATCGTAAATCTCATATTACTTAAACTGCCGGGGAAATGCGTCAGTCTGCCAAAATGTAATGTTGCCAGTACTTTTGCAGCAAAGTTAGACACATTTTTTATTAGTAATAATTCGAAATAGAAATTTTAGTCTTTATGCAATGTGTAACAAAAACACCGTTTAACCATTATGAAATAATTTTTTTTATAATGTGTTCAATTAACTCGAAAATTTCAGCTTAGAGTACTGGTGCTCATAAAACGCAAATTTTCATGTTTTATGTATACCTAATACTCCACTTAATTTATCTTCATAAAATATCTACAGACAGAAAACATTCAAAATATAAATCATTGTAAAATAAGTATTCCACCCAATGTAATATCGATTTGCATAATAATTTCAGTTCTCGGTACTAGTACGAGTCCTAGTTAAATATGAGTTACGAGAAAAATGCTAGTATTTTTCAACGATCCCTGTCATTAACTGCACACTTTTTGATGAGGGTTAAACCGACACCCCCCTAGTGAAACAGTGAGCTGCAAAATCGTTTGGACACTGGCCAGCAAAAAAAATGTAAATACCGCAAAAGAGTTCAAACTGCATCCTGTTAACCGGAGCATATGGGATTACAGTATGTTGTGAAAATAAGGGATATGAAGAGGAGAGGGAAATGGGTAAGAGAAAGTGGGGGAGTACCTGAATATTCAAATCTGGTTACCAAACACGACTAAGGGTTCTAAATGATGGACTTTAACCAAGGCGATACTGAAAGTATCTACCGCTCTGGATCGTGCCGCAAGTAGGACCATTTATTATTTTATGCGAATTAAATGTGAAATAACCAATTTAAATCAAAATAATTTATTTGCGTCCCTTTGGATTCGTCGTCGAGGACCTTACCCCTTGACCACGAAGGCTTTCTATACAAATGTAGTATTATGTTATAAGCTTCTCTGTTGTATTTTCTATTCTATTTTGTTGGATTAGCGCCTTTTTTCTGTTTGTAAACAGATTAGTAGAAGAATTTGTGAACACCTCGCTAGGAGAAACTGTCTCGAGGTGTTCGAATGTTTTAGATAAAATGTAATTCTGCCGTCATAAGTAAAAACACTGTACTTTATTGTTTCAGCTCACTGTACATGTAGTCTGTAATAAACTACGTTTCATATTAGCTGCTATGTATTTAACCCATTTCATTGCGAACAATTGTTGGGGTAATTAAGTTTTTATTCTCAGAGTTTAAGTGTTTTGAATAAAAATACGGTCGTTTAAATCTACTTATTTGCCGCATGGCGGCCCCTAATCATTTGTAATTGGCGTACAATATACAAGTACAATTAAGTACGTCAAAGAGTACAATACATTACAAGCCGCGTTTTGACAACCTCCGTCGTCGAGATAAGGTCCTATGAATCGAGAGGTCGCGAGTTCTAATCTCGGGACGCACAAATAAACATAAATATAATTTAATTTACTGTTGTTATTTTGTATTTAACAAATATTACTTAATAAATATTATTCAGTATATTTGCGGCGCTTTTCATAGTAGTACCAGCCAGAATCAAAACGTTGCTTGAAATGGCTTTAACCGTATTTGTTGACCAGATCTGTATAGTTTTAGAAATAGCCCAATATAATTTTTGTTTATTTTGTAATTGACTTGAATCTACTTAAATAGTTATGAATTTAGGTGACATTTTTTTTAAATATTCAGTTTAAACACCAAATAATAACTTTGATTTCTATCTCAGAAAAATAAATATTTCAAGTCCCGTCGGTATGGCCATTATTTTAAACTATGTAGGTAAGAAACTACACGTGTTTATTTCAAACTAGGGGATAGTTCCGAAATTAACACGAAAACCTTAAAAATAAATTATATGGCCTTAATCTTTACCCCAAACGTATTATTAACCCAATTTTGGACAAAACAAGGCCCTGAACTGCATGCTGTGATTTGTACACTACTATTTATATTCTATGCGTGGTAAGCCTTTACTTCTTTAGGCTTTAATCCTTGGCTATTAAGTTTCAAGTGCTCAATTCCTGCATACGCAAAGACGTGTTACGTTATTCACTCTCCACATTTTATAAACGTATTAAGGATAATATGCAAGGCTCCGACACGGTATACAGTAATTAAGGTCGCCGAGAATTTAATCATCGATCTGAGAAATTCCAGTTTTCATTGACATTTTCTGCAAAGAAATTATATCTGCGGATTAATTAAAATGGTTAAAAGAACACTTTTTTGGCCAGTATAAAATTTATAATATCTTTAAACAATTTATATATATTTTTAATTATAGCTTATTGCATGGATTTATGCAATACGGGGAGAAGCTGCAAGGATTTGCAATTTGAAATACCACAAAAATATTTCAGAATAGATTAGAAAACTTAGTTTTCTTTTGTAATAAATGACGTACCATAGAATTTATAATTAACCTTTTATTTTGTTTTATCTTACCTTTGATTGACTGACGTAAATTTTAATCATTTAACCAATACAATAGTTCGTAATTCTTCGTATAGTTCGTTCGTTTAGTATAGTTAACCATTAGATAGCATAAGCCATAGATTCAAAATAAAGGGCCTAATAGCCATTCCAATGCTAAGAACGACTACGGCTCAGCACCGCTACTTGTATTTAGGTGTGAAATGGTACAATATATTATTGTTCAAAAACAAAATTAAGGTAATCGAAACTTTGAAATATGAACAAATCAAAAGCAAATTATCTTCCTTAAATTTGAATAGTGATATATTGTATATAAGACTTTGAATATTTTTTACACATAGCCTTTAAAGCAGTATTTTTGTATTCACTTAATCCTTCCAATTAAAAATTCAAAATACGAGCTCCTGGAGCTCATCTTATGGAGTAGTAGAAAAATTATGAAAAAAAAAATTGCAAACTGTTTAAATAAATAAAAAAAAGGTTTAAAAGAGTTTCTTTCATCATTTCAGTTTTGTGAAACAACTGGCCAGTAATGATATAACAACAAAATTTGAATAGAATCTACACAAAACTTGAAAATCAACGTTGATATTTGACGAATTGTTCAAATTTTTTGAAACAACCCGTCCCAAGAAAGAAGGAAATGAAGTCACAAAACTCCATGCTCTAGACTCTAGAGTAGTCTAGAGCATATAAATTTTTTGACCTGATGCCACAAGATATTCCTAAAATAATAATCCTTCAGTGCTTTCAACACATTTGTTCAGTTTGCAATACTTTCTGTGTATTTCAAATGCGCTATATAAATCTTATTTTCTTAATTTTCCAAATAATAAAATTTTAATATCAAACTTGAAAAACTTTGTAAAAAACGCTAACCACATTTTTACTTTTTTTTTACTCCAATCATAGAAAAATTGAGAAAACTCGATATTTTGAAAATACATTTGTTTTGTTTGGAGAATTTTTAAGCAAACTGTACCTTCACTTTTATCTCGTTAATAGAATAAAAATTAAGAAATAACTTTTAAAGTTAAATTGATTGTTACGATAGCGGAACGAAATAATTAATTTTGGCTATTTTTAGGATTTTATAAATTGTATCCAGTAAAGGCAAAATTATGTGTATCTCCATTATAGAAAAAAAGATAAGAATACTTTTATAAAATATGGACGCCCGGTCATATATGACCTCAAACGCTGAAGGGGTTAAGTGCTAGTTAGAGGCTAGATAACCAACACTTACCAGTTGTGAGAAAGCCACAGCAGCAACGCCGACCTCGAACTCGCCCATGCCGAAGACATAGAGGGTCTGAAGCGTCTCCGTGCTCCAGATGCGGATGTGTGCCTGGGTCTTGCGCCCCCTGCCAGCCCTCTGGCCCGATGCGACTAACTCACGAGATGGGTGGAGTTCCATACTAAGAAAAGAATAGATCAATTTAATTATAACCGTCTGAAATTATTGATAGAGAAGTAGGACTACTTCTCTATCAATATTTTCTATGATAGTTTTTTCATTCACGAAGCGTAATATCAATCAGGACGTAACATTCTTCTTCTTCTTTCGCCAGGTGGGGGGGTCAGAGAGGGGTCTGCGAGCCAGTCTAGGGCCTCAAGCGTCGCCATGTGGACCTCATCAATCCCGCCGGGGAATGAATGTAGCGGGCATTCGTTGACCACATGTTCGGTGGTCTGCACCGCACCACATCCACACATCGCCGACTGTTTAAGGCCCCATCTGTGTATCATGTGGGCACAGCGGCTATGGGAGCACCTTAACCTTATTAAGATGACGGACCAGGTTTTGCGAGGCAATGAGAACCCAGGCTGTCTCTCGGTGGGGTTCCTGTATGAGATGGGCATTTCCCACGTTGACCGTTTGCCACTCAAGTTTCCACCTATCTTCTGGGGTGAGAGGTAATTGGAGGAGCCTCTCAGTAACATAAGTATCATACATCACACTCGAGGATCGGCAAAAGATAAGCGACCTTTGCTTCTTTTTAACTGCTCAACTGATGCGAACATCTGATTCTAGTCATTTTAAAAGTACCTACTCGACACACTAGGCAAAAGGACCTATTTCAATGTCACCACAAACTAATTATGTATCAAACTCGCAAATACCAAACCAATGATTTCGACATTAAATATACTAAATAAAATATACTTAAACATTTTTTATGTCAAGATATTATTTTAAAAAATTTCAGTTTATTATTTTATTTTTATTTTATTCAGTTGCAAACCACTGTAATGTAAGAAATTTTTTCTTGCAACCATTGTTTGTAACAGTTGCAAAAAAATGTAATCATTTGATTTCACCCAATATAAAAGCCCATGAGCATACAACATTAAAGAGTAAATAAATAAAAAATAAAATATAACGTTAGTAAATAAGATAGCATAAAATAATTTTTAAAATGCGTTTTCAAAACTTGATAACTTTAATAAAATTCTCCTTATTTTAGGTAAAATTTGATGACACCATTTTAAAATCCGACAATATCAGCTACGCTACAAGCGACACGTTGACGGCAGACCCCTGCATTGCTATAGCAAATGTGATTCATTTGGTTTCACAGTCGATAAATTCGAATTCTTCGGTCAATTAGTTAGACCGTCGCAGAAATTTTCTTAATCTCACCTTAAATCGTCTTGTTTATGGCTAGCAGATTCTTCAATAGTAATCAAGTGCTAATCTTGTACAAATCTCAAGTACGCCCAATAATTGAATTTGGGAGCCACCTCTGGGCTGGAGCCCCACAATACTTGACAAACCTAGAAACCTACTTGATTCTGTGCAAAGGAGGGCGATCGGTCTGATTGACAGTCTATTGTTAACAGACAGATTGCCAACTCTTATGCACAGGCGCAATAAAGGCATGCTGATCCTGTTCAACTGGTATTTAATGGAACGTGATCTAAAGAGCTAGCAGCATTAATCCCCTTGACTAAACTTGAACAAACTCGACGTTCAAGAGCGGAACACCCGATCACAGTTGACATTGGCTTCACGAGAACGGGTCGCTTCTTTGACTCATTTTTGTGTAAGACTGCTCGTATGTGGAATGATCTTCCGGCATTTGTCCTTTATATATAAAGGATATCCTTTATAATTAAAGTAATATTGAAAAAACCATCCAAATTTTCTACTGAGATTCTCTTTTCAATATTCAATGTACCCACAATAGACAATATATATAAAAAATATTCAATTCTACAAATTTATAAAGAAATACAGTTAAATAACTTACAATTCAATTCATCAGCAAGATATCAAAAAACTATCAAAATCCCCAAACTTAATACAAAGCACACACAAAATACCTATCTCTATCTAGGTATAACATATTTCAACATCCTTCCATTATATCTAAAAAATATTGAAGATATTCAGGAATTTAAAATAAAATTAAAAAATTACCTAAAACTACTATAAAAGTCCATATCTTACTCTTATTATTATTTCCTTCAAATCTTGAAACTGTATTATTGATAAATCTTGCCTATTTCTTACTTATCCCTTTGGTTTTGCAAATATATTATTTACTTACTTACATGATTACATATAATTGAGCTAGGATTCACTCACCAAACACAAGAGCCTCGTCTCTTTATGGTGAGGAAAAGCTATTATTATTTACCTTTATAACACTGTATAATATGTATAAATTGTATATTTATTGTAAAAAACATACAAATATTAAATAAAAATTAAATATAATCCGGGCCTCTTCAAGACCCACACTGCTTAGACAGAGGCGCTCTTGTGAGCTGTCACAAAAAATTGCGTTTTTCATTGATTAATTTAATAGTAATAACTAAAAAAAATGTGATAAATTATGTTAAGCTTTGTTAAATTCTGCAGCAATGGACAATATTACGTTAAATGCTCCTGGTAACTAGGCAAATTTAATAGCACTATTACTTGACATTCTAAAGGGACGTTAATCTGATAGTATTATTACACTAGCGTCTGGACGATCTAGGCCCTCTGATTGGTCGAATTCAAATCGTATGTTTCGGGTAAATCCCGAATAGGGGGTCTGCAGGAAAAATTCGACCACTCTACCCCTCTGGTGGTATAAGAACGAACCAAATGACTGGCGTAAATATTTAAATATGCAGCTAACAATACGCATAGTTACAAAAAAATACTTGACCATTAACAAGCGTTTAAGAAGAAGATTTCTTCTAGAAGCTTATCACTTTGATAACAACCTTACATACAACCTCTACATGTTTCATGAACGAAGTTCACCTCATCAGGAGAAAGTATACATTGAAGTCAAAAATTTGGAAAGATGAAGTGATAGAAGGGGGGAGGGGTAAGAGTGGGCGGAGTTTATCAGAATTAGGAATTACAATATCGTTAGACGGGAAAGACCAGTTGAGTGGGAAAATATTGAAAAGAGGGTTTATAATTTTTTTTTGCTTATTAATTATATCTGATTTTATATTGACATGTTTTCTTATTTCCAAAATTTCAAAATTATTTATTTGCGATGCTTTATATCCTGAGTGAAGTATTTTAAGAACTGAATTTTTATCGAAAGTGTGATCATTATTCAAAAGATGATTTGCAAACTCAGATTCACTATTTCCATTTAGAGCGCTGAGATATTCTTTAGTTCTGACTTAAAAGTTTCTATTGGTTCTACCTTTGTAAAATAAATTACAATCATCCCAATTGAGTTTATAAACTCCTGATTTTTTTGTTTGATTTTCGCTATCTTTATTATTAAGAATATATTTTTTCATTTTGTTATTAGTGTAAAACGCCGGTTGAATAGTACCAGGAATGTTTTTAGTTATAATTTTGGAAGTATCGTTATCCATAAATAGAATTCTACGCCATTGTTTATTTCTATCTTTAGAAGTACTGTAAATATACCATTTGAAGAGATTATGTTTAATTTTTTTAATTTAGTATTTCAACTATCAATTTATTAGAATACCCGTTATTAAATGCTATTTGTTTTATGAACATATTGTTTTATGGTTATATGCTATTTCTTTTTTTTCAGGTCTTAAAATACTTCACACGGGATATAAAGCATTGAAAATAAATAATTTATATTTTTAGAAATTATAAAACATGTTAATATAAAAGCAGATATAATTAACACGATTTTTTTGATAAACTCTCTTTTAAATATTTTCCCATTCAACTGGTCTTTCCCGTCTAACGATATTGTAATTCCTAATTCTGATAAACCCCGCCCACTCTTACCCCTCCCCCCCTCCTTTCACATCTTCTTTCGAATTGTAATCTATATTTAATTTTTGACTTCGGAGTTTACTTACTCCTGATGAGGTGAACTTCGTTCATTAAACATGTAGTGATTGTATATAATAAAGTGATATAAACAAAGTTATTTGTGTTTTAATGAAATAAAGTTCAATAAGATTACATCTATTTCCGTTGTATATCAATGCATGTGTACACAACAAAATGTAAGCATTATATTTATTTATTTATTGGACAATTTGTATAGCGCCGCTTTTGTGATTTATCACATCAGGGGCGCTATATTGTAATAATCTATTTACTCACCCTCTCTCTGTGAATGACCTAATATCTACCTATTAAATGTAACTGTTATTATTATCACTTAAACTGGGCGAAGCCCAACGAAGTGCCGCCCGCAGGGCCCAGCAGCAAAAAACCCGCGGAGCGGGTTTTTAACTGCTAGTATATTATTATTATGGAATTTTGCAGTTTAAGACGATGCACTACGTCGTGTAATATTTTAAATTGAGCCGCTATCAATAACAACCCTTACGTAGATGGCGATAAGGTTTAAATTCCCGCTTAACACCATACGCCTGTTTTGATTTATGCAAGAAAAAAACATGGCCAAAAAGTGCCTTTTATTTTATTTTGTGGATGTTCAGGCATAAATATTTAATTTTTTTTCGATCATTTTATAAATAACTTAATTTGCCACATTATACAATAAAATCATAAATGAAAATGGGTTTGTAAGTAAGAGATTTTGAACTTTAAAGCAGTTTTCATAGGCCTTTTCATTATTTTTTTCTGGGCTTATAAAAAGACTTATCTAAAAAATACTCGAACATTTTAAAGGCCAAGATGTATTCTACTCGCAGTATTTAATTAAAGCATCTGAAACATTTTTAAGCGACCAAATTTTCAAACCAAAAACACATGATTTTGCATTACTACGTATGGCATCGCCTTAATCTTATGCAATTCGCTCCGCAAGAATAAGATAATGACGAAATGATTTACCATTGTATGTCTTCAGTGTGTCCTATATAATGTCTCTGCGCTTCCTCGTCCCTGTCATACATAACTGCCACGGCCGCCACAAAGTACAGTAACTCCCCGGTTGGCAGCACCCAGAGGTTGCGGCGAGAGTCTGTCCCTCGGTACCCATAACTGTACTTATTGTTAAGGAAAATAACCAGTACGTATCTGAAGTTATGACTTCAACTTTATAAAACAGATTTATAATAAATTATTAGTAGAAATCAACGCATTCTGGATTATACGAACTGCTTCCAATGGCCTGGAGCCAGCGAGACTATGGCATCCCAACTTATTTTGACCGGTCGGTGGCCGAGTTGACATCGCGCTTGGATCCCACTCAGGCGTAGTGTGTTCAATTCCTCGGCTGGCTAAGTCCTCCATCACAGCACAAGTAACATTTTCAGCTTACTGTGGTGGTAGTAGGAGATTTTCAAATAATGTCAGGTTATTCGTAACCCGGGTATGTAAAAAAAAAATGAAATAAAATAAAAATTCAATAATCATTTTCCACTGTAGAAAAACTGTTAGGATAAATTACTGTGTATAATTGTAAAATTATTATTGTTATGTGTATTCATATTATATAGCTTGTATTTACGTAGTTAGAAAGTGATATATTTGTATTTCTTTAACTATGAGGGAACGAGGAGATGGGGGAGGAAGGTAGTGGGTACCTGGCTATTCAGATCTGATCACCAAACATGGATAAAGCCATTTCAAGCAATGTTTCAAATCTGAGTGGTGGTCTTACACAAGAGCGATACTGAGTGAATCTTCCGTTCTGGAACGTGCTGCTAGTACACGATAGATTATTTTAAATGATTAATTGTGAAAAACAGAAATTCATAAAATAAACTTTACTTGCGCACACCGGGATTCGAACCCGCGACATTTGAATTGCTAGTTGAGAGCCATACCCCTCAACCATGGAGCATGTAAATAAATGATGCTAAAATAAGTAACGAACAAATAAAAGACACGTTGAAACATTTTTAAGAGCTTTAAACATAAACCTCGTTACTAATAAACTTTTTTAAAGATTTACAAAACTGATAAACAAAATTTTACCATTCATTAATGTTAGTTTATTAGTTGTGAAAAACGTTTATTAGTAAGGAAAGGTATTCAAAGGAAGTATGTTATAAACGGTAGAAAATGCAGGGTCTTAAAGGCCATGAAATTAATTTTAAAAAATCTATTTAATTGAGAAAATCCGATTGCCTTCATTGAAACAAAACGTCATCAAGTTTACTGGGAAGTTACAAAATTTAAATTATGCCTAAAACCTGATGATCGAAGCCAACAATGGAAATGTGCCAATTACTCATGCCAGGTAGATTAAATAAAGTACAGTCTAAAAGTGAACCCATTACCGGGAACTGCATGCAGATTGGCTATTTTAAGAATATAAGCTGCATAAGCTTAATTTTAATAAGGCATGTGTAGTCGTGTACATATCTATAGATGTTTGGAATTAACATGCCTCTCAAATTATTATAAAATACTCCACACAAAAAATCACTTACATTTATGTAGTAAACGTAATTTAGTGTGAAATGTTAACTTTAGTGGACTTGCACATGGGTCACCACGTCTGTATTCAAATTATTTCAAAAGTACCTATTCAAGTATTTTTTAAATTTTTGCTAATTATTTATATTAGGATTTGTTGATTTCACACAAACCCATGTGGGAATGGCCTTATTGTTAATCGATAAAACCGAGGTACGTACGAGGCCCATCATCCCTGTCAAAATTCGATCATTTTGACGGGCTTTTAAAATGTCAAACTTTGAATATTACTCAACGAAGCGTTTACATAAAAAAATAACTGGTGTTTAAGTTAGAAAGAATTCATTAAAAAAATAAAATTGATCGAAATTCCTTATTGTTTTGAATGATTGTAAAGGATACACCCATTCAAGTTGCAGCTTCTTGTCGGGCGGCGAATTGTCGACAGGCGCGTGGTGGATGGGCGGGTAGAATGTCCTGCGCAGTCCTCGAATCGTCACCCGCACAGGCTCTTCCTTCAGCACCTCTAGCAGTGTGTAGTCTGCTAGTTAGGACAAAAAATTCAGTGATCAGTCATCGGCCTCTTTCATTCAAAACTTAATTTTGGATTTAAGGCCATAATACCTAAGCAAACTGAAAATATTTTTTTATAATCCAAATGTTTAGCATATTTCTAGTACGGATGTGTGCTATTTTATCTATTTGTGTTTTAAATATTGAAATATGTGCGATAAAAAATTCAATTTTGGGTTTTTAAGTAAATTGTAATTATTAAAAAAAAATAATCTTACCATACATACAGATTTAATATGATGATAAATAAAATAAAACTTTATACCAACGGCGTATTTGGGTATAATTTTAATTTATAGATTCGATCGTTTTAATTTTGAATTTTGGATATGTCAAAAAAATTGTTTTCTTGGTAAATCGGTTGTTTGTGATTTAAATTTACTCCAGTGAAAATGTTTTTTTAAATCATCTTAATTTTTTATTTTATATTATTTCATATTAGTAGAGGAAACAGAGCAACATTATTTTCTAAATAATCATCATTAACTCAAAAATAATTGGCAAAGTTGTTTAAATCATTAAACAAATATTTTTTATAGCTTATATTTAAAAATTTAAAACACAAATAAATAAAGTTGCTCATATCCGTACTAGATATTTGCTATAGCTTCGGTTCAAAAAAAAAAATTGTTATGTATTTTGGTCTCAAATCCAAATTTAAGTTTTATGAAAATGGCCGCGCAGCCGTTTCCCTTAAGGCGGGTCTCCAGCGACAATATTACAACAAACATTGATACAAATGTTTGTGAAAACATGAAACATTGGGGCAGGGCCACTATGTTTTTGTTTTCCGTGACTGATTGAAAAACAAAAAACGTTGTGGCCTCGACCCAATGTTTTTGTTTTTGTTTGATGTTTTGAAAAGGTTTTTTCGTTGAACCTCGTTGAACGCCATTGAACTTCCAATATAATTTAAAAAGAAAAAGTAATATATAAGTATTTTTTTCGAATTCGAAAATAAAAATTTAGATCTAAAAAACAACGTGAAACGTGGCGCCACAATGAGCAAATATATGCATTAGTACTTTTAATAAATAATACATCTATGTTATTTAGAAATAAATTAATCAACGCTAGCATTAATCACACCAATTAAGCATGCACTCGTCAATCCTACATAGTGATACCACTACGACGTCATAGTTCAAGAATTCAAAAGTGAATTTTTTGCTTCTAGCTTATATGAAACGTGCACTGCGCGGCGCGGGAAATTTTTGCTCCCTTATCAGAGCGCGGGACATGAATGAAGAGACAAGAACGAAACCGGATGTCATTACTTCCCCGCTGTGACACGGCGAGCCACCGCGCACCGTGCCGTAGCGGCCTACGTCATACTCGTAGCGGTAATCGCAGTCATACTCGTAGTCGTAGCACCCAAGTCCCACTCGTACAAGTCGCTTAACGCAGCCTTTTTGTAGGTTTAAACGTGTTCAGTTGAAATCTCACCAAGAAAAACCTTTTTTTAAATCTAAAATCTAAATTATTTGACTGCTAAAATCCGGTATTGTTAGTAGTAGTACTTTGGAATTTATGAATGCATGTTATGTTTAATTACATCAAATAACGTTTGCGAGAAGATATCTGGGATATTTATTACTGCGACAATCATGAACAGTATATTCGTAAAAACTAACAATTTTAATTTTAATAAAATGGTAATGATAAAATTTCTGAATTTTCTTTTCATTAATTGTTTATTCATTAAAAATTTCCGAAATTTACGTGTCATGATAAATCATGACACGTAAATTGTAATTGTAATCAGGTGCATGTAATATTCTTTATATTCGGAATATAATTTATTCAAAAAATAAAGGAATCAAACTAGGGATGTAACAACTCGTCCTCAAATACCGTAGAACAAGAAGCTATGATTATTATAATCGATTCGAATTCATTCAAACTTAAAAAAAAGAGACGATGTATTGAATCAGTTTCCTTGAGCAAATTTATCGAGAAATTCATTTATTTAAAGTTAATGCATTCATTACTTTAATTTAGACTGTTGTAGTGATATAACATCTTTCCTGCATTACACCAGTTCACATGATGTAGTGTTTGGTATTATGTGCCCACTAAACTACCGGATGTACATTTGAGGAGTTAATACAAGGAAGTGTATAAATTAATACAGATATAATAAAACAGATAACAGCTCTATTCAAAATGATCTCGATTTAAAGACAAACCGAAAAGATGCGCATATTTTATACGTAAAGTATCTGATGCAGATATTTTTGTTTGTGTATAGCGTAGGCCCTACCCGATAGTATTATATACACCAGTGACGTCAGCAGCGAGATTAGCATAAACGTAGCAGCGTTCGTAGCATTAGAGTTTCGGCGGGCCTGGGGCAACACGAAGGTTGAGCCTCGCCAATTTGGACGAGGAATTCGCCCGTGTCCGCTCAACTACCTGTCAAGTTTTATACTATGTAGTTGTGGGTCTATATGCCAGCTGCTTTATTATGTAATTGTAGTTGTTGGTCTCTGTGTCAGCTGTTATACTATGTAGCTATAGTTGAAGGTGTCATGTTTTATATTATGTAGTTGTAAGTGTATGTGTCAGAAGCCAGGTGTTATATTATGTAGTTGTAGGTAGATATTAAGCGCCCATATATATTTGAATAATATTCGTTCGTGTGTGAATTCACTACTGTATTCGAATGGAAATTTTGTTGTGACGCAAACGAATCTTGTTTCGTATTCGCAAACGTTTATTGATTGTAGGAAGGTATTTCGAATTAAGAATGAAGTTGAGTAAAAAAGGAGAATGATTTTAACTAAAGTGAATTTGAGCACGTACGAAGTAAACATATTTATTTATTCATCAAGTTTTAAACATCAATAAGATGAGATAGACTTAAGACAGAAACAGAAATTATTTTGGTGTCGTGACCCATGGGTTGGGAACCCTTGAGATAGGACATGTACGGTTAGGTTATTTATATGTTACGCCAACCAGAGATATAAGACAAGATGCTTCCCTTTTTGCGACAATTTCAAAACAAACTATCAGACCTACACATCTCTGTGCGACGATTTTGCATTGACCCCCACCAACCATTGACGCATGTCACAAAACAGTAAAATCGCCCCATGACCTATTTATATTTACATATACCTAAAATTTGTAATCTTCACCATATTGATGTATTCTCTATATTGGTGTATAACTGTTTTATGGAGACCACGAAGAAATAAATACATCGTCTGCAAAATTTTGGTAATAGATTTGGGAATGTTGAAGACATATTTTGAGATTCCGTCAGATATGAAACGAAGTCCTCATAAATACTTTGCTGAAATTATGACACTGTAATGATGTCCAAATCGTTGGCTAAAGAAGGGGGTAGCGCAGCACGGCATAATACCCCAAAAATAAATCACTAACATAATTAGTAATTATTTATAAAACCTTGTAAAAGTGTTTACACTAATTTATGTGCAGTTTGTTTCAACCAACCTGATGTCCTGACGATCTCGCTCTCGGGCGCGTAGAGCACGCGGGGCCTGCTCTTGCTGCGCGCGCGGCGGGCCCGGGCAGGGGGCTCGTCCGCCACGGCAGCCACGGCGGCGCGCGAGCGGGAGCGGCGCATGGGCGACTCGCCGCCGCCGCCGCCCGCCACCGAGCCCGCGGTTACTGCTCCCGGGCCCACCGCGCCCACTGTGCCCACTCCCAGGTAGAACGTCTCCACGTCGGCGAACTCGTTGCGCAGTTGGGAGAAACTGCGAACCTACAAACATTGCTGGCTTTATAAATCGAACATAATCCAACATACCTAAATACCTATAATGTCAGCTGTTTTGGGATATACCAAATATCCATGATGTTTTAAAACGATTTCAATTATTGGGTACAAAGAAATTGTTTGAAAGACATAGCCAGAATGGCTTGTGATACATATCAGTTTAGAAGCGATCTTGTAAAGGCGACACAAGACTAATAACGGGGGTTGGCTCACATTAATTAATTCCGACGAAAGAGGAAAATATTTATTACAAATAAACTGTAAAACACCCATTTGAGTATTATTCCTCAGTTAGTTAAAGAAGCGAGTTCCAGTGTTGTAGGGTTTTATAAATAAAATAAAACTTAATTTTCTAAATGTACCCACCCAAATAAAATATTTTTTTTATATTCACTTATAACTTAAATGCACCTAAGTTTTTTTCTAACTAAGATAAATGTTTCTGTTAAATAAAGGCACTGTTTTTTGTGTTACTCCCATTTTTTAACCACTTCCTTTCATTTTATTTATATTATAAAACGAAGACGCTTAGATCACAAGCCGCTCGTTCAATGAATATTTGAAGAGAAAAATAGTATCAGAAAACAAAAGAACAATGAATACCACTGTAAAATAGGAATCTACTAAATTGACAAACAAAATAACTAGCTTTACGATCGAAAACAAAAGAACAATGATTACCATTTAAAATAAGAATCTACTAAATTGACAAATAAAATAACAAGCTTTACGATCGAAAACAAAAGAACAATGATTACCATTTAAAATAAGAATCTACTAAATTGACAAACAAAATAACTAGCTTTACGATCGAAAACAAAATAACAATGATTACCATTGTAAAATAGGAATCTACTAAATTGACAAACAAAATAACTAGCTTTACGATCGAAAACAAAAGAACAATGATTATCATTGTAAAATAGGAATCTACTAAATTGACAAACAAAATAACTAGCTTTACGATCGAAAGCAAAAGAACAATGATTACCATTGTAAAATAGGAATCTACTAAATTGACAAACAAAATAACTAGCTTTACTATCGAAAACAAAATAATAATGATTGCCATTGTAAAATAGGAATCTACTAAATTGACAAACAAAATAACTAGCTTTACGATCGAAAACAATAGAACAATGATTACCATTGTAAAATAGGAATCTACTAAATTGACAAACAAAATAAACTGATTTCTATGGGAAAAGAGTATTTACTATTAAAATAAATCTACTATTATTGTTCTAATGATAAAGCTGAAGAGACATCTATTTACAATATATGCCGTTGAAATTAAACGTTTAAAAAAATGAACGTACAAGTTTATAAACCGTAGGATGCGACCAACTACAATAACAGTTCAGTGAAACCATTACTACCTTCAGGTGGACTATAATTTGCAGTATGTAGAGCTAGGTTTTAGAAGTTTATTTACTGTCAATTATTTCAAATCTATTTTCAACAATTATATTTGGCTTTGAGATATTTGCAAAATATTACCCGCCTTCTAAGAGTTAAATATTAAGATAATATCTGTTTCCTCCCGACAAGAAGTCATGTGACGGCTTTGAAGGACTACCTGTACACTATATTTTGATTGTAATAATAATTATTATGTTTATACAAATAAATAAATAATAATAAATAAGAAACGCACAAAAAAAAATTTAAGTGCGTATTTCGTTGCCATTGTGTTAAATGAACTTTCTCTTAAACCTGAAATCACGTATTTTGCTACAGTTCTGAAAATGACGTTAATTTTCTGTATTATAGTTTTGTAATCATAAGAACAAAATTACTTGTCTTTAAGTATAATTTCTTAACTAATATTTACTTCAGACTTATTATGTTTGTTAATATTAAAGTCCTGCTGGGTGTAAATAAATATAAATTGTTATAATTTTGCAAGGTCGTTTAGTGTATGGTTATGCGTGTGACCTTGGGAACGTATTATCAAATACCAGTTAGATTTCATTCAACATTCTACAAAGGGTGCACAATGCCAGACATGTCAAAATTTTTACGTGTTTCAGGTGAAAATGGTCATTCTATATAGTTTGTGTTTTGTTCCGAATTTATTGAAATGACCTTAATCGCCCCAGAATTCTATCCTCCAAACTTATTGTTCGTAGCAACATGAAAAAATGGTAAGTTCGAAATTTGAAATTGCTCGCGATTCGAGTTGGTAAAATCACCGATTTACTTAACAATTAAGGTCAAAGCTTGAAAAAATATTAATGAAAAAAGTCATTTGAGCCCCAAACGATCAGGTTGTCAGATTCTTTTATACTGATTGCACAGTAAATTAAGTCCGCAAAAATCTATCGATCCAGGCTCTTTATACTTCTAAACATATTGCTTGAGCTTAGAAGGCTTAAAAATATGATGATGGCGCTGATGTATAATATGGGAAAATGGTGTTATTTACCTCTTGTCCATTTACAGCAAACATTCTTTTAGCTCCGCTCATTTTGAGAACCTGTCCCAAGTCTTCCAGCACTTCTTCAAAAGGCTGGGTGGTTCTTAAATTTAGTAGTACTCGACACTGAAAACATCAAATAAAGCCGTTAATCAATTATTGATAGCGATGGTTCAAAACGAGATATCATTATAGTGTTACATATATGTGTTTACGCCAACCAATTAAAAATGTTCAATTATAGGTTTACCTATCTCCATGCCAAGTACATAATATTCTTACGATTTTTGCAAATTTCTAGGAGAAACTAAGATCATCTAAATGCGATAGATTTCCACGAAAGGTGTGAAAAGTAAATACAACTGAAAGAATAAGTCTCCAGTACTCCAGTACTGAAAAGCAATAATGATCTTCTTACTTTAATAGTACCAGTATATTTTTTAGTGTTATATAGTTAGTAGTAATAAATAAAATTATTTAAAAAAATTTAATTTTTCGGGTCTCCCGAAAACGCACCAAATCTGTGGAGGTGAACAGTGACGTCACGAGTCACTTTCTCAAAAAGCCAACTTTTTTCAAATTCGCCACAATTTCCTTTACCTCCAAAATTAGAACAATATTCTACTGAAATTCGCATTTATTTTTTGTTATCTAGTTGTTTTCCGATTTTCTCTTTCGTTTAAGCTTTTAAAAAATATATTTTTTGACAATTTGCCTCGAAAAAAAACTAAATATAGTATGATCTCACAATTATTGTAAATATTATTTTTCAATATTGTTGGATAATCAGAAATGCACAGAATCCCCTCATTTTCCCACAAAAATGTTCTCCCCGCAAAAAACCCAATTGTTGAAAAATTTTATAAATTCCGCGTAATTTGGGGAATTCTGCAGGAATTGGCAACCATGATATGAATATTGTAGACCATAGATATATTACTCGTGTAGACCGATTGCGATGAATCAGCAGATTTAGTCGTACCAACTAAACGGTTTGTTTTATTCGTTTTTTAATGACGCTTTATAAATTCTGCATATAATAATACATAATAAAACTTACATATTCAGAATAAGTGTTTTTTGATCTATATGAATGCATATATTTTTAAGCCATAATATTTTTCACTGGAGTTCTTTATTGCGTGCCTACATTTGATTGAACGGAGGCTGCAATCTAAAAATTTGTTTACCTTTATGTAAATTTATCATCTTTATAAGCGATGTATTTTGGCAGAGAATAATTAACCTTTGATTTAAAAATTACATGTTTTAACCATTTTAAGTAGACAAAATGACCAAGCTGTGTAGTTATAATTGAAAACCTATCATTGCTGCAGCTAGACCGCAAAACAAAAGATGGTGCGCAGATGCACGTCTCTTACTATGCGCAGAAAGGGCGTGATTTATTGGTAGTTCGCTAGCGTTCGTTGGTGACTTGCCAAGCCGCACGCGCTTCCCAAACCGCGCTTCCCGGAAAGATTTTTCGTTTCGGTCAAATTATAGGTTGTAATGATTCCCACCTGTACTGTGTGGTCCATATTGTTGATGATCCGTATGACCCTGCCCGCCGAGGGCTTGGTGCCCCCCGCTACGGGCAGGTCGGCCTCCACCACGGATGTCTTGCGCGAGGGGGCTCGGCCCCCCCAGCCCTGCCCCACGCTGGGGGCCCCGTACCATACTCCATTCTTCTTGCCGTAGCTGGCCGCCTAGAATAAAAAAAATCTTAGATAGTAAGTTTGTGGGTAGAAAGCATATTTTACCCTTGGAATGTTTTATCAGGTAGACCATAAGCCCAAAGTAATTGTTACAGTTTGCAATTATCCTTACATTATCGATCGCCTATTTTCATTACTTCTATAATTTTATTCAAGCATTGAATTCCAACATAATGATTTCACATATTTTGTCGATAGTTTTCACTTGTAATTTTGTCTTCTTTTTTCTGCGTATTTTTTATATTTTATTCTTTATAACTAATGAACGTTTATTGTTAACACATGCATAGTTTGAAATTGTCCGTTGTTATGCCCAAAAAATGATACTAAACTTTTATTGACAATTCGCCAAAGCTTGGCATATAAGTTCTATTGTTTAAAAATATAATATCAGTTAAAATATAATTCAAAAAATTAATATGTATATTGTAAAAGAAATAGAAATTTTTTCGTGAATTGAATTTAATAATGAACAGTATCATTCGATTAAATAATGAATAGTATCATTGGATTAAATAATGAATGTAAGTATCAATGATGAAAAATTTGATGACTTGCATTATTAGAACACGGTAGGTAGGTACCTTTACTAAGTATGATAGGTAAGCAATAGATTATTAATAGGTAACAATCATTTGCAATACACATTGGTTGAAAATGTATACTTCATTTTCCGATATTCCTTGAAACGTTCATGTAAAGTGAGGGTATATTTGTGAGAAGAAAATTTTGATAGATGACTATGGTAATGACTTGAAGCTCGCGTACATAAATATTTTAAATAACTCTCCATTTATAAAAATAATTTTATGTATGTCAATTTGTGTCATGTTCTCAACTCAAGGCCTGTAATAAAATAAATAATATTTGTCATAGAAAAATTAGGTTCTACTTTACTATCAAAACATAGTAAATTAATAGCGACCTTGGTACACGAAGCTTTGCATAAACAATCAACTAATTTTAATTACGGTTGATTTATGACGAATGATTTGTTTAATGGTGGCATAGTATTTATCTACGTAGTTAATGACTTTTTAAAACATTTGAAAATTAATTTAGTCACTAATATTATTCCGAAAATGCGGCCAACCCTTCACAAGCACACAAGCGAAAAATAAAATAATCTTATTTAATTCGAATTTTTGTATGAAGATTTTCATGAAATTTCAGTTTGGCCGTGCTCGCACGGATATCCTGAAAATCTTCTTACAAAAAATCAAATTTTCGAAGAAAAAAAAATCTTTACTTTTTGTAATATTAGCACTCTTTGTGGACCCAAAAATCTCTAAAAATGAGTTAACTTATTGGTGGAATTTTTTTCTGTTAAAAAAATCCTATTGATTTTTATTCGTGGTGCGTATTCTAGTAATCATTTAAAAAAACATAACTATAAATATAAATGTTTCAATAGATGTTATAAAAAATAAACATGCTCTGCAATCTTTAAAGTAGATTTCCTCTTTTCCTGGTACAATGATCTGCCGCAAAAAAAGATATTTGCAAACTAATTCAAAAGTCCTAATCAAAAAATCTTCCAAAATACCAATTAAGGATACATAGGACATTAGGTACATATATAAATCTAAGCATCTCGTATCCAAGATCTTGAGTACGAAAAATGTGTTACTGTTGCATACTAATATAGTACAGGAAAAATATCAAATGCACAAAATAAATGCCAAAATTCATGTATTTATAAAACTTTGATGTTAAATTTATCTTGGCAGTGTAAATGAAGATATGAAGAGTCCACCCAAAAAAAGAGGTGGAACACCAATAGAGGAGGATGGGATGGGGAGTATTTTTGAAAAATACATATACACAAACTAGCTATCGTTTACTATATTTTATTCAATATTTGGTTAGATGAGACAGATCAGTGAAGCAACGTAAAAAGTAAATAAAATAAGAGTTAACCCCAGAGGCCCTAGAGTCTAGAGGGGTGTTCTATCACTTTGTTTTGGGCTGACTTCATTTACATTGCCAAGATGTATGTATGACCAAAGTTTTAAATATGAATGAATTTTGTCATTTATCAAACCCTATTTTACCCAAAGCGCTAATACTCCGGCGCCTAGAGTGTGTGCATGGGAAACATGAGTTGGCTGGGGGGGTAATAGTTAGAAACGTAACTTCCTGGTGGCTGGTGTCTGGTCCCTGGTTAACGGAGAGCAACTTAATGTCACTTGTCACTTGCAATGCAAGCGTGAGATAGAGGCTGACTGTGGCTTCGTTTTATAAACGATGCATATATAATAACGGATCTCTCAGAAGCAGGACTACGTGAACAGTAAGTATGTAAGACGCAAGTGGTGCGAATATCTCATATATGTGGCTGCATTAACCATAATCAGACCACATCAAACGCAGAATCCTTGTTACTGTCAGTCACGAGTTCCTCTGGCTTTCTCCTCTTCCGCGCCCAGTTATGAAATACTGAAGTGGGATTGATTAAATGATATGATACCCGTGGTCGCATCATTGAGAGATGACTGCAAACGCAGAATACTCCTATGGTTTCGGCCTCTGATGAGAAGACAACCCTCAGCTATAAAATAGTTAATAAAACAGCAAGTGGTATACCACTAACAATACCTGTGGCTGCATTGTCGACAGGGAGACGACAACGAATGCAGAATCCTCGTCACTGTCGATCATCAAGTCCTCCGGCTCCGGCCTCTGGTGCGGGTAGAAGTGACCGGGCCCCCCGCCCCAGCGCTGCACGGCTGCGCCCCTCGACCCACGCCGCCCCCAGCGACCCACTTCCACCCAGCCGGCCACGCTGTCGCTACTACTGCTGCTCACGCCTTCGCCCAGGGTAATGCTCGGGTAGGGCGGCGAGCTGGGCCGGGACACCTTTGCGGTTATGAGAACCTGCCCCCTAAACCTTTCTTCAGGTTTTATGAGCCTTTACAAAAAGCTCGATCGTTTGCAGATGGCGACTGGGATTTTTATGATTTCTGACAACCTTGGATTTACGTTTCAAGTTTTTATGTTATTCAGAAATTCTGTGTTTTTCACTTCTATTCACGTCTCCACAATCCAATCTTGATAAATTTAATGTTTTTTTTATTATTATTTTGTACGTCCACTTCCTTGAAGTTTATGCACTGCTTTTACGAACTTTTCACAATAATATACTGTAACGTGCTATAAATATTTGCTGGCGTGATAATCCCTTCCCTTGAAAATAAAGTTTTTATTATAAAATTTTCCATTGCGCAATTTTTCAATTAAATAACATAATGCGTCAAAAAAACCCAATTTTCCATCTTTCGACAAAAAATAAGAACATATTTTTCAACTGCATAGACGTTTTATTTATAATTGAAAGAAACGTTTTAATGATTAACTAGCTTTATTTGTTTGAACCTCGCCAACACGCAACATAATACATTCGCACACTCGTACCAATAATGTACTCAAAGGTACATCACGCCGAATACAACACATGTACAGCTAGTAGGTTCTGTGTACGTTTAGGTACAAGGGGCCTACGGCTAGCTAACTACGTCCGCTACAAAATCACTTAGAAAGCTACGACGTGATTCTAACGCCTACGGGCTGTAAATATCCCTACACGAATGCCTTGCAATTCGAAAATATGAAAGGGCCTGGTGCTTAGAAACTTAGATCAATCTTTATAATTTATAACCCAATAAATATTTATGTGGTCAATTTAAGAAACGGTGTTGACATTTATCCGGGTGGAATCTAAATCGATCCATCACGGAAAAATGCAAATCTCGAAGTTATACACTTATAATTGATAGCTAAAGTAATTCTGTTAAAATTTGCAGAATTCCTTTGGAAAGAATTTTATAATATATACGGCAAAAATGTCATGGCTGATGGTTGGTAACAGATCATTATATTCAATTATGTATAGTTAAAGGAAATAAAATAGTTAAATAAATTGAATTTTTCCGAAAAAGCATACACTTCAGGGGTGTGATATTATACATTCAATAAAAAACACCCATTATACTGCGTACACCATGTAATTGAATTAATAAATAGATAGCAGACAGGGTTTTGTTGTGTTGAAGCTTTTTCACGGTTCAAATTATTAACGAATTAAATTAAAATTTACATTTTTATTGTAAAAATTAAGAAATTGAATTTCGGTACCTAGAAATAAAATTGTTTATAAAACGTTTAAAATATATCCTTTAACAAAGAGTGATTATACATATTATAAATATGTACGTATAACACTACAAGTTGATGAATTTATATATATATAGTTTATTTTATAGATATATAAGGTTTTAAGATGCCTTATTTAATTTAAAAAACGGTTATAAGTTATAATGGTTTAATAGACTTATTTAGTTAATTAGACGTAAGTCGTGTGAATCCTGGTTTTCGTAATGTGTTAACCCGTTGAATAAAAAATCAGTATTATTCTTAACGTCATTGCGTGAATTGAATAAACCTATTAATCTATTATTATTTACGATATCAAAAATAAAGTTATAGTTATCACCGAATTGTTAAGTATTTAATAAATATTGTAAAAATGAAAAAATACGTTACAATGACTCTTCTTAACTGATGATAATTAAATTGGGTTTTTTAAATGCTACATTTTTGTTTGCCAAGAGCTATAATCGGAGCTCCGAAACCGAACTTGCCACCGCGAGCTGGCGAAGTTCACTGCCAACCGTAACCTAAAGGTGTCAGCAGGCCACGGGGTCGCGCGGGGAGGAGCCAGTGGCCGGCGACGTCCTCTCGGGTGGCGGGCACCTGAGTGACTGACCACCACTAGACCACCAGACCACCAGACCACCTCACCAGCGACGCCATCCTCGCCAGGACCAGCCTAATCAACCTCCGACCCTCCAGGCGACTCTGACCCCAATTCCCCCCGAATTAGAGCGCAACTTTCCGAAACAGGGCGGCGGCTGACCTACACGCGATATGACGATGTTCGAATTTTAATAATGCATGATTTAGGGAGGGATTTAAAGAGGTGGGGCTAAACGGGGAAATATTCCTGAAGGTCAATTGCTCGACGGACTGAGAATGGCGCAACTAAATTTCAGGGAAGGGGGTCATATAACGTGTACCATGTATCGTCCAATTTAAGTCCTCCTAAAACTATTTTTCTTGCTCCATTAATTGGCTATCAGAAAACGATTGTCCTTGAAGTAGTATTACTAATTCTTGATTGAATTTTGCGAGTCATGTAAGGACATTTCATAAAATATATTTATGGGGTATGTTCGCAATGACCTCAATATAAAACATGAGCTATAGTGGGTCAGTCATATTTGGTTAACCTCGTTAAAAAGTCAACAAAAGTTTTATTAGTCTATGCCAGGATTAAAAATGTAACTATACCGCCTATAAACTAGTGAGGTACTTGGAATCACTTGTGCCTAATATATGGATAATGTGTTTGGAAATCTTAAACGCTTCTTAGGCACTAAGCACACACTAAAATACAACAAACTCATGAAAAATGTTTAATATAGAATAATACAACGTTTTCTACATTCGATTTCATACTGTAGCAGATCATAAAAGCTAAAGGAATGTATTCTGAAATAAAATATCCTTATTTTTTCTATGAATTAAGAAAAAAAACTATAATTCCAAAAACCGTAACTTATCGCAACTGCGTATTTTATTCAGTACCACGAGCACCAAATGAACTTTATCGTGGTCTTGGACGTCGAAACAGCTGTCACAATAATAATACTAAAATACTTGCAGAACTTAAGGGCGTACATAAGGGGGGAGATGGTTCGAGGGTTCAAATCAGTCTCGGTATTGCATAGGAAAAAATAAAATAGTACCTACTCGTATATTGCATTCCTGGAAAATATAAAAATATACTATATTACACTTGGGAGTATTAAATAATATACTCCAGGTAATTGTACTTTTTTGCATTGCAGTTCAAATTCTTATCCACCCTTACCAAATAAACTCATAACTATTAAAAAAATAAGTCAAGGATATAAGCTGTTCAAAGTCGAATTATGCACTCAATATTCCCCGAAGCAATATGTTAATTTCCATCCAGCAATTGGTGCATTACAATTATTGGTCCGTATCATGTCAAGGATGCTTTACTCACTGCCGCGCCACGGCAAATAACACGTTCTGTGAAATATCTTCAACCCTCGGCATTTAAGGGCGATGTTCCTCATTCAAATTCACCAATTTCAAGTCGATTATTATGCAACTACTGAAGGAAAATTGAGGCATCTTAAAACTGAGAGCGTACCTATTATAATATTACCATATCGATCGTTTAGTTCGGAAGGTATAAAATAATCGAAATTACGTTGATTATATACTATCAAGAAAATATTAATATTTTTAAAACATCTATTTGAGGAACATCTTTTTCTTTTTAACTAATTTTGAAAGCTATTCCTATCAATGTAATATATCATTGAAGAAGAAGATAATAATAATAAATCTAAAAGAAACATGAAACAGTACAAGACAAATGTTTTGATGACGTTTAATAAATATTTCCCAATGGATAAGTTGGCTAAGACACCTGTACCGGTAATACTAGAGATCCTGGGTTCGTTTTCTAGCTGTGACCGTTATCTTTTTATTTTTCTGTGTCTTGTTTTATTTCATATTTCGTTTAGATTTATTACTATTATCTTCTTCGTCAATGATAAATGACATCTATCTGAATTTCATTTTTGTTTCCTTAAATGAATGAAGTGGAATCTTGGAAGTGGAAAATAACCAACTTCCCGATTTCCGATCGAGCTTAATCTCGGAAGATAGACTCGTTGTCGATGACGCTGCATTCTATCAATGTTTGGTCAGTCACGCAATACACCCGAGGACATGTACGCATTTATAAAATGATTTTGCAGTTAATATAAAAATTTATGTCAGTCCTACCCAATTGAGTTTTGGCTCAGTTGTTAGCGCGGTTGGCTTCAGTTCCTGCGAAGGAATATTCAAATATTTTTTGGGTTTTTTAAAAGACATTTTAAAAGTTCCCAGCAGTTAAGAACCAGTCTCTGATCCGGAAGGTTTAATCCTTAGTTAAACCGTAAAAGATTTGTATATATATTAAATAAATAAAGATTATATGATTGTTAAACTTTGTTTTTGTATAGGCGATTTTTTTTGTTTGGTTTGAAATTGTCTAATAGTTAAAATAAGTCTGTTGTACAGATAGGTAAGTACATTGTTTCTGTTCAGGATAAAAAATGGATTTTAAATATGGTAACAAACCTTGTTATTAAAACAAATTTCACGCCGATGTTTTTGATGAAAAGTAGAGAAAAGTGATATGATGAAAATTAACTTTTAAAACTCATATAACTCATAAAAGAACTAAAGTCTCCAATCTATCTGCCATTTTTTTCGGTTCTAATGGTTCTTTAGCACGCCGTCATTTAAACACGATATTTTATACAAGATTAGTCTATTTATGAGTTTATTTAATTATTAAATTAATTAATTTAATTATTAATGCTTTAATGCATGTAGAAAAGTAAAATTGACGTGTGCTGTAAATGATTTATGTGTTGTGTTTCGTAAACACCTCCCAGGAGAACCCGTGCTAAGGTGTTGGCGTGTTTTTATAGTATCTATAGTATTATAGAAACATTACAGAACAAAACAATGTATTTTGGGTGAAAAAAAACATTTCTTCCAATTAATGTAATACAAATGGTTGGTGATAGAAAATGTTGTGTACTTTGTTTTTCTTTTCGAGTAAACGAAAAATGTGTCTATGTTTTTTTGCTTGATTTTTTAGTATTTGAATTTTATCGCGTGCAAAATGATACGCAAGGAAGGAAAAAGATAATTAATACGTTATTTTACGGTTGTATCTGTCAGTCTATTATTCCGCCTTCAAAACCATTAAAACCTGAATGTGAAAAATTATCAAAAGATTATCTTGCATGTGAGTTTTATCTGTATTATCTATGAATGTAAATAGGCATACCGACGAAATTGAAGTGACAAGAAATGTTTAATTTTCTAATACTTTTTGGAAAAGATTTATTCGACTTCCTCGGTTGATATCGTTCTGTATAAAAATTGCAATTGTCAAGACCGAGGTCAGATATAATGAAACGCCGCAGAGACGTGGTGCTACACACGCCATCTTTGAGTACCTATAATAGAATAAATCACTTTAAATGACAAAAAATCCTTAATTTATTTTGAGTATTTTAAATACTAACGTTGAGTTGCTTCATATTACTGAAATCATGTACCATGTACTCGAACTTTTGTAATGCCTTTTGCAGCAATTACGATTATTTTGAGTGATCGTAACAGTCAGACTGGCAGCACACATAACATGTTAAATGGAAATTCTACCTGAGCCGCATTCGGAAACGCTAATTGTCGTAAACTAGTAAAAACGCGCTGTTACCGACCGAGATTGTCTCCTTAAAAATTGAGATTATTATTTTTTTTTAATTCTGTTTCGATATTTTGCATTTTTTTCAATTTCACCGCCTGTCAACTAATTTGTCAACTATCAACAAGGATTATTATTAATGTTAGGAAAGTTACTAGTGGGTTAAATTAGGTTTAACTGGAGCAAACCGGAACGCTGTTACGATTTATAATATTAATATTTCATTGTTCATTTAATATTTCATTTTATATTAATATTAATATTCCATAGATGAATATGAAATATTTGTATATAATTATATAAGATATAAAGTATAGACTGCTAATAGACAAGTTCGAACCCAGTGCAGAACTGAACGAAGTATCTTATTGAGCATCTCCTCAAGAACAATACAGAATATAACATATAGATATATAACATATAATACCTCAAGTACAATACAGAATATTACATATAATACCCCAATAACAATACAGAATATTACATGTAATACCCCAAGAACAATACAGAATATTACATATAATACCCCAATAACAATACAGAATATTACATATAATACCCCAAGAACAATACAGAATATTACATATAATACCCCAAGAACAATACAGAATATTACATATAATACCCCATGAACAATACAGAATATTACATATAATACCCCAAGAACAATACAGAATATTACATATAATACCCCAAGAACAATACAGAATATTACAAGAACAATACAGAATATAACATTATAATATGATTGCGTGACGGTCAAAGAAAATGCACTGCGTAGTTTTAATTTGGTTCAATTAGTAGGTTTTTTTCTTCTAAACTAATTACTATTTTATTGACATTTTCTCAGAACCTACTCTAAAAGTGAGTCACGTGTTTTGCCTACCCACAAAGTTCAAGTAACTAATGAAAAGTTTAAATTACTTGTGCTTCCAGAATTATTATCCGGTTTCGCCAAAGTTTCAACTCCCTTCTTTCTATATTTATTTCGACATTAAAATTTCTACTCCATTATTAATGGTGGAAATGAAGTTTTGAGCTCTAAAGACGGTTGTTTCAGATAATTTAACAATTCTTCAAATTTCAAAGTTATTTTTCAAGTTCTGTTATTATTTCAGTTCTGTCAAGTAACTGGCCTATAATGAAATAATAACAGAACTTGAATAAGACATTCACAGAACACGCAAATGAACGTTGAAATTTGATGAATTGTTCAAATTCTATGAAAAAAATGTTTACAGTAATCTAAAAAATACAGACATATATAAACTGTTTAGATATAATGTTAGCGGAATTCACCGTTCCAGAGTGTTTTCTAGTTCTGAAAAATAGAGAGGAATATGGTGAAAGGGAGAAAATCGGCCAGATTAAATATTCACGAAATGTTTTACACGAGGCACCAATTCTAGAAAATATAATAATTCAAAAGAATGACATATTCTCAA
Organism: Hesperophylax magnus; assembly: GCA_026573805.1. Classification (NCBI taxonomy): domain Eukaryota; kingdom Metazoa; phylum Arthropoda; class Insecta; order Trichoptera; family Limnephilidae; genus Hesperophylax; species Hesperophylax magnus. Next base: position 8,805,472 of record JAIUSX010000006.1, on the reverse strand, counting down.
CTCTGAGACATATCTTCCAATATCCATGGGTTCAAAAGACCTTTTGAAAATGACAGCCTGTAAAAACTTGTGGAGGTAAAGAATGCAGAAATAGCAGGAATCTCTAAGGGTGCGTATAAACAGGACAAAAACAAAACAATCGCAAACGGCGTTTCGCGCCGTTTGTGGTTGCTTCGTTCCATTCCCATACTTTGCAGCTGGGCTGGCGGAAATTTTGTTCTCTTTGTGCGTAGACTGAAGGAGCCAGATCGAAATAACTACATACGAGCATGGTATTTACCACTCTGAAGTAACGATGGGTCATGACTCATTTTATTAAGAACGGTTGCCACGAAATATTTCCGTACGGCTCAAATAGTCGACTCAATTGAACGACGGCTCAATTGAACGGGAGCCGGGAGCACAATACGACTCCCCCGATACGGCTCCCAGATCCCAGATCCCATTGTATGAATGATCGTACGACTCTTGATCGCCGCCTTTGAACACGAGATAAATAATATGCTAGATAGTTAGTATGAGTAGTTTCATACGCCAAGTCCAAATGTCGGACTGTCAGATGCCGTTCACGTCTCTGAGTATGTAATAACAATCAATGCTTGAATAATTTTAATGGCGCTACTTTTCGAAAATGTCTCCTAATAAAAAAGAGTAACCGTTCAATTGGCCTGTGGTACGGTTTACCGGGAGCCATACGAATACGGCTCATAAAAAAACTAGCTCAATTGTGTGGCTAGCTCATAAACGACTCATCGTTACTCAAGAGTCGATGAAAAAAATGAAGCGGCCTCGTTAAGACAATGATGAACACCATCCAAGGTCATTAAGTAACGCAAGAAGGAAGAAACAGTACACAACAAAATATATTGTAGCGTATTGGAAAAGTAGCAAATTAACAAAAATATATCCACTCTGTTGTACATCAACGAGTTTGATTATTAGACCATCCTGGAGATCCAGGTACTCGAGGACTGTATATCCTTGTCATTCGCTCGCTGAATGCCGACTTGCGTGTATACAGCGTGTTCACTGGTGTAAGATCACAAAATAAAATCATTTAATGTCCTGTCTATACTATTTTACCTACGTAAATTAAACCAATTTATGAAGGAAAATAGTCGTTAAGGTAGGACGATAAAAAGGTTTGAGAAATGGCTCTAATGAAAATGTGGCATTTCACACAATGGGGAGACAGATATTCATTTTGGAGTTGAAAAGGTTGGTAAACTAAATAATAAAGTTGCGAACGAACGTATTACTCATTTGAAAAATAAATACATATCTCGACCATAAGAAAAAGCTTATATTTATTCAAAATCTTTGAATGTGAAAGCTAGGAATAAAATGTTAATTATTGTCAAAATAGTATATATAACATTGAAATGTGTATTCTTAATTTATACACGTTTTATATATTCTGTAAACATAACACATTTATTTATTTGCTCTGCCTTCTTCTACAGTAACTCAGTGCATAATGTTAATGTTTAAATAAATAATGCTAAACATGTTTACTTAACTTATGACTAAGTAGGCTTAAAATTGATAAACATGTTTACTTAACATATGAATAAGTAAGCTTAAAATTTATAAACAAAATATCTTTAGACGTATGTGAATGTACCTAGTATTATTCTAGTATCCACCTAACGAATAAAGCAAACGTAAACATAACATTTGAGAAGGAATGCACAAGTTGAAGTAAATATGGAAAGTGATATCGTGAAATGAAAATATTTCAAATCACAGAGCAAAAAGTCGACTTACATTTCCAATAGAGGTACTTAAGTATATTAAATTACTGATAAAAATCACGTTTTACAAGTTTTGTCGAGCTCTGCACGAAACCGCAACACTTTGAAGTATTCACGAAAGCTTAACAGAATTATAAATTATTACACGTTAACTATTGTTATGTATTTACTTTGTTTATCTATAATTTATTACTCCAATAGACAAATTAATTCAATCAAAACACCTTACCTAATTTCAACAAAATAAGTATATAAATTGACTAACGCACAAAATAGTTATTTAATGTAGGTCTAGTTTTTATATGTCGGAGGGGGGTAATTGTATAATTTAAAATTTTAATTTGTTTCGCCCGAAGTATAATTATTACAAAAAAAATCTGAGAAAACAAACTTTCTTTCATATAATATATTCACACGTGTTGATTTTATGAATAGCGACAGACTAATTAAAATAAACACATTAATTACAACTTGTCACGCCGAAATTTTAACCGTCACGATACGTGAATTCACTTTTAACTGAAACAACCCAACAATAGTAGAAATCTACGCCAATTTCGATTGCGATTAGTTTGATATTCGAACACGATCTGTTGGTTGGAGATGCACGATCCACGCGCGGTCGGTCTGGACTACTCCTTGCGGCTACTGAAACCCGCCGGCAGCCCGAAACCTGAATATTATATTATGAAACCACAATCCAAGGTCCGGCCTTGAAGTACGGAAACTGCGAGGCCGCCGGGGGTGGGCGAGTCCAAGCGTTCACCCCCGACAACCCCCGCTTTGTCTGATTTCACTGAGGAAATTCTGAGAAATAATTACCTAACCCGCCCGTCTGTCAATTAAACCCAGAATTTCACGCCTCATAAACTGTATGAACAAGGAGTTATTAAGTGTGCCGTTAAAGTGGACACGAAGATTCAAAAATTACTTTATTTCTCACAACACTCTTGTTAAATCTAATAACTCTTTCAACTATAAAAAGGCAAAAATTAAAGCAATGATTTTAAAACACTTTGTTGAATTAATTTAGAGTAGTTATTCTACGTCATTCTTTAGGAGAAATAAAAGCTTGTTACTTTACAAGTAGGTTATAAACTTAAATGAAACGGAAGTAATTTATGTATTTTTTTTCATTACTTCGTCAACCAAAGGTGTCGCTTTAATTTCTGATTAAGATTGAATAAATTATATTTCAAATCTAATCCCACGACCCGACTCCGATTCGCGAATATTATTTCAATATCCATGAAATATGCTTTAAAATCTGTTATTCAGTTCAATTTCCTCGAGTCCCGCTATAAATCATGGCTGAAAGAACATTACGCCCGTTTTCGGTCAGCCTTCTAATCACATTCACACGCATGCTGAGATGCAAACACTTATAATAAACACTATACGCAATAAATACCTACATATTCATCATACTGTTATACTAATATCACTTATAGCAATACAACAAAAGAAAATCGCACGATGGAAACGAAGCTTATTATTGCGAAGGGTCAAATAAGAATTGAAACAAACCACCGATGAAATGATTTCTTCGTGGAAACTATTCAAAAATCATTATAGCTAAAAAATAGAGCTTCCAGTCTTTGGTGAAACTTTCCGAATTCCAGCGGGCTCGTAAAGCCACAATAATGGCTCGGCTGCTTTAAAATTTCACTCTCACAAAGGGAGTCATTTTCGGCCGAGTTCAAATATTGCAGATCGATGTGAGAAATACCTGCCGAATGTGTTTATATTAATGCTGATATCATCGGCAGGGGGTTTTCCTCCCCTCTGCGGGATGCACATAAATTTGGAGGGTGGAAAAACTTTATTCGACCTTCACTTTGCCCCCTCGGGGTCAGCAAACGTAGGTTCACGGCAATCTTATCTTGACCATAGATTAATGCTCTCGATAAAACGTATCACCGGCGTAAAAAAACATGATTACTCTAGTGTTTTAGTTTTGATTTTAACAAAATACAGAGACTTTTTGAACCGGTGCCTTGCCTTACTGGACTTTTCTTTAAACTTTAAAGTCAAGGGTAGGGGCGTTGTTTTTGTTTGTCAAATGAGTTCTGCCGTCTGGTTGATGTTTTAATAAACATTTTCCCAAGGTTTCTTCCGAGCACTTATTAAGTACCTAGCTTTTATTGGGCGTATTAGCGCCGCGAGAGGGAGGGGGTATTTGTTCTAGCCAAGCAGGGTTGTAAATTCGCTAAAATCATACTCGTCTTATCAAAGTATAAATCTTTACAATGCAGATTAGATTTTTGGTAGAAGTCTTTTGTTGAATTACTTTAACGTTTTTTGATTCTTTCAAATTATTTTCCCTTAACTTAAAGAATCGCAATTGCATACGATGAACAATGGGTACATTAATAATTAACGAAATGTCTATTCATTAGATTATATGAATAAATTCGAGTGTTTAAAGTTGAACGGACATGTTTTAGATATTATGTAAATGGATATAGTGACAGGAATCAGTGACGTGCCGTCGCTTTTTCACAATCTTCGCTGGTTTCAATTAACGGCCATACAAATATAAAGGCTATCATGATTTATTTTTGTGTTATTATGCCGTGTTGCGTTTCGGCCGGCGTCACTGTGTTCAACATCATGATGTTGGTGGGGCAGTGTGTGAAACGCTATCCAAAATGTTGGCTAAAGAGGTAGGAAGTGCAACAAATAATAATCCAAAAACAAATCACGATAGTACTTTATAATATAAAATCATACTAAACATAAAAGAGTTTTTTCTGGAAAATCGCGATAATCGCAAGACCAGTCAATGCATGCTACTGTAAAGTGGTAAGAAAATATATTTTTATTGTTTGCATTAATTTTCACTGTCACATCACATTATTATTTATCGGAAGAACAAGCACGAAACACTACAACTTTTCTCACATCCAAATCACTCAGCCAATGCACCATTTCCTAGCCAAATAAATGCATTTACTTCGATATCTACATAATATACCTATCTTGTAGGTATATTTGCTTATCCCTTCGAATATTAATAATACGCCCAACTCCTGTAAAATATTTACTGCATTTACTTGTATTGGCTGGCAACTCTGGCCGCTGCTGTAGCATGGCATAATCGTGTATAAAATCCATTAAACGAATGTATATTTAAAATAAAATGCCAATGCATATAAAAAACGGATTAAATTGCACCACTGAACTAAAAAATACTGAAAAATCATTAATGGATCATGATTTTTTTATATTGATATAGTCTCTAAGCACCTATACATTAGTATCTATTGATTTTTTTTAATATTAATATTGTCTCTAAGCACCTATACATTAGTATCTATTGATTTTTTTAATATTGATATTGTCTCTAAGCACCTATACATTAGTATCTATTGATTTTTTATATTGATTTTGTCTCTAAGCATCTATACATTAGTATCTATTCTAAACTCCGACAGTAAATTCAAGCTTTGGACAAAGACACTACCAATACCACGCAATAAAAGCTTTCAACAGTTTAAAACTTGAAATTAAAATTGAGGAAAATAAAAATAAATTCACACACAAAATTACAAAATGGATTAAAGAACAAAAAAGACAATATTACCAAAATTTCATAGCATAAAATAAAAATAAAACCTACACGTAACACACAAAACCAATATAAACACACATCACTCACAAACACACAAGATTATTTTCAATGTACTATTTTTTTTTTTTAATTTTAAATATATTATTATGTATTTTTAATTTTAAATGTATAATTTTTCTCATTAAATGTATTATGTAGTTTTTTTATATTATAAAATGAAGGCCTCAGCACGGGCAAGCCACCAAGTGAGGCCTACATTACTGAAAACCTTGAATTGTAAAAAATATTGTACCTAATAAATAATAATAAATAATAATAATTGATTTTCATATTGGTATTGTCTCTAAGCATCTATACATTAGTATCTATTCTATTGATTTTTTTATATTGATATTGTCTCTAAGCACCTATACATTAGTATCTAATCTTTTTTATATTGATATTGTCTCTAAGCACCTATACACTAGTATCTAATCTTTTTTATATTGATATTGTCTCTAACCACCTATACATTAGTATCTAATCTTTTTTATATTGATATTGTCTCTAAGCACCTATGTATTAGTATCTATTGATTTTTTTATATTGATATTGTCTCTAAGCACCTATACATTAGTATCTAATCTTTTTTATATTGATATTGTCTCTAAGCACCTATACATTAGTATCTAATCTTTTTTATATTGATATTGTCTCTAACCACCTATACATTAGTATCTAATTTTTTTTATATTGATATTGTCTCTAAGCACCTATGTATTAGTATCTATTGATTTTTTTATATTGATATTGTCTCTAAGTACTTATACATTAGTATATATTGATTTTATGCATGTAATCGTATGTATAAATACGATTATGCCCACGAGTTTGTTTGAGTATGTCGTGTGTGGATGTGCGTATATTATATATCTCGTATCTATCTGTGTTTTTATGTCTATGTTTTGTGGTCACTTGTAATATTATTCTTCTATTTCTATATTATGGTTTCTCGTTATATTTATGCTTTGAGCCTGTGACACACCACGCTATAAGCGTGCTATATTCTCGTGGCTTGGCCTATTTCAGCATATCGCTGAAATAGACCAAGCCATGATCCGTATAGCGTAATCTGTCTGCCCCGTAATTTTTATAATAATTATTCTGAAATTGACCTGCTGAAAAACTGCTTTAATGAATAATAAAAAATAAATTAAAAGTTAACCAATTCGCACAACTTGTGTCGCTAGGAGACGCTAGTGGAGCATACTGACATCAGAATGTATGGGAAATATCAGAGTTGGAGGTATTATAACTCTTCCATAGTATTTGTTATAAATAAGTCAATTATATATTGCAGTGTATTGACGAACCTGTTTCACTTTCAACACTTTCCTTCTACTTACGTAAAAACAATTTTTTTAAACGAATAAATGAAGCTATGAAGTACTTACCAGTATTTTTTTAACGGAAAATTATTTTAATTGTCTTTTTAAAAATTGGAATTATAATATCCCGCTACTTTTTGGGGTCTGCTCTATGCTAATAGCTGAACCTTCACAAAAAATTTGATTCGATAGCTATTTCGTCAACTTAACTCAGTTTCAGGTGCTTAATCATTTTCTCTCTATAATTTTATTTGACCTAGAGTTGACCATTATCTAAAGCTAATTTATTCCTGCAAAACGTCAAATCATTTTCTACAAGTCGTGGGGATTCAAATGTGATTAATTTATCGAGGTCGTCTGAAAGTAATTTTGGATTCTAACAATATTGAAATGAAAACTCAATCTACATGCAAATCTTTCTACGTACGTTATTGTTTATTTTAACCATTTTAATTATAGCTTGCTTTAACCCTTTAAGATCTGAATTAAAACTGGCAGTGGTAGAACATATTTGATGCTTGGTAGAGTATTTTTCGATAGTTTAGAAGCTCTTTCTATTTCATTTGAAAGAACATTAGATCTCATAGGGTATGTTTCACATAAAATGACAAATCAATACACTGTGTATGAAAATGGTAACATTTTATTAAACTTTTAAAAAAAGCACTGAAAAAATTACCTCCAAAAATTCGAACATAAACTAGTGGATAAAACCCAAAAATAGGGCGAAAAGCCAGTTATACCAGCAATTGATAAACCATCAGCAAAAAAATCTGAAATCTATTTATTTTCAAATATGCGCACGGTCCGAAAGGGTTACTCAATTCGGTGAATGATATGAATGTCTGTGGCGGGCGAGTTGGCAGAGTGGATATGATTTTTATGCAAATCTATAGTTTTAGTCGAAGATTGGTGAAATTTTGCACACTTGATCTTGAATCTGCACTTTTGATCTTTGCACACTTGATTTTGATCTTGAAAGCAAACTCCTCATCCCGCACCACAAAGAATGACTTGATGAAATTTTGCACACTTGACGTTCAAAATAATAGGATTAATAAAATAATACCAAAATAATAATACGAAAAAAATACCATTAATATTTAAAATGTTGAAACAATAATATAACATAATAAAGCTTTCCAGGTTTTCGTGTTGAAAAAAATTGCTGAACCTTCTCTCGTCAAAGGCCATCGGAATTTGGAAAGGTACGATTGCCTTTTATATTTTCTCATTTATTTGTTCATTTACCTCAAGGACGTCAGTATATTTAGAGAATAATATTAAAGTTCCGGTAACTTACACGTTATATTTAAATTTCTATATCACACGCACCCATTATTCTTTGAAAAACTATTTCTTTGTTTCAAATAAATTTGAGAATAATCAGACTCTATGTAGGACAAATTTTACTGGTTTCTTGGAAAATTTTAAAGATTATAATTATTAAAATGAACTTGTTATATTTGTTTAATTTTATTCGGAGAGATTTATTGGTTGTATAATATTTAATCACACAATGGAGACGTAATAAATTTTCTGTTAATTTTCTCTGAATTATTTCAGTTCAATACAACATATGTGCCTACCTATGTATTTAGCAGTGGTGTATAGTCCATAAAAGCTGAAAAGTTTTGCCTACCCTAATAAAACGAACAGTTAAAATAAAATTCTTGTCAAAAATTTTTTTTTCATGAATAAGCTAAGGAACTCTCATTTATTCTTTCGGCCACAAAAATCAGCAGAAGAAGATAAAAACATAGACCTTTTCAAATATCTTGGAAGATACTCTCCGTATCGCCCTGAATTGAAACGTTGCTTGAAATGGCTTTAGCCGTGTTTTGTGACCAGATCTCAATAGCCAGTTACTTCATCACAACACACCCCAATTGGTGATGTATTGGTCTCACTGGCTCCAGACGGTTGGGAGCAGTTGGGACTCTCGTTACACGGAGAAAAGTGGGTATTGCTAATTTATGAAGAATATATTCAAATTATTGGTAATCCGGTTAAAAACAAGATTGAATGAATTCCTGTGTGGCAAGTAACCCCATCTCATTGGAACCATGCATCTTACCAGTCAATTGAAGATACGAACAACCTGTTATATAAAATAAAACCCCGAATAAATTGGTTTCGTAGAGGCACCTTTGTTTGGCCACTGGATTATTTTTTATGGGACTACTTAAAAAGTAAGGTATACTAGGACAAACCGACGAATTTGAAACTATTGAAGCAAAATATCAGATCAGAAATGGCAGCCATCTCAAGAGCAATGTGTCAACGCGTTTTTGTCTATATTTGTTCAAGATAAGAGGAGTGCCATCAGCGCGAAGGGCAGCATCTGGACAGCATAATCTTCGCTAAATAATTTTTCAGATCAGTGTCAATAAAAAAAGAATAAACAACAAAATTTAATATTTTTGTTTTATCCAACTAATACTTACAAATACCCGCTACCCTTTTTGGATACCCTGTATTATAGGTGGGGACTTAGGCCACGCACAACACGTCGACTGCACATTAACCTAATATACAGTTGTAATAAATGAATTATTTATACAGGGTGGTTATTATTGGTCACTTTACGTGTCGTCAAATGATCCAAATAAAGTTTAACACTAAGTAATGAAACCCAAACCTAATCTAACATTCAACCTACCACCTAAAAATAAGTGGTTATATTTTGTATAACTTGAATTCAATCTTGGCAGGCTCCGTGGTCGAGGGGTAAGGCTCTCGACTACCAATTCGAAGGTGCTTGCGTAGGTAAGAATTAATGTTATTTCACAATTTATTAATTAAATAATATATTGTGGAATGTTCCGGTTTGGAAGATACTGTCAATATAACCCAGGTGTAAGACCACCATTCGGAATTGAAACGTTAATTGAAATAGTTTAAGTCGTGTTTAGTGACCAGATCTAAATAGCCAGGTTCCCCCATCTTCCTCCTCATCATCTTCTTCCCCTCCCCACCACCTTCAGCATCAAAACATATCCTAATTGGGAATGCTCTAGTCTCACTGGCTCCAGTTGGATGGACGGTTGGATGCAGTTGGGACTCTTGTGCGACATAAAAAAGTTGTATCAGAACCTCTAAACAAAATCTTTTTCAATGTTAAAAAATTTAGATAGTATTTTAATAAACAAAAAAACGTCCTTTATAGAAGAGCAAAATGGAAATCAAATTCTTATTTCGCGGCTTTTTTAAATAATGTTTCCTCAAACGAATATGTATGGTGATAAAGAGATATTCATTACCCTTTAAAAAGGCTTCTGATTATTATTTGTATGTGTACCAATCATAGTCGTGTTAATAATAATACATTTAAAACTGTAAGAAATACTGGTTTTAAGCAGGAAAGTATTTTTTTTTTTTAAACTCCGTTTACAGTGCACTGAGGGGTACTATAACTTAATCAATTCAAGAAGCATGTTCGAAGTGTTTGAATGGCGCATACAGTGATCCGTTTGGACGTTAACGGCATTGGAGGGGACCCCACCACTTTTCCAATTGCGTTATAAGGAAACATACGGTTTCTTCCTTCACCGCACACGTCAAGACTCTTTTTTTATATTTATTTAACGAAGCTACATTTTTTTAACGACTCAATACCCTTCTACGTCCTTGCAAACGGGGTTAGCAAGCAGTATGCAAGCACTTACATAGTTTAATATTACAGACTTCGAAATCTAAGTAATAATAATAATAATAATTGGATAATTTGTAGAGCGCCGTTTTTGTGAAAAATCACCTCAAGTAACACGAGATAACGTCAAAGACAAAAAATAGATCTACAATCAAATATGTAAGTCTACAAGGTTATGAACGTGCATCATCGCGTACCCAAGACAGTTATACTTAGAGACACCCATTCATAGCATTAACGATATTTTCGCGAATCAAAGCGATAAATGGTGTTTTTAGATTGTTTAGTTGGTATAATCATGTACTGATAGATTGTTGAACAAACATGACACACTCTACTGTAGAAACATGTGCCATGTTGAGTTTCAATCAATAAAACAATAAACATGTTTCAAGTGATTTTGCTAATTTAATTGTTTTTTCCCTCTTGCCGACTCCCATTCCTTGATGTTACCCTATTTAGCTATAAACGCTATGAAAACGCAAAATTAAAGCTATTTTTTCAATAATTAATGCTGCATTTATTAAAAATTAAAGCTATGAATTGGTTTCTCTAGCTATACCCCTTTCGCCGGGCAGTCCCATTGAGAATGAGTGACGTTAACGGCACCATACAAGTCTAGGTATATAAGAAAAAACCTTTGTATAAGATTAAGTATTATCCTAAAATCCTAGGTATAGTAACTAATAACTTGGCCACTCCTCGCCCGTTATGTATTAATGCTGCCATTAATTTTGCGACCAGCCCTTATCTGCCGGTGAATTGGCACTCTGCAGTTTGCCCATAATAGTAATGTAAAAATGCGGCAAAATGAGGTACAGTAAGGCAAAGTGAGGCGATATGAGGTAAAGTGAGGTAAAATGATTGTAATGGGGGCGATAAAGCTCGCTTCCATTTGATAAATTGGTAGCGGCGATCTGCAGTGGGCCCACCCATTTCTTTCAAATTCGAGTGCTTATATTCATGTCGGCACGAGCGAGTTACATCATTTTGTGGAGTAAAGGTAATTTGGAAATGTAAACTATATTATTAGGTAACTCCCTAAAACATTTTGAAAAGCATTTTTTGATAGAGTCAAACACGATCTTTTTACTTAAGGCGATGCACCAAGGCGATTTTACTTAAGGCGATGGTATCGGGCCGCTAACAAAAACACTCCTTAAGTATATGGCGATAAAGCTTTAGTTCCCGTTTAACAAAAACCGCCTTTTTGATCTATGCATTAAAAAAAATCTCCAAAAAGTGTGTTTTATTTTATTTTACGAAGTTCAACCACAAATATTTAAATTTTTTATGATCATTTTCTAAATAACTTAATTTGCCACAATATGCAATAAAACCATCACAGAAAAGTTAACTTTGTAAGTAAGAAATTTTTATTTAGGAATTATACGAAAATATTATACAAACATTGTAAGTAGTACGCTTGATTATACCTACTGTGTTGTGGTAAAACCTTCAATCCATTTAATGGCAATGTTATTTTTTAGTGGTTTCATATAGAATAGTGTTAAAAGTAATTTTTGCTGGTTTATGCATTTTTGACACTAAAAACTCAATTTCAGCTTATAATTTTTGGGGTTATTTTGAGAAAACCGTAGATGAAATTACTCAACCCTAAAATCTCTCATAATTATAAATAGAATTGCAATATTTTACATCAAAATTAATTTTTTTTAAATATATAACCACTCTCATTTGAACTTTAGATTTTTAATTAGCTTAACGAATTTGTAAATATTTGTTTTATCGTATTGTGTAAAGTATTCGTTTTACGGCTTAAAGGGTTTTACGTCCATCTATGTTACAATCGATAAAGAAAGTGTATTGCATTTGTACATTATCTATCAATCTATAATTATTGGAGTCTTTATTCAAAACCTCTCTTCGCAGGGTAATAGGGTCATTTTTATATACTTACACCCCTCATTCATTTCAGCATGTATCATAATATATTTAATAATAATATTGAAACAAAGAAAAAAATACCCTTTGTTGCAAAACAATTGTTCGCGTGATAAAACTGTACATTTAAAAATAACAGTAATTTGTTCTTGGTTCCCGATTGGGGATTTGGATCCTGGATCTTGAGTGTTCACTAATTTGCATGTTTTATTAATTTATTATGCGTTTAGTGATTTTTTTGTTAGAAACCCGTTGATTTGGAAATCGGATGAAACCACAAAACATTTTCGAATAGCTTTTTGTGAAATCTTATGTAAAGAAACATAGCTACACTTATGTTTGTACCTTAGTAAGTAGATTAATAGCGTGATATGATGTATTTATGTCTCTTATAAATAGTTCACAGCCATTCGTGTTCAGTAAGTGCAAATCCTTTAGATTGGTCAATAAGGCACTCGGATTCTCCGCCACTTTCCTGTAAGGTAAGCTTTTAGTCCAGTATCGTGGCAATACCCGTGGCCAGCGTGGCCTGAGCATTGAGCATTGAGCGCCGTTGACACGAAAGTAAAGAAAACATGGCGTGCCGCGAATATAGGCTAGGCGGCAATATGTCAGCTAAACCATCTCAAAAATAGGTTTTTAGGCTAAACGTCGCTTCATGGCTTAGCCCACTAAAGTTATTGCAAACATATAATACACATATTTCGGAATTTTAGTAATCACAAAACGAAAATGGGCAGTAAAACATGGATAAAACCATATTCCCTGGTATTATCGAGGTTAGCTTTTGTTTTCGTAAGTGAAATTGGTTACACAGGTGTGCTCGATTTCTAATTATTAGCTATCAAAAATTTCAAGATTATATGGTCTCGTTAATTGTATGAGGCCTTTACTTGCGTTCTACGATAAAGAAGTTAGGCTTAGGACCGAGCCACACTCTGCTGTATTCTTCGACACCGTGTCGAAAAAATCAGAAGCCCAAAAAAAACCTTTAATATTACAAATAATTAAAAATACAACATCGTATAAGTAACAGAAAAATATGTTTGTTTCTTTTTTCATGATTATTCTGATTGGTTTCTAACTTTGTATTTTTTTACAAATTAATTAATAATAACTATACCGAAATAAGTACTGTCGAAGAAAATACCGAATAAGTACTGTCGACTTTTGCGATCGGCCGAAAAGCTTGTGACAACACGATTGATACGCGGAGGTACTGCAGCACTGCCATTCGATTTATGCATCGTACTGAATCATTACACGTGTGACGTCACGAGACGTCATTGCAACCCATGTTCACTTTTAAAGCTAATAATTAAACTATTATTAAAGATATCTAATTTTACTCTCCTTATTATGTCTATTGATATATAAATTCCATTCAATGTACCTGCGCATTTAACACGCTCTTGTGTCCTGTTCAGGGTTGATCAATGCAAAACGAACTCTAAGCAGAATTCTTGCCTGAACAGACTATGCAATAATTACAATAGTGAATTATCCAAGGTTGATATTTTCAGTTGCGAACTTACCGAATACAAGAGGTCCATAAAAGAATATTTCTCTGATGGTTTGTGAATAATGTTTATGTCTCTATTGTTTATATCTCTATTATGATTCGATTTATATGTACAAGCTCTCTCCATTGCTATAAATGTATTGTTTTGTAAATTTTTCTTTTTATGTAATCTATTGTTTTGTATAAATTTCATAATTCATATTCCTTTCTTACAAATTTAATTTACTTATTCCATATTATGCTGTCTCAGTAGAGGTAAAGTCATAAGGAGGAAATCCATAATTGGTTTTATTTTGGCTTTATAATACTTATGTACAAACTGGTTAAATTTAAACTGTTGATTTCCCGAAAATTAATAAATAAATAAAAATTACAACATTTTCATAAAAAAACTAATTAAAAATAAATTAGCAACGACCTCATTCAGACTATTCCATGATTTTTCACGGGTCTGCGTTAGTGTATTATAGTGTGTTACAATGCCTATAGTACATGCGTACCAAACGCACCGAAATCTTTTTCAATGAAATGACTCCACCCAAACAACGAAATCGTACCTAATATTACGAGTGCCATTGTTCGTGATATCGTGATTCACAGTAGCTAATGACCGCGGTGCGATGAGCCTTTGTTCGGCAGCCGGTGGAATGAGAATAACAATACTTGTGAAACTAGACTGTGGAATAGCACTTTGGATGAAGTCCATCGATCGCGGTGGGACGGGCGCGTCCACTGTGCTATGGTCAAGATGCTAATTCGCAAGACGAGAGGGCGGCGGCGGAGCTGGCGATAAGGCAGTGTGACTCGGCACTTAGCAAATTGCGGCATTGTCCGCTATTTGTTTGAGTTTTTGCTATGCAGGCATCCCTCGCTGGCTACCCGGGAAAATGTGAAAATGTATTCATCGTGTTCAGCGTTTGCATTACTACACAGGTTCATGGTTCTTTGTTGGATTAATGTTGTAGATATTGACAAGGTCAACAGTATAAAGTTGTTTGAACTTTGGGTCTTGTTGTGCCTGCTCATTCTTGAGCATTTAGGATAGCCTTGCAGTTTCCTGAATCAGTACAGATACACCAAGAAGGGTGAACCTGTATTGTAAACACAGCGAGAATCTTAAATCACACAGCAGGTGGGGGGCAGGGATTATATCTGCTCTAATGATCAGCACTGCAAGGCTATTCGAAACGTTGGTTCGAGAAAGAAGTGGAAGCAAATTATTGCCCGATGGCCTCCGTGGTTGAGGGGTAAGGCTCTCGGCTAGCAAACCGAAGAACGCGAGTTCGAATACCGACGTGCGCAAATAAATTTTATATGCTTAATTTGTATTGTTTCACAATTTACTCATTAAATTTAGTGCGTAGCATATTTGCGGTACGTTTCAGGTTCCAGAGTGGAAGGTACTCTCAGTATCACCCTGCTGTAATTCCACCATTCAGAATTAAAACGTTGGCATTATACGTCTTAGTTGACAATATCAGAATAGGTACTTTCCTACCTTCATCTTATTCTTCTCCCCCCCACTACCTTCAGCCTCACACACACCCCAATTAGGGATGCATAATCTCACAGGCTCCAGATGGTTGGGATCAGTTGGGACTCTTGTGCGATATTCACAAGAACAATTAAAATGGCTCATTATCCTAAAAGTTAAACATTGTAGTATTATCGGCCGTGAGTATCTCAAATCACATCCAGTCAATGAGATTTAATTTGTTTATTTAGGAGAGCCTCTCAATAAAGTTTTCAAGAACCTATATTAGAAATAGGAGTTACAATAATAAGATAGAATAATCGGAAAACACCTATGCTCGGAGGCAAATAAAGACAAAACTATACATTTTGTGGAAATACGAGTAATGAGGCTTCTTCTGAAGAAAGCTTCTGAAAGGGCGGAAATGTCCGTTTCACTGTCAACCCACAACAGTAGATACAAGTTCAATTATTTCTCATTCAGAAGTAACCGATGACGGCGATGATGATGGTATTATTAAAGCCACTTTAAACGTTGGAGGTGAACGTACTTATCGTTGTACGAATGGCATAAAAAATTAACGACTTCTAAGAACAAATCAGTATTAACATAAAACTACATACAATCACGTAATTTTCCAAGTAGGCTGTTATTTGAATAAGTTACAAATTCTATGGTACATAAAACAAGCTCTTTTTTATGAGGTGGAAACATACAAGGTGTTTCTAAGCGATGCGTGAGTAGGTCGTCATGAATTGGGCAAGAAATTTTAGAAATTTAAAATGTCGCCCAAAATGAGACGGGCTGACGACCACAACCCTAAAAATAACTAATAATTTATTTAAAATAAAATAATTTAGCCGTCTAAATGTCATTAATTTGTTGACCACAAGATACCTAAATGTAATAATAAATTCTGTAATCTATAAAGATTTAGATCATTTTTATGCCTGAATACACTTTAAAATCTTTAATGTGTAATAAATATACGTACAAAGTATTTGAGTGAAGCAGTATCTATAAGGGTGGGATAGGTATTATGTACGTCCAGTGGTGTACGGTAAATTATCTTTTTTTTATAAATTAACGATGAAAAAGGGCACTTACTAGAGTAATTAAGCTTTTTAACGCTGCATTCGTTCGGGTACATAATGAACCGACATTGTTGCAGTCACTGTCCAGATAGATAACGCTATTGCCAGAAAAAATATAACGCGGACTTAAACTACAAAACAACGTGCTAGTTATAATATATTTTTACCCCACGATATTGTAACATTTAATATATCAAAGATAATTCTTAATGGTAAATGTGTATAGGTACAATAATATTTGAACATTTTTATTAACATTACAAATTTAGTGTCTAGGTCGTTATAAATGTGCCATTTGAACAATGTATTTTCAGTGTCAAAAACATTATAACAGCGTTATAGGACGTGACAAACACATCAATATTTTTATCAACTGTGTTTAGGAAATACGTGGCTCTCCCCACAGATGAGTTCATGAACAAATTGGTGCAGCTGGCTCTATAGTAATAGAGGTTATGGTTAATGAGACTAAGAAAGATTTTTTTTTGAGCCAGAATTTTATTGTTAGATATGTATCCGTTTAGTAAAAGATAAAAATATTTAATCAGAGCAATACCTTCAAGTGTCTCTAAGGGGTGGTAATTGGTAACGCCCACTATATAAATGGATGGTTATTTATTGTTTTTGTGTTTAATTCGTAAAACCCCATTTAATTTTTTTTAAACTTAATTAAAAATTATATTATTAAATTTGATTTTAATTAAATTTAAAAAATTAAAAATAAAAATAAAAATGGATGGTAATGTATAGCCCGTAGACTGGGGAGACATAAATAAATATTCAAAAAAATCTGATGTACGTTAGTTAATGTTAGCTATGACAGATCTTATTATTACATTGCCTCGTTGGAATGAAAATTCACCCAGGCACTGAACAAGGAAAGGTAAGGATAAAAGAAAGTGAATATTTCTTTTTACTGGTTAAATATTCGGTTTAAAGCCTAGAGCTATTTAAATAGAGAAAAACTCAATTTAACTTCGGTCAAACACAAATTTTACATACTTATGGCATATCTACATGTATAAAGATAGTAGTCCCAGCAAGAGGTCGTACGTAACGTAATCGTTCTATTTTATTCTCTATTTTTCTTGTTCATACAAGGCGTGTGAGAAGGAAGTTTTTCCTGTTTCTAAATGCAAAACTTTAATGGAAATTTGGTACTCGAGTGCAATTCTGAAGTAAAATACATATTTTTAGTTTATAAGACATGTTCTTTAGTTTTAAAATAAACTTATAGAAACTCTGAACTCATTCCTTCTTGGAATACAAGTATAAGAAAAGTGAAGTGAATCATTGAACATCTCACCGTTTCCTCAAATAAAAAAATTCACTGCACGCCACTGGCTTGATAGGTAACCCACCCTTGGTACCCGCCGAAAGAATTAAAAGAAATTACGGACATAGTTGAAGCGGGAAATCGTTATTTCATGCATGTATTTTCTGCGCCAATACACGATACGGAATGAATTTACATAAATGAATTTTGTATTTAACGAGTTAGTTCCCATCCAAAGAGCTTTGCAACAGCGATATGGAAAAATTATGCGACGAATTAAAGGAATTTTTGAGGAAATATTTTATTTTCCGGTGTAAAATGAACTGGGTCATCTCGTACAGTCATGATTCTATAATGTTTTAAACGGGTGTCTAATATTTGCGACTTTAATTACCCCCTTGTTGTTGTGGAGGCATATTTTGATGAAATGTAAATCTAAAAATGTAAGTAGGCCTAATTTTAACGTCAACGTGTTAAAGTAATGTAAACCTATTTAAAAGTTTACAGAACATAGTTATGTCTTTTTCAATGTGTTGTTCAATGTTTAATTTGTTAACTCGAGCATTTGAGAGTAGTGAAGACCTGTTTTAACTTGTCCATTTGGAATTTTATCTGACTGTAAATTTGTTTGTCACGTTTCAGTTTAAGATAGTGGCCTTGTTGGATACTACCTTTATTCCTCCAGAGTTTGCGCGATAGTGGTTCTTAGCTGTCAAATCGGAATAATCAATATTATGGTACCCACCAGACAGAAGAAAATTTGAAAAAAAAATTTCATTGAAAAGATGACATTTGTTTAGACGAATTGTATAATAACTTTTTTTTAATATTTATGGTTTTCGATTAATATGGTGGGTATTTAAGTACTTACTTACAAATTTTATGATTTCAGAGGAAATTTTGACTTTGATTTATTAAATAAGAGAAAATATGAAACGTATTTTTATGGAAGCGAGGTCCACTATTCACAGAACTACTAGTGTAACTCATGCAAGGATTACACTCTTTGTGTAATCCTTGTGTAGTATAAAATTGGCACCCTTGGTATTGAGGAATGTTGACAGTACGGAATTTTTTATTTCTTTATTTTTTATGTGAAACCGCGCAAGAGTTACAACTGCTTCCAACCGTCTGGAGCCAGTGAGACTATGACATCCCCAAAAGGGATATGTTGTAAGGCTGAAGGTAGTGGAGAGGGGAAGGAGAAGGGGAAGAGTAAGGTGGGAAAGTACCTTGCTATTCAAATCTGGTTACCAAACCTTAGATATGCCAGTCGAGAACGTTACCCCTCGACCACGGAGGCCGTGAAATCGTATTAATCATTAAAAATATCCCAAACTAGGTAAATGCCCGTATTATGATGGTAACAAAAGCAGTACTAAAAGTGCAACAACGGGTCGAGTACCCTCTACACCAGCCCTGGCCAACCCAAATTGCACCCCGGGCCGCATTGACGACCTAAAATTTACAAAGGGCCGCACGTACAGACACTATACAAAAATAATTTCATTTTTTTATCACAACAAATTTCATACTTAATTCTTTTTTTGTGAGTATTATAAATAATTTGATTGCAGAGGTAATCTGAAAGTACAATCAGGTAAATGTGAAGAAAACAATACTACAGCCAGATGTGAAAAGAAAACACACATTGAACAAACAAAAAATGTATTTTTATAGTAATTAACATGTTTAACAGGGCCTGCGGCAAGCGCATGCGGCCCGCGGGCCGCGGGTTGGCCAGGGCTGCTCTACACGTACTGCCTTCAGACTGAGATCCTATACTTTCCTTGTTCCATTCATATACAATAGGCTAGATCCTCAACTAAAAAATATAATAATAATTAATATATCGCCGTTTTCAAGCATTTTTCACCTCAAGGGCGCTGAAACGTCTTGTTCAAAAGGTATTCAATACTACATTTAAGAAAAACCTTATAATGAGCGATCTCTCGGCTCCTCGAAGTATCACGTATTCCATCACGTTAATTTTATTATTTTTTCTTATTCTGGAAAGATAAGTATTTTTATATTTTACTTTCTAATTATACTCAAATTAAATTTATAGTTAGACATTCAATTACCCTCTATTGTTTTGATTTATTCAAGATTTTTCCTTCGTTGTTTTTATTATGTAAAAACGTGCATATTGAATTTTTATATTCATTGTACTTAAAATAAAGTCGTAGACTACCTGCTACAAACAGCACAAGTTAGTGTAGCAAGTAGGGAAATATAATAAAATTGTATATGTAAATATCTCATAACAGGTTACACCTTGTGAGGAAAATTAAATTTTATAGCGAATTATCGCAAATACTTATGTTACATCGTATGAAACTGTTAACAAAATTTTAATAAACGCCGATTTATCGGCACTGAAATAATACAAAGACGTAGTAAAACTAATAATAATTAACAAAAATAAATATAAATATATTGAACATTGCCGTTCCATTACTTGCGCAGCTGTCCATTTATCGGGGATGGCGAATTTACATGAGTAGTGAAGTTGGCAAATATAGCTATTTTATGTAATTTGAAGTAACCACCAATCAATTATTAATATTCACTCTTAGTTTTGAGGTTAAAGTTTAGATGACGTTGATTTAGAAATGTTCACATTTGAAGCTTGCTATTGTTCTTGATGGTCGGTGATTGACAAAGATTTGAATAAAAATACAGGTAAAGATTAACGTTCAGATTGCCTACTTAAATAATATTTAACTGTCTGAGCTAATTAGCTCAAACGTATAAGAAGTTGCAGACGAACGGTAAACTGGGGTAACTGTAATAACAGTTTAAGTGTTGGAACTAATTATGTATTAAATATAAAGAAATATTCAAGCAACACACATTCCTATCGTAGTACTAAATACATATTAATCAAGGGTTGCTAAAAACCCAAACATGCCAACAGTGGTCCAGTCTTTTGATTTAAGGCTTTTAGTGTAATAATTTCCCGTTAATGGCGCTGGCTACACGGTAAATCCTTTGCATAAAAATAAGAAAATGTAAATTGCTTTGACACACTTCTCTCGAATATTTAACGGTTTTAATTTATGGCTAAATTAGGTGAAAATTTTATTACCAAAAACATGCATATTTTAATTATTTATGTATCCCTAGCTAACAAATTATAAAACACATTGTGATAAGGAGTTAGCGGAACCGAATAATTTAAATTCAGAAAAACAAAAATTTGGTTTGAAGGGAGAAATTTAAGAGGTTAAGTAGGTAAGTACTTCACATTAATAATGATATGCACAAAAAGTTTACCGCTTTGAAAAATAAATAAATGAGATCGCATGTCACATGCCAGCCTTAATCCTGGTCGTAGATAGTTGACATACGAGGGAAACTTATTTTAAATGAAAACAGATTTTAAAAATAGGCTAAATTACAACACGGATCATAGAAAGAGGCGAAGATTTAGAAAATAACATCCGAATGTAAACTAACAATCACGGTAAAAAAATATTTAAAAGAAAAAGGCATAGTAAATAAAATAATGATCAACTATTGGCGCAGGGAACGCCGTGACATGCCTACTTTTCAGTGACGGTTTTTTTCATCGGTAAATAAAAATTATATCTTTTCGGCATTTGCAAGACGTAACAACACGCCTCTACAAACCCATATGAACCACAATGCTTTTTGCTATAGATAATCGTGAGAAAATCAATTTAATGTTCCCATTTTTTTAACGTACCTTAGAATCCCCTTCAATTGATTGATTAAGAATTATTTATTAAGAGTCTCGTCTTCTACAATTTTCGTTCAATTAATTTGAAAAGATCTAACCTTAAAAGCCTTATACGATGACACGACGTACGACGCTCCATCCTCCAGTTCTTCCAGTCGTATCTTGCGGTCTCCGTCCAGAGAGAAGACGTATCGGGCTCCTCGAGGCAGCTCCATGCGAGCTGATAGTCTGTCCAGCAGGGCGCCCATGGTGCTGAGATCTCTGCCGGGGCGGAATCTACAAAAAACATATGTTTGTCATTATCTATGTTTTTAATTGACATTCTTGATACTGACGCATCGACGTTATCAGAATTGAATCTCCATATAAACTGCTAGCCTTAATTCAGTTCTTTTGATACAGGTTTTGTATTAGTACGTTATTGTATTCTGATAAAAATAGCTGTTTTACGCATATTTTAAAGTATTTATACTTAAACTCCATAAATTAAAGGGATATTACCCTAACTAAGTTGCGTTTGTTTAGGGTGATTAAATATTCAAAACTGCATTATTTTTAAGAAATTTGGTGGGTCTATTTTTTTTAAGTAATCTCGAATTATATATCGAATCAACATTTATTTGATTAGTGTGTGTTGTCACTGTGGGAACAGATACCTAAGGAGATACCAGGAATGTGTATGTGAAATAGGAATATGAAGCAACAAGTGGTTGTTTGTCTCTGTACCAATCAATTTATTGGCTTTCGACGAATCGAATGGTCCCGTGCCGCCTATCAGCGTCTAATAAATTATCATTTGTTATCATTGGAAGGAACATGAAATATGGAAAATGTGTCGAGATACCTTTACGTTTCTTACTACATCGATATGATTACACTTCTATACTATTGTAACATGCAGTTCTCTACTTTTTAATACTGTTTTAAATATTTTTTTAAAATACAAATTTATGTTAAACATTTTTGAATATTCAATTTAGTTAAGTCAAATAAAAGAAAATTTAAAAACTAAAAAAACATTGTGCTTGCAAAATAAAGGTGTCAGAATCGATAGACGTTTATTATTATAAAAGATACACTTTGTATTAAAAAAAGGTTTATTACTCGCATTAAGGCGTTCAAATATTATTGCTTGATAAAATAATTGACCGCCTATGAAATTCGCTTACGTATTGTTTACTTCATTCACATTCATAGTTATTCTGCTTTTTGACATGAACCAAAACAAGTTTTTTAATTCACTTCATGTCTATCGGGAATGCGACACGATAAATTTATAATTACGATATAAAAACACAACATGATTAATCAATATATAAAAAAACACTAGAAGAAGAGATATTGGTTTAAAAGATAAATATAATATAAAGGAAAACAGTGGTTACCTGAATTCCACTCCTGGGAAAAAGGGGTCCCCATTCTTGTAGAAAGTGACCTTTCTCGCGCGCCAGAAAGATAGGTTGGCGTAGCGGCTGGAGGGCTCGGCGAGTTGGACAGGGGGCGGCGGGGGCGCGGGGCTGGCGGGGCGCGAGGCCCTCCAGCCCGTGCCAGGGGCGGGCGCGGGCCTCCCCGCGCCGTGCGGGGGTTCCTCGTCCTCCGTGTCGGGCGGGCTGTCGGGGCGCGCGGGCTCCGCGGGCTCGCGGCCGCCACTGCCGGGCCGCGGCGAGCCCTCCGCACCCTCCGTCACGGGGGACGGGCTCTCGTCACCCAGCCGCGAGGGGACGCGGGACGCCACCTGAAAGCGGCGGAAACGTTTAGAAACTCTTTTCATTTTTGCAGTTACAAGTGGTTCCGGGAAACTTCAACAGATGGCGCTGGTTGGCCGTAGTGGCGTAGCGGCGTAGACCTTAAGGCTGTATTATACGGCATACAAAAATATATTTTAAAAAATCCACCAGGATTATTATTAATTTAGTAATTTTTTTTTTCAAACATGATCCCTAATCCTACAAATCAAGAGGATTTTTTAAACTAATTATGTAAAACCATTTAGAAATGATTTTTTTCTAGTAATATGGTGTAGTTGTATGCGATTGATATTTATTCCGCTATAGTTGATAAACGTCCATACACGCTTTAAACCCAATGCCAAACAATTATTTCAAAATTAGGTATTTAACCTACATAAAATAGATTTCAACCACATACACTGTTTTTTGTTGGGGTCATGGATTGATTTACTTTATGCAAAAATTCTTTATTGTTTTAAAAAAATCGTTAGAAAAATAATAATCTTATGGTGAAACATTATTTTATAAACTTTTTCTGTTTATCACTTTATGCGAACTGAATCCCACTAGTTTCTAAGAAAACCGCTATATTTTTTTCATTCACGTTAAGATAACATCGGTAAACTGTAAATAAATGTTGATCCCATGTAATACAAGCTTTGCAGCAAATGCTTCGCCGTACAGACCGTAGCGCTTTAGCTTAGAGTTGACCAGCATTGACCAGTATGCTATGAAACATGGAGGAGAACACTTGTTTGATACTAACCAACTCACAAACGAGTAAATCGTGAATAAGAAATAAATTCAATTTCATATGATGTAATCATAACACTGAATCACAACAATGACATGCTACAACCTTCTAATAGGTTCTTTGGTTCTCAATGCGTCGATTACTAAAGAAAAAATATTTCACGCACTGTTAAAATATGCTAACGACAAAGTAATTGTTAGCGCTTGTTTTACAAATTGTAGAACTAATGAGTAAGCCTTTTTAGCTAAATCATTAGCTAACTTTTGAGTTAAGCCAATGAACCAAGACGATGAACGATCATTTTAATGACTATTTAATTTGTCTACGCACTCAATTGTTATTTTTTTCCGTCTTTACGAGTAGTTGGTACTAACATTTTTAGTACCCGACTTCGCCTAGGGATTTTTATGTCTTACGGTTAACACTTTTGTTTTAAAAACGAATAAATAATTAGTGATGATGGTGTCCTATTTTTTATAGTTTAAAATTCCATCACAAATCAGAAAACAACGTTAATTTAGAAAATTAAAATAGAAAAACTCAGTTACTTTCATAATGTCGGAACTTATCATTCGAGAATTTTGGAAGCTTCATACAAAAGGGTTTTCTGCCTTATGCAAATTTTAGATATATCACTTCACTAGGCACCAATGAATTTTCAATGTTCGAATTAACAATACAATACATAACAATTGGCGTTGATCATCTCTAATCTAGATAATATTCTCATTAAAAGGACGTCCTTCTATTTCTGATTATAGGTACATATATTTTGTGCAGATTATAATTTGTACCTAGTAAGCTACTGCAAGTACCTACCTATTATTTGAACATTTTGGTTTTATGTATTTTTAAATAAAACCAATGCTTGAAAAAAGTATCTTGTTAAAATATCTTAAGACCAAGTTGTATGAATATGTAAATAAAAAAATTCAACTCGGAATAGATAATTTTGGGATTCAGCAAGATGAACACAGTGGGTATGTTTGGAAAAAAATGAACATATTTAAATCTAAAAAAATAAACAAACATGATCAAGAGAAGGAGATCGTGCAAACGGTTGTTTTTATTTATTTTGGGTCCCTGAGGCCTTTTATGATGTTTCCCCTCTATGTTTGACAAAATATACATTTTTATACGCAGTCCACATTATTAAAAAAACAATGAAAATATCAGTTTTTAACTGTTTGTTGGCATTAGGGGAAATGAGAAGGCATGTTAAATTATAGCTAAACGGTAGCCGCGAGATGATAATCTGTAGTGAGTCACGAGGTTTGGTTACCAATATACCCGTAATTCTAGGTCAAACTACTTTTGTTTTATAGTTAATCGAAAGTTGGGCGTTAGCAAGATATTTTCATTTTTCAGAATAACAAAAGGAAAAAAAAAACAAAATGAAGGAAAACGATCTACAAATTTATACAAATCATCAGTAGATTTAAACTAACCCCCAAAAGAAAATACGATTACTAAAAGTTTCAATTGCTAAACTGGGGTGAAAGTACGATTATTAGTCAAATCTAAATCCTAAATCTGTCAACAACATGTCAATGAAATATTTTTACTGTACATTCTTGTCATTTACCTCAGAATAGACCACACCTGGTGAGGTAGGTAATGTAAAGCATACAATTAAATTGTATAGAAAAATAATTTTGGTAACTACCAATTTTGTTGTTCCCTTTATTTTTACGAAAATGTAAAAAATATATTTCAATAAACGCCGATTTATCGGTACTGAACTGAAAAAATTTTTGAATGAAAAAGCATACACTTAGTAAGACAACACTTTATTTTTTAATCAATAACGATAGCTAACCGGGTTTCGCTTGTCCCAAGCTTCATCAGGGCTAAATATAATTTTTGTTAAGAATAACTGACATTTAAAAACTTATCATGGTTGTAAACGATCATTATAGCATTGTCTGGAAAAAATTATAACACGTACCTATAGCAATTAAATACGTTTTGGTACTATCGTGACTGTCTATTTTTACCATTAAATAATAGGAATTACTTAATGGTAAAATTTACGACGTGAAAACATCCTAGCAACTGTTATTTTGTTTATAAAATAAGAAAAACAACAATAAATTTAACTATTAAATTTTCGCTTTATTTTTAAGAGACCAATCGGTTAAGAAATCACTTTTTCTTTACTAGTTATTAGATTAGAAGTGGTCCTATCAGTGCATCTACAGAGTTAAAGCGATCAGATGAGCGAAAAATTTAGGTGTATTTTTTTTACTAGCCTTATAGTAATATAATTTTGAATCTTCCATTCCTCTACATCTACATTATGCCTCAGAATTTGAGAATCTCCGGACAATCAAATATATTTTTAAATCATTCCTAACGCACGCTTTTCTTCCACAATAAATGGTCAGTATAAATCGCATACTCGCTTAGGCAATTCAAGATCACCATCGAAAAGGAGTTGAAATTCAAGCATAATATCAAGGTACCTACATAAATCGTCTACTGTTATCGTTCCGACAAAAGAGTGGTCAATAAACCTTCGGCGTCAAAATAGCCAAAAATTTACTTTGGACGTTTCTCATTCACTTCTCATTATATCTATGTTTTCACAATAAAATATAATCACTCCATAAACATCTTATACTTATATAAATAAGTGTGAGTATATCACATTAATAATATTTTTTAAATGTTGGTATTTTTATTACCTACATAGAAGTCAAATGAGTTTGAACCACATTAATTTGTCATGATAATCGCAAGTCGTAAAGTTCAACAGTAGACTTATACAAATAGTACACAATATAGCTACAAAGAGTTTCAACCCAAAAAAATTGAACCCATTTCTAAAACAAAAGAGGTTAAGCCCGAAATCAAACATTATCACGCACATGTGCCCCGATGAATTATTATTTTTTTGAAAATTTTCGTCACGTAAATAGTTTCTATTGGTCGAGCCTCGTGCGCCACTTTTTCAGGAAACAACCGCGAAAATCAAGACAGCGGCTTAGTAGGGAGGCACGTAAAAAAACGTCCGACATTTTCTTAGAAAAGGCTGCAGTATACAAGTTACCCTTTTTCAGCATGCCACTTAAAATTCAGCCAGTCAGTTAGAATACTACAAAAATTAACCCTTCAGGAAACGCTTGTGTCGATGGACTTAAATATTTATTAACAAATAATTATAAGCAATAATTAGTCGCGTGAAATATCAATACAAATTGAAAATATCTCCTGAGTAAAAAAAATAAATTATTATTTGTTATCCTTTATGCTATGCATAAAACCTTGTCTTATAAACATTAGTTTATCATTAAAAAAATATATATATTTATTCATTTTAAGACTAAACGTTTCTAAATATATAGGTAATATTATAATACTAGGTATTTGGATTATATAAAAAAATAAACTAAAAAAGAAAGAAAACGTCAGCTTTGTATGTTCCAATCTCTATCGATGCATAATATTAATTTGTTTTTTTTACGCTTCATTATAATATCAAATACCCAACAATGTGAAATAGAAAAAGGGATAGTAAAGAAAAAAATTACGACTGAAAATATATTAAGCAATAACAATTGTCCGAACCGAAGAGGTGGTTGAATTTGTGGGTAGGTTGCTTGTCTGGCAGTTTGATTCTATTGTTTGGAAGTTTGCAAGCAAACAAGTAAAAATCACTGAAGAAAGTAAAACACTGTAGAAAATAAACTGCCAGTCACTGAGATCTGTTTTTGGACTTTTTCACTAGGTTTAGCAGGGTTTGTTTCTACTGCTTGCTACTAACCTATACTAACTATACTACTATATATACTAATATATACTAACCCAGTGAATACGTCCTAAAACAGGTCTCTTTAACTGTCAGTTAATTTTCACAGCTTTATATATAATCCATTAATGATTGCGTTCAAATAAAAACAAGGAACATAGTCAAGTTAGTGTGAATATACGCACTCATACTATAGCACTGTTGTGGGGTTCACACAGGACCGACCCTAAACAGGCGCAATTGAAGAAGTACGCTCTGGGCGCCGAATTGTCAAAGGCGCCAAGGCGTAATAATACCAAACACCTAACATCACCTTGTGCCCTTGCGATTATTTTTCACAAAAATGGCGCTACACAAATATACAAATCATCCGAAATATTATTAATTACAATGATCACCCACCTAGGGTTTTAACAAGGGGTGTCAACATTTTACTCTTGCCAGAAGAAGTTTCGTTCGCTTTACACCAATTTTTAGAAATGAAAATATTTCTCTTTCTCGAGCCTATTAAGTTTTGCATGCATCTTTGTATGCCACAGAAACTTTGTCTCTATTTCTTGTCAACCTACCTAGGTATATAAACGTCAATACAATTTTTCTCTAACTTATATTTGGTCATGTCACAAGCTTGCCCTACTTTCAAAACAATTAAACGCGTAAAGAATTTATTCAATTCTGAGTCATGTTTTCTAACCATGAATAATAAACAAGTCCTTTTGAGAAAAAAACAAGTCGATCAAGAAAATTCTGCCACTCACGGGTTGAGCTAGTCGTCTGGAGGATATTTTTCATTAAGTAGCCCGCGCGTGTGGTGTAATACCCCGCCAAGAAAGTGGAAAGCAGGCACCCCCTCACCCAGTATTATGGGGATTAGCAGGTACCTACTCTACTCTACAATACCATAGACTAAAACAGTAGGTTACTATATTATAGTCTGCTAGAGTAGGCAATATAGAGCCTTTCTTACCTATATTTATTTTCCTCTACCCGTTGTTCACGCTAGGTACTGGGTAGGTACTGGGCAGTTCCCCTCCTGACCGGCCATACATTACCGGGTTATAAACCCCGTGACCCACATTGCCGATCCCGACTAGGGAATATTCCTGCCTTGCATATTGTTGTATTACTTTATATTAATGCACGGCATGAGAGTGATGACTTAACGTATTCAGAGTTTGATATTTGACGTGTAACGTGTAGACTGAATAGGTGTCTCGATCATATTTTGTTGTGGATATATTGAAACTAATAGGCAAGCATTAGTGATGTTTCCCCCTATCGATATTTAAACGTGAGTGTTTAAATTGAGTAAATAACGAAATGTAAGGATTTCAGAAAAAATTAGAATATTTCGTGACCTTTCAAATAAATTAAAAATAACTGATATAATACATACAATCAAAAAACGCTCTAAAGTATGGTATGATTTTCATTCGTGCTTCATAATATTCACGTGAATGAAGTTACATTATTTATAATTAGAAAATAAAAGGTAGGTAATTTAATTAAACCACATTTATCTGAATCCCAACTACTATACACCTTAAAACTTATATACAGGATATTAAAGTTACGTAGAATGGAAAACAAATTAACTTAACGTAGAATGTAAAGTACCTACCTACTATTTTTTTTCAAATAGTAGTAGAAAATTGAGAATAAAAGCAATGTGAATTTAAATAATAAAATTGTTTTCACAATAAACGAGAAAAATTAGATTCTTACTAAAAAATAGACCTAACTAACGCATATTTTCTGATGTCGTCTGAAAAACAATAAAAAAAATAGATTGCTGCCGATACATTGTTTAGAAAATAATACTTACAAGTGCCATTTTTGTTTTCAAATATCCAACAGCCTCAAAGTCAATGATGGGATAGGTATTCTTCTTCTTGATGTTTTCTTTCAAAGTCAAATCACATAGAGCCAGCGTAATTAACTTTAAGAACACGTGGAAAAGTTAATTAAATTCCAAAGCAAGTATTTTAATAAATGTTAATTTAGGTAGGTATTTATTACAGCAAATACACACACTTTTCACTCAGTAAAATCACATCGTAGAGGTTTTCCGAAATCGTTTGACGTTTGTTTAAACCGAATCCGCGGGTGCATTATGTGAGTTTCCCGCCAGAACTTAAAAATTCTATAAAACACTTCCAAATTCCAAAAAGCAATCAGGGATAATCCATAGATAAAGATGAAGATTGGAATGTTGCTAATTTTAACACCGATTAAGATGAGATCAAGATGCTAAGTTAGAGGCGGTTGAGCGAGTACTGTTCGGAGACCTTGTGGGGATTGTTGTTTACCATGAGGATTAAGTTGGTGTTTGGTTTCTCTCCCGTGAGACTAGCGCTCGGGGCTGTACGCGGACACAGTGTGGCGAGCCGGCCACGGGGCGAGGGTCGCTTAGGGCGCCGGCGGACCTGCCGAAACGCCTTCAACCTACTTAAATGCCCACGACGCGGATTAACCGCCATGCTAAATCATTATTATTATTGACAGGTCAATCGACGTTTATAAATAAATTACATATTTTGGCAGTTTTGTACGCAATTCGTCATCAGAAAAACGACCCTTATTCTTAAAAAGCCGGTACATTATTTTTTGTAGTGCCCGTAGAATACACAGCGTTTTTAAAAATAGCACATCATTTTAGGGCTTGAAACCAAGTAACAATTTATCCCTTAAATATATATATTTGCAGAAACCGCACAGTATTAACGATGATTTAATTCCCAATTTTATGTTTTTTGTAAAAGTTAGTTTTTTTCTGAAATATTTACTAATAACAACTTACTACTAATAAGCTTAATACACTCTAACATTTTTTTAATATTATTAATAGGATATAGGAAAGAAATACATATGAAATATTTTTAGCAAAAATTATATTCATCGATTTCAAAAACCTTACAAATGTGTCCCGTTCGATTTGACACACTTACTCGTGTTTAACCGCATGATTAGGCAACACGAACAAAAAAACTTTCAAGTTTTATTTGCAAACGACATAGTATATGACCTGTTTCACAAGTGGTCCACGAAAACAGGGGTTATAAACTTTAAGCGCCCTAAAATATGTGCTTAACATTTTATTTCAAAAATAATTTGCCTTTTTTGTCGAATCGACATACATACAAACCTGTTAGATATGATTTGAGATGTTTACGGCCAAAAGTATTATTGTGATAGACACTGTTTAACGCTGTCCGAAACATTTTCTAAAGGAGGAAGAAGCGCGACACGGCACAATACCCCAAAAATCAATAACAATAATAAAGCTTACAAAATTTGCACAAATATTTCGAGTGATGTGAAAACCAAACCATAATGTTTAATTAAATCTTAACCGTATTTTAACTGACAATTTTTCAAGAAGCAAACTCTCAAACAGTGACCTCGTCTCGAATTGTTCGATCAATGCAAAATTTCAATCTAGCAACGTCATAGAAGCTTGGAAATAATTACAAAAATATGTAAATAAGACACTCTATTGCTTTTTTTCTACATTTTCAATTGTAATATATATAGTAGCATTGATTTTAGAAAATTCATGCAGTTAAGCTAGTATTTATAATAACAATAAAGTAATTCAGAATATAATAATCTATGTCTTGCAAATTTTACCTAAAACATGTATGTATGTACTAAGACGAACACCTTAGAAAATACAATTGTGTTACAAGCGCGGTAATCGAACATCATTAAACATACGATAACTTGCCCGTTTGTGCATAATCCATAAAAAATATCTCTTATTTACAGGTTTAAGTGACTATTCACCATTCATTGTGGTTCAAACATGACTCAAGAAAATAAAATCACAACCGTGATTAGATTCAGTCACTTTTCCAAGCATTTTGCTAATGTGATGCATTAATACTATAATACAGAAAAAAGTATAATAATAACATAATATGAATTTAATAGTTTTCCGAGAAAGGGGCACCGAGCGTGAAAATATTGCTAACTTACGTCACAAACTCCGCTTGTTGACTTATAGAGTAAAAGCCAATATGAGTCACGCCAAACACAGCCTGAATGGGGTGGGTTACTAGCTACTGGCGTTTCAGGCACAAAACAAGTAGGGCTGCTAATTGCGAATTAACTTTATCTGAAATTTCATATAATAATTTTGACATCCATCGATTTGCTTTTTAACGATTTATTTGTTAAATGTTTTGAGCACATTACTTCTGCTTGTAGCATTTGTTATTTTCGTGAAAAATGAGTGCTAATGTATAGTTATTAATCGTAGCTAAATTGTTAAGATGTGTTTTATTCTATTATATTAATAACTGTAGAATATTATTAATATGTGTTTTACATCGTTCATGATGAAATTTTACTTGTTCATGCAGACATGTAAAATGTAATTATTTATTTTTTGGAATAACTTTATTGAGTAAAACCTCAAATTGTAATATTTAATAATTGAAGACAATATTAGCAATTTCTAAATGAAAATCTGAAACAGAAAATCAGAAAAGGATACGGTCACATAATTTTAGATGTGACCGTATCCTTTTCTGATTTTTCTGTTTCAGATTTTTGTTTAGAAATTGCTTTATCAATATAAAATAAAAAATAATGTGTGCGAAAATCGCGAATGCTGAAATATCGGTGAATTCACCAACTTTGAGTTATAAATGCTGAAATATCGGTGAATTCACCAAATTTGAGTTATAAATGCCGAAAAATAGGTGAATTCACCAACTTTTTTGTGTAAAAAGACCACATCTGCTATTTACCCTATTTCACCGTTATTAGTAGATATATTTCCTATGTTTTGATACATTTTATAATTGATACATTCTCGTATTTGGAGAAGGGAGTATTTAGAAACTATGGTATTTATATATTAAAAAATATTATAAGTATATATATATCGTAATTATATATATATTATAAGTATATATATATATATATATTGTAATTAGACCTATTCGTAGGTACATTATCTAAAGGTAGACTGAAAATACGTACGTACGTCGTATTATACTACTCTGCTCGCTCGTTATTTCGTCTTGACGTAGTGGAAAAGCTGCTCACTTACGGGTGTCCCCGGCGAGCATTCTGAGCATGACGTCACGCGATTTATATACATTCAAAAATGCTCGTCGCTCGCCTGTGCTTGCCGCAGACATGCTCACCCGTCAGTGGGTCGCTTTAGCTCTCAATTGATGTCGCGAGGAACGCATATAGAAACGAGGGACGTTCATAATAATATAGCTGTTTCACCCATACACATATTCTTTGAATGCCTTGAATCTCTTTCTAATGCGTTTCGTTCATGAATGATGTTATTTGTAGCCATTTCATTCACATTCACACATAATCGTTATGGCTATTATTTTCTTTTGCGTTTCGTTATTCGATTTCAATCTGGAAACAGGAACGTGCTATATGTATTTTTTGATTAGTGTGAACATAACGCGTCTTTGTATTTATGTCAATGAGTTAGCCCCACTTCGTTATTTACTTCGCATCATATTAACTAGCCATACAAAGTGGAAATTAAAACCTATTTTTAAATAGTCATTTACTAGGAGCTTTTCTTTATTTTTACTGACTTGTTTCAGATGGTCATTTACGTTTCACGTAGAAAAGTTACTATTCTACAACCTCTTAAAATGTGTGGCGTGGTAGCCCTTGCCCTTAGCCTGTGTCCAATGGTTTTAAGCCGTATTGTTGTAATACGAAGTCCAAACCGGGGCTGGGCTCAGCGAAGTCATTTTATATACATTTCAGTTTATATGATCTTCTATGCACCAGGTCAAGGGTGAATAATTAAATGCATTCTGTGAACAAAACCAGTGTTTTATTTAACTTATTTTTACCATTATTACGTTCAATATATTAAGTGAAGCCGAAAATATGACAAAAGAACTTGCAGACTTACCTGCGCAAATTACCTGCGTTATGCACATTTTGGATGCCGCCAACATTTTGCATTTTGACTCTTGATTCGAAATTCAAAATCCGCTTTCCTTCAAGTTATATCATTTACATTTAAAGTAGGTATGCGTGCAAACAATGTGCTGTCAAGAAGTTCTCAGTTGTCACCATTAACAATGTTAACCTAATGACGGTTTCCATGCGGAAAAATTGACGTTGATTCTTTTTCACAGAAGTATTACGTAGATTCCAATTTGCGAAAAATATTTCTTCGAACCTTTCTTAATTAAAAATAAAATTAGAACTACAAATACAATTACTATTAAAAAAAACACTGCCCTACATTTCCAAAGTTTTCTCTAATAAGACGCCCGTGTCAGCATAAAAATAGTTGAAAATATTTTAACTATGTTGAAGTACCGTTTTTATATTAACCCAAATCATTGTGACACTTTAAAACAGTATAAATAATACAATTAATTAACACTTGGTGTAATAATTCCAGCTCCGTATCCAGTGTGTTATCATGCTGCCATAAATAAGTAACCGGAAAAAACTGAAATTAGTCCAATATACAGAGAATTCCACATTACTCTTTCTTCCACAAATGTAAAAAATATTCTCCTAGTCCGCAATTTACATAAATTTAACGCACTAACTATAGCTCTATTATCATATTACGCCAGAAGTTTTGTTGGAATGGCTGTTGTACCTACATAAGATACAATAAGCATTATCATTTCCTTATTTCTAATTGTATTGGTAGGAATTCCGAAATAAAACTTTTATTTATAAAACCAAAGTGGCCAATCAAGAATCGTTTTTCTTATTTTTAACTAGATGGCTTCAATTTAATTTAATGTATGCAATACTATAAATTGCAATGTTCTAAAATGAAATATTGACTTTATTAAATATAAACCTATTATCTCTGGCCTAATTGATCTTTTTTTTTGTTTCATTTAGGACGGCTTGTTTCACAGAATTTGAATAATTCATCAATTTTTAAAGTTGATTTGCAAGTTCTGTGAAATTTTAGTTTTATTAATAAATCATTAGTGGCCAGTTGCTTCACAAATCACAATAGAACTTGAATGGAACCTTCACAGAACTTGCACTGAATATTACTAACAAAACCTAAACCAACACCTATCATATAGATTTTGAAGAAATTAAAATAATGACAGGTGGGTAGGTGTGTAGGTACTGAATAATGAAAATTTAAAGTGTCAGCTACACTACTCGCTTCGACGCTTCGACGAAGTCCTCGACGAAGTTAGCCGAAGTTCGAAGTGCGTGCCCACACACTCGTGCAACTTCGCGAGTAACTCAGTCCAACTCATTCGAGTCCTTTGACTCGGGCGCATTTACCGACAACAATCGGAAGTCGGGCGAAGCGAAACGAAGTTGCCCAAAGCAAAGTGAAGTTCGTGCCCACACTATCGTATTCGGTCAACTTCGATCAACTTCGCGAGTTTTTTATAAATTTAATTTAGATTAAATTTGATAATATTATTATTAAGTTCTGCAAGTGTTTTAGTTTTTTATTATTGTGACAGCTGTTTCGGCTTACAAGGCCATTTTCAAACTGTGGTTAGTCCACATTGAGACGACGTATTTATACTATTTCAAATGTAAATTTTGAAGGTGTATACATTGATTTATTACTGGCATGATCATTGGATGACATGATCTATTGTTGGTTAAACCAGTCTATGTTTTCCCCTCAGTAAATGGTAATGAGTTCTTAATCATTTACTAATGACTTTATTGAGTAGTGTAGCTGGGCTTTAATACTTACCTACTGATGATTATGTTTTCATTAAAAAAATTATACTCTGTAGAGCTAACACGATTATTATAATAACGTGTTATAATAACGTGTTATCATAATAACGTGTTATTAAATGGCTGTGTTTTCTGCAAAAGTGGTGATATTTTGAAACAAAATTTAAAATATTTAAAAGTTATGTATCCTTTTTTTTAATATTTTGTACAACAAAATATTGGAGAACGCCGTTTTATTTGCCTTTTTTAATAATAAAAAAAATAGTGAAGAATTAATAATTAATGAATTCGCGAAGTTTTCTACGTTTTTTCTGCGTTCCATTTTATATATATTCAAGCCTGTCAAAACAATAGACAAATAAATATCTACTGTCTTAGTTTAAAATACCAGAAAATTGCGGTAAAAATGTGAAAATTCACATTAATTGCGAATTTCACGTAATTCTCAAGAAAATGGTAAAATTCGTGATTTTTAGTAAGAGTACGAATTTCGCTTCAGTTTTCGCGTTAAACACGAATTTTAGAAGTCTCTAATAGTATTACAGCATTAATTATAAAGCAATACAAATAAATTAGATATTATGTTCATGGTGGGTTATATTACCGAACGAGTCTATCTTGATTTGTGTATCTAGTATCAACAAACGTCGTTGTCATGCGGGCAGCGAGCAGCGAGCATCGATATCGGCCCGTATCATTCGTGAAAACAAATAGCTTTCCCCGCCCCGGCTGTAATTTTCCCGAGGCGATGCTACTGTCATTGGCCGGAGACGCCCCGCCCCGAGTCATCCCGTATTACTTAAGCCGGAATTATTGTATGATTGGCGGCTTCCGGCCTATTGGAACTGTCAAAACACGTTTAACGCCCTTTCTTTTTGTCTATGAGTAATCATCACGAAGGTTTTTTTTGTTTTTATGTGAGGGTTAATCTGTTCAGTTAGGGTGATATCATCTATAATAATCGCATTTAAAATTGAAGCTATTAAAAGTTAAAGGTGGAATAATAATTGATCAAACTAAATGTTATTTACGATGTATTCTAAAAGCGTTTGTATCTTTTTTATTGAAGGAATTAAGTTAATTTTAAAAAGCCTTCTAAAATTCCATGTTTTATTAGTATGAAATCGGGAACGAGTATTTTTTTCCAAAATAAGCTTTAATCATAAGAACTGATGTTAAAATTATTTTTTTAATTTTTGATAATCCACACTTTTTTGATTTCAAAACTTTATAAATTTGTTCCAGTTATTTATTTTAAAACGGCCTGGTTTCACCTTCCTACGAGCATTTTCACACTTGACCAGTATAGTCCTGAATCAAGGTATTTTTATTCTGCAGCACGAATCAAACCCACAACCTGCCGATTCGAAGTATTTCTGGTTAAATTAACTAAACATTAATGCTGGTAGATACGCGAGATTGTAAAAAAGAGAACTAGCCTTTGTTTACATAATTCAAACATTTGTCTGAGAAACAGTAGAAGTCTATAATAGTATCCTAAGATATTGAAATCAGTCTAACATATACATGAAATATGTAAAGGTAAATTTTGTTTAAGTACCTACCGATGTGGAAAGTGTTTTCGCTGCGTAAGAAACACTTATATTAACTACAATAAACGAATATATTTGAAACGTTTCTAACCTCGGCTATAAGCTCTGTGAAATATAGCTTAGCCTAAATGAATTTATCGTAACTTCAACACCTCTCTTATTCTTACAACCGCGTTTAGTTCTTTTGTAAAAATGTTCGTGTTTCTGACTGCCAATAAATCTCAATAAAGAATTGAATCTGGAACACTTTTCTCCAATCAATACTAATTACAAAAAAGTGAATAAACATAAAGTAGGTACTTTACAAAACTTCGCTCTCAATTATTTCCTTTTGCATAATTATATGTTTTGTGGTGAAAATTTATGAATTTACGAATTCATTAAATTTATATTATATTTCGGTTAACTTTATGACCTAAATATATCAAAATATAAATTACTTTTATAGCCGATTGTTTAGTTATTATCTGTCATCGGGGAACTTATTTCGTTCATTTCGCGAACGTTAACATTTTTATAGTTTTACGGCGCGTGTTTGGTGTCGCGAAGCGACGTAAGAAAATATGTGGCACACAATACGACTCTGACGTCACAGAGTAGGTATTGGCATTTGGAAATGTAGCCAATTCTTTATACAATCCACGCAATCCCGAACGGTAAGTTTTTCCTTCTTACCAATATTTCCGCCTGGTGAAAGTTCCAATTAAATATTCAATCTAGCGTTGCCAGTAGAATGAAAATTAATATTAAATTTCCATTCGTACAACCACAGAAGAAAGAATATTACAAGAAGTGATCTGTGGGCGTGTTTCGTAATCTAAGTATTTGCCTGATCGAGATTTAAATTTCCAATACAAAACTGTGTTTATGCAATTCGAATCAGATGGAGATCTGCGATGTCAGGCGAGTGAAAATCGGAGCGCTGGGCTTTTTTTGGACTTAACAGAACTTTTGTTTTCATTCAAATTTGTATGGAAGGCTAATCTAGTGTGATTATCTATTCCATATTTACAACTTATTGTTAATATATTTTGTATATATTAGACATTATTTTTTTTTCCAATTCGCACCGATAAATCGAAACTGTTTTATTTCCTAAAACCTTTCGATATATAACGTGAAATCAAATGTTTTTCGTCCAAAACTTAAACACTTATTGTTAGAGGTGGTAATTAGTAAAAAAAATGCACGCCAAATGTAACGAATAACTGCTCTATTTCCTCAAGATTTGAAGTTTTTTATTGGTGTATAATAAAGTATACTTTTTGTAGTTAATTCTTTTTCTTCAAGTTCCCAAATTTAAAAAAAATAAATCGAATATTTGAAATGCGTTCAGTATAAGGACATGCTTTAAACATCATTGTTTATTTAATTATTAATTGTTTTCATCTCTAAAATAGTCTATCAAATCATTTATTTTAATGGTTGAAATATAACTTTCTCGTATCTAATACAATTCCTTGACCTTTTCCAAACATTCAAGCGTTAATCTCGGCTAAATTTCCACTTCTGAACAGCCGCTAATGAACGCCTAAATGAAAGGAAAATTCGACCTCGAATGGAAAAACAACCGCGAGGCCACACACTGAAAATTGGCGCCATTGATTTTTCTCTGTGAACTAATTGCTCTGATAAATATCGTATTGGCATTGAATACTACATGGAAAAGAAACTAATTTCACCGTTGAATAATAACATTGAGTCAATATACTACACGTTTGCCGGGAAAATCGTCTCCTAAATTTTCCAAAATTTCAGACCATGATTTCAGCAGTAGGTACGAGAATCTACGATCTAAAAATGATGTCATCAAAATCATTATTTTTTTTTCCTTTTATTAGTCTGGTCGTTGCCCATCGCTTCGATAAGACGCCTCCAGTCGAGGTCGGCCCTACGTGGGCGCAATTGGAGCAGTACGCTCCGGGCGTCGAATTGCCAAGGTGCTGATAATACCTAACATATCATAAATACAAATCATCCTTATATTGCTATTCACAGAAATCACTAACTAGGCGTGTGCTCACCCAACATCTCTTTGTAAGGGGCGCCAGAGCAACCGGCCCTGCCTCTCCCTATTAACATTATTGGTTTCCCCTAGCTTAGTACTGAGCGACCTGGGCCTCGATTATCAACGAAGTCACTCCACTCGAACAACAAGTGGTTCGACCCACTCGTTGTTCGATTGGAATGACTTTTGACGATTTGCGTATGTAATTATTTACCTTCGACGGGAATCAAGAATAAGAACGTCGACCAATGTGTGTACTTTCGACGGCGATCGCGAGCGGCCTGAATTGGAGAATCGATACCCTGGACGCTTTTGCTCTGAAATTGCGGCCATTATCTTGTTCGGAAATCGCATTACAGGCATTCTTGGGCTGTACCCAAGCCACCGCACCTATTCATTATTTTAATTACGATAAATTAATTTTCACCTTGGAATAAGTACCTACCTGTTTTTCACCCACTCTAGATGATGTTCTGCATCCCTTTTCACTATATAACCTTATTGAGAACCCTTTACGGAATTCTCATTGAAATGTATCCTTACAAAAGAAACCTTAGTTCATATAAATGTAAATTTTAGCGAGTAAACTATTTGGTCATGGAACATTAAAATTAAACATCGCCATTTTCACGTTAATCCGTAAAATTGTAGCCCATGATCGCAACTCTTTAGACCCACGGACTGGTGGCATGCCGACTAACAAAAGTACTGTTCTTTTAATTCTTGTTTGGTTTTAACATGATTTTTAATCACTAATCAAAGATTATTCTGAGGGCCGTTGGCTGAAATGGTTTCAACGACAAAGCAATACGGGGTTTGTAATGCAATAAACAGTAATAATACTTTCTACAGTAATTTTAATAATTATATATTTGAGTTGTACAGTAAGGACAAGGTGATTAATCGGTTGGCGAAATTGTTAGTAATTTTCTGAATATAATTCCTCAGTTTTAATGAACAATAAAAATGCAATTAAGCTTTTGACACAGAAAGCTTTAGATGAAAAGTAAAAAAAATATATAAGTTACTAAATTGACGACCTGCAAGGTCGAGGGGTAAGGCTCTTGACTGGCAATCCTGTGGAGGCCGCGGGTTCAAAACCCTACATGCGAAAGTAAATTTTAATTGATTGATTTGTGTTATTTCACAACTTATTCATTTAAAATAATTTATAGTAAGTTCAAGATTGGAAGATAACCTCAGTATCGCCCTAGTGTAAGACCACTATTCAGAATTGAAACATTGCTTGAAATGGCTTTAGTTGTATTTTGTGACCAGATTTGAATAGCCAGGTTATTCCCCACCTTCTTCCTCCTTCTTTCCTTTCCCTCCCGCTACCTTTAGCCTCACATCATACACCAATAGGGGATGCCATAGTCTCACTGGCTCCGGACGGTTGGAAGCAGTAGGGGTTCATGTGCGGTGTTTATTATATTTAAAAAATAAAAATAAATTTATAATATTATAAAATTTATTAAATATTGATTAATATTGGTTATTACTCTCCCCACCAAGTGAGTTATGCAGAAATGTTAAAATTTTCTCCTGGATTGTGTATTTAAAAAAAATAGACAAAAAGTTCATCGCTTGAGTACGAGTTTTGTGAATAATAGGTTTGTGCGTACAATAATACAATGAATGCAACTGTAATAAATTGTAATAATTATTGTAAACACCTCCCACTATCAAATTTCCCTATGTAGGTAACACGAATCATTTCTAACGGTATTTGAAACACAACATATCGCCATATTTAACGTTGCACATTGCATGCAGTTTATCATATTTTTACGACTTTTCTAGAAATTTTATACTTCAACAAATTCAACCCTACGAAGAATAGGCACGTACAAAATATACGTGGCCCTGCGAACTGCTGGCTATGAAGTAGCTGTTGTCACAAAGTACAGGGTTTGCCGATATTCGATATGCGAGCCGCCAAGTATTTATTATGTTTTTATTGAAACACAAAGTTTTAAACATTGACAGTCATGGTACAATATGGAAAGAAGAAAGAAAGAAAATTGGTGAAGGAAAAACAAAAAACCTGTTATGTAGTGACCTCGTTAAAATATTCACTGCTAAAATATAGTTAGTACAGCTTTATATTTAAATAGAGGCATGTTCAAAATATATTTTATTTTTGTATTTAAAAAGACAAACCTTCCCGGGTTACAAATAACCAACAATATTTAACAATATTTGAAAATCACCTACTACCACCGCAGTAAGCGGAAAATTTTGCTTATGTTGTGATAGAGAACTTAGCCAGCCGAGGAATTGAACACACTACGCCTGGGTGGGACCCAAACGCGATGTCAACTCAGCCACCGACCGGTCAACGTCAATATTACTCTACTAACTTCCATAATTTGGTTGAATTTAAACGGGCTTTAAAAACAAAATTATTTTAAAATCCTACCAATCTTCACTTATTTTCAATGTTTTATTTTTGTTTCATTGTTTTATTTTCATCAAAATATAAATTCAACACACCTTTAAAATGTGATACAGAGTCAGTAAAAGTGATGAAACAAAATCTAGGTTTAATAGTCACTTATGTAACCTATTTAACCTAATTTTTGTTTCATCACTTTTCATGACTTTATATCACTTTTTGGAGGTGTGTTGAATTGTCATTTTCATTACATACCCGGTAACCATTATTATTATTACATTACAATCATTGCGGAAATGGCTACAGAGACTGATTCTTCCGGAGGGTTTGTTTAGATTTATATAAGATTTTGTTTTGACACTTCGGAGTGTTCACAAGAGTGAAACTTTAAAAAAGCTTAACGTTCCCTGGCTGTGTCTTTGGGTCACAGTGGGCAATAATATCAGCAATCATAAACGTTTTCTTCCATGTTAGGCTTAAAAGACTTTCACTCCAGTAATAAATTCAAGTGTGTCGTGCTCCAGCCCGTTATACCATGTAGGTATTATATGCTAGCTTATTTTTTTCATTCAATTTCTTGTGACTAGTATTTTAAGAATTATTTCTGAACTGGAAGACAAAAGAAGATTATTTATAAACGAAATTATATATCAAAAATATGTTTTTTAAACCGTTTTCCTTAAATATGTATTTTGTTATAGTTATTCTGTGTGCACAATATTGATGTGTTTTTAGGTATTTGTCTACTACGCGATAGTCCCAACTGCCCAGAGCCAGTGGAACTCAGACATTCCAAATGTGGGGAGTGTTGTGAGGCTGAAGGAAGTGAGGAGGGAAAGG
Source organism: Hesperophylax magnus (assembly GCA_026573805.1). Lineage (NCBI taxonomy): Eukaryota > Metazoa > Arthropoda > Insecta > Trichoptera > Limnephilidae > Hesperophylax > Hesperophylax magnus. The sequence continues at coordinate 8,763,425 of JAIUSX010000006.1, read as the reverse complement.
TTTGGGAAGTACCTACCTAGCTATAAAGTGATGGGTCCACTAAACATGATTAAAGCCATTTCAAGAAACGTATCGATTTTGAATTATGTTATCTTACCTCCTCATCTGGATGATACTGAGAAAGTGGAAAACTCCGTTTTATTGACTAAAATTCTTAAAAAGTTTATGATCTTTCATTCCTCGAAAAATTAAGATCCTAAAGTAATACGTAACCCGATTTTAATAATTATATTGACATTCTTAATGCATTATTATCTACATTAAAACATGTTTTTATTTTTATTTTTTAATACCATATTATCTACATTAATACATTTTATACCACAAAGCACTCTTTTTAGGGTGCCTTAAACAAAAAAAAACATGTTATAAAACATACTGTCTATTAATGCCATGCTATCTACATTAAAACATGTTATAAAAAATACTGTCTATTAATGCCATGCTACCTATATTAAAACATGTTATAAAACATTCTGTCTATTTTAATGCCATGTTATCTACATTAAAACATGTTACAAAACATGCTGTCTATTTTAATGCCATGCTACCTATATTAAAACATGTTATAAAACATACTGTCTATTTTAATGCCATGATATCTACATCAAAACATGTTATAAAACATATTGTCTATTTTAATGCCATATTATCTTTTTTTTTTTTTTTTTTTTTATTATTTTAATATAGATCATAGTTACATTAATACATACATTTTTTTGCTAAATATAATATTTAGGTACATAATTGGTCATGTATACCTTATCAGAAAAGAGGAGCTCTTGTGCCTGATAAGGGAGCCACGATTCTTACTTCAGTGATTCAATGTTATGTGTAAAATATAAATATAATATATCCATATATTTTTTTTAATATAAGTTTTTTTTGAAAAAATGTTTGATTTTTTTTTTTTTTTTTTTTTTTTTTTTTTTTATGGATCGTCCGTCCATTTATTTATTTATTTATTTATTTATTTATTGTTGTTATACGCCCATACGCCCATTTTATTGATTTGTTCTTGTTGGTTCGTAATACAGCGCAATTCGGAAGGGAGATTATTGTAGTTTTTTATGGCTTGGTAAATATAATGGTTTTGCATTTGAGTTGTTTTAAAGATTGGCGTAATAAATTGATTTCCATTTCTCATCAGTTTGTAAAATTCTTGATATTCTGTGTTATTTTTTTCTTTACACATTTTTATAATCGAAGTTTGCTTAAATATATCATCAATATTTGGTACTGGAAACATTTTAAAAAGCAATTTTGTTGGGAAAGTAGAGTTTTTTTTAAGTATTACCTTTATAATAATTTTTTGCGAGACTTTTACTGAGTTTAGGTTGTTTTTATAAGATCCTCCCCAACCTATGATTCCGTAAATAAGCAGGGAGTGGACAAGAGCATAATATACATTTTTTAATATTTTCACATTTAAAATATTTCTTAACCTAACAAATATATATATACATTTCCTTATTCTCTTTACTAACTCCGTAATATGGCTTTTCCATTTCAAATTTTCATCGATGATCACACCAAGATATTTAATTTCAGAAGAAGAGTTGATTACAGTACAAATAGGATTAAGTAGTTTACAGTTGACATTGTCACAATTTTCATCATGGATTATGATATTTACTTTGTGTTTAGGTATTTTTTGTAGTGAAAATAATACATATGTTGTTTTTTTGGCATTAAGTGTGAGTAGGTTATTATCAAACCATGATTTTAAGATATTAATACATTCATTTGCAAGTTTGTTAACTAGTTCCCATGTTTGACCTTTTATTAATAAAACAGTATCATCAGCATAAGAGATTAATTCACCTTTGATTTTCTGTTGGAAAATGTCATTTACATACATTAGAAATAGTAATGGTCCGAGGACCGTGCCTTGAGGAATGCCAAATGTACTTGTTAGTGGTGTACTAAAGGTTTGGTTTAATTTTACAATTTGAGGTCTCTCTGTTAAGTAGCTTTCTATCCATTTAAGAGCTAAGTGGTCAATGCCATTTTCTTTTAATTTTAATATAAGTCTTTCATGGGAAATGCTGTCAAATGCTTTCTTTAAGTCAATAAAAATTCCTATACATTTATTTGATTTGTCCAGGGCACTCTGAATACTAGATGAAATTTTTGCAATGGCATCTTGGGTACTTTTTCCCTCTGTGAAACCGAATTGATTTTCATTTATAATCGAGTTTTTTTTTAAGAATGCAGTTAGTCTTTTTTTAACAATTTTTTCAAAAATTTTCGATATATTAGATAAGAGTGAAATGGGTCTATAATTAGAAATGTCCTCCGGGCTACCGGACTTAAATATTGGAGAGATTATGGTTTTCTTATACGTGCTCGGGAAAACTCCTGTCTTAAAGCTATTGTTTATAATATGAGAGATTGGTGTAGAAATATAATTTTTAATGATTTTTAGTGTTTTTACAGCGAGACCGTCAAATCCCGGAGCAGAACCACCTCGCATTTTTGATATAATTTGTACAATTTCAGACGGATTGGTTGGTTCGAAGAGTTCAAGTTTAGTTTCTATATTTGGAATATTTTCAATATACATCTTATTTATTTTTTTCACGGTAATTTTTTCTGCTAGACTCTTTCCGATATTTGCAAAGAATTCGTTAAAAGCGTTTGCTCCTTTTTTAGGTTCTTCAATACAGTTAATTATGTTATTGTTTTGTATTACACTCTTAATAGTATTACTTTTGGTATTTTGTTTATTTTCCATGATTTCATTGATTATATTCCAAACTTTCTTACTGTTATTTTCAGAATCATCAAGTTTATTTTTATAATAATTTTCTTTCGTGTTTTTTATGAGCGTGGTTAATTTATTTTTGTATTCTCTAAAATGAACATTTAATTTAATGTCTAGTGGTTTTTTTTTTGTTTCTTTATAAAGCCATTCTTTGTGTCTTATGGACACAACAAGCCCATGTGTTATCCACGGTTTGATTTTACGAAATTTTGCTGTATTTCCTTTTGGAATAATTTTTTTTGAATCATTTATAAAGTTCGTTAATCTATTTTCAAATATTTTACAGCACTCGTTGACGTTATCACTTCGGAGAATATCTAACCATAATTCAGATGACAATTTATTTTTCAAAGATTCGATATTAACAACAGATATTTCTTTTTTATTATTAGCAGTTTGTCCGCAATGTTGGTTTATCGCCTGAGGTATTATTGAATTGTAATGTAGCAAAGTCATGTAATGGTCGGTAATTGAGGTTTTTATAATTCCCGAGTTTAAATTATTTATATCTTTGATATTTGTGAAAATGTGATCAATGCATGATGGACGTTGCCCATTGACGTTTCTGGTGTAAGAGTTTATACACGACACATAATTCAATTCCGCCATCATATTTAAGTAATTATCTTTATCGTTCGATGTATAATCGTGCGATATATTTAAATTAATGTCACCTAAAACTATTGTATTCGCGTTTCTGTAGTTTAATAACACATGTCTTAATTCTTCTATAAACAAACAGACAGTAGACGAGTGTGTTCTGTATAGAGAGATAATATCAGTTTTTTTGTTATAACACTTCATTTGTACATGTAAGCAGTTTGTTCCATTCACATTAATTTCTTCCTCGCACAATATGTCACAATTATGTTGTACGAACATAACGATTCCACTGTTTTTGTTAATTCGGTTTGTAGTAGATACACAGGTATATCCCGGTATATAGTACGCCACTTCGCCACTTGAATGTGTTTCCGTTAACACAATGCAAGCGGGCTTCCTGAGATCATTATTTACTGTTGTCAAAAATTCATCCATGTTTCGTTCCAAACTTCTTATATTCATGTGTAGAATTAAAGGACTGAGATTGAGGTCGTTTTGGTGGGTACGATATTCTTGATAGCTGTTATATGTTTTTTCGTCAATATTATTTTTTTCGTCTAGTACGTTATATAAAAAATCTGTCATTTTTATTCGAAATCTATTCTGTCTCTTGCTACTTTGAGCATTTTATTTTTGTATTGACATAAGTTGCTGAAAGCTGTGTGGTCTGTTTTATTTTTCTCGCCATATTTCTTATTTTGCGATGTGCAATTTGCACAAACCGGTGTTTTTTCTCTTTCAGGGCATTTAGCAAAAGTATGATCACCCGTGCAATGCGGGCACACCGATGGATTCATTCGATTTAGGCATCTGGAGGCTGTGTGCATGAATTTGCAGCAGTGGTAGCACTGGGTTAAAGGATCACAATCCAATATGTTAACCCTTTGGTACTGGATATTTATCTTTTCTAATGATAGCAAATTTTTTCGTGTTGTACCGCTAGTTTCCACGATATAGTTCGAGAATTTGTTTTGTTCTTCATCTTCTTGATCCCGAGTACCACGTTGGTATTTCTTAGAATGTTTGTATTTTATTTCAGTAATCAAATTTATTTTATTTTCTTCGTTTATCGTTACAATGTCTTGAATCCCTTCGTTTTGTGTGAGTATCCCATTTACTATTTCCTCTTCCGTCAAGTTCGATTTGAGTCCTTTCAAAATTAATTTGGGTTTTTTCTTTTTTATTTCATTTATTTCCAGGTTATAGTTGAGTTTTTTAATTTCCTCCGTAAGAGTGTTGGTATATTCTTTTTTTGGGCAGGATATGATTACTTGCTCTTTATTTGTTTTTCTTAGTCCATTTATTCCAATTTTAAGTTGGTCTAGTTTGATGTCTTTCTGTATCTTATCACATATTTCTGCAGCTTTTGTTGTTTTTTTAGTTGATGATATTATTATAGAGACCCTCTCTTCTTTTGAAATTTCTTTTTTATTTGTGGCTAGAACTTGCGCGTAAGATGGAATTTTATTGTTTTTTTCTACGACTTCTTCTATTTTCTTCGTGAGTTCTTCGTAATTTTCAATAATTTTTTTTTGTAGTTTGATTATTTCATTTTGGTGTTTAATTTTTTCAGTTTTCCAAAGCTCTTCTAATATATAAACATTTTGTTCTAGGTTCGTTTTTGCTTTCGAATCTTTCACTGTAGTAATTTTTTGTATTTCAGTTTTTATATTATCAATGGCCGTGTCCATAATGTGTTAGCTCGCTGCGCTCGGCGCAAATCGCTCGGCGAAATCGCTCGGTGCTCGGCAGCACTTGCAATTTTTGCGACAATACTTTACTTCGCTGCGCGCGACCGTTCACGTTGATTATAGAACTGATACATCTACATTAAAGATATTATAAAACATATTGTCTATTTTAATGCCATATTATCTACATTAAAGATATTACAAAACATATTGTCTATTTTAATGCCATGTTATCTACATTAAACCATGTTATGAAATATATTTTCACTGTCATTGCTATATCCGCTAAGTTAAAACAGTGGAATTTTGTAATCGGTAATTTCTGTCTTTTGTTGATTACAGTTGAACCTTGCAACTGTAAGCCACAACTGTAAGCGAGGCAAAAATAATATGTTATCATTTTCAGTTAGGTCACTTGCAGTCAGGTAAAGTAGTAAAATAAAGTTCGTTTTACAACCTATGGGCCATTAATTACATCTTTATTATGCTCAGATTTTAAGAAAAGATTACATTTATATGCAATTTCGTTTGGTAGGTAAACTAGAAGTTACAAAAATACCTACATTATGTAATTCCATCTGAGTTTTCCGTGGATTTGTCGATAATGTTTTGATTATATTATTATGGGCGACATTATACAAGTCCGGTGTTCCACATACCCTGAGTCTGCATGCCATGCCACAGTTTTGTTGTAATTATTTCCTTCGATTATCGGGGGCATTTTTAGTTTTTTTCGCCACAACCGTAATTATTTATGCCACTTATCAAACATTTGACACAGAAACAAAGTGTAATATGATGACGCCTAAAAATTTAAAGTTTCTTTATTAATTCCTGTTTGAAATGGTTTTTGTACAGGGCCGGTCGGAAACAATTAGAGTAGTTCGCTCCGGGCGTCGAATTGCCACGGGGCGCTGATAATACCTAACACTAACAGTCCTAACACATCACCCTTGATATTATTTTTCATAAAAACGGCGCAGCACAAAATTACAAATCATCGGAATATTATTGATTACAGTGATCACCCACCTTGGCGTCTACTGGTTTTGTCAAGGGGCGCCAAAATTTTACTTGAGCCAGTCGCCGTTTAGCTCAGCGCTGACCGAAACGAAATACATTTTATATTATAATAAAAATAAAGAAATCAGTTAATCCAACGTGTACTAAAAACATTTCAGTAATTACGTGACAGTCCATTCTTTATCATTATTGATTTTCTAACACTTATTAGCATTTAATAATTCGTAATACACCTTTTTTGAGAGCAACACGCTCGTATAAAAAATGCAGAAAAACGTAGGAAAATAAGCGAAGTCGGCTCGTATGTGGAACGAGCTACCGGAAACTGTTATACCTCCTTCATATAATCAAGACCTCTTCAAAATCCGCATTAATAAATCCTTTCCTACAACCCCTTCCTTAACTCGCCCCACATCGCTGCCCAACCGGTGGCGACACAGCTCCCCGTCTTTACACTATAAAGACAAAGGCACTCTTGTGAGATGTCACTTTTTTTCAATACCTGTTAAAATTCAAAATTCACAATAGCTTAAAAAAACTTTTTTTTGTTACTACTTTAAATGGAAGTTACGCATTCTTCGAATTAAGCCGTCGCTGTATGATTTTTACACTTATGATAATCCTAAATAATTATTAATTAAATTATATGTTTTGTATTTTAGACAAATTTAACCAGTGTGCGGTTATGGGCCTAACTGGTTTGACGAGGGCTAGCTTTTTTTGGATGATTTCCAAATATTTTTGGCTATTGGATCGCCTTAATATATTTTTTTCAGAAACTATTCAGGAAGAGCAAGAGAGCAAAAAATGTATAACAAATAGTGGAAAATAATAGATGTGAAAGAGAAAAGAAAAAAATAATGCACCAGGTATGTCATATATTTTATAATATATTTTTAATGTAACAATAACCTCAACACTAATTACTCTATTCATCAATTCCTAGAATACATCCCCTTGCAAATAAACATTGCGAACTTATTGTGTAACATATTATCGTGGATGGGTGATGAAAGGATAGTTGTATTAATTAATGATGGGTCTTTCGATTGTGACATTAATTGGTAAAATTACCGAATACAACTATCTAGTCATCCACGCACATGCAATAATTCAAAGTAGGTAGGTAGTGATGAGAACTGATAAGGATGATAAAAAATAGAATACTTTAAATATCAACAGACGCTAATTTATTAAAACAATAATTAAAATGTTTAATCAAATAAATAAACATGAGACTCTATCAAATAATTTAACTCAGAGCGTGACAAGAATGTACGTGTAAATAACGCCATCTTGATAAAATTTTGACTAAAGAACATGTGACATTAATGAATTTAAAAAAACACTTAATCTTGTAAAGAATGTCTGAGCGGGCGCCAGCGAGTTATAAAATAACTACGCAAGAAGTTAAAATGAGTAATCCCTATTTAAATTATAAGTACATTGTTAAGAGATATAAGTGAAAAAGACCTTCCGTAGTTTGCACAGTAGACCCTCATTGTTCCAGCGTTGTCCGAACACACCGTAATCCCACGAGTCCAGCAAGCAACTGAAGTCGATGAAGTGACGCTCCGCACTCATAGCTCGAAACAGTCGTGCCAATTTAAGAATGTTGACCAATGATTATCTTAATCGGGTAGGAACTGCCCGTCCAGAAGTACGCACTGCTACATTACCCCCCTTCCAAAGGAAAAAAATTTTCGGCACGATAATTTTTTTTTTGATATTTTCCATATGCCTCCAAATCCAAGTCCAATGAGTGGTAAAGAGTCACAAATGCCGATAATGCCTTAGAAGAAGAGTCCAGCACGTTCTGTAGAAGTCCGTGAAGTGCTCGCTGAGCAAGGATTGAAGCGCCAACACCCAGGAAGTAGAAGGAAGAATTCTCGCTGATGGAATATCTGAATGACCCTCTTCTGACATCAGTGAAGAAGATTGAACTTGCTTGGCGAAGATAAAGAGCCCCGATAATTGTATCACCATTCTCCAATGTTGACAACAATGCAATCTTGAGAAGCTGCACCCTCTTTCTGATAGCAGTGAACGGCCAGGTAGTATCCTATTAAACTCATCCCGTAGAAGAATGTTGCTTCCCTGAAGACTCGATCTTGAACAAAATTGCTTCCTCGAAGAATAGATAAAAGTTTGTAAATCTTGAAATTTTGTATTATCTTGAGTTATCTTGACGTGAAGAACCGAAGAGTGATGAAGGCGACTGACTTCCTTGAGGCAAGTGAAAAGAAAGGTATGCTATGCTTGACAAAATGGATTACTGAGCAAGGAATTTAACAACTACTAAAGTGTAAACAAAAACTTGAATAGAATAACAAATGAAAAGATAAACTGTAGTAAAGACTAACAAAATTTATTAAAAAAAAAAAAAATTTTTTTTTTTATAAAACGAGTCTAGCTAAAAGTGCAAGCTGAGCGCCCAACAAAAGTTAAATTTGAAGCTAAAAGAAAACACTATAAAATGAAAATAATAACGTCTATATCCACATTGAAGTTACTGCCCTCTGTGAGCAGAGATGAAAAATTATAAAGTTATCCCAGAAACAAACCCAAATTCATAATAAGATAGAAGTGAGGGCTCAAACAGAACCATATATTGATGACCCAATATTGACAAAATACAGCTAAGTCCAAATGAAACTGATGCGACTTATCTTGAGCTCAGAGAGAAGCCACAGCAATTGCATGTGAAAACGCATAGTATTTGTTAAAAGAAAATGTAAAAAAAAAATTACTCAATGACATTCTTAATAATATGAACAAATATCAATTTAATAATAAATCAAGCCAAGGACAATAAGAGCAATAAAAGTAAAAAAACTTCATGAAAGGATGCAATTTTTAAATGTTAAAAAAAACTATGATTCTGTAAATCTCAAATAACCTGAGCGAGTGAAAACCCACTAAATTTCAAAATAAATATTAAATAAATAAATAAATAAATAAATTATTAAATTAATTATTATGGCATAAAATTTTTTTTAAAAAATATTTGAAAAGTGTAATCAACAGTGACTAAATCAAAGAAAACACCATGCCAATGGTTTCCTAAAACCAGAGAAAAATAGATTGTTATGAGCATCTGAGGCTATCGCGGAAAACTGCATGAAGTATTTTCTAAATTAATGAATTAAAATAGTCAACCAACACCAAGGCAAACTAAGGTACTAAGGAACAACATATAAAGAACAACCATGCGCACAATTAAAATGACACGAGGACCAAGCTTGGTACAGAACTGTTAAACCGAAATACAGCTTCGTATATGCCATAATTGAAATACAGTATGTCCCTCTAGAAAGGACAAACCGTACCTCAAAACAAGTCGCCATCGCGGACTTAGTTCATTAAAGAACAATTAGTATCATCTCACAAAGTAAAATCAGCTATTAAAAGATCCCTCGAACAGAAAAATAGCACAAAACAGTGGCCAACTGAGATTGTGAACTTCACTGCCCTAGGATAACGTATAAAATGATACAATGGATTCAAATCGTGAGATCACAAAATGTTCAATACAATATAATTGCACTTAAATCCAAAAAAAATGTGTGGATTCAATGCGTGAGATTAAAAAAACGTCAATCCCCCGCGTTGAATCGGAATGGACACATTACTCCCAAAACACATACTACACATGTACACAAGGACAAAACAAAACTTATACAAAAAATCCACTCAATGTGAAGACACAAAAATACTAGTCATGTCCTCACAATGAGAGAACACAAGAAAAATTGCAAACCTGAGGGCAAGGCAAGCAATAACCTAATATATAACAAGAGAAAAGGGATTAATTCTCAAATAAAAGTATAACGATTACAACCTAAGAAAAAATAGTTCATCAATTAACCCACCCCAAGGTCAGTTAGCTTCTTCTAACTTGATTATATCCTTAACATGAAAAGTTCCCACGGGTTTCCCTGTCATATCCGCTAATTGATAAGCAACCGGCGATATCTTGCAAATAATTTTACTACGTATAAATTTGGGGGCTAATTTTGCTGAAAAGTATCTACCAGCGTCAGACAAAGCAAATGACCTTCTCCAGACAATGTCCCCAACCTCATATTGAACGTCCCTACGACGCAGATTATATTGAACCTTATTACGTTCGTATGATTGTCTTAAGGACGTGCGAACTTGGGAGAAAATGTCATTTAATTCATGTAAATCAGATGCCCATGAATCGCGTTTAGAGAATCTAATGTCTTCCGCGTTAAAGTCTACACCTTTGTAGTCATTTCCCGAAATTACAATTTCTCTACCAAAATTAAGGAAGAACGGAGTATAGCCTGTGACTTCATGAACAGCCGTGTTTATAGCCAGTTCAATTTCAGGTAGATGGCACGCCCAGGATCTGTGATCAGATCCCACAAAAGAACCCAGGGCTGCTACCAACACCTTGTTTACACGCTCAACAGGGTTATTCTGCGGGTGATATCTGCAATTATAAAACAAGTGACGGATATGAAATTTATTGGCCAGCGCTTTCATGTCACGCGATATATATTGTGGGCCATTATCCAAAACAATCGTATCTGGAACACCGAATTTATAAAAGATATCATTTTCCAAAATTTCCGCAATAACACTACCCGTTGCTTTCCTAAGTGGAAAAAGTCTAGTATACTTGGTAAAGAAATCAGAAACCACTAAAAGGTAAGTATAACCCTTTTTATAAGAATTAGGGTAAGGACCTAATAGATCTGTCGCAATCATTTGCCACGGCCTTTGCACCAGTTTCGGGTCACCCATCAAACCAGGAGGCAGTAAGTTAGAACTTTTATAACCTAAACAAGTATGACATTTATTTACAAAAGACTTCACATCAGCTGCCATTTTTGGCCAGTAGTATTTAAGTTTAATCCTATTTAACGTTTTTAAGATGCCAAAATGTGCACACGAAGGCGGAACGTGATTTTGAACGATGACGTTTTTCCTACACTCTTTTGGGAGAACTTCCTTCCAGTCATAAGACCTGTGAAGAGCCTCCATGCTCTGAATGTGTTTGAAGATGACACCATTGCAAACTTTAAACGCTGGAAATTTTTCCGGATTAGCCAAAATTTTTTCTTTCAAACTTAAGTACCAACGGTCGGAAGTGGAAAAGGACTGATCTAACAAGTCAACATGTAAAGGGTCACGAGACAGTGCGTCCGGAACAATGTTGTCTTTACCGCTCCTATGAATTATTTCAAAATTGAACTGCTGTAGTCTAACCGCCCACCGCGCTAATCTTCCCGACGGAGACTTTAAGTTTGTAAGCCATTTTAGACTATAGTGATCAGTGATCACCTTGACAGGAATAGGCGAACCTTCAATATAACCCCTAAATTTCTCTAGTGCAAAGATCATAGCATTTAACTCCTTCTCGGTTGTGGAGTGATTTTTCTCCTGTGCAGATAGTGATCTGGAAATAAAGGAAATAGGGTGTTCTATACCATTAACGTCAGATTGAGAAAGGACCGCCCCCAAACCGGTGTTCGATGCATCGCAACTAATTGTAAAGGGTTTACTAAAGTCGGGACAAGCAAGAACAGGAGCCTTGACCAGAATATTCTTTAATTTAGTAAAGGCAGCATCAGCCTGTTCATTCCATACAAATTTTTTACCAGCAAACTCCTTTTTGGTTAAATTATGCAAAGGTGCTGCAATTAAAGAAAAATTTAAAATGAACCTTTTGTACCAAGAAAGTATACCGATAAACCTACGCAAGCTCTTTTGCGACGTTGGAATGGGGAAGTCAACGATTGCTTTCACTTTTCCCGGGTCAGTTCTCAACCCATCCTTATCAATCACGAAACCTAGGTATTTAAGAGAGTCACGACAAAAGACTGACTTCTCTACGTTAATAGTCAAACCCGCGGCTTGTAACTTTTGTTTAACCCGTCTTAAAAGATCAATGTGTTCTTCAAAGGTGGAACTAATGATAATTATGTCATCTAGGTAACAAAAAACTTTCCCATCGAACTCCGGACCCAAAACCTTGTCCATTAGCCTCATCATCCGAGAACTCGCACCATGAAGACCAAAAGGCATTGTTACAAAGTGGAATAGGCCTCGTTTAGGGATAGTAAATGCGGTTTTCTCTTTAGAATCTTCCTCTAACGGGATTTGAAAAAAGGCATCATTAAGATCTAAAGTTGATAGATAACGTGCTCCTCCGAGACTATTTAAGATATCAGATATCAACGGTAGACTATAAGCGTCCCGCCGCGAGACCGCGTTGAGCTTTCTACTATCCAAGCAAAGTCTAAAAGAACCATTTTTCTTAGGCACTAAAACAATAGGATTATTCCACGAGCTATTGCTGGGTTCTACTACTCCCAGATTTAATAGTCTGTCAAGTTCTCTGTGAGCTTCCGGCAATAAATGAGGAGATATCGGATAAACACGTTGCTTAATAGGTTGACAATCACCCGTGTCAATAACATGTTTTTCAAGAGACGTTCTACCCAAACGATTACCAGAAAAGGCTTTAAATTCCAGTATAACGTTATTTAAGATTGATTGTTGAGATGAGTTTAAGTTCTCAAAGCTATCTAGTCCTCTTACCTCAGACACGCAACTATTGTCAGAGTCATTAGTCATTAATTTAGTTAACTTGGGACAAATGTTAAAAACTTTCCAAAAGTCGCAACCGAGGATGATGTTAGATTTTATATCTGGCATAACCACAAAATTAAAAATTTTCTTAACATTACCAAGAACTACCGGAACCGCAATTTTGTGAACGCACTCCACAGTATGACCCGTAGCAGAAGTGAGTGAAAATTTTTTCTTAAGAACAGAAAGATTTAACCCTAGATTTAAAAATTGACGATGAAAATTATTACCAATAATTGAGATATGCGAACCAGAGTCAAGAAGGCCAGAAAAGTTGGAACCCAGAACCTGGAAAATGATGTGTGGACGGCCATCCCTTTTAGCCGCACCCACCACCTTCGAGGTCCAAAGGTTCTTGAAGAAAGTTCTGGTTTCCGACAGCACAGCGAGCCGATGCCTGGCGGTGATGTCAGCGAACGGTGTCGACTTGCCGCCCGCAGACAGGACCCCCAGGACATCTAGTTTTTTTGCCTGCCGGCAGTTGCATGAAGGCGCCTTCACACCAGGACGGCCACAGCGGAAACATTTCACCTCCCTAGAACTCATATTTGACGGGCTACGTTTACTGAATTCAAAATATTGACGATGATTGCTGAAATTGGGATTATTCTGAGACATTCTGTTATTCCCTCTGCTAAATGCATTATTTGAGGAGGAATGAGAAACATTATTAAAATTACCAGTATTTGCATTTGGCGGGGAAGGTCTGGAATCAGACCGAACGTCTGCAAGTTCAATCATTTTTCCCAATTTTTTCAGACAATTAATGTCCGAGATGACAGAGAGCGATAATTTTTGTATGTATCTCGGTAACATATTACACTGCAATATTTCCAGAATTTCGTCATCTGGTAATTTTGACGACAATTGATTGTTTAAAGTCAAGACCCGCGTTATGAATGAACCCAGGTTCTCTTTTTGTTGCTGGTACGTGGCTCTGATCTGAGCAACTAATCGTCTTTCATGGTCCAGAAGCTCAAATTCTTCCTTTAGAGCAATTACAATATCCGTCCATGACTTGAAAGAAGAACGGTTGACTCTAAACCAGTCTAAAGCATGACCTGAAAAAAGTTCCACCGCAGATGAAAAAAGAGAAGCTGTACTTACGTTCCGAGATATAGACAAATCGTTGACCCGTTCAATGAAATTATGCACGTTCCCAGTACCGTCGAAGGTTAAGTTCCATTTGTGAACCGGAACTGTGTTAGATGCGACCGCCGAATTTGCCGAAGTAGTGCCATCCTCTGGTTTAGACATGATTAACGCACGACTTCTTGTTACAATGGTCGAATCCGTCATACCTAACTAACAGGGTAGGTAGAAAAAATCATTAGAACATGCAAGCAACAATACAACAACCACAATCACCGCAAAACAAAAAATATAAAATAAGTGTGACGTCAGCGTACTAACAATCACGATAATAAGACGAAAAACGTCATGAGTTGTGCCGGATAAAAAGCTGCGTAAAATGAAAAATTAATAAAATCTCAGTGACACGATGTATTTTGAGCAACACCCGAACATCTACCATGCAAAACGAAAGGTCTTTTTCAAGGGATTATACAAGAAAATTATGAAAAAAAAAATCAGACATCCAATACAAGATTAAAACAATGAAAGAAAAAAAAATACTGCATTCATTATTTAGTCAAACTTAGGTTCACCCACAAGGGCTGCCATTTTGTAACATATTATCGTGGATGGGTGATGAAAGGATAGTTGTATTAATTAATGATGGGTCTTTCGATTGTGACATTAATTGGTAAAATTACCGAATACAACTATCTAGTCATCCACGCACATGCAATAATTCAAAGTAGGTAGGTAGTGATGAGAACTGATAAGGATGATAAAAAATAGAATACTTTAAATATCAACAGACGCTAATTTATTAAAACAATAATTAAAATGTTTAATCAAATAAATAAACATGAGACTCTATCAAATAATTTAACTCAGAGCGTGACAAGAATGTACGTGTAAATAACGCCATCTTGATAAAATTTTGACTAAAGAACATGTGACATTAATGAATTTAAAAAAACACTTAATCTTGTAAAGAATGTCTGAGCGGGCGCCAGCGAGTTATAAAATAACTACGCAAGAAGTTAAAATGAGTAATCCCTATTTAAATTATAAGTACATTGTTAAGAGATATAAGTGAAAAGGACCTTCCGTAGTTTGCACAGTAGACCCTCATTGTTCCAGCGTTGTCCGAACACACCGTAATCCCACGAGTCCAGCAAGCATAAATAAACCAATCACTAGATTGATAACTTCGGCCTTTAGTAGGGAGAAATTTTGTCCACGATGACGTCACATCCAGAATTGGGGCATAAACAAACCACTCAGCAAAGTAGAGGAAACAAAAAAAAAAGCGCGGCCATAGACAATATGATCTTACCTAGGTAGGCACCCAGGGAAGACAATATTGTGCTATTCATCAGCCTAAAATATTATTTTAAAAATAAATTTTAGAAATGTCAACAGATTCTCTCAGGACGACAAGGCTCCAACTCACAAAGTGCGGTCATGCGATAATGAGCTATAAGGTATCTTTCCTTACGGCACATTTTCTCAGGACGGCGCTTTGTAAGTTGAAAATCTGTCGTCCCGAGGCCGTCGTAAAATAACTCAAAATTACTTGAAATTTGAATTCCACTAAGGAAAAACATTTTCAAACAATGATTGTGCTTTTCTACGACAACATTGAATGTTAACATTTCTCTGTTTATCAGAAAAATGAAAAACTTTGTTACATGTTGTAAAGTATTTTTTATTTTATTTCAGTAAGATAACAGAAAGAAACAAATAAATTTATAAGCACAAAACACATTTTAAATGTTTACGAAGTCTGCGACTGAAGCTTTTTCTGGTGTAAATATTCATTTGAGTCGCTAATATTGTTTAAAATTATTAAATATTTCAATTTGAGGATTTAGTCATGAAGTTATTCAAAAAATAATATGAATACAGAAAACATGAGCACAAAACACATCTTAAATTTGTACCAAGTCTGCGACTAAATCTTTTTCTGATTTAAATATTCATTTGACTCGCTAATATTGTTTTAAATTATTAAATATTTCAATTTGAGGATTTAGTCATGAAGTTATTCAAAAAATAATATGAATACAGAAAACATGAGCACAAAACACATCTTAAATTTGTACCAAGTCTGCGACTAAATCTTTTTCAAATCTTTTTCTGATTTAAATATTCATTTGACTCGCTAATATTGTTTTAAATTATTAAATATTTCAATTTGAGGATTTAGTCATGAAGTTATTCAAAAAATAATATGCTTACAGAATTCATGAGCACAAAACACATCTTAAATGTGTACAAAAAACTATAAACATTCTTACGCAGGGGAGCATTGTGTTTCCGTGTAGCGGCTGAATTACTGCCGCTGGGTCCCACAGGAACAGGAACACTGTCTGAAAACAAAATGATCTTAGTTGTCAAAGGAAAGGAAGTAAAGATCTGCATATTGGATAACAAGTAACATAGAACAGATGTTTACCTTTGTAATCTTCCATGATCTTTTTGGCAGAAGGAACACACCGCTGGTACCCGGTAAGATGTTATCAAGCTCTGAAATAAACATATTTATCGGGTTAACCAAAGTTCGTGAACTAAACATATCATATTGAAAGTAATTATGGTCTTTTATGACATGGGGTCTAAAAGTAAATTCAATTCTTAGGTGAAATTAAGTTACACATTACATGGAACACTGAAGACAAACAAAGGGATATTCACACCTGTATTTTCGTAATAACGGGTCCGATACTGTCTTAAATCTGCATAACTACCAATACCGGGTAGATTTAAAGTCAGCAGTGCGCATCTTCGAAGGGATCCATTTGGCATTTTTGTTTCTTTTGTAACTTCCGTATTTTGGGTATTTATGACAAGTGGTCTGTCTGTCTGTACACACAACACAGCTTCATAATTTTAGACATTTTCACACAACAACAACTCATGAATTCACGAAAGCAAACAACATAAATAAACCACTCACGCAAACAATCTGAATCTGTCAGAACGACGCAACCATGACGCAATAATGGCGTCACATTGGTCACATTGTTTCCGGGGGAAATGGAGCGTAGCTTCTCTCTCTCTGTTACACGGGAGAGAGTGAGAGATCAAACCAGGACGGCTTTTCATTGGATAGTCTGGAACTGACGTCATCAAAAAACCAAAAAAGTGTCGGAGTTATACCCCCCTGCCAGCAAGCAACTGAAGTCGATGAAGTGACGCTCCGCACTCATAGCTCGAAACAGTCGTGCCAATTTAAGAATGTTGACCAATGATTATCTTAATCGGGTAGGAACTGCCCGTCCAGAAGTACGCACTGCTACAATTGATATATTTGGTGCTGACAATTTCGAAAGTTAATTAACTGAATTAAATAAATTAACTTTTATTATTTTTTAATAAATCTTCTGTTTTGATGTTATAAACTGTGCGAGTCAATAACTAAATAAAATACCTAAGAGAGTAAAAAAATCTGTCCAAACAGTAGAACAAAAATATCTGCCAAGATGGCGGCAATGCCCGACCGTTTCCATGGTTATTATTCAGTGGCTTGACATTTTATTGACATAATATATGGGAACAACAATTATTTAACTTATAATCTATTCCATTTAAATAAAACACATTGTATCGAACATGAAAACACGAATTTATTGCATTTAATATTATAAAATTTACGAGTTGAAAAATGCACCAAAATAATCGGTTACTAGGCGAATCAAGCTGGAGAAAAATCAAAATATTTACAAACCAGTCGCTGTGCGAAATTATTATTCTCACCTAAAAACACCTGCGTCTGAAACGTAAACAAGTTGTGGTAAAGATATTGACGTCACAAGAGGGCTTGCTAGAGAAATTATAAATAGCTAAAAATACCACAATATTCGGCAGTCAAAATTCAAAAATGAACACGAGTGGACGGAACACCTCCAGTTAAAACGCGATCTGTTAATTATAATTATAAATTCCTGTGTGTCTACTGAAATCTGTAGTCGCTTCTGTTCCTCCATCACGGCACAATCATTTTAAAGATTACAACTATTTCTAACGAGCTGTTTACGGCCGGCACTCTATCAGATGAGCCAGACGCATCTGTCATCATTACAATAATGGGGCGTCTCCGTGTGCCGGCTCTTATAATCAAATGACCATGCTGCCGCTGATCACCTAGAAGCTGGCCAATCCCTACTCCATTGATGCTGAAAACCTAGAGGCTGGCCAATTCTTCCTGGCTACCGACTGAATTAGCCATTGATGCTGACAACCTAGAGGCCGGCCAATTATTCCTGGCTACCGACTGAATTAGCCATTGATGCTGAAAACCTAGAAGCCGGCCAATTCTTCCTGGCTACCGACTGAATTAGCCATTGATGCTGAAAACCTAGAAGCCGGCCAATTCTTCCTGGCTACCGACTGAATTAGCCATTGATGCTGAAAACCTAGAATCCGGCCAATTCTTCCTGGCTACCGACTGAATTAGCCATTGATGCTGAAAACCTAGAAGCCGGCCAATTCTTCCTGGCTACCGACTGAATTAGCCATTGATGCTGAAAACCTAGAGGCCGGCCAATTCTTCCTGGCTACCGACTGAATTAGCCATTGATGCTGAAAACCTAGAAGCCGGCCAATTCTTCCTGGCTACCGACTGAATTAGCCATTGATGCTGAAAACCTAGAATCCGGCCAATTCTTCCTGGCTACCGACTGAATTAGCCATTGATGCTGAAAACCTAGAAGCCGGCCAATTCTTCCTGGCTACCGACTGAATTAGCCATTGATGCTGAAAACCTAGAAGCCGGCCAATCTTTCCTGGCTACTAACTGAATTAGTCATTGATGCTGAAAACCTAGAGGCTGGCCAATTCTTCCTGGCTACCGACTGAATTAGCCATTGATGCTGACAACCTAGAGGCCGGCCAATTCTTCCTGGCTACCGACTGAATTAGCCATTGATGCTGAAGCCTAGAGGCTGGCCGATTCCTGCTGGCTACCAATTGAACTGGCCACTGCTCCAGCAGTCGCCTACGCCATTTGCCGTATCGTATGGCGCGATGATGCACAATGTGCTCCAATCTGAAATTGTCGCCGAACGAATTCCGATTGTCTCAGTTTTCTATCTGTGTTTAAATCCCAGTTGTATTGAAATACATATAACTATTTCTTGTGAATTGGGTTGGCTGTAAAAAATAGGAAGTACCTAAAAGCTACACCCCTTTGTACGTTCTATATACCAGTACAATACTTGTAATTAAAATGTGAATTTTGATTCGAATCGTCTTTCTTTTATGATGGTTTGATGTGTGCCGGTGCTTATTATTTACAGTCTTTTCTTGTACAGGCAAACACGTCCCGTACACACATTTTTATTTGTACAATACTGTCTTTAAGTATAATATTTTTTTCTGGATGGCTAGAGCTCTCAAGGAAATAATAATCAATTTTCAAAAATATATGTGTATACATAATTTTACGTAATACGTAATTTTATTTACTTTTTTAGTTCACAACCTAATAAATATAATAATACTGATAGATAATGTTGTGGGTACTGCATTCATCCATTGAGCTATATTCAATGTTCTGTTGACGAAATGTTTTGAATACAAGTTCTTGGTTGACTTCCAAACCTCAGGTCGCATAGCTTTGAAGTAAATTTTTTCGCTGCTTCGGGTACCGCTTGGAAATCTGAAAAGTGCACTTATATCACAAATATGTTATGCCTATGAGAATGGAAGGTACTAAACAAAACTAATCATAATGCAACTTGGGCAGGCATATTTTGACTGAGTTAAAACACTATTCTTTATGTATTTGTATATTTTTCTTGATTCTTTTATTGTATTTGTTTATATTTATTTCATTGTACTGTTTTTTAAAAAAATAATTCTTCTAATTTTGGAAAAATCTGTTCTTTTAAATAACAAAAAACGCCCACTATTATTGTGCACAGGTTCCTATTTTTATAATTTTGTAATTACCTATTATTACCAGCTCTGTATTGTTTTTGTTATTATATGTTATATTGTTATGTTTATGTTATACTTATTTTTTTATTATTTATTTATTGGCTCGCCAACAGAATACATCACATAATTTTAACAGTAATTTACATTTATACATGGTTATAATGATGTTTCTAATTATAGGTGAGCACAACATTCATCTCAATATTATTTGTGTAATAATAATTGGTTAGTTACAGTAATAATAAATTTAATTACAAGAGTGTATATAAAAACAAGGAGGATCGAAATCAATTATTAGGAAGAAACTTACATACTTATTAATATATTATACATATATATGTATACGCATACATGCATACATCTAAATACACATATAAATACACATACATACATATATACACACATACATAGATGCGTACATACACATTTAAATACAAACACACTCATAAGTGTGTACACTGTACGCATATTGTATGCAAACATATATACACATATGCACGAATATATATATATATATATATATATATATATCAGAAAACATATATCAGAAACAGTGATTGGTCCTCTGTCGTTAATGCACAGGACGTAGATGCTGCAGTGCATTATTTTTATGGTATTATTGATGCCCTGATAGATGATCTGGTTCCAAATAAAGTAATCAAATCAACCAAATTCCCAACATGGTATTCGGCGGCATTAATTAACATAACTAAAGAAAAATTAAAGTTTTTTCGTGCCTGGAAACGGTACAAGAATCCTCTAGATTACCTATCTTTCTCAATACTTCGCAAAAGACAAAAGAAAATTTCTAGTCATACTCATAACGCCTACATTGCTCGGTTGGAATCAGATATACAAAATAATGTTAAAGAAATATGGAATTATGTTAAGACGCAAAGAAAATCTCCCACTATACCAGAACATATGACCTATCATTCGACAACGGCACACGACAGCAAAGAAGCTACAGACTTATTCGCTGATTACTTCTCAACGGTCTTTAGAAATGAATTTCCAACACTCAATGTTAATAATAAGGAAGATCCTCTGAACAACACATTAATATCCTCAATTAAAATAAATGAAGAAATCACCTTGAAATACCTTTCAAACATAGGTATTAAAAAAGGACCAGGAATTGATAGGCTACCTGGAGTTTTTATACGCAACTGTAGTAAGTATATCTGTCTTCCGGTTTGCGCCATCTATAAAAAATCATTGACAGAAGGAACGTTTCCCCTCAAGTGGAAATCAGCAGTTATCACACCCATCTATAAAACCGGTGATAAGCATGACGTTAAAAACTACCGTCCAATTTCCCAACTTCAACAAAGTTCTAGAAAAAATTGTCTTTGATCAATTATACTCGACTATTTCCACAATAATTACACCGAATCAGCACGGATTCATGAGAGGTTGGTCTACGACATCCAACCTGGCCCTTTTCATTAACTTCTTGCATAGCAAGATGGATGACAAAGAGCAGGTTGATACTATGTATACAGACTTTTCTAAGGCTTTCGATCGCGTAATACACTCAATTCTTTTGAAAAAGCTTGTCTTATTTGGTATACACGGTGACCTATTTAGATGGATCAAATCTTACATTAGTAACCGTAATCAAGTAATCTTAATCAACGGCGTCTTCTCAAAATCTATCGAGGTAAGATCTGGTGTCCCCCAAGGGTCCCACCTAGGTCCGCTAATGTTCAACATTTATATAAATGACATTGGATCATGTTTTCAAAATTCCAAATATGTACTTTATGCCGATGACATGAAAATATTCAAAGTTATTCGTTCTCTTTCTGACTGCGAAGCGTTACAGAGTGACCTAGATAGGCTTTGCAAGTATTTTAAAGTTAACTGTCTAGATATAAACGTTTCTAAATGTCACACTATGACATTCACCAGAAATAAACTCGTAATTAAGTACTCATATTCACTCACACGACATACAGTGCTATTCCACACGCTAAATTATAAAACAAATGCAGCATCTAATTCGACAATTAACCGAGCTCTTCATACTCTAAATAATATTTGTATTAACTCTAAAATTGACATTTTTTCGGATTCACTGCCCAAATTCAAACGTGGCATCATGTCAATAATTTAAAGAATTCAGTGCGCATACAGACACACACATACACAAACACTCACACACACATTACACACGTCACACACACACCTATAAACTACACAAGTCACCTGGTAATTAAGGAATAAACATATCACTTAGCAGACATTACAAGGAAACATATCATAGGTACACAACATGAAGTATCTTATTCCTGTATATTGTTTCATCTCTGTAAATTATGTACTGTTTGTTTCAATTATATATAAAATAAAATAAAAATTAAAAAAATTAATAGTGGTAGGTAATAATCTTTATTTGAGAAAATTAAATGACATGTGTTTTTTTTAAGGGTATACTTAAAAGAATTCATAATCTGCTCTTTCATAGATGGCGCTAATACAATTATTTTAGGAAAAAAACACCTTTTGCAAGGTATGTTTTATAATATTAAGATGAATTATTTGTTTGCGCCCGTTCATATGCAATATGAATATAACACTGACCCCCAGATTTCTACCAACCCCTCATACCTTTTTCCTTCCCAGAACTTTATTTCCTAAAAAGACCCTCTACACTACCATCCCCAAAGATGACACAGGCCCTGAGGGGAATTATTTTCCTCAGGGTCTCTTGTGTGGATCTAATGTAATATTTGAACAATACATATATGAATATATGAACGACTCCGAATTCAATATAATGACGCCTGTACAATCATATTTGGATACCGAAGATACAGCAGCGCATCGACAATGTTCACAGAATTAGGACTAAATGGATTTGCCGGCCTGATGAGACACCGGGTCACTGGAGCCGATGCGGCTAATGGCCTCCGCCAACACGTTGGTGACTGTAGCCTACCAGCACCAAACGCCACTACTGAGTGAGCGCTGGGCCCAAGCTCACTCAAGACCACGCCCTGCATAGTTGTTAATTATTTTGTTGTTAATTTATTCTTCGTCATATATTTTTTCAATTTCACATACCTACTGTACAAAAAATATGTAACCCTCCTATATAACCTCCCCACATCCTGGAATAAAAATGATTATTATTATTATTAAAGAGAATTCCTTAAGACAAGATTTGCTGGACTTTGAACTGGACTTATATATAAGTCCAGTTCAATTCTGGAATAATTCTAGCCGTTTTGTGTTTGATGTAGCCCGTGTGGGTGATGCGTAAGTTAGTCTTGGTCACATTGTCGATGTGTAAATTAGAAGTTTGTTTTCAAGTTTGAGTTTACTGTTGTAACTGGGGGTATAGTGCGTTTGCTTTCCGTCTCGCTTTCGTTAGTGTGTGTTCCATTGTAGTCTTCTGTCGAGTGTCCCTCCAAGGTACTTAGCACTTTTTGCCTTGGTATAATTTTGTCAAACATTTTGACTTGTCCTACTGGGGTGCCGCGAGTCTTTCGTCTTGGGAAGAAAACCGCTGAGCTCTTTGTTGGATTCACGTCAATGCACCACTTGTCGTACCAGTTTTGGAGGAGGGCTATGTTTTGTTGAAGTCTTAGGGTCACCATCCTCGGTGATCTGTTTTGTACCAAAACAGCTCTGTAGTCTAGAGCCTTGTGGGATTGGTTGTTATCGGTCAAAGGTATGTCATGTTTATAGATGATAGCAGGGAACCCTGTGGCACACCCGCTGTCATAAATCTAAAACTACGCCAATGATTCGAACTTGGAAAGTACGGCGGTGAGAGAAAGAATTTAGTATGCAGAGGAACTGCGATTCTATGCCGATTTCGTGGAGTTTTAACTTAATCGAAGGCTTTTGCAATATCAAGTAATGTTGCCCCGATAGATAAGCCCTTCTTAAAACCTCCCGAGGATAAGCTCGGAGACTCTTGAAAAGTTGGTGGAGAGCTGAATGTCTTGATCTGAAACCATGTTGCTCATTGGGGATTGTTGGGACTTGTTCAATGTGGGTTGTGGGCTTTGTGAGAAGTATTTTTCGAAGACGTTGCCGACGTTTGAGAGAAGACTCAAAGGACGATGATTTGAACAAAATTTTGGATCTGTACGATCAGATTTTTTGGTTTGATGTTGGAGGGATCGGCATTTTAGAAGTTGAATTGGATTCCATGACTGTCGACAAATAATGTCTCTGCTTTGTTTTGGTTGTCGTAGACAAGGCTGTGTTTGACTTGAAAATGAGTGTCACAAAAAAAATATTTATATCTTTTCTTAAATAATTTAATATCTTCTTAAAATGTTAAATCTATACAGCAATTAATAAAAAATTAAATTAAATTAAAAGAGTGAACAACCTTCCTCCCTCCCTCACTATTCTCTACAGCCTCACAATTTGCTCCAATTGGGGATGCCATAGTCCCATTGGCTCCAAAAAGTAATATGAACTATTTAAAAAAAAATAAAATTTGGTTTTAGGCATTTCACCCTGAAAAGAGTGCTTTGTGTATTTTAAAATTACTACACCGTGGTCCGTGGATACAATATTATGTCAAAGTAATCAATGGCAGGTAATAGTAAACGCTCAAATCAGCCGTTGGCTGTCTAGAACACTATCACAGAGCTTAACAACAATATTTTAGTTTCTTTTATAGCATATGAAATGGGAATTTATGAAGTGTAATAATCACATAGCACTCTTTTTAGGGTGAATAATACAAAAAAAAGTGTAATAATTAAAAAGCATTTACACTAGTTTTTCAATGATATTATATAAATTATTATAATTGTGTAATTAGTAGGCAGAGATTGTATTTT
Organism: Hesperophylax magnus; assembly: GCA_026573805.1. NCBI lineage: Eukaryota > Metazoa > Arthropoda > Insecta > Trichoptera > Limnephilidae > Hesperophylax > Hesperophylax magnus. Next base: position 8,738,892 of record JAIUSX010000006.1, on the reverse strand, counting down.
AAAAATATATTTATTTTTTTAATGTGAATACCGCACAAGAGTCCCAACTGCTCCCAACCGTCTGCAGCCAGTGAGACTATGACATCCCCAATTAGGGTATGTTGTGAGGCTTGAGGTAGTGGGGAGGGAAAGGCGGGGAGTAGGATGGGGAAGAGTGGTGGTTTTACACCAGGGCGATATTGAGAACATCCTCCCCTCTGGAACGTGCCGCAAGTATACTATATATTATTTTAAATTAATAAATTGTGAAATAACACAATTTCATCAGATAAAATTTTCATGCACACGCCGGGATTTGAACCCGCAACCTTCGAATTGCTAGTCGAGAGCTTTACCCCTAGACCACGGAGGCCGTCATTGATATATTTATTTCAATGTATTATTTATTTTATTTAACCGAAATCTTAAAAGCTTTCGCTATAAAATTATCAAAGTAAATAAAGGTATACTCGTATATAAAGTAACATGCATACGCACTACTTTACTTAATTTGTAATGATATATAACTGAAATATTCAGTAATAATTTATTATTATTGCACTTAATATAAATTTTACTTAAAAATGCAAATACCTACCAATAATAGATTTCCACAATTAAAATTTGCACACTATTTGGAAATTCTTAAAACATAAAACAGGGGGAATAAGAGCATTTCAACAGCACTGCACAAAGAAATATATGTAGTCAGTTGAAGCACTGAAATTAAAATATCTCATTAGGTACCTCAACTTTGGTGACTTGCAGTTCCTCCTGGCTTGTGACTAATTATGTAATACTTATAATCTCTTCTATCCAACTATTCCTTAATGTGTTCCAATAATCGATTTATGTGATGCCTCTGGAATCCATTAGATTCTTAAGTACAGTCCAATTTGAGCAAAACGATATTTTAATAGCAATATAAATAAACACTAGGACACTTTTGAAACTTGAGTTAACCTCACTTTTCAACATTTTGGCTTTGAGCAAATCATCTGAAAATTGTTATTTCTGTCATACAATTCTCCTCTTATTCTGTTAAAGGTGTGTGTAGATATGTTCAAAGAAAAACAATCTGAAATAGGTTGCGGTTATGAACAAACCAAGTCTTCCTTTTTCCCAATTATGTACTATTTGTAATTTTTTTTACATAATAAAATTTCGAATTACGTGGGTATTTGTTATTTCGAAATTTGATTTTTGATGTCCGCTGGATTTCGAATTAACGAGGTTCTCCTGTACTACCATTTTTCTCAAAGTCCTTGATATAATTTGTTACATATACCTCAATACATAAAACAATAGCCTGTAAACCGTTTTGTATCACATAGCTGTCATATTATGCAAAGATCGCCAACCTCACCAGCGCCATCTGCTTCGAGCTTTCCAGATTACCTGTCATAGATTTAGATACCCAATGTATCTCGAATATCCTTTCGAATATCAAATATAGTGCATCTACAAGTACTATGCAATTATAGAAGTTGTAAGCTATATTTACTCACAAATTTCATGTATTTTAAAATTAAAATTATTAGAGTATTTATTAGGGAAACAATTTTGCAGTATACACAGATTTTATTCAATTAAAAATCTTTGTAATAATGAAACAACTTTGAAAAGTCACATAATCAAAATAAAAAAATGATTTCGTATCTATTTTACTTTTTCTTTTTCTTGAGCTTCTTTTCTGAGGTCGCATCGTCATCAGATATAATTAAACAATGACTACCGCTCAAAGATTTAGAATTCATTTGCGTATTGTTTTCAAAATTTTCTTCATTATTTGAATGTTTACGTTTCTTCTTTTTATCTGGGCTATCTACAATATCAATGATAATGGGATCAAGGTCAGTAGCGATTTTAACATTTTCTTTAGAATGGTTTTTACTTTCCTTTCTAGTTTTCTTACTTAATTCAGTTTCTTCTACAATCAAGGAAATAGACCTTCTGTCACTAGTTAGTACAATAGTTTCCAATTCTTTTGTTTTTTTCTTAGATTTATCTTTTTTTGTACTTGTCGCAATGACTTCTGTTTCAACATCCAAGGTATCTAAGTCTTTTTTCTTCTTTTTATGCTTCTTAGAATTTACGGGAATATTATCACTGGCTACAAGTATTGTATCTGTACTTTCAGTAACAATAGTTCCTAATTCTTTTGTTTTTTTCTTATTTTTTGTACTTATCGCAATGACTTCTGTTTCAATATCCATGGTATTCAAGTCTTTTTGCTTTTTTTTATGCTTCTTAGAATTTACGGGAATATTATCACTGGCTACAAGTATTGTATCTGTACTTTCAGTGACAATAGTTTCTAATTCTTTTTCAATAACTATATCTTTCTTGATTTTGACGGAGATATCTTCAGATACATTGACAACCTCAACACCTAAAAGAGTGTTTGATTCTTTAGTTTTCTTATGTTTCTTAGGTTTAATAGGGATATCTTCAGTTGTGTCTACAATCTGAACATTTGAAAGAGGGTTTAATTCTTTATTTTTTTTATGCTTCTTACTTTTAACAGGGGTGCTTACTTCTTCAACTGATGCTACAATTTCTGTAGTCAACTCATTTCTTAATGAAATATCTGATTCTTTGTGTTTTCTTTTATTCTTTTTTATCTTTATCGGAATAACATTACTAACTTCAACCTGATCGACAGGCTCAATTGATTCGATTGGCTCTGGCACATCTTTTGGTTTAGATTTTTTATCTTTTTTAAGTAATGTTTCAGATTCTACCACTGTTTCTTCTAGGGAGAGTTCATTTTTCGATTTTTTCTTCTTTTTTGGTTTTTCATCTATAGTTCTTTCTTCATTCTTCTTCCATTCTTCAGCTTTATTCCAATTGCTCTTTTCTTCGATATGAGCATCAAGGTTACTATTGTAGCTATTTACAACATTCTCGGTGAATGTATGTTGCGCTTCTGATTCCTCAAATGTTTCCATCACTCCAATGTTCAATTGATTCAATCCGGCAAATGTATTTTTGTTATTTTTAGATAGGTTTCTTGGTTTATCAGCTGATGGATTATTAGCATAATTTATCTCATTTCCGTTTCCAATTACTGCTGTCTCATCATCAAACCTTTCAAAAACGGCAACAAAAAATCCGCTAGTATAATCACTTTCGGGCCTAGCATAGATACACTTTTCCCCAATATCTTCATGTTTCCAATCTCCTACATTATTCCACTTGTTTAACTTTTCTCTGGCGGACACTAAGCGAAACTTTCCCTTGTGATTTCTTATAACATCATCTATGACTGCTTCATTCTCTTGGGAGTACAGAGAGCAGGTGCTGTATACAACCCTTTTGGCAGTTGAATATTCATTAAGTGCATGTCTTAATAATTTAGCCTGAAAAGCAGCTAGTTTTTGTACTCTCCCAGAGTCAAGATCAAACGCTGCATCATTGCCTTCAATTCTCCGCATTCCTAAACAAAATGAAATAATAATTAAAAAGGATGTTTATTGATTTATTGTGGAACTAATATTTACCTACATGACGTAATCTTATATATTATGTAAAGATAGTTTACCTGAGCCGCTGCAGCTAGGATCGAGCAAAATATAGTCTACATTGGGGCAATCATCCTTCTTTACAGTAATGACATCTTTGTTTAAAGGTTTGACACATGTGGCACCAGATTTTTCAATAAAATCACATAAAATTCCGTAGCGTTCTTCATCCTGCTCCACAGCGTATATTGTTCCCTATAAAATCAAACAATCATTTAAGTACAATTTTAATTATTTTTCATTCAAATTCGTGTTCTCTTTGGCTATTTTCGGATGTAACCGAATACGAATGGTGACACATTCACAAAATAAAAAACTAACCTCATTCCTTATAAGTGCGGCCAAGTGGGTGGTCTTCATTCCCGGAGCAGCGCACATGTCCAGAATGGTGCTGCCAGGAGTTGGTGCCAGCAGGAATGCCGCCAAACATGTCGCCTGGTTAAATACAAATACATATATATATATACAATCATTTATTAGCAACATCATGAAAAACCTACTTGTTTTGTAATTTGAAAAGAGCATTTGTAGCGTTTCCCAATCTTTTTCGGCTTGGAAACCCCCTAATGGTTCATTTTGTTAAATTGTGCCCTACATACTATGTACAAACATGGTACTATGAAATCTATCATTCACATCATTGAAAATCTTTCTTCTCACACGAATTGTATGCAAACGAAAAAGACAAGATGTAATATTTTTAATTTGCTTCAAAAATCCATTACATTACCTTATCTTGCAGGAATATCTCATTGTTGTGATACAGCTCGCAGTCGTAGAAGGGGGTGTCAGGGGCAAAGACAAAAACCACCTTGACATGATAGTCGGGCATGAAGTCATACTGGCCGAGCTTCTCCACCTGCTTCAGGAAATCATCGTAAGAGCCGGCGGTGCAACGCACGAGGTTCCAACCCTGGTCTTGGAAATAGCGGACGGCGTCTGCTGCCGATAGACGCAGCGTGTTGATACGGATGTAACGGGGCTTTAATTCCACTAAAACATGATTTGATTAATTCAAAATGTCACAGTATAATATATAGTATGGTCCTTCGCTAAGAGCTCCAGTGTAAACTCTCTTTCTGGTAGATGTGTTGTTTATGAGAAAGATGGAAGTTACAACAAAGGCATCAGCTATAAACTTAAAATAAATACTGACACAGTTGAAATTAACAGATTGAATGTTTTATGAACCACAAGAGGACGGTGCAATGATTTAGTAATCTGGCAGTATTCAAACATCAATAAATTGGCATAACCAATATATAACCAAAGGCAATGTTCGTATGTGTGTGCCCTATAAACGTAAAAATTTAGTAGGATTTTGTTGAAAATTTCAAAGTTTCTTCTAGTGCCAAGAGTGTTTAGAAAGTGGTTTGAATGGTAGAAGTGGACGTAGAACGGGGAACACTAATTGAATCACTGATGCATAATACATCTGTACAGAGATTAAGTCAATCAATTCACTGCTGTGTGAATCAGTATTTGATTATAGTGTCATTTAATATAACGAAGACTCATAACTCAACACCCAAACCACTCATAACCCCGAGCAAGGGCCGGGTAACTTCAGCTAGTTAATTTTCAGCTAGAGATTTTAGATAGACAACACCAATAATGTGGAACTTTTCAAACTCTATTGCACTCAAAAGTCACAAGTCGCCACTGGCCCTACACGTACCGTGAAAACTGCTGACGTTTCAATGTCAGTAACGTGGGAAATCTTTAGCAAATTATAGTTGAACCCTTGCTAAAACTTTGTTATTTAATACAACCATGATTATTCCTGACCTTGCAATCAGCTCCCTTTTCAGCAAAAAGTTTAAAAAGAGCAAAATCAAATATTACGAGATACTCTAACAGAGCTGACTGATACATTTGATCATCTTCAAAATAGATGAGAACCCTGCTTTAGTACAAATCTTCAGGAACCAAATGTATTATGTATGAAATAATGCAGCAGTAAAAGCCTGCATTAGTTAATATTTTTAGTTCTGAATTTTAATTGTATGTAACAAGTGTTTCAGAATTTTCATTACTTTATGGGACAAAATAAAATTACATTAGAATTCAAAATAAGCATTATTTAATTCATTAATTCTTCACAGTTTACAAAAATTTATTGTAGTAAAATAACTGTACATAAAGAATGATATTATTACACAATATGTTTATCGTGTACAGCTTATACAATATTAATACTTTAATGTCAAAAATTAATAAAAAAGGAATGGTTGAATAAAGTGCTTTGGAAAAATGACTATCTTAATAAATTACAAACAAGGTTTCCATCTTATGTTTACATTTTACACCAAAAAATTAACGAAAAAAATTATTCCATGTTGTTACATTTTAAAAATGTAATCCAAAATACGATTTCCGCCATTGGTATGAAATCTAAACCTAAAATTCAATCAGATTTAGCATGATCTTCGGAGTGTTCACAAGCCGGCTGATTGTAAGAATTGGGATCTATTTCATTCCCTTCATCGTCATATTCCTTCTCATAATATCCTTGGTATGCATACGCAAAGATGACAAGATATATTGTGATGACCGATGCTACAACCGACCACACGTTGTTGGTGAAACCGGTGACTTCAAAATGCTCTTTCAGAGTATGTTTCGTCCCGAAAAACGCAGCAAAGGGTAATGAAAACATGGCAACACTATAAACAAATAATAAGAACATCGCCCATGCCGCTGCTTTGGTGTGCTGGGGAAGGAGAGGCCTATTATCCTCTTGTGTGTCCATTCTGACTTATCACTTGGTCTTAGAACCTTCTTTATTCAAGCTTAGTCACCTGGAAGATAATAAAAAAATACATTTAAGTAATTTACCTTTCTTTTCCACAACTTCTTCAACTTTGATTTCCAAAGATTCCAACAAGCTGAGAAATTGCTTGTGGTATTGCCGGATGGTTTGAACGGGTTTAGATTCACTGACTAGAGTCTTCTTGCCAAACAACAACTCTGTGATAATGACCCGGGCAAGCCATGGATTGAACCGTGGCTCGGCTACAAGTAAACCTGTCTTTGTTATCAACTCACTCAAATGGTTTTCATGTGTAAGAGTTTTCACAACTAACGCATGAACAGCTTGTACAGGCTGGAAGAAATGTTTTGGATAATTAGATACATTTCAAAGGTTTCGAGTATCTTTGAAAGAAGTGAAAACACTATTCAATCTCGGGAAATTAAAAAAAAAACAAGTCAAATCTGTTCAGACAGAAAAGCCGTTTGGTAAAGTTGTCGAATTCCGCCTCATCCAAAGGCTCTTTAAAAAAATAACGCTTGATTTCAACTTAAATATCTAATGGAGACAACTATTTAAGTTGGAAAAAATAATTTAAATGATAATAATTTATGCGTATTTCCTAACCTCCAAATATAACTTAAGAAAAAATGGAACTTTAATGCATCTTTTACCATCTCCTCTGACATAAATAGTTGTTTCTTGTAGTAATTAAGTTGAAACCAAGTGATGTTTATTCATTTTTGGGTATTAAGCGTGAGGCGGAATTCGACAAGTTTACCAAACATCACCATTAGAATATATACAAAACGAGATAATTGAAGAAATAAAAAACAAACACCATATATATTTTTTTAATTTGTTGGTTAACTTACAAAATGTCTGTATTTATCTTCGTACAATAGTGATTTCAAATTCGCTCCTTCTTCTTTGACTAGTCCAGCGATTTTAGCAGCTAATTTGTATGATCTTGGAACAGGCACAGAATGTTCAAACCCAGACATCGCTTTTAGAAACTAGATCGCTATTGCTAGCATATTAGCACATGACATGACATTCAAATCGAACACGAGACCATACCATGACCATACCATAGACCATAAATATACCACTCTCTAGATCGATATCTTCGGGCTTTTTGTATGTAACGGAATTATACAGTACTTAACCACAGATATACAAGCAGCATACAAGCAGTACCTACCGTGCGGAGCAGAGCAGTAGACAAGGTAGAGGAAACTCAAGGCCATTTAAAAAAAGATGCGACCATAGACAACATAATTGCTCTCAGCCTACTCTATTCATTCACTAGCCCGAAAAAACTATTATAAAAATAAAAATGTCCTTGAAGCAGAAAAATGTCGAAATGTTTTCCAAGGGTAAGGTTCATCTGCCTAAGAAAATAAACTTTTACAGTGCATTTCCTTAAGATGAAACTTGTTGATCTGAGAAGAAACCCAAAATGACAAGAAATTTGCAAAAACACTGAAGAAAATTTCCAAAACATGATTGTCCGACAGTACAACGAAGAATTCCGACATTTTTCAGCCTCATGAACTCATGGTTACATATGTTTAAAAATCTTTAATTTCACCAAAACAATAAGATAATACAGGATAACACTAATCAATAACATGAATAAGTTTATCGATATAATAAATAACATTTATACGTTGTGGAGGAAGACATATGCCAAGTATGAAGCATTGTTCAAAAAACCGAACGAAAAACTGTCAATTCACTTTAAACTTGAACTTACGTAGGTAAGTTGAATATATGTTTGTAACTCGCTAACACTATACTGGCTTATATTGTATTTTTATCACGAACAACTTTAACACGCAATATTTTCGACGGAAATGATAGTATTTCGGCAGCAAATGACAACCCGCGTGTATAAATAAACCACTCTCATTTTGTTTGAATGATTTGAAAACTGTCAAACGGCAAAATTCCGTCATCTCTTTCTGTTACACGAGTCATTATGGTAGAGAGCGAGAGATCAAACCAATCCTTCTTTTCTCACCAATGAGATCTGAGCTTTTAGCCATATTATTCGTTTTCTATAAGAATTTTGAGGTGGGCGTGGCGGTTTCAAATGAGTTTCAAGGCCAAAGCTTAGTTAAATGCCCCTGCCATAGACATATATATATGCACAAATCATGCACAAATTAAAGGCCACAGATATAGCAGATTGCAGATAAGCAAGAGTCTTGGACATCTGGTGATGTCCGTAATCGTTAGTCGTCTCCGATATATTTTTAAATCCCGGAGATATTTCGAAATATTCTTTTTATGGCTCTTTGCCCCAAAGGATTGTTCAAAATAGTTGCAACGAAGATGAAAGAATAAAAACACAACGATTCTAGTCAAGAGGAAAATCTACAGAGACGCTTTACAATTGATGCAGGTATTAAAATTAATATAAATATTACAAAAATAAAGTGAAGTTAAGTTAAGGAAAATGAAGTACAGAAACAGGTGACACGAAAATATAAGATGGAGACTCTGCAGCAAGAATCCTAGGTGGTGAAGAAACTGGACCAGCTGCTGCATCGAGAGAATCCGCCGCGACCACCAACAGTGCCAGCACGAGATTCATCATCCGCCCAGGTATCTGCTGCTAATAAAGGGCTGACACAATATCTTTACATAGATAACAGACCTTAGCAGCACCGCTGTGAAGTTCGGCGAGTCCATCATATATCTCCATATAATTCTGTTCCTGATTTTTCTTTTTTAACGAACATGCACATTTTATTTCTTATTATTTTTTTTTAGGTCTTAAATTTCATCACATTAAATTTTCTTTTTTCACCCTTTTAGGCCAGAACTGAACTCCGTGTCTGTAATGTAACGTCGTAATCCCCAAAAGGGGTTGGTCCAGACCTGTCCCCACATACGTTCAGGCGATATACAGACAGGAGGGGCTGACTCTCCTTGCCAGCGCCACCCCCTGGGTCACGGGCGGAACTGAAGAAAGAGGGAACGAAGCCCCACGACCTTGCGTTCTGCCTCTGGAACTCGACGCTTTTCTCTTTGGGGTCTTGGGTTGTCCCCCTTTCCCGCTTACTGTCTTCAAGGCACCACCGAGTACCCGGCTTAAGGACGCGGTAAAAAGGCCTAGTAACTTCGATCGGATTTTCCGCTCCGTGCCCCGGGGACAGCCTAGCACTGAGGGATGCAGCTTCTCCATTTACTGTCTCCCCAGCTTCAGACCATTTACATACGTATATTTTCTTTTGTAATTTTTTTGTTTATTTTGGAGACGTAGTGCCTGCCGAATAGATACATCATCTTTTTTCAGTAAACTGTTCCACCAGCTCATCATTATATATTTAAAAAATTTCCATCGTTTAACAACTATTATTCACCTCTTGTATTATGTTTGGCGTTTGCATACCGCCACCTAACCACGTATGCGGAGACATTGGAGGTCTAGAGTCCTTTTTTATGAAACTGTAGTCGTTTATACCAAAAAAATAGCTTCCTTGCGAGAGCCCTGAAGGGGTGACAATAAGTCACCTATACCAGGACGGGAAAGTGGTCGGTCCCTCCAATGTTCCTGGTGATTGTATTAGTTAGTAGTGAATCGTGCCCGCAATAAAAAGCGACGGTCGGGATAATAATTGCACTGAGCTTAGCGAAACACTTGCTAGAGCCTTTAGAGTTTCCGAAAATTCCGTTTAAAACATCTGGCGTATAGTTACCGATCCTCGTCCCAAGTTCATCACGAGGGAATTTCGATTATTTTTTAGCAAAATTTTCGATTATTCACTTTTTACACACTGCACTCAAATCGGATATTATAAAGTTCTAATAACTGGTTGTTAAGTTTATTTAAAATGTTGATTGATTGATTTTAAAAATAATTTCAAAGGGATGTTGAATGATTCTTTTTTATGTGAAACGCCCAACTGTTCCCAACCGTCTGGAGACAATGAGACTATGGCATTTGGGATATGTTTGTGAGGCTCAAGGTAGCGGGGAGGGGATGGAGATTGGGGAGAGGAAGGTGGGGAAGTACCTGGCTATTCAGATCTGGTTACCAATCAGGGCCAAAGCCATTTCAAGCAACGTTTCAATTCTTAATTGTGGTCTTACACCAGGGCGATACTGAGAGTATATTCCACTCTGGAATGTGCCGCAAATATACTATATAGTATTTAATATGATTAATTTGTGAAATAATACAAATTAATCAAATCAAATTTACTTGCGTACGCCGGGATTTGAAACTGCAATCTCCAGCTAGCTAGTCGAACCTTACCCCTAGACACCCCTAGACCACGGAGGCCGTCAAGCTTGGAGAATTTATGACCTGTAAATTGTTTTCCACGTAGGATTTTTTTAAAATTTGTTTATTTTTTTAGACATACTTGGCTAATAATGAATAAAGGGAAAATCAACAGAAAAATGTTTCAGATTCTAGGTATCTGATCCACATCCTTTTCATGGATATTGATTTTTTTTAGTCAGTGTTGTCAATGTTATCAGTTATGACATAAATTATAAAAATTGGGATAAACCAAATATTGAATAGGTTCCTTATTTTGGTTGTAAACATCATTCACGATCAAATTTTATCTTACTGTTGTCGTCTATGGCTATTGCACGTAATCCGTATTTACGATTGTTTGTAATTTTCGTGAGATGCATGATTTAAATAACTATGTAAAAATAAAGTGAAAATATGTGCACTGAGAGCGCAACTCCCTAAAACAAAATATAGATAATTTGAGTTTACAGCTCTTGTCTAATTTGACAGTTGTGCTCGAAATAATAGTGACCGACCCTGGTTTTCGCAATACCAGGAAATACTATGATTCAACATACACTAAATGCTTGAAAACAATGACTAATAAGGATATCAGCCTGTAAATTAAATGCATAATGTGAAAATTGTTTTGAAATGATTTATTATTTTTGCAAATCAGTGAAGGGCATGTACTATGCCACCTAGCTCAACAATGTTTGTTAATCTAAAAAGTTGTGTATGCACTGAAATAAAAATATAGTCACGATGGTTCCTCATCCCAGCACCAGTTTTACTGGCGACTACTGGGTGGCACCTCCGGACTGCGTGGAGTTGCATTGTATGCTGCCCAATGGTATTTATATCACTCTCGGGGCCGACAGAAATGCAACACTTCATGAAGTCAAAGAGGTTAGTATTTGACGACGCACTATTTTTTTTATCCGTGTTATTTATATTTTAAGTCAATTTGTATATCTTCCTCCACAAATTCACGGCACTTGACGTAGGTGATATGAATATAATATAAGCTGGCTTGTTATTGCAGACATTGATATGTTAGAAGTGATTTTACATTTCATAATAATTGCTTCAAAACAAATATGTTTATTTACAATCGTGTTCGATGTTCCCCTTTTCAGATATAATTTATTCATATCTGTTAAACACAAGCATTGTCTTTAATACTAAAGCTACCTATAACAAAAAATGTATTTGTGGGTACCTTTTTTTAACAAAAGTGGTTTATTTGATTGCACTATCTTTCTAAAAAAATAAATGAATTCACATTGTTACATATTATTCTATTTGTCTAATTCAGATTAAAGAATTACATCTATAATGATAGATAATTAAAAGGTATATACAAAATCTCTAAATGTAAAACTTTGTGCAATGATTTTGTGTAAGATTCTGATCATCTTTGGACTTCTTATTTGGGGAAAAGAGTGAAAGTTTAAAATATAATATTGAAATCAGTTTAATAAGTTGAGACGCTTACCATAACAAATGGGATATAAACACGCCATTGCGAGATGCTAAAAATTAAAAGGCAGGTTTTCATGACAAAATTACGACAGCAGCAAGTCGTGATTGACAGGAAGCCATCTTACCGTATTTATTAAACTTACCAGTGTATCGGTCACTGTAAGCACTTGCATAAGTTTAACTTCAGAACAACTTACGTAAGCATTAATTACCATAAGATGGACGAATATGTAAACGCACTTGTGAGTAACTTATCAAAAACTTGCGTAAGTCATAAATTAAACTCATTAATGTAAATCTAGCCTAATGGCCTTTTATTGTTAAATTGAAAAAACTAAAGATTCTTGTATGATACTTCCATACAAATACTGTCTCTATACTAAAGGAATATTATGTTCTTTTATTGTAAACCTCTGAATAATTTTTGTTATTGTTTTGATACATATGATAACCTTATTTGGAGCAGTTATACTGTCTTTGAAATAGAAAAATGTTGCAATATTACATTTATAATATATATAGCAGTTAGTTTGTGCAGTATAGGTACTATTAATTTAAAAAAATGGTATATTATTTTTATCAAATTTGACAGTACCATAAACTTTGGAAAGTGCCTTTAAATTAGCGTTCAAATGCCCTTTAAAAAAATACATTTTTGTGCTTATTCTCGGAAGGAATTTTATAATTTTATTTATTTTTATTTATTTATTTATAATGTATTACAAAAAAACATGGTAAGTAACACATTATTCCCAATGAGTTGAGATAAAACTCATTACGGGAAAGCTTGCATTTTACATACATAACTATATATTGCTGATATCTGGGTGGCATGCCTTTATTAAGCCGAAGAAACTTTGCTAAGAAAATTAATATGTTTGTGGTTATGGAAACCAGGACACTATTGAAATGGAAATGGAAAATGGAAGCTTTCAAAATGTGGCCCTAGGATAGCGGAGATCTAAAACTAAATTTGAGAATAAGAATTTTGTTTTATTTTCTGTATAGTTTTAACACATGTACACTAACACAACACAGACATGGAAATGCTGATGAGACACAGATACACGCATTCTCAAGAGGCAATGAACAGGGTGACTAATAACTCTAATGACCCTTAAACAAATTAAAAGAGAAGATAGGTTACTGAGACAATGCGTGTGGTTCCATCAAACTAGGTCCAGTGGACACACTTGCGATTTAGTATCGTTTAGTATCGCTCATAAGTCCGTCAGACAACTGCCACAAACATGTTGTTCTGGGCTCCTTTTTTTTGAAAAAATGCCTTCCTGTGCTAATGAGAAGTGCAAAAATCATTCTCGAGCAAAAAACAAATCCAAACCCCACCATGAGGTAGAACCACTACCAAATTCCACCAAAAAATATGAATCTGTTTTCCTTACAAAAACTGTACCTAAAGCCATTTTTATAGATATAAACATAGCCAATCAACATCACAACGCCAAGACTGGCAGTACTGAATATATTAAATGATTAGTCAATATTTTTTTTGCATTGCAGCGAGAATCTAAATTGCAACCTCACTAATAATTCTCATTTGTGGTTAATTTATTGGTAACCAAATTATGTTACATCTGCCAAATATAATCTCAATGTGCATTACCGGGTTTCACTTACTAATTTCTATATTTTTCAGGATCTTTGGGAGTCAGCGCCCAAATATCCTCTTCATGGCATGCTCCATGACATGTCGGAGTACATCTTCCAGCACATCAACTCTCTATCGGCGTATGAAAATGTGGAAGACGAAAATAAAAGATTGAGAGATTTGAAGCCTTACTTTGGAATCCTACGAATCATCGAGCGGAGAACTGATAATGCAGGCGATAACCTTCTTAATTCACAAATCAGTAATCTAATTGGAAAAGGTGAGAATTTTTTTATTGCTTTGGTGGGATTCGTTACCCTTGTTTATGTTTGTAAAAGTAAGATACACGAAGCTTTGTCATCGTGCCTCGACTTTCACAGTTTTAAATAGGTTGTATGCAGAGTTCACACGAGGACAGAAGACAGGACAATACTGTTCTACACTACTGTTCCCAGCTTCATGATCAAACCTCAACCGCGCAGTACAGGACATTGGGACATTATAATAATTCAACCGTAGTTCAAACACAAAACGCTGCGAAAATGGATATACGATGATGCGCGTTACGAACGAGTTTGTGAAACTTTTATACCAACATGTATTGGAATTGTTGGAGGACGAACTAAATAATATAAAGAAAAATCTATGTATTAGGAATTGGATGGACGCAGATCCTTCACTGGGATTGTCTGCAATGATCCTTAAATAATTAGAAGTGGAAGATCCTCAGGAAATTGTGCATGAGAGTGTCACCAGAGCAGTTTGAATTTCTGCTAAGCCTTGTTTCGCCAAAAACTCGAGGTGAATCCCAAGTGATGTAATGAAGTAAATTGCATTTCTATAGCAGTGACAATTGCCTCCATTGCATTTTCTCTGCTCTCGTTGTCCCTATAAGTTCGGCAATCGATGTGCCGTTAGCAGTCGTGTTCGCTATAGGTATACGGTTTTCAATTTTGTAATTTCTTCCTGGTACCATATTAATAGCGACTGGCTATTGTCCTGTCCGTGTGCATTCACATGCGGACAGTGCAGCAGCGTGTAGTGGTGGGGGTAAGACACTGTCCTGCGGAGATGTTCTTCCTGCCTATCTCTAGGACAATGTCTGTTCTCCAAACTTCTGTTCACACTGGACAATAAATCTGTAGCTGGAACAAGACAATATTGTCCTGTCATCGTGTAAGCTACGCATATGAGTTATACCAATCTAACTCACCATATTGTTAACCCTAGAATACTATCCATACCATAAGAGAAATCAATATTATAGATTTGTAATTCATTTCCATTGCTATGTTTAACCGTTTTACTGCTAATCAATTTTTGAAAAAATAAATGTAAATTGCTATACACATATTGATTAATTTAGAGGAAAAAATAATGGTGTCAAATAAAACACTCTAATTTAGACAAATATCAATCAATTTTATTAATTCTTTTTGCATTATAAAGAAAAAATGTTTATTGATATGAATATGAAAAAATAAGCATAAAATATCAATTTTATTTCTTTTTGAAATTGAAATCGATCATTTGTTGCTTTAGAAAACACTTTTGTCGGAGGAATTTTGGCAAAATTTGGTGTTTCTTCTGTTTCTGAAGATGAAGAGGAGATAGAAGGCTCACTTTCAATCCTCAATCTTTTTCTTCGATGCGTTATAATACTGCTATCGTCACTATTTGTATCTGTTGTTTCACCTCCCGTAGAATCACTAGGAATCTAATCAACGTTCGAAATAATAGCACGTGAAATAGCTATTTTTTTTAAATAATATAAAAAAATGGAAAAAAGTTATTTTTAAATGTATAAGAATGCACTCTCGTTACAAATTACGTGCGAGGTTAGCGTACGTCCACTCCCGCGGAGCACCAAAAACACACTGAAACTCGCAGCGCTTCTGCGCTGCGTCGCAATTTTCGATACAAACGATCGCAGCGCTTTTGCGACGCCTAGCATTCTAACCTATCTATTCAGTTCAAGAAGACATGTGAAGTATGGAAAATAATATATGCAATCGCTGTTTGTATTCTTTGTATCTGTTATTTCTAAATTGACATTTTAGAATATTAAAATAATTATACTGTCCTGAAGTTTCGGATACAACCTATAATTTAAAAAATCTATAAAGTATAGTAAAATAATTAAAAATAACATAACTTTTCATTTAATTAAAGTCGTCGTTTAAGGAAATTATGCAATTCGTAGAGTAAGGAACTATAGAGAAAAATATTATCGCTTAAAAAATATATATTCATATAGATCAACCAACGCTGATTCTGAATATATTAGTTTTACTATGTATTATTTTACATAGAATTTATATATCACAACCAGTCTACGTGAGTAATATATCTATGGTCTACATGTCTACAATATCCACATCTGGGTTGCAAACGATTGTTTCGGATTTTGTGATGATTTTTGTCAAAATCGATTCCTTGTTCGATGATGTTTCAAAACAATTGTCTCGGAATGTGTGATGTTTTTTGACAGAATTGATTTGTCCATGACAATGAATCGAAATATTTCGATTGTCAGAAAGATCGAGTAAATAATTGATGATTCATAGATTGTGCCCATCGCTAATTACGACTAATCTACGTCAGTAATATAGCTATGGTTTGAAACATCCACATCAGGGTTGCCACTTCGTTTAGTATTCCCCGAATTGCGGGGAATTTCTAAGAATTTCTTTTTTTGCGGGGAGAACCTTTTTGTGGGGAAAATGCGAGGATTCTGGGCATTTCTTGATTAAAAAACCATATTGAAAAAAAATAATTAAAATAATTGTGATAATGTACTATATTTCGTTTTCTTTCGCAGCAAATTTTCAAAAAAGTCTATTTTTAAAGCCTGAATGAGTCATTGATGAACAAGTCGCACAATTGAGCTAGCTCTTTTTAATGATCCTAGTGTGACTCCTGAGTAATGAGTCATGACCCATCGCTAATGCATTGGCATCCCTGTCCACATTCACATTATTCATACCGATGAAAATATTGTAATACAGGTTTTTAAATGAGGGTAAATTATTTATCAGGTGCGGTCATTTTTTTTAATGTGAATTCTGCACAAGAGTCCCAACTGCTCCCGACCATTCGGAGCCAGTGAGACTAGGCATCCCCAATTGCGGTATGTTGTGAGGCTAAAAGTAGTGGGAGGCGAATGAAAGGAGGAAGAAGAATGTGGAGAGAACCTGGCTATTCAGATCTGGTCACCAAACACGGCTAAAGCCATTTCAAGCAACATATCAATTCTGAACGGTGGTCTTACTCCAGGGCGATACTGAGAGTATTCTCCACTCTGTACCGTGCGGCAAGTATACTTTATATTGTTTTAAATTAATGAATTGTGAAATAACACAAATTAATCAAATAAAATTTACTTGCATGCGCCGGGATTTGAACCCGCTACCTTCAGCTAGCTAGTCGAGAGCCTAACCCCTCAACCATGGATGCCGTCAAAGGTCGTGGATGTGTTTTGTACTTTGGTTCAATACAACAACATTAGTGACGAGATGCTTACATTTTACCTAGTGTTCTTTAATATTGAAAGAGGGTAATCTTAAGAATAAAAAAATGTCTCGACTCCCATACAAAATACAGCACCGGTTGAAAAAAAAAAAGTAGGCCGATGAGACAGGTGACTGGTGACGTTCATAGATTTGGTGGGTTTTAGGGAGATACAAAAAACTAAAACTTTGAAAAAAAATTTAAATATTAACAAACTATAACAAAAAAAAACTGGTATTTATGTTAAAAGGTCATTATTGATTTATTGACTAACAATGGACTGGAGTTCCTTATTCAACTTGTCGAACTACGCAACCTTTTGTATGACTGCGTAAAACCAAACCACATTTTATTTTAATCATTATTTGTGGTCTAGATTACAATGCTGTAAAAATCATAATTTATTTTACCTTAATTTGTCACAAAACATCCACATTGTTTTTTATGATGTATGTAATAGCAAACTTAATTACCACAATTGACTTTTCCCATATGAGAACTAGCTGTTTTTAAGCTAAACATTTTGCCTCCTGAATGACCTACTAGCTTTAGTGTCTACTTCCTCCAATGATAAGGTAGTGTAGGGTAAATTATAGGGAGTTTACATCTCCCGAAAATAATGACAACATTACTTTTACCCACATTCATGTGAGGCTGGTATCACTGTAAGCCTGCGCGCGATGCGTCGCGCGGCAAATATTTTATTTTCTCTCCAGCGGACTAGCTGCCGGTTTAGCACTAAATCTCCTCTAATGTATGCGATCTGTTTTGTTCATAAAATTATTGTAACGTGAGTTTTGTTAAAATAAAAACTAAATTGAAAATATCCGAATTCTCATTTTTCACCTTGGATTCTGCGGATTGGAGAACCACAGAATCATTACTCTTTTCTCTACATAAAAATACCACCTGTATGACTTAGGACCCAAGGGAAATATCTTCTTCCAACCTCATTGGACCCTGCAATGCCTATAGATGACGTCAGAAAACTGCTTGTTAAATTTACTAACATTGTTATTTTTTAGGACAGGTTGTTTCACAGAATTTTAACGATTATTCATCAAATATCAAGTTCTGTGAAATTTCTATTTAAGTACTTTTATTTATCATTATGGTCCAGTTGCTTCACAGAACTGAAATAAAAACAAAATTTTAATAGAACTTTCAGAAATTGAAAATTTTACATAAAGTTTACATATGTAAGACGCTATGTTGTTTTTTTTGACACAATCAACAGTAAACGCTGTCAGTGAATTTGAACATAGAAAAAATTGGTCATCGTTATGTGATACAATACTTTCATTTGAAAGGTCTCGGTCCAACAAATATCAAAGCCGAGCTAGATTTCACTCTAGGGGAGTCTTTTCCTTCGTTTACAACAATACGATTTTCGGTGGCAGAGTTTAAACGAGGACGTACGATCTGCGCAAGACGAACATCGCAGTGGTCGAGCAAATGAGGTGACCATGCCGGAAATGGTGAAAATCCACAAATTATATTAGATGACCGTCGACTGAAAGTGCGTAAGCTAGCAGACATTATAGGCATTTCTAAAAGTGCTGTACATCACATATTGACTGAAAATCCAAACATGAGAAAGCTGTGCCTAAGATGGGTGCCGCGTTTGCTAACAATGAAACAATAACAGCGTCGTGTGGATGTTTGGCGATGTTTCGTCGCAATAAAGCCGAGTTTTTACGTCGATTCATAACCATGGATAAAACATGGGTCCATCACTTCACATCTGAGACGAAAGAACAGTCAAAATAATGGGCTGTAAGGGGAGAATCGGCTAGTTTAAATGTAAAATTTTATGACTAAACTAGCTGTACCCAGCCACGCGCAGTTGTGGCTCAGTCTGTCTGTGCAGATAAAGAGAAAGCAGAGAATCAATAGCAATAACATGTTTTTACCTGTCACAGGTGACATCTATATAATATAGGTATATAAAAATACACGTGTATTCGAATGCAGCGTTGTGTCAAAATTTCAAAGCAATCGGTGAAGAACTTTTGGAGATTTAAGATTTTGAACAAACGACCATTAAAATTTTGATTAAATGAAAAAAAACCACATTGCAATACACCACTTTTTTTATTGAATTAATAACTGACGGCCAACCAGGTTTCCCTTATCTCAAGCTTCATCGGGGCTATTATAACTGGTGGTAAAAAAAGTGTATTACAAAGAGTGTTTTTTCATTTAATATATAATGTCACACCCCAAAGTATTAGCTTCCTTCGAAAAAATTTACATTTATATTTATGTGGATAATATGTATCATTTATATAAATAAAATAAAAAGAAGGCGAAGACACTTTCATCTGCTGGCAAGGTCATGACTTCAGTTTTTTAGGATGCGCGTGGGATAATTTTCATTGATTATCTTCAAAAAGGAAAAACAATCAATAGCGAACATTGAGCAAACTTATTGCAGCATTTAAGAGATTAAATCAAGAAAAAACGACCGCATTTGCCGAAAAAGAAAGTGTTTTAAAAGACGTTACAACATTTTGCATATCCGTTATCGTTATGACCAATATCAATAAGTTAAATTCTAAATAATTCGAATTGCTCTCTCGGATTATTTTGTCTTTCCGTACTTGAAAGAATGGCATGGTGGTAAAAGATTTGCCAACAATGAAGAGGTGGAGTCTGCGGTTGATGGCTGTTGTGAAGATTATATTAACAGGGACACTATAAACAGGGTATCAAGCTATTTAACATCGCTGGGAATAGTGGATCGACCTAAATGGAGACTATGTTGAGAAATAAAAATAGTTTCCCAAATTTTTTGTGGTTTTCTTTGTTAGGTCGGGTACTTCTGTTTTAAAAATCATATCATTTGAAATATCACTGCTATGTTTAAATACCTAATTGTTACATATATTTTGAGATTAAGATTGTCTGAAATACTACTTACTCACTAGGTTTATTTTCCACTGAGCAGGAAAAAGCTTTTATTTTAGCTTTCATTTTCTTCCTTATTTTTGACCTTATCTATGCTGCTGTTGCATAATAAATGCTTCATCAGCCACTATCCCCATATGCGGATGTCACATATCTGATCTATGAAGTTTCACTAAAAGAGATTGTGCCAAAACGTGCCGCGTGATAGGATATATTGCATTGAAAAGGCCAGCGCTGCAAAGCTTGAGGAAAATATGCTTAAAATAATTTTGTTTAGTTGTGGTTTGATGAGGATGTGATAAAAGAGGATAAATGTCGTTGTTAACCAATATTTTTCCTCTTGTTCCAGACCTGAACGAGTTTGATAACCTTAAAAGTTCGGAAGTGAATGACTTTCGCCTGAAGATGCGTGTGCTGGGTGAGGAACAGGCGGCGGTGCGGCGCCAAGCCGGCTGGCTGCAGCGGCTCTGCCACCAGTTCCCCCCCCGCCTCGCCAACTCCCCCACGCTGCCGCAGACCCTGGCCAACCGTCTGCGGAACAACAACTTTGTATTGGTCACTAAGTTTGAAAACACTGAGGTGAGGTGCAATGCAGATTGGTTGTGAAGTTTTATTTAGCTACTTTGCATTATTGGGCATTGACCTCTTTGGTCCTGCTACTGAGAGCTCTGTTTGTATCTTTTGGGTGTACATTTTATACATAAATGCGCACTTTAATAAGGCTCGTATGCACTCAAATGTGCTTTTGGGAAGGATCTCCTAGTGACTGGAAGTGCGCACTCAAAAGTGCCCATATGTACAATGGCCTTATATTAGCTCTTTCTGCTACATGCCTCATTTATATACTCACAATCTTGTTGACAAAATTATAAGGAATGTAACCTGTCTGTGTGTTGGTTCCATCGGGTGGCTCATTTTCATTCATTAATTAGATGAACACTGAAGTAAAAGCACCAAAAACAAACAAATATATTTGAAGGCCATAAAAGTTACAAGTTAAAAGATTACCAGGACATGATTAAGACATTACTAATACAATAAGTGGAGGAAAAATACTTATTTATTTTTAAATTCTTATTCCCCAGCTTCATCTTCTTCCCATCCTTGCCTTAATTCATCTGCTGCGTTCCTAAAATTATTGGGATTGTATTTGTTTTATAAAAATTTTTACTAATTTTGAAAATTTTAGCTAAATAAAAAATGTGTATTTGTACCTTTCCTCTTCAGAAACTTGTTCTTTGTTCACCCTTTTAATGGGTTGAACCATGGCCACCAGCTCCGTCCGCATGAGGGACGTTTCATCCTCTTCTTTACCTTCCATTATTGGGCAGTCAGTGATTATCAGAACTTCAAGTGATTTTAGAACCTTAATAACATTGTATAAAAATTCATTAAACCTTACTTCATTCAACTATAAATCATTAAATATGGTTATGTAAATTACCTTTAAGTTTTTGAATTCTTCCATCGAGTCTATTTTGCAGGATCTCAAATTGAGGTATTTTAGTTTTGTCAACTTGGCACTAAAATTGTTGAGCTCCGCGATGGGATTACCACGCAGATGCAATTTTTTTAAATTATATAAAACTTCTATTCCGGAAAGGTTAGAAATCTGATTTCCAGCCAAATACAAGGATTCTAAGCTGTCAAAATCCAGCCCTTTAACACACTTTATAAGGTTGTAACTTAAATCCAATGTCTTCAACAGAGTTAAGGGATAGTCAAAATGTATTGCCTTTATTTTATTTTTCCTCAACTCTAGAGTGCTTAGTAATGGCTGGTTGATTCCCTCGCAGCTCTTTATCATATTTTCATTCAATAGTAACACTTGTAAATATTCCATTTCATCTAAAGCTGCTGATTTTAGTAAGTTTCTATCAGCCTGAATTAATATGATGAATTTCATGTTTGTCAAAACTTCTAAATCACCCAGTTTTAATTTGTTCCCTGAGACATTAATAAACAGCAGATATTTGAACTTCAGAATCACGTTGATGTTGGTCAGATCCATGTCCGTTGGACTGATTTTAATGTAGGCATAACTAGAAAAATAATTAAATTGATTAGTTACTGCAAATATTGTTTTCATACTACGATAAACTTGTCCGATTCTTGGTTTCAACTTAATTACTACATGAAATAACGGTAATTATTCGGAATCGCTGGCCAGCAATAATACGAAATATTTTTAAATGATTTACCGTAATTATTATAAAAGGAAATTGACTGCATTAGGGAAATTTTTAATTTTAGCATTTTAATTTTCAATTACGTACCATTTACTCTACGCAAATACTAGGTAGGTACTGTTTTAACCGAACTTGAAAAATAAAATAAAGGTATTTAGGTATGTTTTATAAATAAAGAAATATTTTAAAAAAGGTATGGTTATTATAGGTTTGGTTTTTGTAGGTTAGGTTGGGATAGGTTAGGTTGTGGTATTATAGGTTAGGTTAGAATATGATAAGTTAGGTTAGGATAGGTTAGGTTAGAATATGATAAGTTAGGTTAGGTTGGATTATGATAAGTTAGGTTAGGTTGGGTTATTATAGGTTAGGTTGGGTTGGATTATTATAGGTTAGGTTATGATAGGATAGGATAGGTCAATAAAATAATAATAATACCTAAGAGCGGGAGCACACAGAGAGGTTAGGAGGTTAGGTTGGGTTATTATAGGTTAGGTTGGGTTGGATTATTATAGGTTAGGTTATGAT